>JAVSCE010011583.1:0-679123 GCA_032199065.1 Smutsia gigantea
TAATTAAATTTTTGCTTAAGTTTTTTTTTGTATTTAAATATATTTCATTTTTTGGTTTTCTTGGTTTGAAATCTCTGAATACTTTTCAAATGAAATACTGGTATAAGTATAGTATTTCAAAATTATAATCATGCTGTCATCCTCTTGGTGAATCAGCCAAGAGCCCATTGGAGGAATAAAGAACACTTTGGGAATTTGAAGTAAAAAGTGGTTTGCTGTAGAGAATTAGATGCTTAAAAAAATATAGCCAAGGTCAAAGGAATGCACATGAGGCTGGGTCTCTGTGAAAGACCCCTAGAATAGAATAGCTAACCTGACCTGCCAGTGAGCAGCTGTCCTCTACCACCATCAGGAAGTTGGAGTATCAAGAGGGGCACAAGAGCTGCTCAGGTCAAGAGTCATCTGCTGTAGTTGCACCCCAGGATCACGAGCTCCTGTTTCTACTGCTCCCACTGCCTCTTGACTGCAACAAAGCTGACAACTGGATGGATCCCAGCTGCCACCGGTGCTACGGCAACTTCCTTTCAGCATCCCACAAAGAAAATAACTGGACGCTGCTATGTCATGGAATAAAAACTTATGTCTCCCTATCTTCGCTTGCCAGAGGCAACCTCTAAAACCCCCAGAAGCCTTTGTCTCACTTCTGCTTCCAGATCTTACATGCATGGATCTAAGTGGCAGAACCAAAATCACATCCAGAACTGAGCTCTTGAGTATGGGAAATCTTACTTTTAGTTTTCCACTGTCCGTAGTTCAAGAAGACACAACTAACAAGAAATACAGTTGAGCAAACCAGCCGATCATGCACACTACAGCTGGATTTAAAATACCTTAATGAGCATGTGTTAAAGATGGATTGTCATGACACAGTAGAAAATTACAAAAAGAGAGCTATGTCCACTTATATGAGGAATTTAAAGCAATCAATCCATAGAGACAAAGTAGAATGGTGGTTACCAGGGCCTGGGAGGAGGGCGAAAGGGGAATTGTTCAATGGTATAGAGTTCCAGTCATGCAAGATGGAAAAGTTCTAGAGATCTGTTATAAAACAATGTGCATATGTGTTATGTGCTTTTTAACACAATAAAAAATAACAAAGTTAAAAAAAAAAGAAAAAAAGAGACCCATGTAGTTCAGGGACTGGGTAGTTGCCTCCAGTTTCTGGGCATGATGGTCATTATTTACAATGAATCATACCTGAAATGTACCTGTCATCTATCCTCACCTCAGACTCAAGTGTCAAATGTCTTGGATTTAGCTTGTCCTTTTATAATGTTGAGGATGTAAGTCACCTAAGAACAGTATCTACCTAGAAAAGGCAGTGTTTGATTTCTCATAATTTTAAAAGGTAAGTAACTGCCCTTAAGTTAAATTGGTGCCCCTTCTCTAGAAGCTCTGGTTGGAAAATCTTCTGAATGCTGACATCATGATTATTTTACTTAAGCAGTTCTGCTTATGTAGAATCTAAAAGATCTGAGGTGATGTTTCTAAATATATCATCCCAATAGAACAAATATAGCACAGAACCTTTAAGCAACTAGCAAGATCACTAATCCATGGTTAAGTTTGTCATTTTCCTTTTTTGTGTTTTACAATCATGTTAAAGGATGGAGGATGGATACAGTAGAAGTGTTGTATTTCGTCTTTGGACTTAGATACTTATTTTATGTGTAAAAGGGCCAAATATCTAAAGTTAAAATTAAGAACCTTCTGGAGATTGCAAATGGCTATAATTACTGCAATCTATAGACATCTCTATTAAATCTAGAAATCCCTGTTAGTCTCATATCAAGAATCGTTTCAGTGTCCTATGAGTGTTGTTTGTAGGCTTGTGGGTTGGTTGATTTTTGGAGGGAGAATAGGGATAAAATTTTGAGTCATCATATTGTGCAGTTTAGCAAATGTCAAGGAATTGAATTAGTCTGATGTTCAGAAAGGATACATTTATTAGAATTATTTTCAAATGTATGAGTGATATCTTATGTGTAATTTCCAGATCATATTTTTTTAACGTCTCATTCCCATTTCCCAAATATGGTGGCAGCATCTTTGTAAAAGTGAAATGGAAATGATGTGATCCATTGCCTATATTTAGAATCAGTATTTTCACAGGCGATCAAAGAATATGGAATTCTGTTGCATTGTCTCATTCAGTCCAAGTTTCTGCTTTTTCCAGAGCAATGCTTAATGGCTTTTAAAGAGGAAGTTTATCCTCCTACCCTTCTCTCTGGGATACAAGTTTTTACCATATTACAAAGGAGAAACAATCTCCTAACTGTTCCCTGACCTCACCCCCTCAAAGTCTGGGTTTCTAAACAAAAGGGGTTTTAGTGTGGAGATAGAGATTTTGCATGTTTCTTATCTCAATAGAACTGACTGGAAAGGTCAAGTTTAGGGTGATCTCTCTAAACCCCCTGGATTCCCTTCCCCTCCTGTCTGTTTTATTCTTCTTTATAGATAACTTGACAATTCCCAGAGCTGAACCAGACAATACAGAGACTGAAACACAGGCAACGCCTTGGAAGGAAAATGAAAAATACAGTCCATTCTATGGTATCTGAGTCTCTGGATGTTTGATATGGGGAAGACAACACATCTGGATGATGCTTTCTGTGCCAGGATGTGCGTGGTAGTAGAAGTAGAGAGAAAGAGAAGAACCAGGGTCAAGAGAACTTAGGGGAAACCAGGGAAGGAGGAATAGGGGAAAAGGAAGCAGGCCACACCATACACAGGAAGTTCCCAGGATGTGGAGGTCAAGGATGAGAGGAGGGGAATATGACAGGGCTGAAGGTCAGAGCAAGGACAGCTTATTTGGGTTAATGTTAGTTTCTGGCTTTGCTAAAATGCTGGCTAGGTACCTCTAATGTTACCAAGAATGTACCCAAAGATTTTCAAACCTTTTAAACAAATGGAAATCAAGAAACTAGTGTTATCAGCTTTGTCCTGTTTTATGTAAGATTCTTCATATTTTCCTGACCTTCAGCTCAGAGATCAACCTTTTGCCCAGGGTCAGCTCTGTGGCATGAGTAGAAGGTCCGAAGGCATCCAAGTACGACAAGGAGTGATAGGCACACAAGTAAGATCTAATTATTTTCAAATTAAAATCTCCTTGGAGAAGGGACAAATTAAGTCAGAGTTTAGTTTGACATAGGATAATGCTAGCCTCACAGAAAGAGTTAAGGGAATGGTCTCTTTGCTTCTATTTTCTGGAAGAAATTGTAGAGAATTAGTATCATTTATTCCTTAAATGTTTGGCAGAATTTATCAGTGAATTCATCTGGATATGATGTTTTGTTGTTGTTAGGTTATTAATTATTGATTCAATTTCTTTAATAGACACATATTCAGAGAGTCTGTTTCTCTTTGTGTGAACTTTGGTAATTTGTGTCTTTCAGGGATTTGGTCCAATTTCTAAGTTATCAAATTTATGGCATAAGGATGTTCACAGCAATCCTTTATTATCCCTTTTTAAAAACTTTGTTGTGGAATATTTGACAAATGTAATTGTATATATTTAAAATGTTTACTATCCTTTAATGTCTGTGAATCAATGTTATGCCCCCTCTTTCATTTCTGATATTAGCACTTTGAATCTTCTCTCTTTTTTCTTGTACAGTCTGCCTACAAGCTTATCATTTATATTTATTTTTTTCAAAGAACCAGATTTTGGTTTATTGATTTTTCTCTGCTGTTTTCCTGTTTTTAATTTCATGATTTCTACTCTAATTTTATTTTTCCTTTTCTTCTGCTGTTAGATTAAATTGTTCTTTCTCTAGTTTCCTAGGGTGGAAACTTAGATTGTTGATTTAATCTTTCTTCTTCTAACATTTGTATTTAATGTTATCTGTTCCCTCTACTATGCCTGGCTTTCACTGCATCCTACAAATTTTGGTAAGTTGTATTTTCATTTGGATAAAATATTTTTAAATTCTCTTGAGACTTCTTTGACCCACTCTAGTTAAAACTGTAAACTTTAAATTTAATACTCCTGTTTTTTTGCTTTACTTTTTCTACACCCTCCATTACTTACAACCTTCCAATATACCATATAATTTCTTTATTATGCATTTTTGTTGTCTCTCTTTCTGTTAGAATATAAATTCCACAAGGGCAGAGTTCAAAGAGCTTTGTTGGTTTTTCTTAATGAGACAGTTAAGTATCTATGTCTGAGCCAGATACACAGTAGACACTTTTAATACATTATTTGTGATTGAAAGAAGAGGAATTTTATAAGCAGTTTGACACATAGAATGAGAAGTGAAGAAGCAGTGCCTTTGAACCAGGATTTTTTAGCTTTGGATCTTAGATTTTTTTTTAATTAAAATAATTTTGTATTTCAAATTTTACATGGATTTTTTTATAAACTCCATATAGACCAAGTGGGATTTTTTTCCAGGGATGCAAGGATAGTACAGCATTTGTAAATCAATGTGATATACCACATTAATAAAAAAGGATTAAATTAACCACATGATTATCTCAGTAGATGCTGAAAAAGCATTTGAGAAAATTCAAGACCCACTTATGATAAAAATGCTCAACAAATGGGTATAGAGGGAATGTACCTCAACATAATAAAGGCCATATATGACAAACCCACAGCTAACATAATACTCAATGGAGAAAAGCTGAAATATTTTCCTCTAATATCAGGAACAGGGCAAGGATGTCCACTCGCACCACTTTTATTCAACATAGTACTGGAAGTCCTACCCAGGGCAGTTAGACAAGGTAAAGAGATAAAAGGTATCCAAATTTGTAAGAAAGAAATAAAACAGTCATTCTTTGCAGATGACATGATACTGTATATAGAAAACCCTAAAGCCTCCACCAAAAAACTATTAGAACCTAGTAACTAGATTCAGCAAAGTTGCAGGATACAAAATTAATACACAGAAATATGTTGCTACCCATGCAACCTATGTACAAATAACAGACTAGCAGAAAGAGAAGTCAGAAAAACAATTCCATTCACAATTGCATCAAAAAAGAATAAAATACCTAGGATAAACCTAACCAAGAAGGCGAAAGACCTGTACTCTGAAAACTGTAAGACATTCATGAGAGATATTACAGAAGACACAAATAAATGGAAATCTTTCCAATGCCCATGGATAAAAAGAACTAATATTGTCAAAATGGCCATCTTGCCCAAAGCAATTTCTATCAAAATTGCATTGAATTTCTATTCAGTGCAATCTCTATCAAAATCCCAACAGCATTTTTCAATGAACTAGAACAAATAATCCTAAAATTCATATGGAACCACAAAAGACTCCAAATAGCCAAAGCAATCCTGAGAAAGAAGAACAAAGCTGTAGGTATTATACTCCCTGACATCAAGCTATACTACAAAGCTATGGTAATCAAAACAGTATGGTACTGGCACAAGAAAAGACCCATAGATCAATGAAACAGAATAGAGAGCCCAGATATAAATCCACACATATATGGTCAATTAATATATGGCAAAGGAACCATGAATATATAATAGGGAAAAGACAATCTCTTCAATAACTGCTATTGAGAATATTGGACAGCTACATGCAAGAGAATGAAACTGGATTACTGTCTAACTCCACACTCAAAATTAAACTTGAAATGGATCAAAGACCTAAATGTATAACATGAAACCATAAAACTCTTAGAAGAAAACATAGGCAAAAATCTCTCGAACATAAGCATGAGCAGTTTTTTCTGGACACATCTCCTCATGCAAGGGAAGAAAAATAAAAAATGAACAAGTGAGACTGCATCAAACTTAAAGGCTCTGCAGACAAAGGAAATCATCAATAGAACAAAAAGGCAACCTACACTATGGGAGAATATTTTCATAAATGACTTATCTGATAAGGGGTTAACATCCAAAATATATAAAGAACTCATGCAACTCAACACCAAAAAGAAAAATAACCTTATTAAAAAATGGGTGGAGGACCTGAACAGACATTTTTCCAAATTAAAATACAGATGGCAAGCAGGCACATGAAAAGATGCCCCACATCACTAATCATCAGGGAAATGTAAAAGCAAGTCAAAACCACAATGAGATACTACCTCACACCAGTCAGAATGGCCACTGTCCAAAAGACAAGAAATAACTAGTGTTTGCGAGGATGTGGAGAAAAGGGAGCCCTCCTATACTGTCAGAGGGAATGTCAGTTGGTGCAGCCACTGTAGAAACCAGTATGGAGGTTCCTCAGAAACCAAAAAATAGTAATACCATATGACCCAGTAATTCCACTTCTAGGAATTTACCCAAAGAAGGCAAAATCTCTGATTCAAAAAGGCATATATGCACCCCTATATTTACTGCCACATTATTTACAATAGCCAAGATATAGAAGCAATAAAAGTACCCATTAATAGATGAATGTATAAAGAAGAGGTGGTACATATACACAATGGAATATTATTCAGCCATAAAAAAGAAAGAAATCCTTCTGTTTGCAACAACATGGATGGTCCTATAGCATATAATGCTAAGTGAAATAAACCTGTAGGAGAAAGACAAATACCATTTGATTTCACTTATTTGTGGAATATAAAAGCAAAATATAACAAAATGAACAAAATAGCAGTAGACTCATAGGCACTGAGAAGTGACTGGTGGTTACCATGGGGGAGGGGTTGGGGTTGGGGTTGTTGGGTGGGAAGGGTGAGGGGGATAAAAGATTCTCAATCATAATATAAGTTGGTCACAGGGATGGTTGTACAGTATGGAGAATATAGCCAATGATTCTATAATGTCTTCCCATGTTGACATATAGTAACTTCAGTAGTGGGGGTGAGGATTTAATAATAGGAGTACCTGTTAAAACACTGTGTTGTATTTTTGGAACCAATATAAGATTATATATTTCAATAAAAAAGAACTCCATATGATGACTGAGTAAACATTTTGTGTCCATTTGATCTAATCTGATCAAAACAGAACAAGCTTTTAATATAGTGCATCTGACTATTTTCATGCCATTGGAGTCTGATTGCAAATTCTGGCAACTCTGAGTGAGAGACCTGTGATTTCCATTTAAACTATAAAATTATTTAATCTGTGAATCACAGCACAGAAATCATATTTTTATATCTTTAAGGAAGGGAAGAATTTATATAATGTGATTGATTAAAGTATTATTCATCTTTGGGCACAGAAAAACTGAAATGAATTTTCTCAGATGTTCTGCTTGGCCAAATCAATTAGGATATGGGATGCCTAACTGAAGTCTTTAATGCAGAATTTGAAGCAGAGGTTTATGCTTTATAAAAGTTAATCAATAGTACCCATTTTATTTCATTTCTCTGTCACAAACACCAATTAATAGAAGAATATGCTTCAGTAGATATCCAAGAAATATTCATTATCACCAAAGATGTTTATCTAAAGCAATGTACCAATGATATTGATAAAGTGTACCCTGGCTATTTATAGGCATACATTTACATAGAAATTTTATAACCAACAAATACCAGAGGTTCTTATATTTTCATACTACTTGCTCAACTCTTCTCTTCTCTTCATTCCCTTCCTGCCTTGCTCCAGGCAAAGAGGACTGTCAGAAAGTTTAAGACAAGCTTTTATAGCATGCCCGTTATGGGTATGGTTAGGGGAAGGGAATGAGCTAACAGATTACAAGTAGAACTCTTGTTTTGTCAGTTATTTTTCTCTGGTTGACTAGCTCCATTTTCAACTGTCTTGCCCATGGATGGGTGTGGAGGATGACGTGGAAGACTATAAAGTGAATAATTTTGTTTCTAGGACTACTTTGCAAGTTAGCCTATAGTTGGTCCTGCAATGGGATACATTAAGAAAACTGGAAGATGGGAAGAAGGGAAAGAGTGTTTCCCCACTGATTCTCAGGCAGCCGAGGGAGTAGCCCGGAGAGTGTGGCTTCTTAGGGGCAGTGCAGGTTCCTGGTTTTCTATTCCACTGTAGCTGTGCAGTTCTACCTGTAACAGCAGTGCCTCAGTGCCTCTGCAGTTCATCCGGATTCAGTTTGGAAGCAATAGTACTATCCTGATCTTTAGTCCCTTGGTCCTTTTTGCTCTTCCCTCCCCTCAGACACCTTTATAACTCCCTTCACTAAATCTCCTTCTATTTGACAAATTTCAAGTGAGTGCTCTTTTCGGACTCGTCTAGATATAAATACATAGCATGAATTGTGATTCCAGAAAACAAACCCTTGAAGATGAAATCTGGGATTTGCTATTGACTGGATTGTACTCACACATGAAATAACCTCAAATGACAAGGGAAAACGAAATACTCAGAATCTATTACTTATAGTGGTTTGGGATAAGTTGCCTCTTAAAAGGAGGACTTCAGGAGACCAAATAACAGCCGCAACTAGTTTAGTAGTGGCGACTGAAAGGATTCTAAGTTTTGTTGGCTGCTTCAGATTTCACTGGAGAATTATAGGAAGAAAATAAAAAACTCAGTATTTCTCACTGGTGGAGGTAAGGATTTAGTAATATGGGTAACTGTTGAACCTCAGTGTTGTATACTTGAAACCAATATAAGATCGTATATCAATAATACTTCAGTAAAAGAAAAAAAATCTCAGCTCAGAGTTTAGTCAGAGAACCAGAGATCTCTACTGATGGCTCAGAAAGAATCTCTTATCTCCTGTAGCCTATAAACTCAGGACTAAATGCATCTGAGAAACAGATCCAATATTTGTTCCTGTGGGCTATAGAATTGCAATGTAATTAAAATTCACTGCTTCATCAGGTCCCTTGCATAAAAGTTGGAGTGTTGACTGGTAAGAAATGGAACCTTGAGAAAAAGAATGGGAAAGGGGACATTGGAGAATACTCAGATGAATCTAAGGAACTTTAGCTCCTAAAACCACCTGAGTGTCCTTTGCTTTCAGAAGCTTCTCCTCCCCTATTGAAGTCTCTGCCTTTCCCTTGCTTGAAAAGCCAGCAATTACCTTGCAATACTTAGTTGTTCTTTCTCTTCTTGTTTCAGCTTTAACACTCATCTTGCCTTTAGGCTCATAATTAGAAATAGGTCCCAGAATGTTCCAAGGGATTAAAATTAAAAGAATAACACTTTGCCAACTTATATTGGAAATACCTAGAGTATACGTGTGGGAATGGCTTTTCTGTGGGTAGCCCGGAGCGGACTGAATATAATGGATGCACTTGTTCAGTGGGGATGATGGGATTCTGAGTGGTTCAGGCAGAGGCCATATAGGAATGTGTAATTGCTAAGCACATATTTACATGTAGGGCAATAGTGACAATCAGTTTCAGTTTGCACAGGTTCTTTGGCTAGGTTTTCACAAAGTCCTTAAATATAAAATATTTCAGCAGCCTACATTATAATTGGTAAAGCTCTAGTACTAGGGAGACAAGACTGGTTTAAGTCTGCAGAAAAGGGAGTCATGGTCTCTCTCTCTGAGTTTCCGGACATGAAGCAGTTTAAAGACCCAGGTCCACCATGATGAAGGGAAAGCTGGGTATCCTTGAAGAAGGTCCCTGGGACACTATAATAAGTAAATGCTATAAATCCTTTTCAAATCCTTCCCCAACGGGATCTGAATCCATCTGCTAGGATGACTGTACTGAGGAAAGGGAAATACCCAGAATTTTAGAGCATTTCAAATAAATGGCTCTGAATTGCTATTCCCTGATGTCAAATACCAATGTAGTTCAACTAAAGCGTGTGGCGTTTTGGTCTGATTATATCTCACAGTGGGTAAAAAACACCCGTGGAACCGTGTTATTGTGATTTTCACAGTTCTCAGATGCATAGTTGGAAATGACATTTTTAGCAATAGGTAGAATCCCTATCATGGATGTAGAACTGTGGATTGAAAACTATTATTGTAGACAGAACCAAGTGTAAGCCCTTGAAACTTCCCATCCCTACCAAAATATAAATTAAAAGCAATATTTAATCGAGGGGGGATCACAGAGGTTGTCATTGTCAAAAATTTGAAAAATGTTGAAGTATATTGATTCTTATCACCAACCTAATTAATATTGCCTTTTGTGAAAAAGGCGGGTGGATCTCGGAGAATATGAGGTTTTGGATATGCAATCAGGTAATAAATAATTCCAATTATAAGTTAGAAATATAAAGTGTGGTGCAAAACAGCGTTGCCTTGGGAACATGGTCCATAGCTATTGATCTGGTTTTTTTTCTTTTCTTTTCTTTACTAAATTATAAGGAACATTTTACTTCTGTCTGGCAAGGACAGAAGTACACCTTCACTCAGGGTTTTGTTAATTCTCACGTTCTGTCCATCTAGTCTGCAAGGACCTTGATTATGTCAACATTGTGTTGAACATAATAATGATCCACTATATAGACCATAGCAAGCTGATTGATAACGATCAGAAAGTAGCAATTACTCTCCATGACTTAGGACAGTGATCCACAAAGTGTGGTCTCTGGACCAGCAGCATCAATACCACCTGGGAATGTGTTAATAATTCTCCAACCTCAGCTTCACCCAAAACCTACTGACTCAAAAATACAGAGTCGACCAATCTGTGTTTTAACAAACCCTTCACACTATAGTTTAGGAATCACTGCCTTTGTAAATCACATGTGTGTGAGAAGGTGGGACATAAGCTTCTCAAAAATTCAAGGATCTGGCACCTTGTGGAGACTGAGGAGTCCTCTTCTGGGGCATCTCCTCCAAAATAAAAGAGAAGTTGCTGTACCTTGCATCACCCAGCCCTCCTGAAGACGGACAGTGCTTTGTGTTCCTCTTTGCATTACTGAGATAAATAATACCACATCTCAGGGTGCTGCTTTGAGTACTTCTGAGTAACTCACAAGGCTATCAGAATAGTGGAGCTCAACGATCTGCCACTTGAGCTTTATGACCAGCAGATTCAGTGGTTGTCCAAATGTCTGTCACAGATTGGGATGCTCTGTGGAGGTTTTGACATGCTCTAGTAGGGACTTCTAGGGCAGATCCCCAGGGCTTGTGGGGAGGAGGCTGAGCCCTCTTCTACAACCACCCTCTCTCTGGAAACAGTTCCTGGTTTGCTTTTGGGCCCTGCTTGATCATTGGATAAATGAGCCACCCATTGCAAACTGGGTATTATGTGATCCATCAGACCCCAAACAGGAGTATGGGCAGGTATTCTATCATTTAGTGGAAACAGGGTATATGATATGAAACTTGATCAGATCCTAAAGATTCCAGTAAGTTGTATGACCAGTGGCTCAGACTGTTATAACATCTACTTCTGCTTTATTGCTATCATCTCTCTATCCAAACCTAACATCTCATTTGTGGGTACTTTGGAGCAAAGCCATGGCCTTTCTGCAAACAAGCACTGTACCTTTGAGAAACAGCTCCTGACTTGTTTCCTCTCATCAACTGGTAGAAGAAGAAAAACTGAGACCTGGTTTACAGAGAGCTCTGCATGATGTCTTGGTGGGAGATTGGTAAGCAGGAGGAAGGTGGAAGCCATTTTTCCCCTAATTTTGGAGGTGCCTTGGAGCAGCTGTGGGAATGCCAGCTGATGATGTGTGTGCTGGGTTCTTGCTAAATGGTGGCAGAGCAGTTCCAACAGCAGAAGCTGCAGTGCCTTTCAAACCATCAGTGATAATGTGCCTGGGCCCCTCACCAGGGGTGCAGGCCCATGGGTTCCTGTTCAGCTACAGTGGTGGCAGCGGGTAGTAGCAGCTTTCCTGTTGTGGCACAGTCAGCCCTCTGCCTTCGACACTTACAACCCTTCTTATGTCATTATAACCAACTCCCTACATTCAAGCCCTCTCTGTTTGAAATCTCTAGAGTGGTTTCTGTTTTCCTGAATGGACATTGACTGATACACCTACAAATGTTCTTTCTTCTCATTCTTACAGCTCTACTGAGGAAGCCATTATTATTTTACAAGGAGGCAAGAGGGACTCAGAGATTTTAAGTAACTTCCCCCAAAGCACAGAACCTAATGAAAGAATCCATGAGGAAACACTAGTACGAACCTGGCTCTTTCATAGTTTTGTATAGAGTTTGAAACCACAATATAACATGTCCTTTGTGGCCTGTAATACCCCAGGAATAGGAGCTGCTGGGTGTTGCAGTAGTTCTTCTGTTATAGCATGCAAGGTACAGCACATTCCTTAAGGCTTTGTTACCACCCTTTATAAAAATACCTCAAAAAATAACCTTACAGGGAAACAAGTATATTTTATTAAGTAAGGCTGATGAATATACCTGACTAATTTTGCCATTGAGTTTACCTTATGTTATAGCATTAGCACTAGACTCCTAGACTGGGGTTTAAAGTGAACAGCAGCCTCCTTCCCACTCACACTCTAATTTGTGTGTGTGTGTGTGTGTGTGTGTGTGTGTGTGTGTGTGTAGCTCCACAAATCTGAGGACTGGGGAGAATTAGAGCTGATCTTCAATGCCTAAGATATTTAATCTAGGAGCAAATATAAGAAAATGTATAAGGAACAGTGAGTCTGACAGTAAAATCAGATTCTCTGTTTTCCTTTTCTCCCAGTCCCATAAATATATTGTACCAAGTAAGGTCATGTTACTATGATTATATAGTTGGTGCCAAATACCTGTTCATTAACTTAATGGCTTTAGGTTCAGAGTTCAGCTCCAGAAAATTTTCAGTATTCCTGTTGATCTTTTTATTCTTTTTCGAACCTGCAAAAAGTTGGGTTCCACACAAATCCTACTGTTCCATTTATGCTGGGGGCTGCCTGGTACTGATGACTACACTGACATTCATACTCTTCCTGTTTTGAGAAAGCTTTGGCTGAATATCATGTAAAAATAAATTCATATAAAAAGTCCTGGAAAATTGGTAGGCAATACAGATTACTATCATATCTCCATTGAGACCAGGAAGAGCAGATTTTCCTTGAGTTCAAAAGTTTGTGACCAAGCCCAACATGAATTCAGATTCTCTAAACCCATGCTCTGGAATAGCTCCTGTAAAAGGAGGATGATAAAAAAGCATACATATCTGTTGATAATTCTTCGAGGGTGTTTAACAGCATGACTGGGTAGTGGTATTATGGGACCTTTATTCTCTAGAAATTTCCAACAAATAACCATTAGTTATAAAATTATTTTCAAAATAAACAACATTTTAAAAACAGAAATGCTTTCATAGAAAAAGGTATTCTCAAATTAACAAAGCTTAGGACATTTCTCATCTGTCCAGTGGCTTCTGATCAGCTATTGAGAGAGGGCAGTACTGCAGGAGCTGAACAAGTTTATTGGCTTGAAATAAAACATGATGTTCTCTTCCAAAATTGTTGAAAAAAAATGAATCAATACAGAGTATTGTTTACTTGGTATTTGATTTTCCTTAAATCTTTGAGGCTTGCTACCATTTGTCTGCTGCTAGCAGAAGAGAAAAGGATTGACAAACAGACAAAAATGTGAAAGTAGAAACTTGAAATGTGATTTCCCCAAATATATTGTGTTAGTCTGCCTGGGCTGTCATAATGAAGTACCACGAAGTGAGTGGCTTAAACAACAGAAATTCATGTTCTCACAACACTGGAGGCTGGGAAGTCCATGATCAAGGGTCCAACATGGTCGTTTCTAGGGAGAGCTGTCTTCCTGGCATATAGATAGCTGCCTTGTCCTCATATGGTCTTTTTTTGTGAGAAATCTAACGCTATGGGATCAGAATTCCACCCTTATCACCTCATTTAAAGTTAATTCCTTCCTTAGAGTCCCATCTCCAGATCCAGCCACGCCAAGGGTTGGACTTTAGCACAGGCATTTTGAGGGGACACAAACATTCAACCTTTAACATATATCTACAGCCAGTTCTCCTGAAAGGTTCATATGTACACACAGAATGCAAGTATATTTTCTGAGAGTAAAGTTTTTTCCTACCTTCAATGACATTCTTGTCTACACCACTATTTCATGATGATCTGAGATAAATGCCATCATTTTCAGGGCTTGGGTTTCCTCTATATTTTTAAAAGACACTAGTAAATTTCAAATTCCTTGGTTGGTAGGACCTGTTATGCTGTTGCCTCTTTGAAGATGCTCAAACTAATAAAATGATTTGTCCTGATATTCATTTCACATATTTCTTAGAAGTTCATACAAGGTCCATATCTTCCCCATTTTTCCTGGTGAAAGCAGCACAGTGTTGACTTTGAAGTCTAATTTATTTACTCCAAATATATTTATCCAAGGTAAAATTGGATAAATTACTTAACAGTTCTGTGCCTTATCAACACAACGGGGATCATAATAGTCCCCACACCATAGGGTTGTCATGAGGATTAAATGAGATAATCCATGTTCAACCCTAACTGAAGAGCTTGGTATCCTTTACTACTAATAGAAGGGACACAGACATAAAATGCAGTTGAAACTAGTTGCATGGATTAAAATATTCTTTTTAAAATAAGAGAAGTCTAAAAATTGGTGTAAGGGTTATGGTGAGGCCAAATTGCCAAATTCACATTGGGATGCTCTATGATTGCTTTCCTCCCAGTCAGCTGCTTTCCCCTGACCCATGGGAATTCCAATTTAAGATCTATATCTGTTCCTAAGTCCCCTAGATTTTACCTCTTACCTCATCCTTTGCACTGTCCTAAGCAATAAGAAAGTCAAAATATTGTTGCCAATTTATTTGTGACTCTAAATTTATAGTGTCCACCAGGCCTCTTCTACCCTCCTCTCTTCACTGGTTTCCTATTAAAGTGAATTCACAATAATCATTAAACTCACCTTTGATATCCAGGACAAGTCAGGACTTTCTCATTAAGTGATCTGAATTCCACAGCCAGGATGTTGCTGCTTTTCAGATGATGGCTAAATCAGCTGCTGGCCTGCTCCAGCCTGTACAGCTGCAGTGTTTTCAGTTTTGACATTTTATCCTCAACAGATTGATTCTTTTCTCTGCTAGTAAAACTGAAAAATCCTAGGCTACCAAACTAGAGTGCCCAGGCAAACTGCCTTTTTTGTCAAGGACCTTAAATTTTAGCTTTGTTCTGCTAACAAGGTGCAAGGCAAGGTGTAATTAGCATTAATAACATGCTCTTATGGTTTCATGCCACCTCACCCCAGATAAAAGTCAGTGTAGTGCACATCCACATAATGAGCAATGAGTATGTAGGATGTCTGACTACATTTAGAGAATCAGTGGTTTAACCTAGATCACTCCTCTTTAGCATTCAGGTCTTGCTTCTGGGAAAAGTCTTGGAGGCAGGCTAACTGTTGAAGCTGTTTTGAAAATAACCTTGTTTCTGTCTCCTCACTCAGATCTCTCCAGGAATATGTTGTTCTAGGACATCATGCTCAAATCCATGGTGGGTACTCCAGAAAAAAAAAAATTGATCTTCAAATAAGAATACTCAATTTCCTAGAAAAAAATAATAATTAAAGGGGAGGAAATAAAGCACAACTTTCACAAGGGGAACATGTTCTAAAATTGCGATTTAACAATGCTAAAAGTCTCTATTTAGCCTATCTCCATTCCCACCCTACTATTCCTAGCATTGAATCTATCAGGGAAGAATTCAGATCTGGTTGTTGTTAGATCAATGACCTCAACTCTGTATAGGGGCTTCCACGAACTCAGTTTCACCTCTTAACTGGCTTCTGTGTATGACTATTACAGGGTTGCTTTATGTCCAGAATATCTCTTTAATCCAGTAAATCTCTCTTGAGTGCCTATTAATAACCACTAAGCACAGTGTTAAGTGCAGGAATAGCTACATAAAGATGAGTATGGCACAGTTTCTTCTTTAAGGAGTTCATGCCCTAGGAGGGCAATGGTTACGTAAAGAAGCAATCACAAGGCAGTAGGGCCATGTCATCATAGGGGTCTAGGACATGGTAGAGGGACAGTAAAATTGGTTTGAGAGCCAGCAAAGGGTTAAATGTGGTCAGAGAAGGCTTAAGAGTGGAGGTAGGAAACCCTGAATGGGGTTTTCAAGGTTGAACAGTTTTCCTGGTAGAAATGGTGAATGTGTTATGGGAAAGGAGAATAAAAGCGAGCAGAATAAATTTAAGGTAGAGAGAAGAGCAGATGCCCAAATGTTTCAAAAAGCATAAGTTAGTATCCCACCCAAAATGTAGGCAAATTTGCTATTCCAGAGAAACTATAAAATGGACATCAACTTATACTCAGGAATTTTATAACAAGAGAAAAACTCATATAGGTAGCAGAATTGTAGTGAGTGAGGGGACCATAGGGAGTTTCTGAATGAGCTGTCCTGGGTTCCAAAATGGGGCCTCACAGAACACAGGCGTCCCGAAGAAGGTCTGGGGCAAGTAGACCTAAGAGCTAAGTTCTGTCTCTCCTGACCCATTACTTTAACCAGAGAAGAGTCTCTGTAGTCCTTGTGTTGGGCTTCTGGTTTTATAAATGAAGAAATTGGGGCCCAGAGAGGTTCAGTGACTCACTCTAAGTCACTCAGCTAATTCATCATAGAAATGAACCAGAAACCAGATCCCTGACTTTTGGTTCAGTTCTTCCCTTAAATCACAGTATAGTGCCTCCTCCATATTCAAGTTGTCAATGAATTCAAACTTGTAGAACAATAGGAATTTTAAAATGAAAAACATATTACCTGAGCATAGTACTTCTGGGCCATAAATACATTTCCATCAGACAAATTTCCACATCAGCTTTGGTGGGAAGAGTTGCTCTTCCCTCGACCCAGTAGGTCAGAGAAGTACCCATGACTCTGTTACTGCAGAGACGCTGGAAATGGTCAAAGATGTTAATCTGGTGTCCTTGTTGTTATTTCTACACAGGGTCATTCTGCTAGTGACAACTGTTCCTTCTTTTCCTTTGGCATTCTCCCTATACTCAAATCCTGGCTGCCATGTGAAACACCAGGACTTTTTTATTCCTTCCACTCTCAATCTTTTCAATAGTCTTGGTTATCCAATCCATTATTGATAGGAGAGGAGTGATTTAGAGAAGTAGATAAGAATTTATGAGGGTGTTTATATTAACATTCTAGAAGTATGCTTCCATGTTTCCTTCTGGGACATTCTCTCTACTGCTTTTATGCAATCCTCACATAAAAATATCATTTTGGGGAATATACTAATATTCCTGGACTACACATATCAGTAGCAGGTTTTGTATTTTTGGTTCTCATTCGTGAATTCATCTTTTTATTCATTTGAGTACCTACTATGAGACAATCTGTGTTCAATGAAACAAAATGTATGAAGTCTTTGCTTTCTTGGAGGTTCTATTCTATTAAATGAAATATCTTTATTGGATCAATTACTCATACTTTTACAGTTGTTTTAGATCTGTATGGATGTAACAGTTGGATATTTATGGTCTATGAAAAGTAGTAATAAATACCTATGTCTTTATGACCCCAAAGTGATAGATAAGTTAAATTGGTTTAGATATTCATGGGGTATCATCTTAAATTAATTCCTGGCCTCTGGTCACAATCAAAGTTACAATGGAGGTTCACGTTTGGCTTTAAGGCAAGTGATATAAAATAATGCACCTTAGGCCAGGTGCACAGACATTACTGTTATGAGCTGACTTGTGTCTCCCCAAATTCATGTGTTGAAATCCTAACCTCCAGTATCTCAGAGTCTGACTGTATTTGGAGACAGGGACTTTAAAGAGGTAACTGAATTAAAATGAGGTTATTAGGATAAGCCCTAATCCAATATGACTGGTGTCCTTCTAGAAGGATTATTAGGACATAAGGATTATTAGAACACAGAGGGAAGACCATGTGAAGACACAGGGAGAAAATGGCCACCTGCCGGCCAAGGAGAGAGGCCTCAGATAAAACCAGTCCTGCCAATACCTTGATCTCAGACTTTTAGCCTCCAGATTTCTGAAAAAAATAATTCCTATTGTTTATTAAGCCACCTAGTCTGTGGTACTTTGTTATGGCAGCACTCACAAACTAATAAAATTACTTATCTGAATAAGGGAAAAGTGTTTTACTTTTTATTTTTAATTGAAGTATAGTTGACATATGAAAATTGTGTTTTTAATCTGTTGAAACATATGAGGCTATGTTTTGGTAATAAGCCCTTCCCAACCCCCTATTCTCAGTGCCTTAGAAAAAAATATATTTTTAGCACATGTTAATTGTCCATTTCAGGTCAGTAGGGGGCTCTGCTCCTCCTTGTCAGGGCTGATGGAGCCTCTACATGTGGAGCATTACTGGTCACTGGTGATAATGTGAAGGAAAGAGCAAATTTCTGTTTGGTTTTAAAGGCTTCCGCTAGGAAATAACACATATCACCTCTCCTCATATTCCACTAAAAGGGGGATGAGAAGGGAGTGTAACCCTTACCACGTGGCTGAATAGAAGACAACCTGAACTATCAGGGAATGATACCAATGATTACCATACTTAACATATTCTCTATTAAGATTTTCAGTGCTCAGTAAAAAAAACAAAAAAACATTGAAGTTCAAGGGAAAAAAACTAAGACAATTGCTACAATTATTTAGACAACAAGCCCAATCATAACATCTCATTTTTAGATCTAATGGTCATCATTGTTTCCAACCCTAGTTTACCATGTCACTAACATAGTAAGAAGTATAGAAACAGGATGACACTGAAAAGAGGGGAGAATAAGCAGAGAAAATTTTTTTGGTAGACCAACACTTATGGAATATCTTACGTGTGCCAGTCACATTACAAATTAGCTGTCGTTTAATTCATAGTAGTACCGAATAAAGAACAGAATCATCTTATAAATGAAATAATCTGAAGCTAAAAACATGTTAACTTGCCCCAGGGATGAGAGTCCAACTCCATCCAGATCCCAAGGCCTTGTTCAGTTCTTTACATTATGTGTTTTTTAATCTTCAATTGTGACCCATTAGTGGGTTATAAAATTGTGGCCAGTGTTCTGTTTTGTTTAAGTTAACCAATAGAAAGTATCAGTGATTCACAAATGGTAAGGATATTTCTTGAAACTAAAGTCCTTACTGTGCACATTTGAAATATATTGCTTTATTCCAAACTCAAGAAGAGATTCCTGCATGTACCAAGTGTGAGGGCCTTCTGTCCTTCCTCCCTCCTACAACAGCACTTTGCCCCTTCAAAATGTCCTGGCTAAATCTGTGAAAAGGATATATAGATTTCATTACAAGAGGTCATGCAATTTTTGATAGAAAAAGAACCCCATAGGAATCTTTTTTATTTCTTTACAGTCTGGAATTTTGAGTAGTCTTGTTCAGAGAACATAGAATTAGTGTGGAAACATCAGTTTTTTGTTGCTCTGAGTTCTTGAAGTGTAAATTTGATGTGTTGGGCTTGATTCTTCTCCATCAAGTTTGGAGTGCACCTCTAAACACAAAACCATTGCCTCCACAGAAAAGATATACAGTGCATGTGTAATAAATATTAATTGAATGGCATACACCACTGAAGTATGACTAAGATGGCATTAGCCTATTTATCAAAAATCTAGATAACCTCTATGTAGATAATTCAGGAGATAATCACTGTGTGCTAATTTCTCACTAAATCCATGTTTTCCCCTTCTTCCTGGGAACATAGCTAGAACATATCTCCCACCTCCCTTTGCAGTTATATGGGGCTATATGACTACATGACTGAGTTCTGGTCTATGCAATATGAGTAGAAGTGCTGTGTTCAACTCCCAGGACTGGCCCATAAAAGCCTTCCATGTGTGTTTCACTCACATCCTTTCATTTTTCCATCTAGCTGATTCCAGCTGGTCCTTGAAACCCATATGCTGATGATAACAGAGCCTTGTCAGTCTAGTTCACTGTGGCAGTGGTGTGAAAATCAGCAGCCCCCCCAGAGGTAGGTGCCAGTTGAGTACTTTTATGTAAGTGTGATTTTTAAAAAGAAACATGTTTCAGTTGTCTTTGAGTCATTATGCTTTTGGGGTCTGTTCATCATAACAGAGGCTAAACTAATTAATGCAGACTGGAAGTGGATAGCCCAGACACGGAAACTGATTCAGGTAAGATCTCTGATTAAGTCTATGAGAAGAGATCATTGCAACCAGGGAAAGTAACTCATCTTTATTGATCTCCTATTGATATCTTTCCTCAGATGTTATCGGACTCCTTGGGGGCTTGGGACATTATAGGTCACTGATAATTAAATCACGGTTAAATATTCTACATACATAAAATACAGAATGCCCATTTAAGTATGAGAATGATGTAATGTGTTCTCAGAGAACCCGATTCAACATGTCTGAGCTTGTATTCAGCTGGACACATTCTCCTAGCAAGAACAATGTGATCATTAGTTCTCAAGAGTATAATTTTAACATCGCAGAAAAAAAGTCAAGAGCGACGGTCCAGCTCTCAGTGTGAAGTGTTTTGAAAGCCAGCATGCTTCGCTGGTCATTTTGACGGTATTTACTCCCCAAATATTAGGTCATTTCAATACTCTTTTGCACAATAGAATCAACTTTCAGGGTCATTAATGATAAAGAAATGACATTTAGTTATAAGATACAATTTCAACAACATGGGCCAAAAATTGATGAAATTGTGAGTTCTGTTATAACACATACACAGTATTTTCTAGACTTATGAAAAGCTCTTGATGATAATTAAATTAATTTATTCTTCATAGTAAGAACAGTTGATACCTTGCCTTTGAAGAGTGGGTTATCATTATCTTCACATTTGTGCTTCATGCTCTGCCTATAATACAAGTAGAGATATTATTAGGTGAGCTTTATAGATGAGAAAACTAAGCCCTAAAGAAGGGAAGCAATTTTTCAAGGTCCCACAGCTGGTAAGATTTGAACCGAGTCTCCAACACTGATCTTTTTTTTTTCTTATATCATTCGCTTATACTGTATAGGCTTTTCTGTATTTCACACCTTCTCCACAAATTCTCTCTCAGCCACATAAAATGAAGAATTAACAGGAAATAACAGGTCCATTGAATTTGGGAACTTGAGATTGAAAGGCTCCCCAGAGACCAGTAAAATATATTAAGAGGCAGAACTCATAACTATGGCTTTATAGTTCACCATAATATATGTTCAGAGTGTGTTCAGAAGCTCAGAAAGAAAAATGAGCTAATAGATAGAAAAGCATCTAACTTAGTGCCTGGCATCTACTAGGCCTTCAAAGACTAATTGGAACCTTATTAAGTATGGTGTGTAAAACCATTTTGCCAAAACCTTCACTTTCTTGAAAAACTAATTTGCAGAAGACAAACTTTTGAATGTTCATTACTCAAGGGTCATTGATCAGTGCGAGGGAAAGTTAATAAAAGCTAGAGACAGAACAAAGAGGGCAACCTCAGCCAGTTGGGTTCCCTTTCAATCTCCAGACATATAAACAATGATGAAGCAGAAGCAAAGAGGAAAATGTGTTTCTCTGAAAGCAACAAAATGTTAGGAGGCCTTACTGGTAATTCAGAATTGTGGCACATGTATTTCTAACTGTGTGATTCTATTAGAATTGGAAATACAATATTTTTAAGGAAGCAATGATATCTATGCCTTAATTCCTCAGTAACAGTCTTCTTGAAACCGATTCTTTTCTGACTTCAAAAATTGTATTGCTATCATCATCTCACAGCTGCTTAAACAGTCATTAGCCATTTTGCAGGGACAATGGCTTTAGAGTAGAGGAGAAGCCCAGGCTGCTAATTACTTGTGTTACCTTGGGCAACTCATTTTATTTCAAGAGAGTCTCAGTTTTCACACCTGAAAAATAAGTAGCTTGGAAAAGGTGACTTCAAGTGATTTTCCCCAAAGGCTACCATTTGCAGGCCAACTATATTTCCTTGTTTTGTCTCTGTGCTGTTTTATAAATATTTTGAAAAATTTGAGAGATGAGGTACTTCTTTCATGGCATTCAATCCTCTAATCAAAAAAGACTTAATATGTCTTCTTTGTTTTATTGACTCAGGACTAAAATGCCCAAGGCATCTTTGGAGGACTGTTTTTGTTTTGTTTTTTTTTCAGTCTTTTGCTCTTGCTTCTCAGTCCTCTAATATCTGAACGTTTTTCATTTAATTTTGATAGCAAAATTTCTGAGCATCTTCTGCTTTATTCTTTTCATTTGCATTTTCCCTCCTTTGGCCTTCATACAGCCTCAGACCCTCAAAGGGAAGACGGAAACACAGCAGGGAGCATGGGTGCCTGGGGAATATCTTTCTACAAATGGGAAGCATGGGGAAGTACCCATGCAGAAATTCTAATGAGTATAATCTCTCTCCCTGTGACTTTTTGGATTTACAATCCAGTCTCCTAGGATAGGTGACAAGAAGTGCTAGTTCTATGTTCCTTTATGGGTGAGGTCTAGCACATACTCAACTGCAGTAAAAAAAGATCTCTGGGCAGACTTTATTCTTGTGAGAAAACAGTAGCTATCTGATTACCCTTGAGTTGAAATTCAGTCCTTGAAGCTATTTGGATTTAATCTAAGATTCCTTCCTGCAAGTGGGTAGGAAAAATAGAATGCTTCTGTTTCTTACATTGTTCAAGGACCTTCTTGTAATGATTGTATTTTCATACCAATGAAGCATTAAGTTTTATAAATACCTCAAATATTAGAGCTTCCATTCTGAATTTGTATGCTACAGTATGTTACAGTTTCAGTCCTCTGCTATAAAATACAACTCATCAGAGACATTTTTTGAAAACTGGAGAAAACTTGACTCTCTCCCTCCCATCTCTCTTATCTTCCTCCCCATTTTTCCCTCTTTTGTCCTCTATTCTCTTCAAGAGAAGGCTGTAGACAGAAAAGAGTGAATTAATTGTTTTACACAAACAAGTGCTCATTTGTTATTTTTAAATGATTATCCAAATGAATGGATTAATAGATTTTGCTTATTTAACTAATTTTTTTCAACTTAGTGATGGATTCTACATTGATCAAATTTATTCCACATGTGTTGCACTTATAAAAAAAGAATTATGCAGAAACATTATTCTAGCAGTTAGAATATGAGTAGGAAGTCATCCTACTAAATAATTATAATAATACCACAGCAGAAAGAAGGAAAATTACATGCAATTACCAATAAGACACCATTATAGATGGGGGCTAAAATTTAATAGGAAAGAAGTTATGTGAGTATAGTGATTGAGATACTGTATACTAAGCTATCTGATGTAACAGAAAAAAGAGAAATTTTCAAAATGCATGATATCAGTGATTTCCCTAACCCTTCACAAAGTTAACTGATTATGATTAGGAGTGTACATGTGATTGTTTCAGTGGAATAATGTACAAGGATAGACTACCTTCACCTCCTGCCCCATGACAATTGCTTTCTTTAGAACTTGCTTTACCAACTGAAATCTGAGTCAGCTATTTATAGATTCATCCAGAAAATGTCCTGGAAATTAGAAGTCAGTCTGATTTTCTTTAAAATATTATCCATTGATCCAGGCTAAAATGTGAATCTCTCTCATGAGATACTGATCTCCCTCTGAACATTTTATCAATTATATTCTGCTATTGCTTAGAGCCATTTATGTATGTGGCATAAATCATTGTGAATAATATCATTATGAATATTAATAATACCCAACATTTGTATAATGATTCATAGTAGCAGAAACAAATTGGATCCCACTCACAGAATGCAGCCTACGACATGTTTTGTTGGCATACACTATATAAAATCATTTTGAACTGATTGCCAATATTTTAAAGGGTGTATTTTATAAAAAATCCAGATTTTTAGTTTTCTTGAGAAGTTGGGTGATCTGGAAACACAGGGATCTCATTGTCAGTATGGGGACTATTTCATGACAATAATTGTTCAAAGCTGAGCAATCATTGTCATTCCCCGCCCCCACTTTAGATGGTATGTCAGTTTTCTACAGTTTCTATTCTGCCTGCTTCATTCATTTTTGGTACGTGCCCAGCACTTGCAAGAATTTTAGTTTAAATTTTGATTTTTAATGATCAAAGTACACTATCATTTTATCACTACAGATACATATGATGTATAGAGAGTAGGTATTCAATAGACAAGGGAAGACCAACAGGTTTATTAAACTAAGGTCAAATAAATAGTCAACAATTTTTTTGGAGCATATTTTCTGACTCTATATTCCTATCTTTTTACTCAATGATGCCATATATGGGTACTAAAATATGATTTCTAAAAGTCTTAAAATTTCAATTGATATAAAAATCAACAGGTTTGTTTGTGTAAGGTTTTATTTAAACATTTTAAGTAATATACTTTGTGAATTTCTACAAAAATGCCTGCTTAGATTTTGATTGAGATCAAACCTATAGATCAGTTTAGGAAGAAATAACTTTTAACAACACTGAGTCTTCCAATCTATAAATATAATATTATCTCTCCTTTTAGCTCACTCTTCTTTAATTTATCATAGCAAAGTTTTATAATATTTAGTGTATTGGTCTTGTTTATATTTTATTGAATGTATTCCTATTTCATATTTTTGATGCTATATTAAATGGTATTTTTATTACAATTTCCAACTGCTCATTGTTTGCATGTAGGAATAGATTTTTGGACACTGATACCGCATCTTGCAGATTTGCTATTTTTACTTGTTAGCTCTAGCATCTTTTTTGTAAATTTATTACTGTTTTTTGCATACATGATCATGTCATCAGTGAATAAAGACCTTTATGCATATTATTTCATTTTCTTGTGTTATAACACTGGCTACTACAACTTTTAATAGGAGTGGTGACAGAGGACATCATTACTTTGTTCCCAGCTTTAATGACGTAGCATTTAGTCTTTCACAATGAAGTGATAACTAGGTTTCTCATAGATTCCCTGTAACAGGCTGAGAAAAATGTACCCCTAGTCCTAGGCCTGCTGAGACTCTGAAATTTTGTTAGCTAGGTCCAGATCCTCATTTAATCCAGGACTGATTTAATACTTCCTCCTGAAGAGAAACTCTCTGAGGACTGTACTGATGACCCATGTATTACTGTTTTTCTTCTTTGGTTGATGGGAACATTAACCACTCTCAGGTCAGTGTGAGCTACTGAAATTGTGTATCGTATGTTTTTTTTTCACTGGCTCTTTCCCTGGCCTTGAGAGGTTTCTTCTCATGCATGCTCAGATCAGTACTCAGCCAAAGACTTGAAGGAATCCTTCAGGTCTCTGGAGTTTTCTTTCTGTACAGGAAGTTTCCGGTAGCCCACCCTACAAATCCTATTAAACCAAGGCTCCCTGAATTCTGCTCTCTAAATCTTTAACTCATCACAATCTTAAGGCTCTATTTGGGCTCCTTCTCCAATGTTGCTGCCTGATTAAGTCCCTCCAAGCAGTAGTTGGGCTAGTCATAGGGCTGACCTCATTTGTTTCATTTTCCTCAAGGATCACACCCTGTCCTGGCCTGTTGTCTAATGGGTAAAATTGTTGTTTATGAATTCTGTTCAATTATCTAGTTCATGGAGAGAGAGTAAATCCAGTACCTGTTATTCTAACATGGCCAGGAAGTGAAGTAAGTTTGGTTTAGTTTTAAGGTAGACTTACAGCAATAGCTTAGAGACCTAGAATGTTTATGCATATTTTCCATTTTCCTAATATTCTATATAAGAATACTTTATTTTGGTACAGGCCATTACCAGTGCAGTGTTGTTAGATGTACTGACCTATTCTACCTGCAAAGTCAGGGACTTTGGTGTATTCCCCAAACCTGAAAAAGAGGTGACAGCTTTCTTAGAGATCTGTGTCATCACAATGAGAATCTAGTTGCCTAGTGTAGACTTAAGGGCTCCCTTTTCACATTGGCTAAGTGAAAGGAAACTAGCATAATTTTGATTAACAGCTCCTTTGTAGTTAACAGAGCACTTATCTTAAGTGAACCTTTATCTTCATTGGAGATTGGGGTAAAGAGTATTCTGTAGTCTGGATTCCTAAGTAGTTTGTTCATAAAAGAATTTAATTGTTCCGTGTAGGACTCTGAGCAAATAGGACACAGTAGTAGTTGGGAAGCAGGAGAAGCGTGGGAAGATGGGAGGGAAGGAAGACTTTCGAACAACAGAAGAAAGATTAAGAGATAAGATACTGAACTTTGACTGCTGTCATGGGTTGCGTTGTATTCCAAGGAAAGATACATTGCAATTTTAGCCCCTAGAATCTGCCTAGAATGTATAGGGTGTTTGTAGATGCCATTACTTAAGATGAAGTCATACTGGAATAGATTGGGTCCTTAATCCAGTATGACTGATGTCCTTTTAAGAAGAGTAAACACAGAGGACACACAAAGATGGTCATGTGAAGGTGGAGGCAGAGATTGGGATGATCCATCTATAAGCCAAGGAAAACCAAGGCTGCCAGTCAACAGCTCAAGGTAGGACCAGGCAGGGAGCCTCCCTCAGAGCCTACAGAAGAGGGTGGCTCTGCTGCAACTGTGATTTCGGACTTCTAGCCTCCAAAACTGTGAAACAATAAATTTCTCTTGTTTTAAGCCCACCCACTTTGTGGTGCTTTGTTAATGCATTACCCTAAGAAACTAATACAAACACACTAGCTTGAATTTTGGCTTTGCTGCTTATTATTCTGTAACCTTGGGCAATTATTTAATTTTCTCTAAACTTTAAGTTCCTCAATTGTAAAAATGAAAAGAAAAAGAGGAGATACCATCCCAATCTTACAATACTGTATGATTAAAAAATAATGTATGGAAAGCACTTAGTATCATGCCTGGCAAAGAGTAAACATTTAATAAATTTGAGCTAATATTAGCTTGAAGAAAGAAAAACAACAAATAAATTTTACTTAAAAATATGCCTACAGTAGACTTTGATAATTACAATGCCAAAAGCATAAGGTTAGGGAGTGTTATATAATAAATGAACAGTAAGATGACCTCTTAAATACAGTCAGTTCAAAACAATGAATCTGTCTGTCCATGCATCCAACCATTATATATCTACTCTCTATCTGAGGATTTGTCCACATAACCAATTTCAGCATTTTCCAGAATGAAATCTAAGAGTAACAATTTAACACTATTTTGCCCAACCGAATTAAAACTTAATTTTGTGTTAATTCTCTGTGGATCTAAATTTACTTTTCTTTTCATTTTTCAAAACTATTTTACAGATCCTTATAAAATGACATAAAATACCTTGCTCAAATTATCTGTTATTTTATGCCTTATAGTAGAGCAAGTCTAGACATATCAGAAATAATTGGACCAAATGTTACTCTGGAAGCCTAGGTGAACTTTATTTAAAAAGAAGTGAGAGAGAGAGAGAAAATGAAATCAGCTCTGACATCGAAAATGAGGAGAGATTTTTACTCAGAATTGTATTCTAGTGTAATGAGATCTGAATGGTGAGGTGAAAGAAAGGCGATGCTGCAGTGGAGTATTTCTCACTATTAGAAGATCTCAGCAACTCTTCTAACTGCTATTACAGGCTTTCTGGCTTCTCTTGTCCATTTGTATTTATTCACATGTATATTTATACAAACCTGTGCACTCACACACACCAGTTCCACCCAAATTTTTAACTGCTTGTTGTCATGTTATGCAAAAAGAACTGGCAAAGAGGTTCGAAAGGAACAGATGAAGATTGCGAGTCGGGGGATCATAGTAAAATCATTAGGAATTAACGATAGCCTGCAACAGAGAGAAGACAAAAAGAGAACAGAGTAAGCTCAGATAATCAGAAACAGAAAGTTGTCAGAATCTAAAAAAACCCAGCAAACAAGAAATAGACCCAGTAAAGTGTTGGTTACCATAGGGAGGTGGGGTGGAGGGATGGGTAAAATAGGTAAAGGGAATAAAAAGGTACAAACTTCAAATTGTAAAATAAGTTAGCCATAGGAGTGGAAGTACAACATAGAGAACATAACCAATAATATTGTAATATCTTGGTATGGTAATGGGATAAGCACTTCTAATAATGTATATAAGTATCAAGTCACTATGTCATACATCTGAAACCAATATCATATTGTTTATCAACTTTATTCCAATAAAAGGCAGCTGTCAAAAGAAGTATGTACATAACAGCACCTTCATAATTATTTTCCCTATTGTATATTAATATACAAATGAGTATACCCATGTACATGGATAAAATTATATTCCTTATCCCATTGTGAGAAAGTTGAGACCAAGTAAAAATGTTGAGTTGTATTTGCATCTATCTTCAAATCCATCTCTATGTGAGAGACTTTGAAAAGATGAAAATTTTGAAGTGTCATTCTTGTCTTTTTTATAATTGATATATAATTAATATGTAACTATTATTTACATGATTTGATATATGTATATATTGCAAAATAATTACCACAATGTTTAGTTAACATTGATCACCACACATAGTTACAATTTTCTTCCTTGTGATAAGAACTTTTAACTCTACTCTCTTAGCAATTTTTAAATATTCAATACAATATTACTAAGTATAGTTACCATGCTGTGCATTATATCCCCAAAACTTCTTTATAACTGAAAGCTTGTAGCTTTTGACCACCTTCACCCATTTTGCCTATCCCCCACCACTTCTGGCAACCACCAAACTGTTTTCTGTATTTATGAATTTGTACTTTTTTAAAATATAGATTCATTTTGTATATAAATTGTATATATAAATGAGATCATACAGTATTTGTCATATTCTTATTTCATTTAGCATAACTTCTTCAAGGTCTATCCATGTTGTCACAAATCGCAAGGGTTCCTTCCTTTTTATGGCTGAATAACATTCCATTATTTATATATCATTATGTGAGTGTGTGTATAATTCATTCATTGATGGACACTTAAAATTGTTTCCATTTCTTTTCTATTATAAATTATGCTGTGATGGACATAGGTGTGCATATGTCTTTTTTGAGATAGTGATTTCTTTCCTTTGGATAAATAGCTAGATGTGAAACTGCAGGGTCATATGGCATTTCTATTTTCAACTTTTTGAGGGACCTCTACTGTTTTCCATTGTGGCTGCACCAATTTACTCCCATCAGTAGTGCACAATTGTTCCATTTTTTCTACATCCTCACCAATATTTATTATTTATTGTCTTTTTAATAATAGCCATTATAAAAGATGTGAGGTGGTAATTCATAATGGTTTTGATTTACATGTCCTTCATGGCTAGTGATATTGAGCACCTTTTCATGTATCTGTTGGCCATTTGTATATTTTCTTTGAAAAAAGGTCTACTCAAATATTTTGCCCATTTTTTAATCAAATGGGTTTTTTTTGTTATTTAGTTGTATGAGTTCTTTATGTATTTTAGATATTAACCCCTTATCAGATATATGATTTGTAAGTATTTTTCCCCATTCCAAGGTGCCCTTGAGTTCCATTGGTGGTTTTTGCTGTGCAGAAGCTTTTTAGTTCGATGTAGTACACCTCCTTCTTCTCTTTATGACACTGTTTTAGAACAACCATAAAATGAGTCCCAGGAGTTGAATCTGCTATTAACTATGTTTCATTTGGCTTGTTCATATTTCAGTCATTTCCACAAAAATGAGGATTTAACATAAAGATCTGATTTTTTAAATTCCTTTTTTAGAAAAATCAGAATAGCAACACTGGGTTCAGATTTCCACATAGCAATCAACTATGTCTAAGAAGTGAAGTGACTGACTCCTCATTAGCCAGAGGATCCACTCTTTTCCTTCCTATATTCCCACCAGCTGGTTACATTAATTTATGCTTCCTACCTGGTCCTTGCTGGCATTTCTGTTTATGACTTCTCTTGTGCAGCAGTGCTTACAACCTAAAAGGGAAATCTGATGGTGTTAGCACAGGCACAACTACCACACGTGGGTCTCTAGCAAACCTAAATGGAACAGTAGAGTTTTTAAAAATGTACTTATGCATTTGCTCACTTATTCATTATGTGCAAACAATTATGCAAGCTGTAGGTCAAGAAGATTCACAGTCTCCTTGGTTTCAAGAAACTTGGAAACTAGTGGGATGAGCTGGATATGTAAATAAACAATTATAATGTGATAAATTCATTTGTGAGAAAAGTGTCACATGTATTTGTGAGGTGTTCTAAAGTCTATCAGAGGTATATCTAATCCATATTTCATAAGATCAGTAAAGGAGTTCCATAAAAATGTCATTGAATTGATACATTTTTAGTTTTGAATTTTAAAACATTTACTTGTTCTGATATGTGAGAAACAGATCAAACAGTTCCGAGACTAGAATGAGAAGTTCAGATATGAGCCTAATGGAGTAATACAGGAGAGACAAGACTATGACTTGGATAGGGTACTGTCAGTGGTTATAGAAACTGAATGGATTTGAGAAATATTTATGGTGTAGAGTTAACTGGATTCGATCATGGATATCGGCTGTGATGGGTATAGGCAGTGAGGCATAAAATCTGCTAAAGATTCTGTTCAGATTTCCTGTATAGGCAACTAGTACAACTAATAGTGGGACTATTTATGGGGATAGAGGATACCGGAGAAACAGAAGATTCTGGTAAACAATGATGTGTTCATGTATAATATGTTGAAATTTAAAGCATCTATGAAACTACCAAGTAGAGATACCCAGTAGAATATTGGATATGTGGATTCTAGCTGAAGGGAAAGACCAGGGATTTGGGGATTTGTTCATCAAGAGATTTGAAATACTAACAAGACTGGTGTAAAGATGAACCAATAAGTATTAACTAAATGAGAAAGGAAATGAAGTAGAAGGGTTGAATGACTGCAGGTCCCTTTGCAAAGCACTAAAAATGCATAAATAAGAGGAAAATAGCACAGAGGTGTGATTAGAAAATGAGGGGTCTGAAAAAGAAAAAAGAAAATGAGGGGTCTATAATGAAGATTGCAGAAGTGGAGCATTCTGGTTAATGACCAAGTCCAGGGCATGGCCAGAAATTTTCTGTGGATGTTTAAAACAGAGTAGAAATGAAGGTTCCTGGAAAAGTAAACGTGAATGAACTGGGAGGTCAGTGTTAAATAGCTCAAGAGGAAGTTACAATCATTGGAAATGAGGCCCTGGGGATGGAGAAGAAAACATTGAACCAGGCATTGTAGACTTGGTAGAGAAAAGAGACCTGGTAACACAAAAATCAGAGATTGCAGACTAGATAGACAAGTGACATGAACTTCAAGGAAGCATTTAGATGGAAGGATAAGAGAGTTTGTTCTGAAAAGGGCAAAAGAGAATGAGAAAAACATGGATGTATTTAGGTATATGTAAAAAAGCTTCTTAGGATTTCTGGATAACAAACATTTCATTCACAATGAATGTGAAATTATTTCACTATATTCTATTTTCCACTTTAGACATATATTTATTTATGTTGACTTACACATAGATCTATGTTTTTATATTGAAGATTTCATAATTATTTCACTTTTATGAATAGAGTGCCAAAATACATGTTCACTCATGATCCTCGAAATTTAAATAATGTTTCCAGTTTCCTAGCTTCAAAATTAACTTATCAGAATTGAAATTTCCATATGGTCACAAACTAGTCCACATTGTCACCATAGTGCTGGAAAGAAGATTAAAGCTAACAGTTTTGAAAAATTGTTTCAAATTAGATAGTAAGGCTTCAAAAACGTAATTTCACAATATTTATTATTTCAAACCATTTGAAGGGTTTTTACTGTCTTGTTTATTATGCTAAGTTGTTTCTGTGATCAGGAGATCTCCCAAAAGAAATACTTTATTGTCTAAATAAATTCAGTAAAGTCCAAAATGTACAGTTGGGCTTCACTTTAACAACCATCAAGTCTGAAAGCAAATTTTTTGTTCAAAATCAATGAAAGTCACAGATGACAGAAACAGTTCCAACACCTGTAGGGTACACCAATTAAGCAGATACTCCTTAGTGATATTTAAACCTCCACTAATGATGTTGTACTAATTGAATTCATCTAGGTAGATGTTTTCATTTCCTGGGATAAAACTACAGAAAGGGGAAACTATCCTTTTCATTTCCCATGTTTGTTAATCACTATCATTTCCTTTTCTTTTTCATGATTAGTTGCCAAACTGGACTCCAGTCAACCAAGTTTTCTTGCCTTGAGCATACATTCCTCCTTATCCAGGCTTGTTCACCAATTTATGCCTATTTTCTTCTTCAAAAGTCTTACTTCATCTGGGATCACTCATCTGGGAAGCTAGCAATAAATTAACTACACCTAATTGAATGCATGCTTCCATTTGCTGATATGGAATAATGTTTGTTTCACTGTTCATCTTATTTATGTGACTTTAATCCAACCTCTTTAACAGATAAGCACATGGTGGTATTATTATGATGCTATAGAATGATCACAATATTGTTTAATGGTAGTTTTATCTGTGGGTTCTTTCCACCAGACTGATCTCTTTGTGAATAGGAGATAAGTCTTTTATCTCTATATCCCTAACTCCCAGCACAGTACTCTGATTCGTGGTAGACAGTCCTATCACAGTTGCGGCCTTGTACTATTCATCCTTGGTTATATTTTGTTGTCACTCTTTGGTTTCACTCTGACAAGCAGCCTAGCTGGTTACACTTTAAATAGGACCAGATATAGCAGCATAGGAACCCTTTGTCTAAATGTGCATATTCACATCTGAAGCTCGAAACAATTGTTCTAGAGTATGCTCATGTTGTCTAGATGTCCTTCTAAACAGAAAAAACAAGTTTTACTTGGGGTTTCCCACAGAACCAAGGTAGAATAATGAAAGGTAGGCTTACGTGTCAATTAATAAGCAGTTTATTTCAAAGCAGAAGCTCCTTAAAGATATGTGTCAGATCTGTAAACTGACACTGCCCAGCACTTTGGAAACTCTTACGTAGAAATAGGCATGAAGTATTTTTAATTATATTTTCTGGTATATAATGATATGAAGATTAAAATATTAAAGATGTCTATAATACTAAAGAGAATGGTGAAGCTCCAAAACAATGTGGTATAGTGAAAACACTCAATTAAGAATCATGAGATGCAGGTTCTTATTTGATATCACAACTGGGTGTCTCTAAGCAATCCACTTAACCTTTTTGAACCAGCATTCCCTTGTTTGTCAGATAAGATGGTTGGGGGATATTATCTCTAAGATTCTTACAGCTTTGAAATTCTGTGATGCTTTAAAGTACTTTAGAAAAGTGTAGGGAATTGTATAGTGAAGTTGTGGTTAACAGAATACAATGAACATCCTGAGAGAGAGAAAAATGTATTATTAATTATATGAAAGAGTTTATAGGGATGGTATTCCAAAGTGTCTAGGAAACTGAACACATGGTAAATGTCTATTATATTCATAAAATGCCTCAGGATTTTAGAGCTGGAAGGTACCTTAGGTCATCTATTAAATATTTAATTTTATAAATGAGGAAAGTAAGATCAGGGAAGTTAATTTACTTGCTTAATGTCACACACAGCAAGTAAATGGTGAGAACTATGTCAGGATTTACTTAAGTGGTTAACCCTAAGTAAGTATGCTGTCAGTCATTTGCATCAAAGGAAAAAAAAAGGTTTTGGCAGTATCACCAACAGCTAATATTCAGTATGATGGGAAAAAATTTATAACAAATGTAATTGTCAATATCTTCCAAACATAGTGTTCTTGTAAATCAATAAAAATTTAATCAAATAATTGAAAATTATGTAAAAATAATGCCCATGCAGGTCAAGAAAAAAATAAAAATGTGATTAAGAGGTGATATCAGCAAGATGGAAGGCTAGGAGATCTTGACACTTTTCTTCCCCTCAAAAACAACAGAAACAATAAATAAACAACTATGCATCCATGAAGAAAGCATGGGGAAAGCTCTGAATAGAGTGAAGAAGCAGTAAAAATTCTTTAAAGCTCAAAAACTGAGAATGTCACATAAAAATACAGGAAGCATTTTACCTGAGTCACCCTATCCCACAGTACAGAACAGCTTGCCTCCAGGAAGGATCCCCTCAGAGGAGTTTCACCCCATGGGGAAAAAGAAAGCAGGAGAACCCTAGTAAGCCTCGCGGTTATAGACATGTGCAGCCTTTACTCCTGAGGTTTTCCACAGTCTATACCAAACTGATCCCAGCTGATGGAGCTGCCTAGACATACTCCTCTGTGTCTGCTCCCCTGGATTGGAGCTGTCAGTGTGGTGAGACCTGCCCCCAGGATCCCCAGTCAATGCTGGGTGACACTGTCCATGATCAGGTAGCCACAGGGCCTCATCCTGTATGAGACAGAGCTGCTGCTTAGAGCCCTAGCCTCCTGGTCCTTGGTTGTACCTCTGAACCATCCTTACTGGGGCCATGCTGCCACTTCCCTAAGCTCGGGCCCCCAGATTCCGGGTCATGGCTCCCACCCCTCATTGCCCAGCTGATCTGCTGCTACTCTGAGCTCTTCTCCCTAAGTCCTTACACCCAGCTTTAGTGGGTCACCACTGGAGACATGCTGCTGCTGTCCTTCATCTGCCACCTGGGGCCAGGGTTGGGACTTTGACCTGCTCTCCCAAGGCTGTGCTATTACTGCACCCATCCTCTGAGCCCAAGACACCACTGCATCTTGTCATCCCAAGGGCCATGGCACTGCTTCATCCTCCCAAGCCAGAGTCAGTGCAGCAAGTCCTAGAGACCAAGGTCCTGGTTCCATGACAGATCTGCAAGCACCTGCCCCTTAGACACTGATGCAACTGCCACAGCAAGTACACCTGTGCCCCAGGAGCCAGGCCCATGTTCCTGATCCTAGGACACCAGCTCACTAGTGCTCTGAGTACCAGCATGTCAGGCCAAATGCCAAGAGTAATCTCCTTGGCTAGAACTTCCTCCTCTAGTCAGAGGATAAAAAAGAATGAAAATTGGTAAAGAAACCCTATGTGAAGTATGGAACAATATTAAAAGAAGCAATATTTGTGTTATGGGATTTCCAGAAAGAGAAGAGAGAGAGAGAAAGAGACAGAAAATTTATTTAAAGAAATAATGGTTGAAAACTTCACAAATCTGGGGAAAGGTATAGCTGTCCAGGTACACAAAGCTGAAAGATCCCCAAACAAATACAACCCAAAGAGATCTTCACCAAGACTAGTTAAAGCAAGCTCTCAAAAATCAAAGACAAAAAAAGAAAAACTTGAAAGCTGCAAAAGAAAAAGACTCATTTCATACAAGGGAATCCCAGTAAGTCTATCAGTAGATTTCTCAGTAAAAACCTTGCATGCCAGCAGAGAATAGGATGATATATTCAAAGTTCTCAAAGAAAAAACTGTCAACCAAGAATATTTTACCCAGAAAATTTGTCCTACAGAAATGGAGAGATAAATTAACTAAAGCTGAGGGAATTCATCACCACTAGACCTGATTTATAAGAATTGCAAAAGGGAGTTCTTTAAGCTGAAATTAAAGGACACTACTTAGTAGCATGAAACTTATCAAAGTGCAAAATTCACTGCTAAAGGAAACTATATAGTCAGATTTAAAATACTCAATTCTTCAGTGGTGTTGTATAAGTCATTTTGAACTCTAACATACAGGTTAAGTGACAAAAGTGTTAAAAATAACTATAGCTACAATATTTTGTTAATTGATATATAATATAAAATGTGTAAACTAGGACATCAACAGCAGAAACGTGTGTGGGAGGGCAAATCTGTAGAACTTTTTATGTAACTGATGTTAAGTTGTTATCACCTTAAAATAGAAGGTTATAGCTCTAAGATGTATTATGAAAGTTTCACAGTAACCACAAAGCAAAAACCTGTAACAGATACACAAACAACGAACCAACGCCTACTACTGCAAAAAAAAATCATTAACTCAGAGTAAGAGAACAAGTGAGCAACAAAGAACTACAGAATAATCAGAGAGCAATTAAAATGGTGATACTATGTTGTTACCAATCAATACTTACTTTAAGTGTCAATGGTTGAAATTCTCCAATTAAAAGACAAAAAGTGGTTAGGAAAAAAATAAGACCCAACACTCTGTTGCCTATAAAACTCACCTCAGGTTTAAGGACACTCTTAGGTTGAAAGTAAGTGGATGGAAGAAGTCCATGTAAGTGGAAACCAAAAGAAAACAGGGGTAGTTATATTTGTATCAGACAAAATAGACTTCAAGTCAAAAACTGTAACATGAGACAAAGGTCATTATATAATGATTAAAGGTCAAATCATCCAAAGAATATAACAATTATAAATATATCCACATGAAATATTGGAGCACCCAAATATATATTAAACAATTGTTCATAGATCTGAAGACAAAAAACACAGCAAAACAATAATAGTAGGGAACTTCTGGGAAGATGGCGGCGTGAGCAGGGCGGCAGAAATCTCCTCCCAACATTATATTTATCTACGAAAATACAGCAAATACAACTATTCCTAAAAGAGAGACCAGAATACAGAGGAAAGCACACAGCGTGCAGCTACACCCGAGAGGACTTGGCACCCCAAGAGGCGGGTAAGATACAGAGCCACGACCCGGTGGCACCGGAGCACTCACCCAACCCAGCAAGCCAGCGGGAGGAGAGGATTCAGAGCCGGGAGGGAGTGGAAGAGCAGGTCAGCAAAATAACCAGCCCCGATGGTCTGCGCCGGGAGTGCTGACACACATCGCACAGTGCATCGGACACTGGAGAGGCAGAAGGTGCAGGTTTTGAGCCGGGAACACGCCGGGTCCATGCAGCCAGTGCCCCGGGACAAGAGAAAAGCGCACGTGGTTTGTAGCGGTCTTGGAGAGGCGGGGGGCCCAGCGGGGGAACACCATTGCCCCGGCAGGCTCAGCCCAATGGTCTGGGAGTCCTGAGAAGCTTCGGACCCCTTGGCTGGTGACTGAGAAAAGGTAGCATCCACACTAAAACTTTATACAGAGAACAACAGCCTTCCATTTGTTCCCGCCCCAGCCAGAGCTACAAAGAGCAGCACAGCCACAGCTGTGGAATAGTGGAGCAACAGCGACACCTACACCACCCTTAGAGAATCCACTCCAGTCTTAAAGAGCCCAGCTAACATATGTGGCACCTACCAGCGACCACTGCAATCAACATGAAAAGACAGAGGAATATGGTTCAGACCAAGCTCACCCAGACCCAGACAACTCCTGAGACGGAATCTGAAGGGATGAAAATGCAGAATCTTCCTGAAAAAGAATTCAGAATAAAAGTCATAACCATGCTAATAGATATACAGAGAAATATGCAAGAACGAAGGGAGGAAGTGAGAGAAGTCAGGAAAGACAATGCAGAAATAAGACAAGTCATCGACGGGCTCAGCAGCAGACTGGGCGAGATGCAAGAAACTGTTAATGCAATAGAAATCAGAGAACAGGAACACAGAGTAGCTGAGGCAGAGAGAGATAAAAGGATCGCTAGGAATGAAAGAATATTAAGAGAAGAGTGTGACCAATCCAAACAGAACAATATTCGCATTAAAGGAGTACCAGAGGAAGAAGAGAGAGAAAAAGGGATAGAAAGTGTCTTTGAAGAAATAATTGCTGAAAACTTCCCCATTCCGGGGAAGGAAATAGTCTTGCCGTCCATGGAAGCCCACAGATCTCCTAACACAAGGGACCCCAGGAAGACAACACCAAGACACATAATAATTAAAATGGCAAAGATCAAAGATAAGAACAGAGTATTAAAGGCAGCTAGAGAAAGAAAAAAGATCACCTTCAAAGGAAAACCCATCAGACTATCATCAGACTTCGCAACAGAAACCTTACAGGCTAGAAGAGAATGGCATGATATATTTAAGGCAATGAAACAGAAGGGCCTCAAACCAAGAATACTGTATCCAGCAGAATTATCATTTAAATATGATGGAGGGATTAAACAATTTCCAGACAAGCAAAAGCTGAGAGAATTTGCCTCCCATAAACCACCTCTACAGGACATCTTAAAAGAACTGCTCTAGAGGGAAGCACTCCTAAGGCTAAAAAGCTGTCACCAGAGAAAATAAAATCATAGCAAAGAAAGCAGACCTTCCAAATACTAAGTAAACGCAAACAATAAAACACCTAGTATATAAAGAATGGAGGAGGAAGAATAACAAGGGAGAGAAATAAAGAAACATCATACTGTGTTTACAATAACTTAACAAGAACGTTAAGTTAGATTGTTAGATAGTTAAGAAGCAACCTCTGAATCTTTGGTAACCACAAATCTAAAGCCAGCAATGGCAATAAGTACATATCTATCGATAATCACCCTAAATGTAAATGGACTGAATGCACCAATCAAAAGACACAGAGCGACAGAATGGATAAAGAAGCAAGACCCATCTATATGCTGCCTACAAGAAACTCACCTCAAATGCAAAAATATCCCAGACTAAAAGTGAAAGAATGGAAAAAGATATTTCATGCAAACAACAAGGAGAAAAAGCAGGTGTTGCAGTACTTGTATCAGACAAAATAGACTTCAAAACGAAGAAAGTAGCAAAAGATAAAGAAGGACATTACATAATGATAAAGGGGTCAATCCAACAAGAAGATATATCCATTATAAATATATATGCACCCAACCCAGGAGCGCCGGCATAGGGGAAACAAATACTAACAGAATTAAAGGAGGAAACAGACAGCAATGCATTCATTCTGGTGACTACAACACACCACTCACTCCAAAGGACAGATCAACCAGACAGAAAATAAGTAATGACACAGAGGCACTGAACAACACAATAGAACAGATGGACCTAACAGACATCTACAGAACTCTACACCAAAACCAACAGGATACACATTCTTCTCAAGTGCACATGGAACATTTTCCAGAATACACCACACATTAGGCCACAAAAAGAACCTCAGTAAAGTCGAAAATATTGAAATTCTACCAACCAACTTCTCAGATCATAAAGGTATTAAACTAGAATTAAATTTGAGAAAGAAAACAAAAAGGCTCACAAATACATGGAGACTTAACAACATTCTCCTAATTAATCAATGGGTTAATGACCAAATCAAAACAGAAATCAAAGAATATATGGAGACAATGACAACAACAACACAAAGCCACAACTTCTGTGGGACGCAGCAAAGGCAGTTCTAAGAGGAAAGTATATTGCAATCCAGGCCTATTTAAAGAAGGAAGAACATTCCCAAATGAATAGTCTAAAGACACAATTACTGAAATTGGAAAAAGAAGAACAAATGAGGCCCAAAGTCACCAGAAGGAGGGACATAATAAAGATCAGAGAAGAAATAAATAAAATTGAGAAGAATAAAACAATAGAAAAAAATCAATGAAACCAATCGCTGGTTCTTTTAAAAAATAAACAAAATAGATAAACCCCTAGCCAGACTCATTAAGAGAAAAAGAGAATCTACACACATAAACAGAATTAGAAATGAGAAAGGAAAAATCATGACGGACCCCACAGAAATACAAAGAATTATGAGAATACTATGACAATCTATATGCTAGCAAGCTGGAAAACTTAGAAGAAATGGACTTCTTAGAAAAATACAACCTTCCAAAACTGACCAAACAAGAAACAGAGAAACTAAACAGACCAATTACCAGCAATGAAATTGAAGCGGTAATCAAAAACCACCCAAGAACAAAACCCCCAGACCAGATGGATTCACCTCTGAATTCTATCAGACATATAGAGAAGAAATAACACCCATTCTCCTTAAAGGTTTCCAAAAAATAGAAGAGGAGGGAATACTTCCAAACTCATTCTATGAAGCCAGCATCACTCTAATACCAAAACTGGGCAAAGACCTCACCAAAAAAGAAAATTACAGACCAATATCCTTGATGAACGTGGATGCAAAAATACTCAACAAAATATTAGCAAACCGAATTCAAAAATACATCAAGAGGATCATACACCATGATCAAGTGGGATTCATCGCAGGGATGCAAGGATGGTACAACATTCGAAAATCCATCAACATCATCCACCACATCAACAAAAAGAAGAACAAAAACCACATGATCATCTCCATAGATGCTGAAAAAGCATTTGACAAAAGTCAGCATCCATTCATGATTAAAACTCTCAACAAAATGTGTATAGACGGCAAGTACCTCAACATCATAAAGGCCATATATGACAAACCCACAGCTAACATCATACTTAACAGTGAGAAGCTGAAAGCTTTTCATCTAAGATTGGGAACAAGACAGGGATGCCCACTCCCTCCACTGTTATTCAACATAGTACTGGAGGTCCTAGCCACGGCATTCAGACAAAACAAAGACATACAAGGCATCCAGATTGGTAAAGAAGAAGTCAAATTGTCACTATTTGCAGATGACATGATATTGTACATAAAAAACCCTAAAGACTCCATTCAAAATTACTAGACCTAATATCTGAATTCAGCAAAGTTGCAGGATACAAAATTAACACACAGAAATCTGTTGCTTTCCTATACACTAACGATGAACTAACAAAGAGAAATCAGAAAAACAATTCCATTCACAATTGCATCAAAAAGAATAAAATACCTAGGAATAAACCTAACGAAGGAAGTGAAAGACCTGTACTCTGAAAATTACAAGACACTCCTAAGAGAAATTAAAGAGGACACTAACAAATGGAAACTCATCCCATGCTCTTGGCTAGGAACAATAAATATTGTCAAAATGGCTATACTACCTAAAGCAATCTACAGAATCAATGCAATCCCGATGAAAATACCAACAGCATTCTTCAATGAACTGGAACAAATAATTCTAAAATTCATATGGAACCACAAAAGACCCCGAATAGCCAAAGCAATCCTGACAAGGAGGAATAAAACGGGGAATTACACTCCCTGACTTCAAGCTCTACTACAAAGTGACAGTAATCAAGACAATTTGGTGTTGGCACAAAAACAGACCCACAGACCAGTGGAACAGAATAGAAAATCCAAACATAAACCCAAACATATACAGTCAATTAATATTTGATAAGGGAGCCTTGGATATACATTGGGGAGATGATGGCCTCTTCAGCAGCTGGTGTTGGAAAAACTGGACAGCTACATGTAAGAGAATGAAACTGGACTACTGTCTAACCCCATACACAAAGTTAAACTCAAGGTGGATCAAAGATCTGAATGTAAGTCATGAAACCATAAAACTCTTGGAAAAAAATATAGGCAAAAATCTCTTGGACATAAACATGAGTGACTTCTTCATGAGCATATCTCCCCGGGCAAGGGAAACAAAAGCAAAAATAAACAAGTGGGACTATATCAAGCTGAAAAGCTTCTGTACAGCAAAGGACACCATCAGTAGAACAAAAAGACATCCTACAGTATGGGAGAAGATATTCATAAATGACGTATCCAATAAGGGGTTGACATCCAAAATATATAAAGAACTCACGCACCTGAACAAACAAAAAGCAAATAGTCCAATTAAGAAATGGGCAGAGGACATGAATAGACACTTCTCCAAAGAAGAAATTCAAGTGGCAAACGGGCACATGAAAAGATGCTCCACATCACTAATCATCAGAGAAATGCAGATTAAAACCACAATGAGATACCACCTCACACCAGTGAGGATAGCCAACATCCAAAACACAAACAACAACAGATGTTGGCGAGGATGTGGAGAAAAGGGAACCCTCTTACACTGCTGGTGGGAATGCAAATTAGTTCAACCATTGTGGAAAGCAGTATGGAGGTTCCTCAAAAAACTCAAAATAGAAATACCATTTGACCCAGGAATTCCACTCCTAGGAATTTACCCTAACACTGCAGCTGCCCAGTTTGAAAAAGACATATGCACCCCTATGTTTATTGCAGCACTATTTACCATAGCCAATAAATGGAAGCAACCTAAGTGTCCATCAGTAGATGAATGGATAAAGAAGAAGTGGTACATATACACAATGGAATATTATTCAGCCATAAGAAGAAAACAAATCCTACCATTTGCAACAACATGGATGGAGCTAGAAGGTATTATGCTCAGTGAAATAATCCAAGCTGCAAAAGACAAGTACCAAATGATTTCACTCATATGTGGAGTATAAGAACTAAGAAAAAAACTGAAGGAACAAAACAGCAGCAGACTCACAGAACCCAAGAATGGACTAATAGTTACCAAAGAGAAAGGGACTGGGCAGGATGGGTCGGAAGGTAGGGACAAGGGGGAAAAGTGGCATTACTATTAGCAGATGTAATGTCAGTGGGGCACGGGGAGGGCTGTACAACTCAGAGAAGACAAGTAGTGACTCTATAGCATCTCACTATGCTGATGGACACTGACTGTAATGTGGTTGGTGGGGGGGGACCTGATGAAGGTGATAGTGTAATCACCATAGTATTGCACTTGTAATTGTAGATTAATGATATCAAAATAAACTTGAAAAATAAAAAGAAAAAAAACAATAATAGTAGGGGACTTCAGTACCCCACTTTCAACAACTGATGAGTCATCCAGATAGAAGATCAACAAGGAATCAGTGGAACATCCACTTGAATCATATTTTAGATCAAATGGACCCAACAGACATATATAGAACATTCCCCCCAACAGCAACAGAATATACCTTCTCAAGTGCGCACAGAACATTCTCCAGGATAGATCATATGTTAAGACACAAAACAAATCTTAATAAATTCAAGCAGATTGAAATTATATCTTAAGTCAGGTGAGAACCAGTACCTGAGAATTCCTGGAAATTCTTTTTTTCCAAAAGTACAGTCACTGTGGTAAGTGGCACTTTGGTAAGTACCTTTTCCTTTGGAGAAGGTAGAGTGGCATATTTATGGTATAAATGTTTGGCAATGTAGCAGGGTTGAATAGTATCCTTCTCTTTATTTAAGGAGCACTTGGTCTGTGAACCACCTCATGTCGGGGCACTGGCTGAGAGGTATGCCTCTATCGATTTGTGGTTCAGTTCTTCATGCCTAGAGTTTGTTCATTTGTGTTGGTTATATACATCAAATAAGACTTGAATAGGATATGCATTTATTTCAGTCATGAGCACACGAGTGTTAATAAGCCACTGCCAAATGTCAAATTATTCTGATTACTGTTCATTTGTAGTGCAACTAAGAAGTTCAGATATATTAACTTTATTTAATGTAGGCCATCATTAAATGTAAGTTTTAATCAACCAACAAAATGAACTTCAGAATCTACTTTCATCTGCTTGAGCCAATATATTAAATCCAAAATCTTTTGCTGGTGTACTCATATCAGGAGTTGGCCCAATCCAACATTACATCCATTTTATCTTGATTGAATAGTATACAAATTTTCTGTTTTTCTTGATAGAAACTGGCAAAACCTTGCAATTTTACATTTCCTTCCAGATTTTGTATCTCTTCTTCTGGAATTGCTGGGATTTGAACCTAGTTATAGGTCTAGAAGTAATGATGGGTAGTGTAGGTATACTTCCTACAAGGCATCTCTCTCAGGATAGATAATTACAGGCTTCTTTTTTTTCCTTCATGAAAATGGATAATCCATAAAAGAGGAAGGGCTAGTTCCACCAGCAAAAGAGGCTCAGTAGAATGTGGGGTTTGAAAGTCCTTAGCACACTTGAAATCTACCTGAGTGTCTCCCTTTCAATTTTCAAAGTTCTATTCATTCTCAATGAATAGCAAACTTTTAACGTAAGACATTCATTAAGGATTTCATTAATTTTGTATTATAATTCAATGAATTGCAGGATTAGATTTTTGGTTTGGTTTCAGAAACTTCAACTTGCAGGTACAAAATATAAGGGATTGTTTCTGGTCAAAAACAGAAGTCCTACAAAACATGAGTTTTTTCCCTAAATTCTCCATCACAGTTAAGAATACCTACCACTCCCCTACAGCCTTCTATTCTTTTTTTTCCACCCTAATGTTCTATTCTACCAGGAACTTGGTTACTCAACCCTGAAACCACCAACACATTTAACCCCAAGAGATTAAAGGTCATAATTTAAGTAACTGATTTGCCACTGCAGTGAATAGACAGTGTCCCATTCATTATTACCAATGTTAATGCATTTAAATCTTATCATAGCAGAGAACTAATTCTAGATTCCCATCTTTAGATTTTGTTCTCTTAGAACTGCTATTGGTACTAAAGATAGTACTGTTCTAGATTTGGCCAGGAAACAATAATAGCAATAATGAATAACAATAATATGAGTACTACATGAATGAGGTGTTTAATTAATAAGAGTGAGGACTTATGCAAATGTGGGATGAATTGTGGCTTTGAAGATCTGGAAGAAGGAGTCAGAGGTTGAGAGAGAGTCATCAGTTGCTTTATCTTCAAATACTGAAGCAGGTGGAAATACCAAAATATGCGTGGGTAGTTTGAGCAGTCATGAGGATTTGGTCACCAAAGTGGGACCATGAAGTAGGAGATAGAGAGATCTGCAAAGCTGCCACATTAGTTTATGCTTCCCTGTCTGATACCATCATGAGAGACCACCACAGTCTCCAAGAATAATAATGTGTTTCAGTTCCCTTCTGCACTTTAATCTTATATGAATTTCTCTCACTGGTAAACTTTAAGCTGGAATCATGCAAAGAAGGTAATTCTTAGAAACATAGATGTGAGACTTAAGTAAAAGTGGAAGTGCCACTGTTAACAGTCCCTTGTATGACTCAATGAGAGGTTCAGCTTTTCCTATGGAGATGTATCAAGGTCTTTAGACCTCTCTTCATAAAGCCTTCTAGTTTCAGAATCCAATCTTACCTGATTTCTGGGACAGGAATCCTGACAGTGGGAGCTCAGCCAAGGGTTTGATGATCCTATCAACCACCTCTATGTCCTTGAATATACCCTTTAGGAATGCAAGCAGTCGGGGGGGCAGGGGGGGGGAATATGCTCTTTGTGAGGAATTCTGTGTGAATTCTAGCCTTCAGTGAACTTATCCCTCTAAGGGAGAAACATAATACAGCATCATGAATCAGTTTTTGAAAACAAGTGCAAATCAAGATAGTTCACATTTTAGTAATGCAAAAAGACATTCTGGAAGTTGTGTGCTGGAGTTCATTTGTACCAGCTTATAAGAGCCAGTGATTAAATGTTCAGGAATTTTGCAAGCTTGCTGATATTACCATCTTGAAATTGGCCTTGGTGCTAGTATTTATGAAAATTTGGAAATACTATAAATCAGAACTTTTTTCCCTCTGAAGACCCAGTTGTTAAATATTTACCAGCAAACCATTGTACACTGCATATCCTACTAGATAGACCCTTTTCCAGCTTCAAATTCTAAATAGGATCAATGTACTTAATCAGTATATATTTGATTAAATTAAACCGAACTGTCTTTTAAAGTCACTAATTCTGATTGACATTTAAGTAATTAACAATTAGAATTTATTAATATGGAAAGTTCATTTTAAAACACAATTTTAAGTTAAATTTCATGCAGATAACAGGCTGCATGAAAATGGAGTTATTTGAAGCCACTCAAAAAACAGTTAAGTAACATTTTTTAAACTGTATTTTATTTTGTAAATCACAGCATGGTCTCCTGTTATGATCCTCGTAAATGTTTTGAATACATACCTAGGAAAACTAGACATTGTGTTTGTATAACACAGTAGGAATCATAATTAGGCAATTTCATGTCAAATCAATTTGTCCGATATGATGGATCTTTCAAATAATGTTTTTGTCAATATAAAATGAGTAAAAATAAGTAACTAGTTAGTCTTATGTTCTTCAGGCTGCCTATTTATATTTTGATTGAACTCCCTTAGCAGTTTGTTGAAATTTAAGTAATCTTTCATTTGGCAATTTACAGTTAAAGATGAAATGTGAAAAATACTAAATTTGGATGAATATTTTTACATGTCTGTTTTAACAGCTTTATTGGTGTATACTTTACAAACCATAAAATTTTCCCATTGTAAGTATACAATTCAGTGACATTTAGTAAATTTATAGAGTTGTGCAATCATGACAATCCACTTTTATAACATTTCTATTATACAAAAAAAATACATCTTTGAGCTTGTTTTTCGTCAACTCCCTACTCCCAACCCCAGACAACCAGTGATCTGTTTTCTGTATTTCTAAATTTGTCTATTCTGAATATTGAGTATAAATGGAATCATATAATGTGGCCATTTGTGTCTGGTTTCTTACACATTTTTAAATGTTTTGATATATCATGTAGATGATATATCAGTATTTCATTCCTTCTTATAGCTGAATAGTATTCTGTTGTATAGATCTAACACATTTAATCACCCATTCACCAGTTGATGGATATTTAGATTCATCAGCATCCTATTAGCTAACATGAATAATAATGCTATGAACATGAACATACAAATCTTGGTGTAGACATATGTTTTAATATTTCTTGGGTAGATTGCCAGAGAGTGGAATTGTGGTGTTTTTGATAAGCATGTGTTTAACATTTTCAGAGAGTAATACTGTTTTCTAAGGTGGCTGTATCATTTTACATTGCCACTAACAATGTAAGAGGATTCCCACACTTGGTACTTGCTTTTAGTTGTCTTAATGAAATATGTATCACATTTGCACATTAAAAGCTACAAAATGTATAGCTCCATCCCACAAATTGTGATATGCTGTGTTTTCATTTTAATTCAGTTTAAAATAATTTTATTTCCCCTTTAATTTCTTATTTGGCTCATTTAGAAGTGTCCTTTTTAGATTCCACTTACTTGGGAGTTGTCCCATTATCTTTCTGTTACTGAGTTCTTTTTATATTCCATTGGGGTCAGACAACATTCTTAATATACTTAGTACGATTATCTTTTTTAAAAAATATTGAGACTTGTTTTGTAGCCCAGTATATGGTGTCTCATGAAGAATATTCCTTGTGTACTTGAAAAGATTGTTTGGAATGTCCTATTTGTGTCAGTGAAGTAGAACTGGTTGAGAGTGTTACTCAAGTCTTCTCTACCTTTGCTGATTTATTTTTAAGTTGTTCTATTAATTACTGAGAGTGAGATATTGTAATCTCTACTCCCTTTGAAATATCTATTTCTCCCTTTCAATTCTGTCACTATCTGCTTTATTTAGTTAAAGGTTTTGTTGTTAGGCCTACATATGCATCTTATTGTTGTACTGACCCTTTTAATCATCATGAAATGCCTCTCTTTACTTTTAGTAATATAGCTCATCTTAAAATAAATTTTGTTTGATATTAATATAGCTACTAAAACTCTCTAATGGTTACTGCTTGTTGATGAAATTTTTCCAGCCTTTTGCTTTCAACCTATTTATGTCTTTGAATTGAATATGTATCTCTTACAGACAGCATGTAGCTGTATCTTGTTCTTGGTTTTACAATTTCTGCCTTTTGATTTTTTTTACTATATTATTTTGACTCACTTGCTTACAGACTGCTCTAAGGATTACAGTATGCATCTTAATGTGTCAAAATCTAATTCAGAATAACTCTAACTTATTTCTGATGAAAAATAGAGCCTTTGTTCCAAGATATTTCCTGCCCCCCAGCTTTCAGCTATTTTTGTAAAATATATTGATGTATGTTATACAGTGCTACAATTGATTGACATCTCTTTTAAAGTTAAGAGAAGAAAAAACTATATTTGTAGAGTCCTCAGTTACAACCTACATATTTACCATTTCTAGTACCTTTATTTCATGTATCAAATACCATCTGCTGTATTCCTTTAAGCTATAAGTAATTACTTTAGTATTTCTTGTAAGCTAAGTCTGCTAGCAATAAATTATCTTTTTATGTATTTTTATTTCGCTTTACTTTTGAAGGATATAGCTTTGCTATAAAGAATTCTTGTTTAACAGTTTTTCCCCTTTCAGCATTTAAAAAATAACAATTTTATTGACATATATCACACATATCATCAAGTACATCATCAAAGTACAGTTCTGTCAGTGGTTTTAAGTATATTCACAAATTTACACCTTGATTACCACTAATTCCAGAAAGTTTTCAACACCTGGAAAGAAACTCCATATCCATTAGCAGCCATTCCCCATTGCCCCCTGTCATCATCCCCCTGGAAACTGCTAGTCTCACTTTCCGTCTCTCTAAATTTGCCTATTTTGGATAATTCATATAAATGTAACAGTACAACACATGGCCCTTTGTAACTGAGTTCTTTAACTCACTGCGTTCTTACATTTTATCCATTTTGTGTCATATAAGAATTCATTCCTTTCTATAACTGGATACTCCATTATTTAATATATTTTATTTATCCATTTATCAGTTTATAGAAATTTTTGTTGTTTCTAGCTGTTGAATAATGTGAATAATGCTGCTCTGAATACTCCTGTGGAAGTTTTTGTGTGGACTTATGTTTTCATTTTCCTGGGCACATACCTGGGAATGGAATAGCTGAGTCATATGGTAACTTAGCTTTTGGAGGAACTATACATTATGTTGTAGAGGTGTGCTCCCTTCTTGGCACTTTGACATATATAACATTACACACCTCTGACTTCCATTGTTTGTGATAAGAAGTCAGTTTTCAGTTGCTTTTTCTTTTTCTCCTTGTTTTTGACTTTCAAAAGTTTGACTATGATGTATCTAGGAGAGAATATCCAAGAAATTCAATCCTAGACACATCATACATCCAAGAGATCTTGGTATTCCTCCCCCTTGGATTTCATTGCCTTTCTTAGGTCTATATATCCAAGATGTAATATTTTTTTCATAATATTTGGGAAGTTTTGGGCCATTAGTTCTTCAAAAAACTTTCTGTGCCCTTTTCACTATGTGTTCTACTTTGGAACTCCCATTACATGTATGTTAATACACTTACTATTATCCCGTAAGTCTCTTGAGACTGAGCTCATTTTGTCTTTCAGTCTTTCTCTCTATTCTTTTGATTGATAATTTCAATAATCTATCTTCAAGTTCACTGATTAATTTTCCAGTTTAGATCTATTGTTGAGCTCAGTTACTGTACATTTCAACTTTTGAATTTCCATTTGATTTTTTTTCATAGTTGGTATATCTTTCTTGAGATCACTTTGATGAGATGAATAATTGTCATATTTTCTTTCAATTCTTTAAACATAGTTTTCTTTAATTTTTTGACTATATTTCAAATAGCTGCTCTAACATCTTTCTGTTACATCCAAATCTGAAACCACTTGGAATCAATTTCTATTCACTGCCTCTTTCCCTTAGTATTGGTCATATTTTCTGTTTCTTTGCTTCTCAATTTTTTGTTAAGACCTGGAAGTTTTAGGCAATGTATTGAACTGTCTGGATTTTGAGGTTTTATTTCCCTTGTTTATTTTTTAGGAAGTAAAATAGTTGTCTTTTGCATATTTCCCTTTTTCTTTTAAGTATGAAAGATTTCATACATTCAAAACAATGTATGTAATGTAATTGGAATTTGTGTAGCATAGTAACAACTTAAACAGAAAGTTTACAATCCTGCGGAACCTGTTTGTGTATTTCACCCATATTCTACCTCTAGGCATCTCTAACTCCTCATGTATCTTAAATTAAATTTTAAATTTTCCTTGATTTTCTTTACTTAGCCATATACATGTGCATAAGTAAAATATATGCCTTTTTGTTTTATTTTTTTACTTTATAAAAATGCTGTCATTATATATGTATAGTCATTGTCAAATGTCTTTCTTAGGGAAAATTTTGATTCTTAAGTTTACCTCTATATTGATATATTTGATTGTTCTTTACAAATTTTCACTGATATGTAGTATTCCACAATGCCTGTCTAGTTCTCTTGATTGATATGGCTGTTTCTAAATTTTTGCAATTGTGAACAGTGCTGCTTTGAATACTCTTTTTTGTGTGTGTCTCATTGTACACATGCACAAACATTTCTCTAAAGTATAAACTTGAAGTATTGCTTGGTCATTAGGTGTGAACAAATGTAACTTTACAAGATAAAACTAACTTTCCCCCCTAAAGTGGTTGTACCTATTTAACCTCCTATCAGCACTACATAAGAATTCTAGGTGTTCCCTATTCTTGCTCAGACTTAGTACATTAGTTTGTGTTTCTAGTAGGCAAGCTAAAAATAAAACTTTTGCAAAAATCCCCTTATTACTTTGGATTTCATTGGTTAGCATTGTCTTATAACCATGTGTATTTAAACCCATCACTTGAAAGGATGATAGAATATGATCATTGCTCTTCTATGCTGTCCAGTATGGTGCCACCTTCCTCATGTGATTATTTAGTTCCTCAGTTGCTCGAGTCACAATATAAAGGCTCAATAGTCACAAGTAGCATGAGGCTACCAAATTGGACAGCACAGATATAGAACATTTTCATGATTACTTAATGTTCTATTGGATAGCAGTTGTTTAGACAATCAGCCTTTCCTGAAGCTTGTAGGTGAGACTAGATATCTGAGTAAAATTGGGGTTCTGGAAGAGGGCTGCATAGATGCTTGGTTTTCAAGGGAAATAGTGTCTACTATATGTGCTTACTTAGACAGTAAGCCATTTACAAAATGTGCATGTAGATTGACAGAGATTACTTTGCTGTATTCATTTTTTAAGCAGCAAAAGATCATATTTATTACATCTATTGCAGGTACCTAAATTATCATTTTGTTGGTATTGTTATTGTGGAGATTTTGTGAAGTTGATTAATTCAAGAAATTTTGTTGAATTCTTGAAACAAAACTGGGAATAATAAGGTGTGTAGTGAGTCTGGGTGGTTAGCCGAGATGCATCAAAATTGGCGGGAGTGGTGAATTATATGTAACAAGCACTCAACAGAATACTTTGTCTGCTAGAGTGCCATATATAAAGAAAATTACAGTAGCACAGAAGCATCCTGAAATTTTTCTTTTCCCTTGGCTTTCCATCATAGGAAACTCATTCATCCAAGGTTAGTCTGAGCAGGGGATAGTTGAAAATTATACTTGATAGAACTGAGGCAGAATGGTGTTATAGAAGAACTGAATCATAATTTCAAGTAAGAAGAATAATTGGTTACTCCAGGGTTACATTTTCGTTCACCCTTTCATTGACATTGAAGCAGAGAAATTATATTGCCTCTGGGTCTACTGCCCTGTTCTATACTCCAAGGGGAATAGCTCCTGCCAGTTCTTTTGGATATTAAAGAAGGGGCACCAAAACTTAAATTCCAAGGCAATTAAGCCTACTTAAGTTGAATGGGACAGTTGAAACATGCTAAAATTAGAAAACATCAAATAATTAGAATAAAAGTCTAAATTTGTAGTACTGGCAGTAAAAGAAACCAGATCATTAAAAGGTCAATGGAATTGCTGACAGCACAGTGATATAATGCAGCCCATCTCCCAGACAATCAAACCCTCAGGGGAGCAAGACTCCTTTGAGGGAAGCACATGAAGACAATAGATCACAGCCAGCTCCTAAAGCTGCAGCTGTTTTCACTCTTCCAGAAACTTTGAAGTTACCTTTGACTTTTTTTTTTATCTTCCTTTTATTCTCAACTATTTTCCCCTTCATAATATCTCTGGTATTCATCCTTTCTGTTTAGTCAGGGTTCTCCAGAGAAACAGAATTAATAGGGTATATACATGGAGAGAGAAAGAACTTTAAAAAAATTGGCTCACATGATGGTGGGGACTGGCAAGTCCAAATCTGCAGGGCAGGCCAGCAGACTGGAAGCTCAGGCAGGCTTTCTATGTTGCATTCTTGAAGAGAATTCCTTCTTCTTTGGGAAATCTCAGTCTTTGCTCCTAAGGCTTTCAACTGGTTTGATGAGGCCCACCCATATTCTAGAGGGTAATCTGCTTGACTCAACGCCCACTGATTTTAATGTTCTAAATGTTAATCACATCTAAAAATACCTTAACAGCAGCCTCCAGACTGATATTTGACCGAAAAGCTGAGTACATAGCCTTGCCAAGTTAACACCTAAAATTAACCATCACACTTCCCTTTCCATTTTTATATATTCACCCTTAACCTATGCTCTCACCACTTCATGCTTTGAATGATTGAAACAGATCCAAACGCACCCAGGCTACTAGTTTCTCCTGCTAGTTCCTCCATTCTTTAATTTGCCTTATGCTATTGCCATATTCCTAGAATATTTTTTCCTTGAAGTTCGCCATTATCTTACCCAGCCTATCAAACTACACTGATTTCCACTTACACTCTGACTCTCCCTGCACTCCACTCATGGTGGTCTCACTCTTCCCCATGAATGGCTCATTCTGTACTGGTCATATCTAGTTGGGCTGACCTGTTTCTTCCTTTAATTGTCTAATAATCCCCCCATTATGGGTCCATTCAAATTATATCTGCTCCAATTCCCGTGATGATCTCATACATTTGGATCATTTATACCATCTGTCACCAGTAGTTATAGGTTAGCATTTAGTTTTTCCCTAGGTGTTTAATAGGAATTATTTTTGTCTTCTGAATCAATTGTAAGGTACTTGAATTAGGAATTGTGTTTCATCGCTCCTGTGTGCACCACTTTACCTAGATCAGTACTAGACAGTGTTTGCCTGAAGGAGATGATTTGGCCATTAACTGATTATGGCAAAAAAAAATTGGAACATTGTGCAATTCAAGCTTAAGCAATGCATAAAAGCTGCGGTTGGGAACTAAAATAATACAAAGAATTCTGGGCCTTACCTTTTGAACTATTGAATTAGAACCTCTGAGGAGGAGCTATATATATATATACTTTTTTGTATGTGCAAATTTATTTTTATTTTTTATTTTTTTTATTATCATTAATTTACAATTACATGTGCATTATTACGATTACTAAACTACCCCTTCATCAGGTCCCCCCACCAACCCCATTACAGTCACTGTCCATCAGCGTAGTGACATGCTATAGAATCACTACTTGTCTTCTCTGAGTTGTACTGCCCTCCCCGTGCCCCCCCAACATTACATCTGCTAATCGTAATGCCCCTTTTTCCCTCTTATCCCTCCCTTCCCGCCCATTTTCCCCAGTCCCTTTCCCTTTGGTAACTATTAGTCCGTTCTTGGGTTCTGTGAGTCTGCTGCTGTTTTGTTCCTTCAGTTTTTTTCTTTGTTCTTATACTCCACATATGAGTGAAATCATTTGATACTTGTCTTTTTCGGCTTGGCTTATTTCACTGAGCATAATACCCTCTAGCTCCATCCATGTTGTTGCAAATGGTAGGATTTGTTTTCTTCTTATGGCTGAATAATATTCCATTGTGTATATGTACCATGTCTTCTTTATCCATTCATCTACTGATGGACACTTAGGTTGCTTCCATTTCTTGGCTATTGTAAATAGTGCTGCGATAAACATAGGGGTGCATATGTCTTTTTCAAACTGGGCTGCTGCATTCTTAGGGTAAATTCCTAGGAGTGGAATTCCTGGGTCAAATGGTATTTCTATTTTGAGTTTTTTGAGGAACCTCCATACTGCTTTCCACAATGGTTGAACTAATTTGCAGTCCCACCAGCAGTGTAGGAGGGTTCCCTTTTCTCCACATCCTCGCCAACATTTGTTGTTGTTTGTGTTTTGGATGTTGGCCATCCTCACTGGTGTGAGGTGATATCTCATTGTGGTTTTAATCTGCATTTCTCTGATGATTAGCGATGTGGAGCATCTTTTCATGTGCCTGTTGGCCATCTGAATTTCTTCTTTGGAGAAGTGTCTATTCATGTCCTCTGCCCATTTCTTAATTGGATTATTTGCTTTCTGTTTGTTAAGGTGCATGAGTTCTTTATATATTTTGGATGTCAACCCTTTATCAGATATGTTTTTTATGAATATATTCTCCCATACTGTAGGATGTCTTTTTGTTCTACTGATGGTGTCCTTTGCTGTACAGAAGCTTTGCAGCTTGATATAGTCCCACTTGTTCATTTTTGCTTTTGTTTCCCTTGCCCGGGGAGATATGTTCATGAAGAAGTCGCTCATGTTTATGTCCAAGAGATTTTTGCCTATGTTTTTTTCTAAGAGTTTTATGGTTTCATGACTTACATTCAGGTCTTTGATCCACCTTGAGTTTACCTTTGTGTATGGGGCTAGACAGTAGTCCAGTTTCATTCTCTTACATGTAGCTGTCCAGTTTTTCCAACACCAGCTGCTGAAGAGGCTGTCATCTCCCCATTGTATATCCAAGGCTCCTTTATCAAATATTAATTGACTGTATATGTTTGGGTTAATGTTTGGATTTTCTATTCTGTTCCACTGGTCTGTGGGTCTGTTTTTGTGCCAATACCAAATTGTCTTGATTACTGTGGCTTTGTAGTAGAGCTTGAAGTCAGGGAGTGTAATTCCCCTGTTTTATTCCTCCTTCTCAGGATTGCTTTGGCTATTCGGGGTCTTTTGTGGTTCCATATGAATTTTAGAATTATTTGTTCCAGTTCATTGAAGAAAGCTGTTGGTAGTTTGATAGGGATTGCATTGAATCTGTAGATTGCTTTAGGTAGTATAGCCATTTTGACAATATTTATTCTTCCTAGCCAAGAGCATGGGATGCATTTCCATTTGTTAGTGTCCTCTTTAATTTCTCTTAGGAGTGTCTTGTAGTTTTCAGAGTACAGGTCTTTCACTTCCTTCGTTAGGTTTATTCCTAGGTACTTTATTCTTTTTGATGCAATTGTGAATGGAATTGTTTTTCTGATTTCTCTTTCTGTTAGTTCATCATTAGTGTATAGGAAAGCAACAGATTTCTGTGTGTTAATTTTGTATCCTGCAACTTTGCTGAATTCAGATATTAGTTCTAGTAGTTTTGGAATGGAATCTTTAGGGTTTTTTATGTACAGTATCATGTCATCTGCAAATAGTGACAATTTGACTTCTTCTTTACCAATCTGGATGCCTTGTATGTCTTTGTTTTGTCTGATTGCCGTGGCTAGGACCTCCAGTACTATGTTGAATAACAGTGGAGAGAGTGGGCATCCCTGTCTTGTTCCCGATCTTAGATGAAAAGCTTTCAGCGTCTCGCCGTTAAGTATGATGTTAGCTGTGGGTTTGTCATATATAGCCTTTATGATGTTGAGGTACTTGCCGTCTATACCCATTTTGTTGAGAGTTTTAATCAGGAATGGATGCTGAATTTTGTCAAATGCTTTTTCAGCATCTATGGAGATGATCATGTGGTTTTTGTTCTTCTTTTTGTTGATCTGGTGGATGATGTTGATGGATTTTCAGATGTTGTACCATCCTTGCATCCCTGGGATGAATCCTACTTGATCATGGTGTATGATCCTCTTGATGTATTTTTGAATTCGGTTTGCTAATATTTTGTTGAGTATTTTTGCATCTACGTTCATCAGGGATATTGGTCTGTAATTTTCTTTTTTGGTGAGGTCTTTGCCCGGTTTTGGTATTAGAGTGATGCTGGCTTCATAGAATGAGTTTGGAAGTATTCCCTCCTCTTCTATTTTTTGGAAAACTTTAAGGAGAATCGGTGTTATTTCTTCTCTATACGTCTGGTAGAATTCAGAGGTGAATCCATCAGGCCCAGGGGTTTTGTTCTTGGGTAGTTTTTTGATTACCAATTCGATTTCGTCACTGGTGATTGGTCTGTTTAGTTTTTCTGTTTCTTGCTTGGTCAGTCTTGGAAGGTTGTATTTTTCTAAGAAGTTGTCCATTTCTTCTATGTTTTCCAGCTTGTTAGCATATAGATTCTCATAATATTCTCTTATGATTCTTTGTATTTCTGTGGGGTCCGTCGTGATTTTTCCTTTCTCATTTCTGATTGTGTTTATGTGTGTAGATTCTCTTTTTCTCTTAATGAGTCTGGCTAGGGGTTTATCTATTTTGTTTATTTTTTCAAAGAACCAGCTCTTGGTTTTATTGATTTTTTCTATTGTTTTATTCTTCTCAATTTTATTTATTTCTTCTCTAATCTTTATTATGTCCCTCCTTCTGGTGACTTTGGGCCTCATTTGTTCTTCTTTTTCCAATTTCAGTAATTGTGTCTTTAGACTACTCATTTGGGAATGTTCTTCCTTCTTTAAATAGGCCTGGATTGCAATATACTTTCCTCTTAGAACTGCCTTTGCTGCGTCCCACAGAAGTTGTGGCTTTGTGTTGTTGTCATTAGTCTCCATATATTCTTTGATTTCTGTTTTGATTTGGTCGTTAACCCATTGATTAATTAGGAGAGTGTTGTTAAGTCTCCATGTATTTGTGAGCCTTTTTGATTTCTTTCTAAAATTTATTTCTAGTTTTATACCTTGGTGATCTGAGAAGTTGGTTGGTAGGATTTCAATATTTTGAAATTACTGAGGTTCTTTTTGTGGCCTAGTATGTGGTCTATTCTGGAAAATGTTCCATGTGCACTTGAGAAGAATGTGTATCCTGCTGCTTTTGGGTGTAGAGTTCTGTAGATGTCTGTTAGGTCCATCTGTTCTAGTGTGTTCAGTGCCTCTGTGTCTTTACTTATTTTCTGTCTGGTTGATCTGTCCTCTGGAGTGAGTGGTGTGTTGAAGTCTCCTAAGATGAATGCATTGCTGTCTATTTCCTCCTTTAATTCTGTTAGTATTTGTCTCACATATGCTGGCGCTCCTGTGTTGGGTGCATATATATTTATAATGGTTATATCTTCTTGTTGGACTGACCCCTTTATCATTATGTAATGTCCTTCTTTATCTTTTGCTACTTTCTTCGTTTTGAAGTCTATTTTGTCTGATACAAGTACTGCAACACCTGCTTTTTTCTCTTTGTTGTTTGCATGAAATATCTTTTTCCATCCCTTCACTTTTAGTCTGTGTATATCTTTGGATTTGAGGTGAGTTTCTTGTAAGCAGCATATAGATGGGTCTTGCTTTTTTATCCATTCTGTTACTCTGTGTCTTTTGATTGGTGCATTCAGTCCATTTACATGTAGGTGATTATTGATAGATATGTACTTATTGCCATTGCTGGCTTTAGATTCGTGGTTACCAAGGGTTCAAGGGTTGCTTCTTTACTATCTAACAATCTAACTTAACTTTCTTGTTAAGTTATTGTAAACACAGTCTGATGTTTCTTTCTTTCTCTCCCTTCTTATTCCTCCTCCTCCATTCTTTCTATAATAGGTGTTTTATTCTTTGCCTTTAGTTAGTATTTGGATGGTCTGCTTTCTTTGCTATGATTTTTTTTTCTCTGGTGACATCTTTTTAGCCTTAGGTGTGCTTCCATCTAGAGCAGTCCATTTAAGATATCCTGTAGTGGTGGTTTATGAGAGGCAAACTCTCTTAACTTTCGTTTATCTGGAAATTGTTTAATCCCTCCATCATATTTAAATGATAATCGTGCTGGATACAATATTCTTGGTTCGAGGCCCTTCTGTTTCATAACGTTAAATATATCATGCCATTCTCTTCTGGCCTGTAAGGTTTCTGTTGAGAAGTCTGATGATAGTCTGATGGGTTTTCCTTTGTAGGTGATCTTTTTTCTCTCTCTAGCTGCCTTTAATACCCTGTCTTTATCTTTGATCTTTGCCATCTTAATTATTATGTGTCTTGGTGTTGTCTTCCTTGGGTCCCTTGTGTTGGGAGATCTATGAGCTTCGGTGGACTGCGAGACTACTTCCTTCCCCAGCGAGGGAAAGTTTTCAGCAATTATTTCTTCAAAGACACTTTCTATCCCTTTTTCTCTCTCTTCTTCCTCTGGTACTCCTATAATGCGAATATTGTTCCGTTTGGATTGGTCACACAGTTCTCTTAATATTCTTTCATTCCTAGAAATCCTTTTATCTCTCTCTGCCTCAGCTGCTCTGTACTCCTGTTCTCTGTTTTCTATTCCATTAACAGTCTCTTGCATCTCATCCATTCTGCTGTTAAGCCCATCGATCACTTGTCTGATTTCTGTGTTGTCTTTCCTCAGTTCCCTCACTTCCTCCCTCAGCTCTTGCACATTTCTCTGTAGGTCCATCAGCATGGTTATGACTTTTATTCTGAATTCTTTTTCAGCAAGACTGTGCATTTCCATCCATTCAGGCTCCCTCTCTGGGGTTGTCTGGTTGATTTTGGTCTGAACCATATTCCTCTGTCTTTTCATGGCTATAGAATTGGTCACTGATAGTTGCCACGTATGTCAGCTGGGCTCTTTAAGACCGCCTCTTGGGGTGCCGAGTCCTCTCGGGTGTAGCTGCACGCTGTGCGCTTTCCTGTGTATTCTCGTCTCTCTTTCAGGAATAGATGTATTTGCTGTGTTTTCGTAGATAAATATAGTTTTGGGAGGAGATTTCTGCCGCCCTGCTCTCACCGCCATCTTCCCGGAAGTCCCCCTATAAGTCAGTTATTACTACTATGTAACACATTACCTCAAACTTAATTGCTTTGCTCTGTGGGTCAGGAATTCAGGTAGGGACTGGCTGGGTTTATTCCTTTGTCAGGGGTCATGGTGTCTTTGGAGGTTCTGGTATGGCTAGAGGTCTAAATGGTCTCACTCACATGTCTGGCAGCAATTTGGTTCCTGACTGGGGACTCAGCTGGAGCCATTGTCAGGGACCTTGGTTTTTCTCCACATTAGTCTCTTCATGTGCCTGCTTGGGCTTCCTTACAGCATAGTGGCTGAATTCTTAGAAGGTATATTATAAGATGCAAATATAGAAGTATAACTTTTATATCCCAGCTTCAGAAGTCAAAGCATTACATGTCCTATTGTTCATAATAGGTACTAAGGCTAACCCAAATTCAAGAGGAAATAGATCCACCTCCTGATAGGAGTCGCAAGGCCACATTGCAAAAGAGCATATGAAATAGGTGATATCTTTGCAGCTGTCTTTGGAAAAACAACCTATGCCCACTGTCTAGATTTTTAAAAAATATTTTATTATGAAAAATTTCAAAAATATGTAATAGGGAAAACAGTGTCATGTGCCCTATGTATGTGTTTGCTTAGATTCTGTTTTTTTCTATTGGCATCCATTCATCACAGGACCAATTAAATAAACTATATTTTCTTTTCTATATTCTTGATGCTCTGGCATTTGGGGTCTTACAGACGTGGGGAGAGATTGTGCCTTCCAGAGCTAGATAATTCCTAAAAATAGTAAATCATTTAGGTGGCAGCGCATCTCTCACATACAAGCCAACCACCATACAAGATTACGTTTACTGTCGAAAGAAACTACCAACCTGTCTTCCAATGTGGCTGTACTATTTTGCATTACCACCAGAAATAAATGAGAGTTCCTATTGTTCCAAATCCTTGCTAGCATTTGTTGTTGTTTGCTTTATTTTTAATATGAGAAGTTTTTTCCCACTTTCACAGATAAATTACAGCATGCCATAACCACTGCTTTTTAAACTTAAGCATATATCATAGAGGTCATGCTATGGCTATATTTATGAGATGTTACTCATTTCTTTTTACAGCTACAACGTATCCCATCGTATTGATATAGCATGGTTTTATTTAACCCATTCCCAATTAATGGACATTTGAGCTGTTCCCAGTCTTTGTTATTACAAATAGTACTTCAGTGAATTCGTTGTGAACCTTTTCTTGTATTTTTACCAATGTCTGTATGGTAGATTCCTAGAATTGGGATTGCTAAATCAAAGTGTAAGTACTTGTGTGATTTTGCTATATATTTACAAATTCCCCTCTCTATAGGAGATAAAATATATTGGATTTCCATAATAATGTATTAGAGTGTCTATTTCTTCACAGCCTCATCAACAGAGTATGTTGTCAGACTTTTGGATTTGTCCCAATCTGATAGGAAAAAAATAATAACTCAATGAAGTTTTAAATTACACTTCCATTGTTATGAATGTTCTTGAAAACTTTTCTTATAGGTAAAAGCCATTTGAATTTATTTTTCCTATGAACTCTCTTCATATTTCTAGTCCATCTTTATATAGGGTTTTCTTTTATCTTCAGTTTTAGAAGATTTTATATATATTAGAGATATTAACCTTTTGTCTATAACATTTATTTTTCCCAGTCATTTGATTTTTATTTAGCTGTTTTTAGTATCACGTTTTTAACTTTTAATTTTTACCTCATCAAATTCATCATTTTTATTGCTCTTGGAGTCACAGTTTTCCCACTTTCAGGTTTTAGAAGAATCAGTTGTGTTTCCTTTTAGTATTTGTATAACCATCTGAGTAACCCAGTTTAGTGGTTTTAACCAGCAACTTTTTAAATGAGAATTAAATAGAATAGGAAAAAAATTATATTCCTTGCACATGAAAAGTATTGAAAGAGCTTGGAAGTTGTTACTCCCATCCTCACAAGAAAAACGCTTAACAAAATGAAAATCATCAATTCTAAGATTCATCAGAGAACTGAGGTCAAAGGAGAAACTGTTGCTTCCAAAACTAGAGAGATAAACAGGAAGGTACAGAGAATCACAGTTTAGGTAGAAGCAGAAGCCAACAGCAAGAGCCAGTACTGGTAGGACTACTTTAAACTGTAATTGATGAATTGCTAAGGGCTCAATGTAGATTTGCTAGAGAGTTAAAAACTCCAAAGGGTCCCAGTTTTAAGGGGACTCCTATATTTTTGTGAGTTTTACCTCCAGAAACCTTCTCACTATGAAGATGGGGGACAAATCCCCTAGAGCTTCCAGCAGGAGGAAGGGGAAAGTAACCATTTTGAAATATCCCCTGAGTTTTATGTTCTTAACAAGGTCTATCCTCAACGGAATCTATTTTACCAGAGCCTACCTGACTGGGGTTTTACTAAAGCCTAACTGACCTGGGGGAAGAGAAATACCCAAGTAATGCTCCCTAAAAGACTGAGACCTAATCACAGGACTATAGAATACTTTCCCTCCCCCTACAGCTTGCCATCACATCAGTCGGGCTCCTGTATAGTATCAGAGGATTACAGCTGAAAGAACTGCAAGCCTCAGATCCTATATGAGTTCTGTGAAAATCCAAGAACTGCAGGGGAGACAAGGGAATGACACTAAAGGAAATGTATAGCCTCTGACACCACAGTTACAGTAAACAGTACACAGTCTACTCTTAGGCAGGTAAACATAAAGTAGGCGTTGTTTTCTAATAATTTTTATGTTTAACATATATCAATATAGATATAATTATGAATGTGTGTGTTGGATGTGATTTGAAATGTATTTCTTACTATAGACAACAGTCAAAAAATGTTGAGCTCAGTTGTCGTAGGGAATCGCTTGACTGCGCTCTCTACCGAACCAGATAATACCAGTACCTATGTGCTTGTTACCCATTCAAGTACAATAAAGGGTTTCCCTCATTCCGTTCAGCAACAGTTCAGTGACGACATGGGCAATATATGTTCATGAATGCTAACTGTGACACCCACTCAGCTAGCCAAAGATGCCAGTGGAGCTAGAGACCCTGTGATCCTAACAGACACACTTCCCTTGTCTTACTTGCGCTAGCCATTCTCCATTTGTAAGGTTATGGTCTGTGAAGCACACAGAGGTTTTCAAGTATAAATATGGCACATTAATTATTTTTTCTTTAGCAGTAAGCCTCTTAGTAATTTAGTCTCCTTAAGATACTACTATATTCTCTTCACTGCTTCTTATATTGACACCTTCGTTCTTGCTCTTAGAACTCAAACAAACCTCACAAATCTATAAGATCAAACTCCTTTGAAGTCTAAATCCTCTATGAAATTTTAAAGATCCCCATCTAGTCCTCATTTTATTTATCTCAGTCTCTAAGTGTCCAAATAATTTATTTCCTGGGTCATTCTTTTTAACACAAAAATAACTTATTACCTTAAGTTTATTACTTATTTCACAAGTATGACTTCTGACACACCTGAGGCACATATATTTTGCCTTTAGGTTAAAACTCTTGTTAAATTACAAGCTCCTGGAGCAGAGGGTCATTTCTGTTATACTCCATCTCAGCCAATCAAAGAATAGTATGCAGCAGGTACTCAATAAATATTCAATGAATGGATGCATGAATGACTCAATACATCAATTCCCCTTTAAGATATATGTTAATCTCTTTTCTTTCTATTATCTTTATAAATATTATATATTATTTAGAAGTTCACAAAACTAGCAACACACAAGATGGGACCAGTTCTTGTAAACATGTTTCTCTAGAACTTAAAAATAACACTGATGATGCTCTCACAGTTGCAAGAACATTTAAAAAGATGAATAAGGGGATTAGTTGACCCTGGAGTAAGATGATAGACCTTCCTAAATAAGGTTATTTAGAGACTTCCTTCTGCATGTGGAGCTTCTAATTAACTCTTGAACTCATAATTCCCTGGGGTTTGCCACAACATTTGTCAATTCAGTTCTTCTCTCAGTGACACATGGATACCATTCAAGACATATTTCTGTGTAAAACTCCTTTGTCTTTTTTTTCCACCTAAGAAGGATCTTTACTATAGAATGGGAAAAATACAAAGAACAAACAATACATGATTGAGTTACATTCCAGATACAAACTCTTGTTACATGGGTTGGCATGTATATACAACATTAAATAATCAAAGTCCCAAGCATTCAACTTTGGCATTCCCTGTTTTAAACCTTCAGGGCTCTTTTTTAAGTATAACATCCTTAGAAACATTGACTCATTGCCCAATATACACTGGAATTTTTTTAGATTTTTAGGTCTGTAGATACTACTTGATTTGTTTTTTTAAAGAAATGGAAGATGTCTGAAGAGCCTATCAAAATCCCCTCTGCCACTGAATCTAGGGTTACTTCTTTTGCCATTAAAACTACTGTCCAACTAGCCAAATAACTAAGTAACTCAACTAGTATCTCTGTAAGTTCCACCTATAAATAATTCTGATTAAGAGTTTGTTTAATTATGTATATTCAGGCCCTTACATGGTTTTCCGATATTAATGAAGCATTTTTATAGATAATATAATTCTTCTATATTTTCAACAATAAATTCATTCAAAACTTGTGTTTGCCAGCTTTTGCTATAGTAACAAACAACTCAGTATCTCTGAGGGTTATAACAAACATGTATTACTTGCTTAAGCTCATGAAGGTGGTGGCTTTACTGCGTTAAGCTGAGGTTTGTAAAGGTAGATGATTATCTTTCACTCCATGATGATTATCTTTCACTCCATAGGCCAAGCTTAAGGAATAAGCCAGTATATCTTGGATGTGCTTTTCTCATTTTGGAGGGAAAAATTAAGACAGTGGGTACTAAGCCATGCAAAATATGTAAGCACATTTAAAACTTCTAATGAGACATTCTGTTAGTCAAAGGAAGCAATGCAACCTAGGCCAGAGTTCGTGGGCAGGAAAGCAGACTGTACTCACAGAGAAGCACGGCAAAAGTACAGAGGGAGTGATTATTTGTGGAATACTGTAGTCTACCACAGCCTGTCCTTGTTCACAAATCCTTCCTGTAAGCAAAATGTAATCACCCCATCCTAAAGATACTTCAACGTGTCATTCAATCAAAACATCTAGCTTGAAATCCAGGATCTGAGTATATATACATCATGCCCAAATATAGCTCCTCTTGAGCCAAAGTCCCATGAACTAAATAAGAGATTTGTTATTTGCACCCCACATACCCATCATAAAATAGTGGAACCCACAAGAAACATTCCCATTTTGAAGGGAGAAGAAGAAAAGAACCCAGCAATTACTGCTAATCCACAGCAATTCTGAAATGCATTGAGAAATTGTTGTGAGGTTACTAACCTGAGTGTAGGAAACTTTGCTTAATCAATTATCAGTTTTGTTTCTTGCAGGTAGCTTCATAGTCTATTGTGTCTGAGGACTCTTGACTTCACCTGCTGGAAGGTCCTTCCTTTTCCAATATCCTTTCTTGGGGAATTTGCTTTCTTTGGCTGCTGAAGAGCTTCCATTAGCCAGCCTGTAGAAACTTGAGGGCTCAAAGGTAATTTTATTGTTCTAAAAATCACAACCTCCTTTAATTCAGGCTGGTGGCCTTTTTGGCACTACAACTTTTTCAAAACTATTATTGATTTCTTTGATGTGTTTGTTTCTTGTTAATGGCTCCTGCAAATAGAAAGATCCATAATTAGAAGATATTTCTCTAGGCTTATAATTTATATTCTAGGCTTTCTTTGGGCCAAATCTATTATCTCTTTACCCTAAGTCATTTTGTACAAGAAAATGACTAATATTGGTAATCACTGGGAATCAGGTCTTAACAAATGGCGGGGTGACAAGAGTCTTCATTCGGTCCAAGCTTGAGTCATCATCATCATTATTATTAATTGGGTATACTTATTAGGATGGAAATAATAACTCTTCATATTAAGAAGAATGACAAAAACACTTTATAGGCGCATTATAATATTAATTTAATGTGAATGCTCTTGTTTTCTGAAATTTATAGTGAGCTTCTAAATGACAATAGATAAGTTGATCCTTCACCCATTTATTTACTCTAAAATATCTTTGAAATTATCCTTAAAATTCCCTACATGTTGCTATGGTATTTTCATATTTAGAGTTTGCTCAAGTTACTAAATTTCTGATGTGCTTTGAATTCACTAAAAGTAATTAAAATTATTCCATGTAGGAAAGTGTACACATAACTAGAAAACAACTATCCGCGACCTTGATTTGGTCTTTGCACTGAGGCTTTGTTTTAATTTGCAAATAGTTTACCGGCTGGAGATGAGAAACAGTTCTTTCAACTCTCTCTCTGGATATGCACTCTCCTTTTCCCTTCCATTCTCATTTGATAAATGCCAATTACTTTCTGAGTTTGTCTCTTTATTAAAATTCCTAATAAGCAATTTGGGGTTACCAACATTCTGTCTTGAAAAATTCTTTGCTGAAGTCACAAATTTATAGGTATTATTTTCTGTCTTTCGAGTTATTTCAGGTGACAGTTTTAGCAACAATTCACAAAACAATGTTTGAATGTCCACAAAACAGTGAGTGTTTCATATTCAGAAGATAAATACTGGGTTTAAATCATAAAAGCCTCACTGTAGTATACCGTTACAGACTGAAAACTGAAAAAGACAAACATAAAAACAAAAAACCTGTGCCTCTAAGAAGTGGAATAGCCCAGAGAGCATTGGCATTTACAGTTATGCAAAGTCAGGGTGAAAGGCAGGTGTTTTATTAAACTGCCCGTGGCCTGGCACTTTTCTCCAGCATGCTTTGTGGGAAAAATCCTCAGTGTTAAAACTGAGTGAATGCTGTTAATGTGGTTATGATTGTACTGTCAAAGGCAACCACTGACAAGAAAAAAATTGCCTTGAAGCTTATAGTTTATATATATGATCAGAAAATACAGTTGCTTTTGTCAATTAACAACATTAGCCAGAATTTTGGGGGAGAAAAACCCAGAAATTGAAATGCAATTTTATTTAGTCACTTTTCAAATTCTTGGCTTTGAATTTGGTTTAACCAGTGTGAAGGGATTTGAAGAACATCCCTACTTTGTCTTTTAGCACAGTGTACTGTGCTGTGGAAGAGTTACAACATGGATAAGTTGTTACAACAGTTACAACATGGATAAGCCCGATGTCCTTTTGAAATGGACAGCTGGGGAATGTGAATATGCTGATGACAAGCAGAAAAAAAAATAACACTTCTGTACTCAATCTGCATGTATTTTAAAAGGAGGAATCTTAAGTGTCAGCCATAAATTGCTTTCCAAACAAGATCTGGTAAAATATGTCTTTGCATTTACACTTATGCAAAGGCAGGGTGAAAGGCAGGTGTTTTATTAAACTGCCTGTGGCCTGGCACTTTATTCTTAAATATTCTTAAATATTCACTTTTATTTAAGACACTCTTCTCACTTCCTTTAACACACATGTAGTGTCGCCTATCTCTGTAAGGACCGGTCATAAAGAAAGTTATAGTCAGAAAAAGAAATCTAAAAAGAATCATCAAAGGAGAATAAATGTTGGTGCAATATTAATGTACTACCTGTGATTTTATTGCCAAAATATTGGACACAGTGTGATTCATTTATACCTCAACTCCATCATTGATTGTCCCATTGTTGTTGAACAGGCATCTCCCATCTTGTCCTAGGCAAAAGCGCTGCAAAAGCAATGCATGCTTTTGTTGTCCTTCATTCATCCAGGATCTCATTGTTCTTTCTACAAAGTTGCCTCTTTTTCTGCAACTTTGTATCAATAGTTACCATTGGTTGCTTAACCAGGCTCTGGACCCTGCCCTACTCAATGTATGTACATTACATAACAGTGTTAGCTAAACCTGTTTCTCTCTTCTGCTAGATAAGGAAAATGAATGAGGCCTCAAATACTTTTCTCAAGCTCATAAAGCTAGTAAAGTGGTAAACCAGATTTTTCTAATTGTAAGAAAATTCATTGTTCTGACTGCTCTACAACACTGCCATCTGTACTTGGATTTGTTTCTTGCATAGTATAAGGCATGGCTAAGAGGGAACCAAACTTTTTAAACTACTAAGGTATGATTGACTACACCCCATTCCTCTATCCCTAACATCTTTTATCTTTTCATTTTGAAAAATGAACATGCTCATTCAAATGAATCTCTAATTGGATTGATTTCATGCAAGGTAACAAAATGAATGAAACATTTTAGACAAACTGGGGCAGTATTTGGAAATAGAAAGGAGGAATGGGACTAATTCAGGTGCATTTTGAGTCATTCCCTGTAGGAATGTTGGTAGGGTAATCTCCTTTGGCTGGTACTTTCTTCTGAATCAGGTCCAGAGTTAAATTCTCTTTCTTTGGTGTTCCCAAAGCACTTACTATCTTTCTCTATATAACAGCTCCTGTACAATACATTTTATTTTTTATATGTTTACTTTTTTTCCACTTTTAACAAAGCTCCTACCTCAGTTTCTTAAAATATTTGTCTGTGAGATGGTTTTGAACTGTCCTGAAGATTTAGGGTGTTCTTCATAACTCTACTTGAAGCCATTTCTCTCGGGATGGCCACAGTTGTCTGTTTGTTTATATTCTACAGATTAAGTGAAATGATATGTGAGATATGACTGAAATAGTCCTGGGCACATGGGAAGTGCTCAAAGAACTGCAGGACAAGTTATCTTTCTTATTACTGCTGTTATTTGCCCTATATCATTTTAATCATTTTTCTGTAAGAGCAAATTCTGTGTGCAAGTTGCTGCTCTAGGATATGGTGGCAGGAGATTCCACCAACACCTTTGTCTGATTTCAAAGGATGAATGAAGGAAAGGAGGCAGCTGGTTTCTAACATCTTTGCTTTGACAGCCCTCAGGGCCACGAGAGCCTCACATGCAGTTGGGGCTATTGGTAGCTTCTGAACAAAGAGTGCTTGAACAGCTTCAGAATGCCAGTGTTTCAGGGAATAGTATCCATGTGTCCTAAAGTGAAAATTAAATCCAAACTTCCTTCATCATCAAACACTTGCTTTTCCTCTTTGAAAACTTGGTAAATCTGGTGCTCATGAAAACATGGGTTAGTCAAGATCAGTGTGAAAGGCCAAGTAACACATGTCTTCTTCCTTTCCTTTGGCTCTTCATTTTCATGGTTCTGATAATTCTCCAACAGAAGAAAATCAAGCAATGAAACAAAAAAAGATATAGAAATGATGCTAGCAAAGTAAAGGGTCATTCCACAGTTAAAGATAGAAGAAATGCTAGTTTAATGCAATACAACATGTACTGATAATTAAATACTGATCATTGAAAGATAATTTAGGTTTGCAATTATTACATTTTTACACTATGATTTATTTGAGCAAAAGTTTGTGATATGTTTTAACTGCATTATTTATGAAGAGCAGAGGCTATGTCACAAAATAATTAGTATCCTTTATTTTAAATTACCTATAAAGTATTTTTTGGAAGATTACACCTGATGTATAAAATGGAAACTAAAGAAGAGTAGTAATGGATATTTTAATACTTATTTATATTTACAGAAATGCAAATCAAAATGAGATTTGAGTTTTTAGACTAGGGTAGAATAGCAGAGGATATGGAGATAGTCTAATATTTTAATGGGAGAACCACCAAGATTTATAGCTGGACTGGACATGGCGTGTGAAAGATAAAGGAAGAGTCAAGAATAACTGATGTTTTTAGTTTGAGCACCTGGAAGGATGAATTTACTAAGGACTGACATGGGGGAAACCATGAATAAAGCAGGTATGAGGTAGAAGTGCAGAGAAAAGGAGTTCATTTGGGGGTGTGATAAGTTTGAACTTTAATTCTTCTATTTTAAGCTTAATTATTTTCCCACAAATTTACTTTAAGTCTCTGGTTTTCCAGAGTGTAATATTCCTCAGCTCAAACTAATACAAGGAAGAGATTTTGCTCTTAGATAATAACTTTGCTTTTCACAAGTTCCTATAGTGCAACAAATTTTTTTTTTAGATTTACTTTGAAAAATAAAAATGTAAGTATCAACATAATGTTCAATAAATACCAGTTATTGTTATTATTATGTGTTCAGTACTTTGCTGCTTTACAAATGTTACCTTACACATACTAGGAGATGGCATTATTATTTCTTCCTATTTTTCTAATGAGGAAAATTGAGGATTTAAAAGGATCTGGAGATACACAGCTAGTACTTAGCACAGCTAGTGAGATCAGTTTGACTCTAAAGGCCATGCTTAAAGGCAATAAAATATATTTGAAGTATTTGTTTATTTTTGAAAAATAATAATACTGATTTTCATGCAGATATTCACAACCATTTTTAGTTTTTCTTTAACTTCTACCTTTAATAAGCATATTTTTGTTCATTTTCATACTGAACAGAAGCAAATATTCAAATTAATCAATTGTAAACAATATCTAACATGACTTATGACTGGTCCAATTTAAGAATTGATATGGCATTATAGCAACCATTCTGAATTGTTATGAGATGGATAATCATAAAAATAAATGCTTAAAATATTGTTGAGTAAGCTGAAAAATGTTGATACATTTACTTCATTTTTGAAAATCATGTAAAATTAAAAAAAAAGTCTAAGGTGTGAGTCATTCCATAAGAAGGGTTTAATTGATTATAGACTTTGTTAGTTTTGCTTAAGATTCATAAACCATAATTTATTGTGATTTCATAAATCATAAATCATAAATCACAAAAATTACAAAATGTAATTTTCCAAGATGCCAAACCTAGTGAACTGGTCCTAGGTATAAACAATAAAATATTAATGTGGGCATGTTAATTAAGCAGGAAACTTCTTAGTGATGAAGAACAATTGCCTGAAAGAAGGCAAGGAAATTAATCAATTATCAATTAGCCTTGAAGAAATGTAATCACTGGATTTCCCACAGAAAAGATCGGGCTCCTCTGGGATGTCCTACACACAAAACAAGATGAGAAGAGGAATCTTGTGGTGCCAAGAGCATATCTGGAAAGTCATTAGTGGCTGGTTCTTGACAAGCGTGGTTTCCTGCTTGGGATGTTATACTCCTGTGTTGAGTTTTGACTTCTGCCAACAGGGCCACAGACCATCACCGGGTCCTATGGAGGACCCCATGATGTCTCACTTCTGTAGTATCTTCAGAGAAAATTATGTTAAAAAGAGCATCCCTAGTGGCACTGAAGGTGAAATGAAGTAACAAACAGGCAGGTTGGTGCTTATAGGGAAGAAAGGTCTTACTGTCTCATCCTGGTGATAGTGGGATTATATGCTGATTTTGCAAAAAGAATCTTTACTAGAGAAAGTCTTTGTATTTTAAAAATAACATGCAACAGCAGTAGCCTTTTCTCCTATTTCCCCAGAATGTCTCTGATAGGCAGTACCCAACCAACAGAAATGTGGAAAGATACCCAAAGAAAGAATATGTGGAGCTAGGATAATCACCAGTATTCAAGGCAGCCAGGTAAATGAGCAGAGGCTGACTGGCTTGACTTGTATTTTCGTCTTCCACTCGTTGCTCTCTCTGTGCCTATGTGGCAGAATTGGTATCAGGCAGGCATCACAGCTCTTTGACTGTTTCCCTTCCTGTTATCACCTCTTTCATGAAAAAGGCCTTTAATCAAAATCAACTACTGCATTCTGCTCGTCGTGGTAGCTTTCTGTCTGTCCTTCCCATTCTGACAGCATAACCCAGGCCAGAGAACCTCCAAGGTAAACCAAGAAAGGATATCTGCCATTCTCTCTCTCATACACTCCAACTTGTCAAGGACAGGGTAAAATTATACTGGTATACATTTTGAGAGATTATTTTTTAATATTCTCATTCATTCCTATGTATCCATGATCAGATATTAGATGTCTCTAAATTAGATAATTTATTCTCTGGCTCCAGTTAGCATTAAACAAGAAACCACCTTTACCTCTTAGCTTTGTGTGCCTGACTCATGCAAGACTTAATATGATTATGCACATCTAATGATTTTTTCAGTTGGGCCGATCTATCTTATGATCAGGCCCTTCCCTCCTCCCTAAACTAGTAACATTTGAAGTGAACCATGTTCTTTCTTTTCTATGATCAATGGAGAAGTTTCCTTCCTCCCTCCATTTCTTGTAGATAATAGGCACTCTTGGGTCAGCTACTAGTTGGCATTCTGATACTTTTCTTTGCTACCAGCTGTTTTCAAACTAGACCTTTTCTTTTTCTGAAAACTAAATGCCTTTACAAAAGCACTCTTTCCTTAAATGAATTTATTCCAGAAACTTAACATATATTATGATTCTGGCAATACTAGGTTTTAAAAAAATAACGGACCTTATTTAAAATCAGATTTAACATGAAATGGTGAGTAAAATGAAGACTCAGATCATCTCTTTGAAAAAAAAGTGGTTTAGAAATTTTTGGTAATCTAAATTAGTGCTACCAAGTAGGCTAAATAAGGTGCTGTTTGTAAATTAATATTCTTTTTTTGGTGCCTCATTGAATGTTAATGTTGCATACCTTCATTCTATTCATCAAAAACACAAAACAAAAAACACAAACCCTGCTCAGTTAATGCATAGAATGCTGATTTCCCTTTGCATGTCTTAGACTCTGGTTTATTTCCTCACTTCCAGTCTTTATATGTTTCTACAAAGATGAATGACTATGTTTTTCTATTCTTAATTTAAAAACAGGTCATAAGAAAAAGTTATGCCAGTGCAACTAACCCTTAGATAGCTAGTGCCAGGAAAGCAACATTCATAATATTGTCCTCACTGGCTTTCCTTTTGGAATTGTGATGCCAGGGAAAATGATTTATGCCAGCTTGGACTGAGACCTGAGCTTTGTAGAAAAGATTTATTGGCATCAACTTAGTAAAAAGTCATAGTCATTCCTGAAAAGACATTTGTCACTATAAACCCTTATTTTCAGGTGCCTGACACTTTCCATAAAACTACACTTCAAGTGGAAAAGTCATTGGGGTTTTCAGATCCTTTATTCCAGTATTTCTGAATTTAAGAGTTTATCATTACGTGAACTTTCTATATAAGACAGGGCAGGGGTTCTAGGCCCTATCCCTATGTTTTCATGAGGCAGGGAGGGGTGGGAACCATAAGTGTGCATTTTAAACAAGAGCCTGAGGAGATTCTGCTGCAAGTAGAAGCCTTTGAGAAACTTTCTTTAGAAAAGGGATATGGAGTACTGTGTATAAATTCTGGCTCCTATTTGTGTAACCTTGACTAACTTGTATGGCCTTTCTGTCTCATTTGTTTCCTTATGCCTATTCCTTAAGGATGCTTCATAAGTTGTGAAGTTTAAAGAAAATAAAGAATTACCTTATGGGAAACCAGATAGGAAGCAGATGATACATCTTAGTTCTACTTTTTTCTCTAGAATTCATGACAACAAAAACAAATACACAAAATTACATGTGTATGTGCATACAGTCAATCTGGGGTAAGCAGCTCTGGCAACAACAAAATGATCGCTTGATCAGAATGGGAAACAAAATTCACTTGTACAAAGCAGCAATTAAGACAAGGCTACCTTCCTGCAAATAGTCAAGTTTAGGGATCTGAAGAATCAGATGCTTCAGAATCATTTTATAAGTTAGCCACAGTTAAACAAAGAGGTTATAAACAAGAACCAAAATAAACAATCAAAAAGGCCTTGACTTTGGGTACCCGTTTCAAGGAAGACTAAGAAGTTGAAAACATTCTTCAAGTACCAATGACAGGCCCTCGGATTTGAACAAAGAGTTTAAAGTCTGTAATGTACTTAAGGTAGCCTGAAATAGCCAACTGTTTACTTGACCATATTTGTTACCTTGTCAAGAACCTGTGCACAATTAGTCCATCATTAACTTTTTTCTGTGCCACAAATCAGAGGAGTTCAGAATTCATCCTAAAAGCACTATGCATTTCAAATGATTCCAAATGTAGGGTCATTATAGCATTGACCTTTTTATAAAGTAATTTATAGTGAGCATCCTTTATAAGTTGGGTCTGTGAGCAATAACTGATGTCACTTATTTAAAATATTAAAGTTCTGAATTTTATGTGATTGTTGCATTTTGTTTCCTCTTTGAAACTCAGAGGATAACTTTCCTTCAGTAAGTTTTGGATAAAATACAGTAAATCATGAAATCAGGCAAAATAAGATACTTAGCAGTAGTACATTTTATGATGTAGCTATTATTTCCACAATTATCCATTTTGGTGTTAGTCCAAGACATATTGGTTCAATTGTTTATTTTTCAATGAGATATATATTCAAAAAGGGTTTGCCTTACTCACTATTTTATAAATACCCAAAGAATATTTTGTGAGGCATTATAAGTAAAAATAAAAATCTGGTAAATTTATGCTCTTAATATGTAAATATTATTTAACATAATGAATTCATTACTGAGGCAAATACAAATATATTAATTAAAAATAGAAATTTCACATTGACATATATGGATTTAAAATGGATTATAGATTATTAGAAAAGAAATATTCAAATATTAGAGATGAAAATTCAGGAAAACTTTAAATGCTTGTTGATTATGGAAACATAAAACATGAGCTTGTTCCCCATATTTATTGATTTAACTACTAGATGCATTAGGAAAATACCAAAGAATTCTTGCTTAGAGCCCAAGGGTTGCCATGCTGCTCAGCTCCAGAAGGATGTTCCTATTTTGCACTGTGAGGATGGCGCTCAGTGGAATTAAGCAAGGCACCTTCAAGTCTGCTTGTTGGATGAAGCAGTCCTTCATAATCCCTGTGCTCAACAAGTTTACAATCCATCTGAGCAAGGGGAGGAAGCAGGCAGGACTGGAGACAAGACTGAAATACATGAAAGAAAACCAAGAAAGTATGTATATAAAAATCTGATGAGAAATGAGAAAAAATTAAGATGGCATATGCCAAAGATATGGGAGCATAATTTGTTTCTTTTTCCTTCATTAGGTGATAACAAACAGATTCTAAAATAACTTGGGTAGCCAAGCATATAGTTGAGTGTATACTCTGTACAACAGAGTTGCCTGTGGGCTCTAAGAAGCCTGGAGATTAATGACTAGAACTGAGTCCTTGATAAAAATAATAAATGACCCGAGAAAAGAACATGACCTTCAGTCATTCAATGAGATTGGGTCTTAGCCATCAGGGAAATTCAGTTGCAATGTGAAATTACTGCCTGATAGGTTACATTTTATTGATGTATTTTAATCACATTACTAATTCATAATTCCATGGTGAAAGCACCTATCTTATATGTTAAGTTTCCCAAGAATGCTAGGTGGGGGTGAGGGGTTGATTTTGCTTGGGGAAAGAATTGTGTGTATGGTATTATGGATAAGGAATGGGATCACAAACATGGGTTCCTTGGAAACTTATGAAAGAATGCTGTTACATACAAAGTTGAGCGTGTAATTGAAGAATGGTACAGACAGTTAAGTGCTGTAGGTGTTTTACTCATCCTTCAGGCCTTGGCTTAGGAATCACTTCCTCCAGGAAGCCTGTTCTGATCTTTAAAGTTAGGTTATATGCCCTCCTTTTGTGACTTCACAGCACCCTGTGCTCAGGCTCTATCATTGCACTCGTTACTCTTGATTGCAATCACCTATTCACTGTTCTGTTTCATATAGCAAAACAACAAGAAGCATTCATTAAACATTTTGCTGAATAAAGAAAGCCCTACTCCTAAAGCTTTAAGTAATTATCTCCTTTAATAACAACAACCACCTAGTGTGGTAGATGTTAGTTTTGACCCATTCTACAAATGAGGAAATAGAGGTGTAAGGTTAAGAAACTGCCCAAGGTCAAAGAGCTAGTAGGTTGCATAGTAAGAATCCAAATCCAGACAGTCTGACCACAAAGCAGAGAAAGTGTCTTTTATACCTGATGTTGGCACCGTGCTGGGCACTTAGCATCCAAGTAGTCATTGAATGAATAATTGATGTCAGAGAAACGGGAGATATATCGAGACTGGGCCTACCAAGGAAAACTTGCTAGGGAGGGGGTGGAATTTGAGCTGGGCCTTAAAGAATGGGAAAGACTTAGATAAATTTACAGGAAGGCGGAGAGCATTAGGCCTGGAGAACTTGAACCAAGCACTGAGAAAGGGTATACGGTGTGTTTTGGAGAGAGTGAGGAGACTGCCTTAATTACGAAAGAAGATGCAGGCTAGTGGACCTGGAGACTAGGTAGGCAGGTTAAAGTCAAACTGCCGAAGGCCTTAGCATCCAGGCAAAGGAATTGGGTAAGGAGAAGAAAGCCACCAAAAGACTTTACTGCTTTTTTGGATCTTTCCTATAAACAAATAAATATGCTAGTACTTTCCCAATATTAAAAAAAAAACAAACCTTTGCTTTTTAGATTCCAATCCACCATCCAGCTGCAGCCCTGTTTCCCTACTCTGCTTTATAGCAAGAAACATACAAAGAATAATTAATTATTCTCCTTTGTCCTCTTTTAAAATGCTTTAATTGGCCTTTCACCCATACCAGAACTGCTGTTGAGAAATTATCAATGACTTTCATATTGCTAAATCTAATGTTCAAATCTCAGTTCTCAAACTATTTGATCTATCAGAATCAAGGGACACATTTTATTTGACTTCTGGCACAGCCATGGTCTTGGTGTTCCACCTCTGTTTCAGTTTCCTTGGCCAGTTTCTCCTTATCCCCAGTGCAGACGGGGCACAGTCCATGGATCTTTTTACTTCTCTAACTATGCTACTCTTTTGGTGACTTAGTCTCAGGGCTTTAAGTATCATCCATATAATAAAGACTCCAAAATTTATATCCTAGTTCTGGACTAACATATTAATTCTAGACTTATCTATCTTCAGTTGAATATCAAATAGTCTGCTCAAGCATATCAAGCCCAAAACTGCCTCCTGGTCTTTCCTCAAAACCTGCATTCCTCCTTGTCTTAGTAAACAGCAACTGAATTCCTCCATTTTCTCAGGCCAAAAGAGAGTCTTTTAGACATCCTGCCTGCAATTTGGCAGATAATCCATTTTCCATTTTCTCTACCTTATAAACATATCTAGAGTCCGGATATATTTTCAGTTCTCCCTCCTCCACTGCTACCACCATGGTTTAATCATCATATTTTGAATAGATTATTGGCCACTTAACTGATCCAACCGGTTCTATCTCTACCACCTTACAGTCTCTTTTCAACCAGTAGCCAGAATGATCCTGCCTGGTCAGATCATTTCATCCTTCTACTCAGAATCCTCCAGTGGTTTCCCATCTCACTCAGAGCAAAAGCCAAAAAAACCCCAGTGGCTTAAAAGGCCTGACACCACCAGGCAACAATTTACAAGACTGATGGTATTGAGTATTGGTGACATTGTGGAACACCAAGAGTTTTTATTTTATTTATTATTTATTTTTAAACTTAAATTAAACTTCTAAATTTGCTTGGGAGAATATAATGGGTATAATCACTTTGAAGAACAATGTGTCAATGTCTAAGGAAGTTTAAAATGCACACTCTGACAGGAATTCTGCTCCTATGTTCATGCCTAAAAAAACCACACACATGTATATAGTAACATATACAATAATTTTTATAGCAGTATTCCTCAGTACAGCAAAAAATTGGAAACAAATGTCTATTTACAAGATATGAATGAATAAATTTTGATACATTTATACAATCGAATACTATAAACAAATAAAAATCAAGGAATGAAAGCCGCACATATCAACATGAAGGGCCATAAAGAAACTTTCATCAGTATTAATGTTCTATTCCCTAATAAGGGTAGTGGGTTCATAGGTATTTATTACATTAGTCATGCCCTCTGAATGTCTAAAATATACTATAATTTTTAAAGGAAGTAAGTGGGAAATTTGTATAATGTGGTAACAGTTTAAAGGGAGAGCTTGCTGGGGAAGGGCCACGGGTGGACATAGGGATAAACATATATGGTTGTGCCTTGGGTATGAGGAACTTAATTTGCATCCCCTTCTTCTTTATCCCCACTGCAGTTTTCTAGGTTCAGGTTTTCATCTTTTTAATAGCCTCCGGTTTATTCTTCCTCAGTAGGGTTTTGATCCCCAGAATTCATTTTTTATAGTTCTGAGTGGTTTGTATACACCCAAACCTGGTCATGTCATTCCCTCAACTTGTAAACCTTAAAAGGCTCTTCATTAGTTACAGTGAATAAAACTAATATTTCTTAACATTACATAGAGGGCACTCTGTAATGGGGACCCAAGCAACATGTAGTATCTGTTCCCAAATACGCCTGTTCCCAGCTCTGTATTCTTGCTTACTCATGATCATCCTTTTCTCACACCTGGTAAACACCAGCATGAGACCCAGTTTATATGGATTCTTTATAGCTTTTCTAGAAGTAGCAAGTGCTTCCTTTCTCTGGATTTCTGTAGAATTTTGTATATACCTCTACTATAGCAGTCATATTCTGTAGCATTTTTATTAGGTACTTATACTTCTGTTTCCTCTAATTTAAGCTACTAAAAGTCAGGGATGGTGGTTTTTTGTTGTTTCATTTCATTTCGTTTGTATTTAATTCTTTATACACCTAGCTCCTACAAAATGCTTAATACATACAGATGCTAAATAATTATTTGTAGAATCAACAAAAGAATGACTGAAAGTTTTATTTAGCAATGTATAGGTGATAAGAATAGATCAGGTGAGATATAAATGCAGTTTGCTAGTTCATAGTCATCTGGATGCCTCTTCTCATTAATTAAAATGCTATTTCAGCTTACACTTCAGTGCTTACTGACTAATTTCAAGAAAGATAAAAAATATAGGCATGATTTTGTTTATGTTAGCTGAGAATAGTCAGGAGGTGATCTGTCCAATTGCTAGGGTAATTTAAAACGATTATACTGATGAGATATCAGGATATTTGAATTTATTTTTGGCAGTCTGGACTAATGTAACATTAGCTTTTGCTCTAAAAAGATACAAAAGATGATGTAGCTCCCTCCCACATTCTCAAGATTTGAGCTGGCAAGACATGGAGATTTATGTTTTTCTTGTAGGGCCACACTACAGTGAAATGGTGACTATCAGGACTGTAATGTCTGCACAGGAAAATCCGCTGTCATTAGTTTTCAATTTTATAATATCAAGCTATTTTTCAATTTGGATAAAAAAACCCTACTGCTTTTCCATTGATTCCCAGAACAATCGAATGTGGTAATTTACATTTTTTTAAAACAAATCAGTTTGGATATTTATTCAAAACTGGATAAATTCCACATTTTAGAAGTGACTAGCCAACTTCAAAGTATCATAAATATTAAGAAATGCTTTTAAAAACCAAACCCACAAAGTACCCCAGGAATTGGGAATCATTCTTCAGTTGTCAATCACCAAGGCTCTTCAATTTGGAAAACAATCAAGAGACTTTTCAGTTATTCAGGTCTAAATATCTTAACCCAGTTTCAGACTGAGGGCAAAACACTCTAAAGATGCAAAAAATGCAACAGCACTCACTTTTTTTCCCCCTGAGGGAATCTGTCTTATACATTCAATAAGAAACAGGTATAAAACTGAGTTACTAGTCATTGCTGATAGAAGTGAGAGGGAAGCTGACGATGTGAACAGAGCTGAAAGAAAGTTGTTTCAGTAATCAAAATACCAGACTTCCATTTGGACCCCTGAATAGCTTACCAAAATTTTTGAGTTGGTTAAATCTATCTTCTGCATTATTTCTCAAATACAATAGGATATTGTAACCATGTGTGTTTTCATTTCTGTTACTGTTTTTATAATTTACCCTAATTGAATGAAAAATGAAGGCATGAAGCAAACCATGGAGGTTCTCATTCTTTTTCTGCTTAAACCTCACACATTAAGCACAGTTGCCCATGCTGATTCCTGTAACACTTTGTAGGAGGCCTGATCTCCAGTCCTTCTCGAGACTTCCAGACAACTACCAGCCACATTCTTGGATGGGAGAAATGGAGGGGTTTTGGAAACTTCAAATCAAGTGTTTGGGCTGTATGGTCTTTTATTTCTGCCTGTCAAAGTTCCAGCCAAAACAAGAATTCACCAAATTTGTAATCATCAGACCTCTAGTATTATTCTCATTATTTTTTTCCTCTATTCTTTTAAAAATTCCCTCACTGTATTACCTGAGTGAAATAGGAATTACACGATCTTGCTACAATTACCTTTACAAATTAGCTTTACAAATGACTATTAACTCACTGCGAATAGTATGGGTTACTAAATACAATTTGTGGTAAATTTCAATATTCCTCTTTTAAAGACTAGATTATAATATTAGGACCTTTAATAATTCAAGGTAATAGTCGTTGCTTTTAGGCAAGTGAAATTGAGGACTTAATAAAGATGAAAGGAAAATGCATTTTTCACTATAAACATACTTGCACTGTTTGAATTTCTTGCCATATAGATGCAATACTTATTACAGTTTTTGTTTTATTAAGAAAAATTTCAAACTATATTATAGACACTGATTGTAGAACATTTGCTTTCTTAACAGTAGAAATAATTCCCACTCCTAGAAATTTACCTTGAGAATGCAGCAGCACAATTTGAAAAAGACAGATGCAGATGCACCCCTGTTTATCACAGCACTATTTACAATAGCCAAGAAATGGAAGCAACCTAAGTGTCCATCAGTAGATGAATGGATAAAGAAGATGTGGTACACATACACAATGGAATATTATTCAGCCATAAGAAGAAAACAAATCCTACCATTTGCAAGAACATGGATGGAGCTAGAGGGTATTATGCTCAGTGAAATAAGCCAAGCCAAAAAAGACAAGTATCAAATGATTTCACTCATATGTGGAGTATAAGAACAAAGCAAAAACTGAAGGAACAAAACAGCAGCAGACTCACAGAACCCAAGAATGGACTAACAGATACCAAAGGGAAAGGGACTGGGAGGGTGGGTGGGAAGGGAGGGACAAGGGGGGAAAAGGGGCATTACAATTAGCAGATGTAATGTTGGGGGGCATTGGGAGGGCTGTACAACTCAGAGAAGACAAGTAGTGATTCTATAGCATCTCACTATGCTGATGGACAGTGATTGTAATGGGGTTGGTGGGGGGGACCTGATGAAGGGGGTAGTTTAATAACCATAATATTACACATGTAATTGTAGATTAAGGATACCAAAATAAATTATAAAAAAAACCAAAACAGTAGAAGTAATTAAAGGGCTAGTCTAAATGTTTCAGACATGTCAGTTGGGCAGAGAATCAAAAGCCAGCATTCCAATATTTTCTATACATTTGCTGCTCTTCCATACTGCATTTAGAATTGGTTACAAATAAATTTCTATTTCCAATATTAATCTCAGGGCTTTCTTTGTATTTTTATTCCTAGATAGCTACTCAATATTTATTTTATTTGAAGCATATTTTAAGTACTCTTGATTATGTTTTCCTCCAAAATTATTTTCCCTAGTGACAATTGAAACTCAAGTGATGATTACAACAAAGAAATTTAAGAGTTTTTCCAGAGCCACAGCCATTGGTGACATTTCCATAAATCACACACAGTCTCAACACAGACCATCTTAACAGCGAAACCTCACTCTAATAAGCTTAATAGACAGAGGTTAAAATAGCTCTGTTATATTTATCTTTCACTGTGCAGCTTACCAAAACCAAATTTCTGTCATCAACAATTATTAATCATCCATATGCCTGCAGAGAATTTTAATAAAGCATATTATGAACCTGGGGTTGGAGGGATGAGGGAAAGACACAAATGTGATCCAAATTTATAAAAGGAGATGGGGTCCCCAATACTCCACCACATCTGTTTGCCATATGTTCATAAATAACATCAATGTTTTGAACATTTCTCCTAGCACTTACCTGTCACTCTGGTTTTATAGTTCATAATTTTACCCTTCCTCCCCTGCCACCCAACACAAAATTCTCATTATTATATTTCAGGCTTTAGAGTGACGTCTGATGAAGAATTAAGTCAAGCGACTGCAGTTAACAACTGTGGTTAGTGCCCAAGGACCTCCAGTTTCTTGAGATTTGGTCACAGCAGGCAAAAGTGAGAGCAAAACTTGTTTATTCTAAAGAAGCAGGGAAATAATATGAAGACACCAATGACTACTGTCAAACCAAAAAGAAAGCTGCATTTTGAGTCTGAATCTATGGAATAGAGTTGCCAAAAAGAAAGCTACCAACTTAGGAAAAGATGTTTTTCCTTGCAAATAAGATCCTCAGAAATACCATGCACACTACTTTAAATTTATTCCCATTTTCCAGTGATGCTGATGCATGTCTGCACGTGGTGCGATGTTTGTCCTCTAGGAGTTTGCCATCTCTGACAGCCATAACATGTAAAGACAGAGGAACAGGATTCAAGGCAGCCTATGTAACCTGTTGATTTATTTAATGTAATAAAGTGGGCAAACTGAAATACAGGGAAGTCAGATTAGCTATGTGGTATTATATAGATGAAACTGAGGTTTCTGGTTATTATGACTAATTAACCTGCCCCTTCCCCTTGCTCCAAACATATATGGTAGTGCTGAATAGAATATAGCCACTGCAAAACCATGCATATCCATACCTAAGCTTGAAAACAAAAAAGGAAAACCACATGGTGCCTGAAATGAATAGTCAATCTGAATGCAGAGCAAGGAATGGTAGCTAAAGTCAGATGGCTCATGGGGCTATTGATCTGGTTATTCTAAGTCACTAAGGTTTTAACTTGAGAGTAGAGTTGGGAAAAAAAGAAGTTGTATTTGCTGACCTGGGGGCATAAGAAGCTGTAAGTGAATTTCCAGCATAAAACCAAGAGCCTGGGAAGGGCTAGAAAAGTCTTTCCACTGCGCTGGGAATTTGGCAAGAAAATGGGTTGCCTGTTCCAGGTTAGTGTTGAAAATTAATCATATAGGAGAAATCTAAAGTGGGGATAATAGGTTGAATTCACATATTATATTGGTAAAAGAAACTTGAGAAATTATTGTAAAAACTGGATAAGAGACCAATGGGACCAGAAGAAGTACACATAAAGCCACCCACAATGACTTCACAGCCCTGAACCTGTGACACATCCTTTGAAAACAATTTAATATAAAGATATAATCAATCTAAAACTCAAAGCATTCAAGGACACAGACCTCCATAAGAACCAGGAGTCTCAACAAACAAGGGAATTCACATGTGAAAAGCAACAGAAAATAGAACAATGTGAAAACAAATTTGCTTCAAATGTTCAAAGATATAAATAAGGGAGAAGTAAAAATTATAAGGCCAGCATCCCCTAAAAAAAGAAGACACATTTTTTGTTTATTTTGCCTTTTGCCCATTTTGAATTGGGTTGTTATTTATTTTTTTATACATATTTTTTAATTGAAGTACAGTTGATATACAGTATTATATTGGTTTCAAGTGATAACATAGTTACTTGACAGTTATCTACATTATTAAATGCTCACCTCAACCAGTGTAGTTATTGTCAACATAGAAAGATGCTACAGAAATATTGACTATATTCTCTATGCTGTACTTTCATCCATGTGACTATATTCTGATTAAGATTTTGTGACTCTTTATCCCTTTAACCTATCACCCATTCACCCTAAACCCTCCCCCATGGCAACCACCAGTCAGTTCTCAATGTCTGTGAGTATGGTTGTTCTGTCTGTTTTGTTCTTAGACTCCACATGTAAGTGAAATTATATGTTGCCTTTCTCCACCTGGATCTTTTCACTTAGTATAGTACTTTCTAGGTCATCCATGTTGTCCCAGATAGCAAGACTTCTTTCTTTTTTATGGTTGACTAATATTCCAATGTTATCCACATCTTCCTTATCCATTCATCTATTGATGGACACTTTGGTTCCTTCTATACCTTGGCTACTACAAACAATGCACTAATAAACATAGGAATGCATACATCTTTCCAAATCAGAGATTTTATTTTCTTCAAGCAAATTCCTAGGAGTGGGCAGCAGCCCAGTTTGAAAAAGACAGCTGCACCCCTATGTTTATTGTAGCACTAGTTACAATAGCCAAGAAATGGAAGCAACCTAAGTGTCCATCAGTAGATGAACGGATAAAGAAGATGTGGTACATATACACAATGGAATATTATTCAGCCATAAGAAGAAAACAAATCCTACCATTTGCAACAACATGGGTGGAACTAGAGGGTATTATGCTCAGTGAAATAAGGCAAGCAGAAAAAGACAGATATCAAATGATTTCACTCATATGTGGAGCATAAGAGCAAAGAAAAAAACTGAAAGAACAAAACAGCAGCAGACTCACAGAACCCAAGAATGGATTAGCAGTTACCAAAGGGAAAGGGACTGGGAAGGATGGGTGAGAAGGGAGGGACAAGGGGGAAAAAGGGGCATTACGATTAGCAGATGTAATGTTGGGGGGCATGGGGAGGGCTGTACAACTCAGAGAAGACAAGTAGTGATTCTATAGCATCTCACTATGCTGATGGACAGTGACTGTAATGGAGTAGGTGGGGGGGACCTGATGAAGTGGGGAGTTTAGTAACCATAATGTTGCACATGTAATTGTAGATTAATGATACCAAAAAAAAAAAATCCTAGGAGTGGAATTACTGGGTTGTATGGTATTTCTATTTTAGTTTTTTGAGGAACCTAAAACTTTCCACAGTGCCACACCAGTTTATATTCCCACCAACAGCATAGGAGGGTTCCCTTTTCTTCACATCCTTGCCAACACTTATTATTTCGTATCTTTTGGATAGTGGTCATTCTAACTGGTGTGAAGTGATATATCATTGTGGTTTTGATATTCATATCCTTAATGATAAGCAATGTGAAGTATCTTTTCATGTACTTATTGGCCAACTGTATGTCTTTGAAAAAATGTTCAGGTCCTCTGCCCATTTTTTAATCTGGTTATTCTTTTTTTTTTTGGTGTTGAGTCATATGAATTCTTTATATATTTTGGATGTTAACCCCTTATCAGATATATAATTTACAAATATATTCTCCCATCCTCATATAATTGGACCCATGCAATTCAAACCTGTATTATTCAAGTCAACTTTATATATGAAGTTAAGTACCATGGTGTATGTATATATTATATATGAAGTTAAAAAACATAGTACCTATCATACCTAACTCATTGGAAAATAAGCACATTTTATAACCAATAAAAAAGACAAGGAGAATGGAATGAGATTCTGATATCTGTCTAATAAAATAAATATTCTCTCCATAATGAGAGATTGGGAGAGAGGCAATAAACTGAAAATGAAAGAAACCATGAATCCTCATACTCAAGGAATAGACAGTTCTGGGAGGGGTAACTTAAAAAAATTTCTTACTCAGATACACCATGGTGAAACTTTAAAACATCCATTATAAATTTTTAAATTAACAAATTTTAAAGATTTATAAAGACTGAGACATATTATGATTACAGATCTTTATTGAATTATTACCAAATAACACATTTAGCAAAAAGGAAATTGAATATAGAAGGAAAGAGTGTGGTGAAAGAACCAGTGATGAACAAAAAAATTAAAAGCATGTTGATAAATCTAGGTTTAAATGTTTAAAAGTGTGTGTGTACACATTAAAGTCAACTAAAAAATAACAGATGATGGGATGGCAGATAACATTTTAAGGTCCTCTCATTTCAAGAGAAGGACAAAATTTCTGATTCACCTCAAAACTTATTAGGTTAATTATATATTACTATTTAAGAGTAACTATTAGAATAGAAATAGAATATATAACTCAGAAATTTACAAGAGATAAAGAGTGACGTGAGGATGGGAATAAACTCAAACAATGCAATAGATGAAAAACCACTTGACTGTCTGGGTTTTTTAATGCTTATTATAGCTTACAAAAAGCACATTGATAAAAACAAGGTATTGTATCTTTTTTCAGGAATTATGATGAAGATGAAGATAGAAGAATTATAGATAGGATGTTTTTAATATTAAGTGGGGTAATCCACTTAAAGCAAGATAAGTACACAAGAAGGAACAAAGTGAAAGAGTTCAGTAAGTGATAGACATCATTATTATATTTAAAAATTAAAAAGTTTAAACTTCCAAAGTTAACCAGGAGATGAATCCTGCATCTTCTTTGATATTAATATCCACTGTAATTACAGATTAACATTCTAAATCTATAGGTAATTTGGCTGTTTTTAGCAGGAACCAGAAGTACAAAACATCAAAACACTTCTGACATTTATCATATAGAAATAATAATGATAAAAAGTGCAATAAGAGATAGGGACAAACAAAAAGTCTTGCAAGTGAATTTTAAGGGATTACAAGATGCACTTGAAAGCTGGTACCACTTTTTAAATGGCAGCGGAAAATTCAGCTTTGAGATTATGATGGAAAAACATTAAACATATATTTACATCCAAAATGGTTCTCTATATTCTTAGAAATCTTATAGAACTGCATATAATTTACATGCAAGTTTTCATATTCTACTGTACTTAATAATTTTTTGAGGGCTTGTATTTTTTCTTCTGGACCATGAGAACTTGAAGGCCTGAATAATATCATTCATCATTGGCTTTCCCCAGCACCTACCATGTGCCTTGTACATAGCTGAAACTCATTAAAATTGGTTTGTGGATGAAAATAATTCTAAAAATAACTAATATTTGTGAAAAGAGCTGCTTAAATTCAGTGGCGTGTTTTCCCCTTGTCATAAAGACATCCATTCTCTATACCCTTCTTCCTATTCCATCAAATATTGACCAGACAGAAGTCAACAGTAATATTTATCAAGCAATGTATACTTCCAATTTTTAAAGTTAAAAGCTTTCAGATGCTCAGGAATAGATCCTTCTGACAGGAATATCAAATACCCCTAGTTTTGAAGTATCTGATACATAAAGTCACACTGCCCCATTATTCAGCTCTGAAGCTGACTCATTTGTTCTTCACTCAAGAAGTATGTTTTTTACAGTAGATAGCAGAATCAATAATTTTAATGGGCCTGGTTTGTCTCCAACCACCTATGGTACATAGGCAATAGATGTAGAATATTCAGTTATGTATATGCTTATGGAGACCTTCAGTGTTTACTTCCAACTTCTCTCCCCCATCCACAGACCACTTCTGTGCATCTCTCATTACCATGCAGCAGAAGACTACATGACAAATCATCATCTAAATATTATTATCCATTAAGCCAAAGACAGCTTTTCTTTTGAGGAGTGCCTTAAAAGCTGCACCTTACTATATGTGTAGAACTCCTTAAGTGCCAGATGGTTTCATTTGAACATTAAGTTGCTTGCTGATCTTCTAATGACACTTGCCAGAAGAAAGTTTGGGACACCTCCTCACATATTTCTTGAAGTAGCCTCTTGATACCAAGGAAGCCTCTCCAGATGTAACCCAGTAAAGATAATACCTACCAAACCATAAATAAAATGGCCTCAACTAAGTTCACATCAGGAGTCTGTCATCGTGTAGGAAAGCTTTTCCCTCCAGCAAAACTCAACAAATAAGATAGCATGGAACTGAAGATGTGAGATGTAGTTTTTACTTTTCTTGCACATTGGAATGAATCATCCCAGATCAATTAAATATGAATTTCTAATGAAGGGGAATGAGGACATTGATTTTTTTTTAAAAAAAACCTCATTTGTTGATTCTAATGTTCAGCCCGGATGAGAACAAGTGCTATGGGGCCTATTGGCAGACTCATGAGTTCTCTTTAAAATGAAAGGCTATCTAAGGTTATTGTTTTAACAATGATAGTTATACATAAGCAAAAAGAGAAGGAAAAAAATCCATGTGTAATCCATGTGTAGTAATAATTATTAAACGCTGGGGTATTTTTTTCCAGATTCTTTACTTAGCTTGCTTGTGTGGAAACATGTGAATACACAAACGCTGTTTGTTTCTTGCATATTTCTACTCATATATCATAAAAAATATTTATATCATGATTTCATTGAGGAAATGGCTGATAATGTGGGAAAATAATGGTCAACATAATTAGCCTTTATTTATATAAAACCTGACTCCAAAAAGTCTACTTCATCATTAGAATGACCCTATACGCTGGAAAGAGTTAACTGATTCATTTCTCTCTTTCCTTCCTTCCTGGGTTCCTTCCTTTTCTGTACTTCCTGCCTTTTTGTTTTTGAGAAAGTTAATTTATAAAAGATATTGAATGTGGAGAAACTGGTGGAAATGTAAAATGACACAGCTTCTTTGGAAAACAATATGAAATTAAGTAGCTTTGTACTGATAAGGACGGATTTAATAGCAAATACTTACCTCTTCCCTGTCTGCAAGTTGTGGTTAATTAACTTGAGTAGAGACAGGTTTAGAGTGAGCCTGAGCTTCAGAGTTGCACTGAACTGGTCAAACTCAATTATAAGTTGAAACTGCCCTTTGAACTCTTAGAAATAGCAATTTGGGGGCTTTGGGGAATCGTTTTTCTCCCCTTTTGCTTTCAAGTAGTACAAAATAATGTGAAATTTTCTGGCCAATCATACACTGATGGAGTATGTATAGTAAGAAATCAACCACCAGCTAATCTCACAGGGCAGGCATCCCAGAACTGATGGGTACATGCCCCTAGAATTAAAGTACCAGTCAAACGACCCCTAAACGGGGCAAAGAGTACATCATTCCTAACAAAAACTCAAAAGCATTTCCCATTATTTTTAGATGTGAAGTAATTTAAAAGAAACTGTGAAAAGAAAAGGTAACCTAAAAGAAGTTGTATAGTCTGCATTAGAATAGAAGAATCTATATCAGTGTCATATTTATTTATGGCCCATTCAAGAAAGGTCTTCTGTATAGAAAATAAATAGTATATTATACTACGACATAAACTATTGTCTTTCACAGGGGCTTATGCCCTTAACTCGGGTTGGGTCCTTTTTTTTTTTAAACAAAAGACCCAGAAATACTGGTTCTTGCCAAAATGTAATCCTAAAAGTTATTGGTCTTCAAACTTTGACTTTACTTTTTAGGGCAGGTGTTGGTTTACAGAAAACTTGAGCAGAAAGTACAAAGAATTCCCATATACCACCTCTTGCCTGACCCTATGCTTTATAGAGTTTCCCCTATTATAACATTTTGCATAATAGTGGTAAACTTGCTGCAATTGATGAATCAATATTGATCATTATTATTAACTAAAGTCCATAATTTACATGAGGGTTCATTCTTTGTGTTGTATAGTTCTATGGGTTTTTGAAAATGTATGATGTCATATTGCAGTATTATACATAATAGTTTCATTGCCCTAAAAACTCTGTTTTCTATCTATTCAGCCCTCTTTCTCCTTCTTAAAGCCCTGGCAACCACTGATCTTTTCATAGTCCCTGTAGTTGTGCCTTTCCCAGAATGTCTTATAGTTGAGATCAGTAACCCAGATTGACTTCATTCCCTTAGCAATATGCATTTAAGATCCCTCCACTTCTTTTCGTGACTTGATAGTTCATGTCTATTTATTGTTGAATAAAAGTTCCTTGAAAGTATGCACAAGGGTTTGCTTAACCATTCGCTTACTGAAGGACATCTTGAGTGCTTCAAAGTTTTGACAACTATAAATAAAACTATTATGAACATTTGTGGGAAGTTTTTTTGTGAATGCGTTATCAACTCAGAGAAATACTGAGTAGTACAATGGCTAGATCCTATGATAAAACAATGTTTAGCTTTGTAAGAAACTGTCAAATTTCCAGAGCCTGTACCATTTTGCATTTCCACCAAAAATTAATGAAAATCCCTATTTCTCCATATCTTTGTCTATATTTGGTGCTGTTAGTGATATGGATTTTAAGAATTCTGATAGTGTATAATGGTAGCTCATTTTAATTTGCAATTCCTTAATGATATAAGGATCAATCTGGGATATGATCTATTAGAAAACTTTTTTTCCCAAAGAAACAAGTTTTGGAATAAATTTTTTCTGAAAACCAGGGAGGGAAGAACTGAGCTAATGAGTAACTTTCTTGCTTATTTTTTTTCTGCTGTATAATAGATTCTAGGTGAGGGATGTAAGATTGAGACATAGGCAATCTATAATAGATAATGAAAAGACCCAATTCTCCTTTTGCTGATTTGTTTTTAAGTATATTTGGTGTCTATAATGAACTAAATGTAAGAAGATTAAGCAAATGTGGAATTGTAGTGGTAAAAGATAAAGAAGCATACATATCACTTGCTAGGTTTGGATTTGCATATCAATTCATATTCACTTGAATACCATTTATGCTAATAATAGCATATATGTTATCCTATGTCTACACTTTTACTTCTGATCTAAAAATTGTAGAAGAAAGAATTTCATTTCATATTTGTTTTGCATAGTACATAAGAATTTAGTGTATATAATTTGGTGATAATATCAGCCTTCAGTAAAATGTATTCAGCATACTATTTAAGCACATACTTAATAAAATTCAACATTCATACTTTGCCATTTGTGAAAGGATTGTATTACATCTTGCTAAAATAAAACCTTCCTCATATGTTAATGTAATAGTCATTGTGAACCATTGTTCTTCAGAATGATGCCTTTAGAGAAGTAACCAAAGATTTAACATAAACAATCCAAAGAAATGGAAGTCACATTTAGCACACCTCATAAAAGACAAGTCACATTTCACTGTACTCTAGGAGATAGACAACTGATTTTTAAGATGTTAATAAGCATGGAGCTCATTAAAATGAGGAAGCTGTCTTGTGTGAGAAGAAATTAGAACACTGTGTTTTAAAGAGAATTAAACTTGAACAGATAGAGTGGCTGATGCTTTAAACGTGATATTTTGAAATAAGTAAGAAATTTGAGATTGGATTCTTTATTGTGGTTTGGATAGTCCCTGGTGTTTGGATGTGACAGAGACTCTCCAAGCTAATACGATTATTTTATTTATAATAATGTGGAATTATTTTGCATAAGAATGAAAAGTGGTATTTTGGCATGCATACTGTGAATCAGTGTAATTCTTCAGAGAAATAATCACATTACAAAAAAAAGCAAATAAAAATTAAGGTGATCACTGGTATGGGCCAGTTAGTGTTTGGACTAACTGAACTCTCAGGTATCCTAAAACCTTAAGGTATTAACTGTTATAGAGTAAGGTAAAGCATATAAACTCTTGAATTAGATTGTGTTTGAATATTGCTTCTGACACTTCCTAGTTCTTCTATGATTGAGCATTTTATTTAATTTCTCTGAGTCTCAGTTTCCTAATCAATAAGATGGGTCTTAACAATAAAATACTTATCTTGGAAAGCTATTTCATGAATATGCAGTGCCTAGAAAAGATCCAAAAGCTTGCACTGAAAAAAACATCAAACAAAACAGGTCTCATATAAGGAGTCAGAATGTCAGCAGACTTCTCAATAGCAATTCCAGAAGTTAAAGAAAATGTAACAGACCTCTAAAATACTGAGTAAAATTAATTTCAATCAAGAATTCTCTATCTGAACAATCTCTTAATCCAGTATGAGTATATAATAAAGGCACCTTCAAATGTGCTAAATACAAAAATTCCAATGCTCCCTTTCTAGGAAGTTACTCTAATTTCCAGAAAGCAAAGAGTAAATCAGAAAGAAAAGGTTAGGCTCAGCAAATATCTTGCTAATTAACCTCACAAGAGAATGATATACAACCCAGACATCCATTTCGGTAATTTTCAATGGCAAATATAATGGTCAAGGGCTCTGGAACACTGTTTAGTATTCTTTTTCAATCAGAAAGTTGTTGCTTTGTAAATATGAATCAAGGTAGAGAGAAATATTTTATGATGGCCAATGTACCCATGTCTATTGTCAGGATAAAATGTATACAAAAGACTTTTGGAGCACTCCTACACCACACAGGATAGTTGGGAAAATATGGTAGCATTCTTACTCAATATATTATTCTGCACTCAATTGTCACCTTCTCTATTAAGCCATTAATTCTATTAACTGTATTAAATCTATGGATTACCCTTTATTGGAGGGTTTTCAAAATATCCTCACTTATGTACTTACAAACTATCCTTTAGAGTAGATTTCTTCTACACCTCAATGATTATGCATGATTTTTATTTCTTTCATTCAAATAAGACAACATTATTTCCAACTTTTGGGGGCATCTCATCAAGCCCCTTGTATATTAACTATATATTATGTGCCCTGACAAACTGAATAAGATTAACAAGCACTCTCAAACAGAATCATTGCAAAACAAACCTGTAATTAGGAACTTTCTCAAAACACCTTAATCAGAGCATATTTGGTTACAAGGAACAGAAACTAGCTCAAGTAAAAGGTGGTAAATTATAATGATAAATCTTATAGTATGTAGGAAAAAGCCACACAACCAAGTTTCTGAATGGAGGGATCCCTGGGGACCTTAGCAGCAAGAGATTTTGGATCATTACTGTAGAGCTACACTATTTTTGGAACCCAGCTACACTACATTCTAGTTTTTCACTATTAATATGTCTCAGCTACACTACATAGGACTATGACTTTTTTGTTTCCCAATATCTTTGATTTTAGAAGACATATTTTTCTGAAATCAAAATATATGTATATATCTTCCACCTTGATATGTCACAGCCACCTTTGCGATCACATCATTCACATGCACACACTCTCTCAGGCACACACACTAACCTCTCAAAATTGGCTCCAAAACTGGCAAAGAAAAGTAGAACTAACAAAATTTGGTATGATTTAAGAAAAATAGTAATTTTTGACAGCAATACTTTTTGGTCTCAGATTAGAAAGCATTATGTCAAAATATAGGGTCAATCCAAGGTTCCTATGTAGGACTGTTAAATTTGATCTATTCTATAACCACTGATGCCATGACCACTAATCTCAGTCACTTTGATCCTTTGTATCATTAGTCACTCACAGTGTTGTAGTGTGAATGGATCAATGCAAATCCATCCCTATTACTGAAATACTATTTCAAATTGTATGCCCTATAGTGCCTAGGGGTTAACATCTTGATTTATAAGGAGTTAATTATAACCACTATTGAAAGCAAGATCAAGAGCTGAAATTAAAACAAGCTAAAAGACAAACTAAGCATGTGGAAAGACTAAAGAGCAAAGCAGCTGGAAGGGAAATGCTAGTGTGAAGAAAAAAGGTAGAAAGGAAAGCCAATGTCCAGATAGAGGATGTAGGGAATAGGAAAGTTGAGAGATGAAAGAGAAGATACTGTAGATACACTGTACTTTGAAAAGTTGAGCTAACTGCATATAAACTATTACATTAAGGCCCTGTTTAAAAAGACAGTAATCTGGTAACCATTTTTGAGGACTTCTATTTTATTTACCTCACAATTGTATGTGGCTCTCTTTAAACAACCAGACCACATAGCTACATGGAAGGACATGAAACTTGTTTCACATGAAGGACTAGTATTTTCAAGCTTAATATAATAGGCAGAGTTTCTTAATGTGGAAATCCATAGGCTCCCAGGTAGTCCATGAATAGAATTCAGAGGACAAGTAAATTTGGGTTGGGAAAGATTGTATCTTTATTTTTATTAATAGCCAACTGGAATTTAGTGTTTCCTCCAATTATGACTGTAAATGACAAACCACAGCAGTATTAGTGGTATCTGGAACCATGTCATGAGTAGAAGGCATATGTATTTTTGTATCACATTATAATTATTGTGGTTATGTAAACTATCATTTTTTCTTACTACTTCTTTGAAACTACATTAGCTATTAGTCATGATCCTGCATATTGTTATCAAATGTGTCAATATAGAAAACGTTTGTATTACTTAATCACAAATTTGTTTTCTTTTTAATATTTATATTACAATATATAGTACAATATGATTGGTTTTCTTCATACCACTATGTATTTTACTTTGTATACCTAAAAACATTACTGTGACAAATGTTTCATAGGCTTAAGTAGACTGCAAGAGGTTCCATGGAACAAAATTTCGAAACTCCTGATTAAGAAGGTTCAAAATATTAGTGATATAGTAACTTTCATTTCAATTAAAAATGTTTATTTTGTAAGCAATACAGATCATTTTTAAAAGGAAGAGAAAGATTAACAAACAGTATAGAATAATGTAAGTAAAAGGTAGGAGTCCTGTGCTACCTCCACAGACACCCACTACCCAGTTCACACTTTGGTGTGTATCCTTCCTGACATATTCCATATTAAAAATACCTCTTATTATAGAGCCTTTTAAGATGCACAGAATTACAATATATATAATATTCTATAACATGGCTTTTAAATTTATCAGTATATTGTGGATATTTCTCCATATCATTAAGTATCAATTTACCTCATTTTTTTGTTTGTCATATCTCATGATATTGTTATACTACAAATTATGTATTTGGTCTCCTATTAATGGGTAATTAGATATTTGCAAACAAATTGCAGTGAACATCCTATCCACAGACATGATATTGAAGATATTTAATAATCCTTATGTCATGGGCACTGACTGATGAAAATGGATCTCAACTTTAGTGCTGTAGGGAGATTCTAGTGCCCTAGCAGGAGACCAGGTATTAGTCCTTTGCTCTGGGTTACAGAGAGGCCCACTGTAGAGAATAAGGTGGCTGAAGTATTGGGTGAGGAATTCAAGGTGCTCAGTGCAGCAACCATTTACAGAAGAGTTTCTGTGTCTTAACAACTAGCATAGCTCTAACTTTGCCAACTGGTTGACTCTAACTCTGCTTGTACATATATATCTGAACATTTGTTGTGAGTGCATCTGTTGTTTAAATGGCTAGAAGGCAATTGTCAGATTAACAGAAATTTATATTTAGATAAATAATACCAAATTACTTTTTGAAAAAGTACACTAATTTATTCTCCTAACAAAACTGCATCAACAATATCATTTTAAAATTTCTGTCTATATGCAAGTAAAACTTTTAATGCTATATTATTAAAATTTAATCTTTTTTATTAGGTTTATAGAATTTTGTATTGCTCTTTTTTCTGCATTTTTAGGAATTATGAATAAGAGTGAGTGTCTTCTCATAAGTTTATATGATCAAGGTTACTTTTTCTGAGACTAGCCACTTTGACTCCTTTGTCCATTCTGTTATTTTCATTACTTTTTTATGGATGCTCATATTAAGAGTTTTTAAAATATGTATGAAAGAAATTAGCCTTTTGTCTACCATATTTGTCATGTGCATTTTTTCCAGTTTATATTTTTTGGCTTTACTGATTTTTTAAATATAGAGAAAACTTTCATCTCTATGTAGTCAAAATTGTCAGTCTTTTCCTTTTGGCTTTTGGATCTTGTATCACTTTTTTAAAGCCTTTCCTATTCCAATTTTATTAAAAACAGTCATCTGAGTTTTTTAAAAACTACTTTTATGGTTTTACTTTAAAATTTTTTGATCCATCTGGAATTTATTTTAGTGTAATGAGTGAGGTAGGAATCTAGCTTAATTATTTTCCAAATGGCTAGCCAGTTGTACCAACACAATTTATTGACTAATCAGTCTTTCCTCCACAGATTGCACTAAATTCTCAAATGTACTTGCATCCATTTTTAGAATTTCTGACCTTTTCCACTGATCTTTTTATTCCTATTACAGTATCATGCTATTTTAATTACTTTAACTTTATGCTTTAATATTTAGCAGGGCTGTCTCACTTTGTTACTCTTTTCTTTCAGATTTTTCTTAATAATCTGGTATCCGATGGCTGCCACAAAAATTTTTTAATTATTTGTTCATATTTCAAAAAATTCGTTTCTAAGTGGGATAAGAATTCATTGATTAAACTAGAAATAATTGTTATCATTACAATAGTGAGTCTTACTATTAAAGAAAATGTCATGTCATGAAGATATATTGATATCTCCAGTAGAGTATTAATTTTTGTGGTTTAAAAAAGTTTATCACTAGATTTTTGATTGTTTATTTCTATTGTAAATTGAAACTTTCTTTCTGTATAATTTCAAACTAATTTTTTGATATGTATAGGAAAGTTAAGATTTCTTTGTTTAGTTTTTAAACACGTATGCTTAGTGAATTCTAATTGTTTCCCATTATTTTAATTTGCTTTTATTGGGCCTTTTAGATAAACAATGACACTTGCAAATACTGCCTCCTTTCTTACAATATTTTATTTTTTATTTAATTTTATTGTCTAATTTTATTTTCAAAAATAGGAAAAACACCAAAGTAATAGGAAAGAAAAGGGGAAACCATATCAAGATCTTGGATAAAATAAAATGTTATGAATAACTCTTGTTCATAGAAGATCTTTTGTACAGTCTTCTGTATATGGAATCATTCGTGGTCATATTATCAAGCTCAAGACACACCTTCTGCCTTATAATTGCTCTAATAATTTAAAAATAAAAACAGTGATAGTTGTGGACAGTTATAAATAACCAGAATGAAGGGCATTCACACTATGCTTTCAAAATGCACTTGTTTAGTGTTACTTTGCCAGTAACTTAAACCATATGGAAAGGGCAAATTCTCCTGCACAAACACATCCTACAACTGGCATGCACAATAAATGATAGCATTTGACAAGTTTTACCAGTTTATTTATTTTTAGGGACAGAAAAGTCAGTTGTTGTAATCAGTATAAAGTGAAAAAACATGTACTTTACCAAGCCAAAGACTCTTTTTTTTTTTTTTTTGGCCCGTGTTAAATCATTGTCTTTACAGCAGCAGCTTTGCTGGACAGGTTGCTATATATCCACTTCTATTCCCTTTGCTCCTGTTCCAGAAGCTGATGGGTCAGTGACATAATGGTGCCTATTAAACACTATTTGGTTATGAGGTTGATAACTTTTAGGAGCTTGAAGTTGAAGACATCAAGGGACTTCCAGATGTTCTGACTCACTTGAAGATCAGCTTGAGAAAATGAAGGCTGAGCTTTCCTGCACCTAAAAACAGTAACTCAGGGTTCTCAGCTGAGATGCTGTAGGGCAGCTATAGTAACTAGACATGAATAGGAGTAATACACAGAAATTGATTACTTAAACCATTGACTCCTCTTCTCTAATAGTGAGGGTAGTAGAAGTGAAAATACCTAAGAACACACCAATCTGAACCATGAACATTTTTTTCCCCATATGGGATAAAAAGTAACTACTCTGGTGTGCTTATGTGCACCACGGCCTTTTTCCTATATGTTGAACACTTGGGCCTGGAGCATGAGCAGAGATGAGATGAAAATGATACATAGTAGAGGTTAAATGAAGCCCATGTATGATCACTTGAAGATTAGGGAGTTCTCCAGCCAGTTAATTCTACTATCTTTACAAGTGAACCCAAGTGCATGTTATGTATACTCATTGTGAAACTGTATTTTCCCAATATGAGGGAAGAATTAACTTGATGATTTGGTTATAGTTAGTATTTTATTTTGATTTATACTCAAGATTTAGTCATTCTCTTGATGTTGGTATTCTTAGTAACTTAAGAAAAGTTTTAAATAACTAAATTTGGCAAAACTGTATCTGATCAAGATCCAGGTTTAGGAGATCTCATAACCAATTATAAATAAAAAGAGTTTCATAAGCATCGGGAACATAAGAAGAAAAAAGAGACAGAGATGAGAACAGACAAAGTTATAGTCTATATTTTGAGTGTTGAAAAGGTAAAAATTAGGTAAGATAAGTAATGGTGTAGTCTGAGATGGTGCTGTGTAAGCAGTTATGTGTGCTGTGGCTATTAGGTTACAGTTGAGTACCAAGTTCTAAAAGAATGAAAATAGAGCCTTCAAGACAGTGATTTTCAGTTTGTTCAGTTGACCAAGCAGTTATAACCCTTGGTACTCTGTCTTTCTATACCAAAATACTTATATGTTTATGCTATGAAGTGACTAGGACAAATTTTGTTATCAAAAACTGGGACTGTGTTTAGGTATAAGGTTTTCTGAATCACAAAAAACAATAGTGCATAAAATTTATAATAAAATTGTATATTTAAGAGGATAGATATTACCTATCCTAGTTACTTAAATTTAATATGAAGAATGAGACTTGCTATTTGAGTAAAAATTCTGAATTTAATAATTTCATGTCAAATTATTTTGACATCTGCTAGAAGATAAGGAAAAGCAGGCACCAAAATTTTAAGAGTTCTAGAAAAATTTAACCTTGAGAACTCTATTCACTGAGATTTGAATGAGGGAAGAAGAGTAGAGATAGAAAGGGTCTTTCTTCATACTCATTTTTAGATATGCCCAGTAACTATTCTTTGTATTTAGGGTCATTTTTTTTCTAAGAGCAAAATATTGGAGCAGAAATAAAATGCCTTTATTATTTCTTAGGCAATTAAAAAAATTCTATGCCACTTATGTTGATGAAAATCATCCCCATGTTGGTTATTTAGTGAATTTATCAGGACTCTTTCTGTAGTAAGAAACACAATCTTAAACCAAATTATTTTGGGGAAACAAATTATAATTTATTGATACACGTAACTAGGAAGAATACAAAAGTAAGCAATGAAATCAAGGAAGAACTGAACTAGAGTTGGGACTCACTGCCACCAGGATTCTATTCATTTATCTACTTGGCTGTGCTTAATTGAATAATTTTTTAATGTCCCACAGAGTCTCCATTCTCTCATCTGTTTTGTAGAAAAGCAAAAGTTCCATAAGAAATAGGGAAGGTGGGACAGTGATTAAATTTACCTTCTTTCCTCCGAATTTACTAAGTGTATAAGCTTCTGCAGCATAAAAAGTTTAGGTGTCAAAGATCAATCATCAAAATCTGGGGAGCCACAGCAATTATTCAATTGGATGACTTGTGCAGATGGCAGTACCATGGGAAAATAAAACCTCTATAAAAGCTCCCAATTTTCACGAGGTTTCTCTGAGTTGAGAAAAAAAAGTCTCTTTATTGGATCTAGACAGATTGGCAATCTCAAAGACCCATTGAAATCTTTTCCTTGCAACTTCTAGATAAAAAGGGATGATTGAACAGACACACATCCAATTTTATTCCCTCCTCAACCCTACCAAGAAAAATCAGAAAATGGACTTTTAAACAAAAATGAACCCAACGGATTTGGGAGAACAGCAGAGGAAAAATAACACAATTTGGGTAGCTAGAAAGCAGCTGGAAAGTGGTACTGGTTTAGTGTACTTGAGAAAGTTAAATTTCAAGTCTGCAGTGGGAACAGTAAAAGATGAATTTAGTTTATTTTACAGAATCCTCTAAAATTTCAGGAATTGGTGAAGCATGGTACATTCTCTCTATGCAGCTGCCAAACTGCCCCTATCCATTCCAGTAGAAGACCAGAGGTTTATTGCTTGGAAGGGATAATACAACAGAACTCCGCATTGGCAGACACTGGATATTTGTTGAGTAAGGAGTACTTCACTGAAAGCAGGATGCTGAGATGTCAACTCCTTTCCACCCATTTGACCCTTAGAACACTCGAAGTTAGACCTTTATCCTCCAGGAACAACATAGAAAGAGCCTCTTTAGGGGAAAATGGTCATCCCCAATGACATCTAATCCTGTTGTGAAGCCCACAATCAATAATTATCCCTCAAATTCACATCTTCCAATCAGCGTTTCAGTCCTCTATCCTTAAATATGAGAAGTAATCAGGATTACTGGATATCAGAGGAAAGGCTTAACTTGGATTATAAAGACTAAGAAAAGAAAAAGAAGGAAAAAACAACATTTGGGGGAATACAGAGGCTTTGCATTAAGAAGAAAACTTGACAATTATTAGTGCAAAGAAGATAGTGAAAACATGAGACAAGCAAGAGCTCTTGGAAATTAAAAATATGAAAGTAGGGAAAGGATACTAGATGGTAGATATAATTAAGAAAATCTACCAGAGAGTGTAGCAAAAAGAATCAGCAGGTAGGGGAGAAAAATAATGAACATTAGATCAACACTTCAGGAGATCAAAAACAATTATATGACACTTATGATTCTACATACGAAATTAGTAACTATTCATAAGAGCCTATGAGGTAGGTACTTTTATTTTTCTCATTTACCTAGTGGGAAACCAAGGCACAAAAAATTAAGTCACACTGCTGATAAGTAGAAAGTCTAGGATTCAATTCCAGGCAGTCTGATTTCAGGGCCTGGGGAATTTCACCATTTAGCCTTTCCAAAATTCAAGAAAGAGAGCAGGAACACAGAGGGGGAGGAAAACATCCTTCCCAGAAAAAAAGTGCTTATGAAGCACCTGGAACAGCAAATGAAAAGAGACACACACCAAGACAAATTTCAGGGAAATTCAAAAAACTAGTGATAAAGGAAAGATCAAACAAACTCCAGAGACAAAAGAAAGGTCACAAATAAGGAGCAGGAATCAGAAAGGCTTTGGCATTCTGGACATAAACACTGGGAGATAGATGATGGAGCAATGCCTGCAAAATTCTGGGGCAAGATGACATCAGATCAAGAATTACATCATCATATAAATTATTAATACAGTATGAGAATGGAATAAAGACATTTTTAGACATGCACAGTCTCAAAATATTTTCATATCTTTGTCAGGAAGTTGTAGGAGAGCTCCAAGAAAGTGAAGGAAAAAAGAGATATCTTGGAAAGAGGAGAGATAAAGGAAATCAATCCTGTGGGTAAGCAGTTCAGATAAGAGTGGGTCCGAAGGCTCCAGCAGTGATTTTTTTCCAGGAAGACAAAGTTAAAAGAATATCTGATATATCTGAATTCTTATATTGAGATTCAGACAATTGGCAGACAGTATGAGGTTTGAATTTGAATTTATGATAAATATATAAAAAGTGTAAATGAAGGAAAAAAGAGGCAATTATTAACTCTAGAGAAAATGTAAAGAATAGTAGTAAAGGCAAAGTAATTACAGTCTTTCCAATGGCACAGTTTTCAACAGCATTTACAAAATTATACTAATATGAATACTGAACAATGATCTAACTAAAATTATGCCTTTACTATAGTGGAAGGATGAGGAATGGGAAGCAAATATATGTATGATGGGATGGGGAAAGGAAAACCACTTCCTGCTTCCCAGTAGCATGTCAGTGGATGCCTAATACTGAAAGCAAAAGCAAAAACAAAAACAAAAAACAAAACTAGCATCACAGCCATGTATTTTTAGAGATATGGAAGTAAATAACAAATATATTCTCTAAAATTACTGTTTTTCATAATAAAGTTTCCATGATCTTTGTAGAAAAATTTAGCTCATTAAATTATGTGTATGAATAAATGATAAAAACTCTCTTCCTTTATATTTGATTAGAATTTTTTTATGACTAAGCTTATCTGGAGTGTAAATTAAATTCCTCTTACAATGAGTTTGATTAAAAGCATTCACATGCAATTATTCATAAGTATAACACATACTGTTATTATATATAAAATGTTTTTCTAATTTTGTATATTGTATAATCCCATTAAATCATCTCAAAAATCTCTGTGAAATCATCTCTTAATATGTATCCTTATGGAGCTAGGCATTTTCTCCAATTTAAAATTAATTTCAGAGAAAAAGAGAAATATTTAAAATTGCCCAAGATATCTTAGGAATTTGGGGAGAGCAATAAGATTAGAACATAACATTCCCAATTCTCTGTCATTATGCTACAAAATTATGTTGAACTTTCCCAAATATTTTTAAAATAATAAACAAACAAAAAAATAATTTGAGGAGGCCAAAAAGAAAAAATAAGCAACAATGTTGGCACTATTATAGACTAATTGTGCATATTTGACAAGGGCTCATGAATTCCTATCAGATATACAAGTAGAGAAGTCAATTTTCTCCAAAACTTTGGAAATCCACAATTAAGATTATCATGGATAAGCATAAACAGCAGAATAAGTGATAATATCTAGTATGTAATCAGTGGATAAACATAGTCCATTGCTAATTTCTGGTTTTGATTGTATAGCACCTCAGCTCACCCTTTTAGATCACAATATTATTTAAATCTGTTTATATGAAATACTTTCTCTTTGACAAAATATTAAAAGAACAGAAACAAATGAATGTATATAAATTTGGCCTCAGGCTCTTCATCTGTAAAATTAGGATAATAATAGTACCCATCTCCCAAGGTTGTTGTGAAGGTTAAATGAAATGATTCATGGAAGTAATTGGCAGTGTTTCAAGCCATTTAAAAGGTAAACTAATTCCAAAGCTTCCACTTACTTCTCTGTACTGTTCTTTTATTTAGGAAAATACCTTAATGGACGTTATCAATATTTTTAAGTGATGGCAGGGTCCTTTGGCATAACCTGGAAAATTGAAGAGGGAAAAAAAAAAGAAGAAAAATTGCTCTATATAATATATTAAAAGGAACTTTCAATGGGTTCAGTGTGGAGGTACAGACTGGAGGTTTGAGAGTCCTGTACAAGGGAGGAGAGGAGTACAGTAGAAGAGGAAAGACAGTGAGAAATATCTAAAGATGGGGAGACAGCACATTTAAAACAATCTTCCAATGATTAATCTTACTTTTTCCTTTTTTATGTTGGGCATATTCCTCCTCTTTAAACATTTTGTATAATAAAAAGTTGGCTACTCGCCAAACAGTCTTTTGTTAGTGGAGCTTTGGGTAATGAATGGGGTAAGGATACAGACAAAGAAAAGTCACAGAGGCAAGTCAGTGAATGAAGATTGGGAAGTAGAGTGAGAGATGACTGGATCCTGCAAGCCTCTCTAATGGCCCCACCATCCTGAGAAACACCTGGGAAATTGTGGAGGGTCCTGAATTTCCCAGTGTCTACCGAATAGGGAGCTGAGCAAATTTGTTTAATCATCCTAGGAAGTTGGCAAATTTGGGATTCTCAGGATTAACATCATTAACTTTTCTTTCGTTTAGCTGAAATAACATACAACGCAAATGACAGATGACAGTAAATCACAGTGGTTTCCTAAACCATGACTGTGGGTAAAATTGCAGTATTTCCAGAATCTCTCACCTGGCCTTAGTGCACCTCCATATCAACAGGTTTTTCCAAGGAGTGGAGAGAAGTAAGCCATCTCCTTATGAATAGATAATTGCAAGGGCCAGCGAGGGCATATCTGGACCAGAGAGGTTGGGTGCAGGCTCTTCTGCAGCCAGGTTGCGAGAGAGGCGGGACGACTGCTTGTAAGAAATAAACGAGTTTCTCCCACTTTATTTCTCCCTTTGACTGATTTTGGTTTCAAAGGTACTTTACTCCGGGATTTTCCCCCTGGAGTTACAATGACATGTAATGAATATGTTTTGATTATGTAAAAGGAATAAAAAGTTTAAAATGTTTAATGTTTTATAAAATTGTTTCAGTGAGCATTAGCTCAAGTAATTATCACAAAGACTCTGAGGCTATAGAACCCCTTTTAATTTTTTTATTTTATTTTGATATGATTAATATACAATTACATGACAACTTTGTGATTACTAGATTCCCCCATTATCAAGTCCCCACCACATACACCATTACAGTCACTGTCTATCAGCATAATAAGATGCTATAGAGTCACTACTTGTCTTCTCTGTGCTATACTGCCTCCCTTCCCTGTGCCCACCCCCGCTACATTATGTGTGCTAATCATAATGCTCCTTATTCTCCTTTTCCCTCCCTTCCCACCCACCCCTATCCCCCAGTCCCTTTCCCTTTGGCAACTCCATTCTTGGGTTCTGTGAGTCTGCTGCTATTTTGTTCCTTCATTTTTTGCTTTGTTCTTATGCTCCACAGATGAGTGAAATCATATGGTACTTGTCTTTCTCTGCCTAGCTTATTTCACTGAGCACAATAACCTCTAGCACCATCAATGAAGTTGCAAATGGTAGGATTTGTTTTCTTTCTTCTTATGGCTGAATAATACTCCATTGTGTGTATGTACCACACGTTCTTTATCCATTCATCTACTGATGGACACTGGGGTTGCTTCCATTTCTTGGCTATTGTAAATAGTGCTGCGATAAACATAGGGGTGCATATGTCTTTTTCAAACTGGGCTCCTGCACTCTTAGGGTAAATTCCTAGGAGTGGAATTCCTGGGTCAAAACGTATTTCTATTTTTAGTTTTTTGAGGACCTCCATACTGCTTTCCACAATGGTTGAACTAGTTTACATTCCCACCAGCAGTGTAGGAGGGCTCCCCTTTCTCCGCATCCTCGCCAGCATTTGTTGTTCCTATTCTTTTCTGTGTTGGCCATCCTAACTGGTGTGAGGTGATATCTCATTGTGGTTTTAATTTGCATTTCCCGGATAATTAGCGATGTGGAGCATCTTTTCATATGCCTGTTGGCCATCTGAATTTCTTCTTTGGAGAATTGTCTGTTCATATCCTCCACCCATTTTTAAAAGGGTTATTTTCTTTTTGGGTGTTGAGACGTATGAGTTCTTTATATATTTTGAATGTTAACCTCTTGTCAGATATGTCATTTACAAATATATTCTCCCACACTGTAGGATCCTTCTTTGTTCTGCTGATAGTGTCCTTTGCGGTTCAGAAGCTTTTTAGCATGATGTAGTCCCATTTGTTCTGATTTTATTTCCCTTGCTGGAGGAGATGCGTTCAGGAAAAAGTTGCTCATGTTTATATTCAAGAGATTTTTGCCTATGTTTTTTTCTAAGAGTTTTATCATTTCATGACTTACATTCAAGTCTTTGATCCATTTGAGTTTTATTTTGTGTATGTGGTTAGACAATAATCCAGTTTTATTCTCTTGCATGTAGCTGCCCAGTTTTGCCAACATCAGTTGTTGAAGAGGCTGTCATTTCCCCATTGTATATCCACGGCTCCTTTATAATATATTAATTGACATATATGCTTGGGTTTACATCTGGGCTCTCTAGTCTGTTCCATTGGCCTATGGGTCTGTTTTTGTGCCAGTACCAAATTGTCTTGAGTACTGTGGCTTTGTAGTAGAGCTTGAAGTCAGGGAGCGTAATTCCCCCTGCTTTATTCTTCCTTCTCAGGATTGCTTTGGCTATTCGGGGTCTTTTGTGGTTCCATATGAATTTTAGAATTATTTGCTCTAGTTCATTGAAGAATGCTGTTGGTATTTTGATAGGGATTGCATTGAATCTGTAGATTGCTTTAGGCAGGATGGCCATTTTGACAATATTAATTCTTCCTATCCATGAGCACGGGATGTGTTTCCATTTATTGGTATCTTCTTTAATTTTTCTCATGGGGGTCTTGTAGTTTTCAGGGTATAGGTCTTTCACTTCCTTGGTTAGGTTTATTCCTAGGTATTTTATTCTTTTTGATGGATATGGGAATGGAATTGTTTTCCTGATTTCTCTTTGGGCTAATTCATTGTTAGTGTAAAGGAATGTAACAGATTTCTGTGTGTTAATTTTGTATCCTGGAACTTTGCTGAATTCAGATATTAGATGTAGTAGTTTTGGAGTGGATTCTTTAGGGGTTTTTATGTACAACATCATGTCATCTCTAAACAGGGACAGTTTGAGTTCTTCCCTACCAATCTGGATGCGTTTTATTTCTTTGTGTTGTCTGATTGCCATGGTTAGGACCTCCAGAACTATGCTGAATAAAAATGGGGAGAGTAGCCATCCTTGTCTTGTTCCCGATCTTAAAGGAAAAGCTTTCAGCTTTTTGCTGTTAAGTATAATGTTGACTGTGGGTTTGTCATATATGGCCTTTATTATGTTGAGGTACTTGCCCTCTATACCTATTTTGTTGAGAGTTTTTATCATGAATGGATATTGAATTTTTTCAAATGCTTTTTCAGCATCTGTGGAGATAATGATGTGGTTTTTGCCTTCTTTTTGTTGATGTGGTGGATAATGTTGATGTATTTTAGAATGTTGTACCATCCTTGCATCCTTGGGATGAATCCCACTTGATCATGATGGATGATCTTTTTGATGTATTTTTGAATTGGGTTTGCTAATATTTTGTTGAGTATTTTTGTATCTATGTTCATCAGAGATATTGGTCTGTAATTTTCTTTTTGAGGTGTCTTTGCCTGGTTTTGGTATTAGAGTGATGTTGATCTTGTAGAATGAGTTTGTAAGTATTCCCTCCTCTGCTAGTTTTTGTAAAACTTTAGGAGGCTGGGTATTAGGTCTTCAGTAAATGTTTGATAAAATTCAGTGGTGAAGCCATGTCGTCTAGGTGTTTTGTTCTTAAGTAGTTTTTGGTTACCAATTCAATATCTTTGCTGGTAATTGGTCTGTTCAGATTTTCTGTTTCTTCCTCGGTCAGCCTTGGAAGGTTCTGTTTTTCTAGATAGTTGTCCATTTCTTCTAGGTTATCCAGTTTGTTAGCATATAGTTTCTCATAGTATTCTCTCATAATTCTTTGTATTTCCGTGGTGTCTGTAGTGATTTTTCCTTTCTCATTCCTGATTCTGCTTATGTGTATAGATTCTTTTTTTCTTGGTAAGTCTGGCTCAGGGTTTATCTATTTTGTTTATTTTCTCGAAGGACCAGCTCCTGCTTTCATTGATTCTTTCTATTGTTTTATTCTTCTTGATTTTATTTATTTATGCTCTAATATTTATTATGTCCCTCCTTCTACTGACTTTGGGGCTCATTTGTTCTTCCTTTTCTAGTTTCATTAATTGTGAGTTTAGACTGTTCATTTGGGATTGTTCTTTCCTGAGGTAGGCCTGTACTGCAATATACTTCCCTCTTAGCATGGCCTTCGCTGCATCCCACAGATTTTGTGTTGTTGAATTATTGTTGTCATTTGTCTTCATATATTGCTTGATCTCTGTTTTATTTGGTAGTTGATCCATTGATTATTTAGGAGCATGTTATTAAGCCTCCATGTGTTTGTGGGCTTTTTCATTTTCTTTGTGTAATTTATTTCTAGTTTCATACCTTTGTGATCTGAGAAGCTGGTTGGTACAATGTCAATCTTTTTGAATTTACTGATGCCCTTTTTGTGGCCTAGTATATGATCTGTTCTTGAAAATGTTCTATGTGCACTTGAGAAGAATGTGTGTCTTGTTGCTTTTGGATGGAGTTTTCTGTAGATGTCTGTTAGGTCCATCTGTTCTAATATGTTGTTCAGTGCCTCTGTCTCTTTACTTATTTTCTGTCTGGTTGATTTGTCCTTTTGAGTGTGTGGTGTGTTGAAGTCTTCTAAAATGAATGCATTGCATTCTATTTCCCCCTTTAATTCTGTTAGTATTTGTTTCATATGTGTGGGTGATCCTGTGTTGGGTGCATAGATATTTATAATAGTTATATCCTCTTGTTGTACTGACCCCTTTATAATTATGCAATGTCCTTCTTTGTCTTTTGTGACTTTCTTTGTTTTCAAGTCTATTTTGTCTGATGCAAGTACTGCAACTCCTGCTTTTTTCTACCTGTTAGTCACATGAAATATCTTTGTGCATCCCTTTACTTTCAGTCTGTGTATGTCTTTGTGTTTGAAGTGAGTCTCTTGTAGGCAGCATATAGACGGGTCATGTTTTTTATCCATTCAGTGACTCTATATCTTTTGATTGGTGTATTGAGACCATTTACATTTAGAGTGATTATTGATAGATAAGTACTTATTGCCATTGCGGGCTTTAGATTCGTGGTTACCAAAGGTTCAGTGGTAATTTCCTTACTATCTAACAGTCTAATTTAACTCACTTAGTATGCTATTACAAACACAACCTAAAGGTTCTTTTTTTCCCCTTTTTATTTTTAATGAGAAAAGTACATTCAGATATGCTAAGGAATTTGCTTGCAGGAGCACAGTGATTATAGGCTTTTCCCTACAATAAAAACGAAAAAATCCAAATCTTAGAGGCGAGGAGATAGGAAAAATTTGATCTACTTCAAGTTTTGCCTCTACCACTTTGAAAAGTTACATCAACTTAAAAACTGATTATATGCTTAGAATATGTACAGCTGCCAGTGCACGTGATTTTTGTAATGGAGGATATTTTTTACCGTTTTGCCAAAAATTGATGTAAATTCTAAAAGAAGTTACCATCCAGCAGGATTGTTTTATCAATATTTTCAGGACATAAGTTCCTTTATTTTGTTTATGATAAGTTATTGAAGAAAGCAAATTATTTTAATAAACCCAGGTTTATAAGAAGGATATCTTTAAGCCAAAATGAAATGAAAGCTCCTCTGTAAATATATCATCTTATTATCAAAGTACTAAAGGAAGTATGGAGTCTAAACACACATGAGGCACCTCTTAATGCAATTTAAAAGCAAATACTCTGGGGAAGCCAAAAGAAATACAACTTTGGAAGTGAACCATTAAGGAGAAAAAGTTTATAAATTATATGTTCATGACAGAAATATATTGGTTAATGCATCCAAGTCTGTGCATGAATGAGTGCCCAACATGTAGGTCTGTATCATGTCTTTACATTTTGGTTTTCTTATAAAGATTCATGGGAAGCACATAAGAAATCAGTGTTTTTGGTATCAAACTTCTGTTTCCCAAGTATGCAGTCCTTTCCTCAAACCTCTGCTTCCATTAGTGGTGGTTGCTATTTAAATGCTTGGTGCTGAAAAGGCAAACTTTTCCCTGCTTTCTAGTTTACAGCCATAAGCAAAAGGAAAATCCACTGACTGAACACTGACAGTAGTAACAGTAGAGTTTTGCCTGTCTTGTTAACCTCTCAATTAACTTGTATTTGAGATAAACTGGTGTCATTGTATGTTAAATTAGTGTTGGAGTTGTGAAAGTTTCCCTGTACTCATGCTTTACTAAGATTTGGAAAATTGAATACAAGGCACTATTCTACAAAAAAAATTATGCCAAAAAATTATGAAACAATGAAGCCAAAATCTGTAAGATGACAGCATCATATGAGGAATAATGCAAAACAATTAAAGACAGGAGTGAGCAAAAACTACAAGAGAACCCATTATACTTCTTCCATTAGATTTCATTACTTGAGAACACTCTTCTTTGACAGTTTAATCTGTAATCATTTTATTTACTGGAGTTGAAATAAAAGTAGTGTTAAAAGCTGATCTATAAAAATCTCAAATGGCAGTTACATCAAACAGGATAGCTAGGGTCTATTGTTAAGTGCCTAGTTCTACCACTTACCAGTCATATCACTAACCTTTCTATACCTCACCATCCTCATTGATAAATGAAGATAATGATAGTGTACACATCATGTAATTGTTGAAAGCCATAAAGGAGGCATAAACATTTTTACCTGAGGGGTAAAAATAGAGTTTGGAACATGGTGGCTCAACCAACATTTATTATTTATTGTCTCTAGTTTTCTTTTTAGCATTATTTTTCATGTTGAATGTATTAGTTAAAATGCTATTAGCTGAAAGGTTTAGGCCAAGTTAGAGTGGTCTAAGCACACAGAAGTTTGTTTTCTCACCTAACAAGACATCAGGATATTATAGGCAGTTCCCTCAGAGGCTCAACAATGTCAGGGTTAGCGTCAGTGTTTCTGGAATTCTTTTGGTGTCCCCAATCCCTGTCCATGATCCCAAAATGGCTACGGCATTACATGGAAGTATTCAAGGCAGGAAGTAAGGGAACAGGCAGTAAAGAGATTTTCTTTTCCTGAAGGAAATTCTCCTTATGTCTCTTTTTCTCAAACTGCATTGCATGCTTACCTGTAGGCCAATAAAGAATAAGATTCCTATGACTGATAGAGACTAGTAAGAAGTTATCCCCTGGGCCAGGTGTTGGGGGATTGCTACCAAAACAAAATTGTGGTTTTGTTTGCAAGGCAGAAAAGGGGAAAGGCAGTGACAAGACAAAAGTCAGAGTAACTGAGAGTTTCCTTCCAAGGCTCCCCTGTGATAATTCTGACTAACCACATAGAGCTGAATTATTGGTCTGTTAGTTCTTTATTATTTCAATAAACAAAAGCAGGCCATTTTTTTTAACTTCTAAACTACAAAGAATAGGTCTATACAACTATATAAGGAAATCAGTGTGTATTGATAGGTCCCTTTCTTCAGTAATGGTTTGAATTATCCAGGTAAATGTTTTTATTACTAACTATAGTCTATATAGATTTACCCATAGTCTCTCAACATAAGCACAAACAGATATTTTTTTGTTTGTTTTATGTGTTTTTAAAAATAGTTTGAACAATAATCTCGTAAACAGAAAAAAAAATTTTTTCTAATTATGTAATATATCTTCCAACTCTTACTTTTTGCAGTTCTGCATATAGCTAATTTCCATGAGAATTACTCAACAGTGAATGTTAAGTGAATGGAGCTGTAGGTGAAAACAGTATGTAAAAACAAAAGAATGGGGAATATTAATTTGGAAATTAGTTGATTTGAGGACTTAGTTTTTTGTTTTAAAAATTTCAAGAAATTTTATTACTTTTCATTGTGAACAGTAGCCAAATACAAAAATGTCTATTCATGGAGTGAAAAATAATTTCTAAATTTCATCCTTAGGTTTTGTGTTTATTTTTATTCTGTTTCCCACTAGAACAGGAGTTCTACATCAGTATTCCTCATTCTCTTTTACCTACTGCTACTTTTGGTATAATGCACCCCAGCACCTCCCAATTTGTTGTGAGTGTCCCTTTACAATTATTTCTATGGTAACATAGCAGCTGGTAGTGATACAAATATTCATGAGAACACCAAATCATCATTAATACATTTTCTCTCCTTTTGGCTGTTCCAACCCCATGTAGCTAATACTATATTATAGTATGTTCCTATATGAATCTGGTCCAAGGAGAAAAAGACTGTACTAAAGAATTGAGAAATGAGATGTGTCAATACAGAAATGGGATCAAGTTCCTTTAAGAGGGACTGATTTTCTGGTCTGAAAGCTTATAAATTAAGATGCATGATTTATTCCCATAAAAGGTTTCACACATAATTTCTACAAGAAAAAAGAGTTTTTAGCACTTTTGAGGAAGTTTTAATAACTGTAGTTTCTGTCCAAAGAATATACTGATGCAACTCTTTGATAGACTGGGTATCCTATAAGAAGCTATGTAATTCACTCACAGGAGAACACACCTGAAAAGAAAATGAATCGACTAGACATCTAGGTAATGATTTCCTTTTTGGGATATATACAGCTCAATACACTCTCCTAAAAATTTAACCAAAACCCAGGGATAAATAACCTTCAAACCAAGGCTTCATTTCTGATGAGGAGAGATTAAAAAAAAAAATCATGGCCATCAGCCCTGAGAGGTGTGGTGACTGTATTCAGAGACTGATCTGTGGTCTCCTAGCTTTAATTAGTTCCCTGGGGTATGTAGAATGCTGCATGTTTTTCACACTTGTAGAGATCTTGGCACAAACTGTTTACAGTTGTTTGGAGCCTTAACATACAATAGAAAGGCACTGCTGGGTCTGGCATTTGCTGACACAGCCTTGGAGTCAATGGAAAAGTCTGGCTTTTCTTTTGAGGTCCTCACAGTGAAGGATCTGCAGACAGTAAATTACACAAAAAACTAGGAAGCGTCCTCAGCATAGCCAAAGCTCCTCTCCACAGGGCTCCAGTGAATCTGGTTGAGTATACTTTTTTTTGCAGAGCACTGGAACATTTTCACCTTCTCCATTTGAATAACGCCCTCCTTGATAAAAGACTTAACAATATTTTCCCTACATTTGCCACACAGATTATAAGAGAACATCCCACAGCATAAGTGGTATGTCAAACTAGTAACATGTGGGCTGAATCCAATGCACAGGCTTTTTTTTTTTTTGGATTCCCATAGTGTTTCATTTTGCCTTGCTTGGTTAATTTGATTTAGTTGCCAACTTCAAAAAAATCAGGCCATTGCACATTTTAAAAATAACCAAATTATTGATTTCTCTGAAAAAGTCAGATCTGACAACACAAAATCTGAGTTCCCACTTGGCAACAGATAACTAAGACTGGGAAGCAGTTGCCCTCTTTGAAGGGGACATAGGTCTCAAGTGCCAGAGCTCCTATAGAAGACCTCTGGTACTACTAGGTGTTTGATTAACAACCACTATATAAAGTACATGATTTTAAAATACGGATTTCAAACATAAAGAATAAGGAATAATATACACAACATAACCACTTCTTAGTTTGCTTAAGTAACAATTTCCTACTATAATATTTTTTTAAAGTACTGTAAAACATTCTATATAAATATAAGTCCCTGCTTCTCCTACCCAAATCTCAATCCTCTTTCTTCAACTAACAGTTAACTGCTTTTCTGACTTTGATTTTTATAATTTTGACTTTTTTTTACTTTTGCTGTGTAGCTATTCATGTTTTTTAAAAATTGTACTTTTGAAAAATTTAAAGTTTATGTGTATACTTCTGTACCTTGCCCTATTTACTCAAATTTACATTGCAGAGATTCATCCAGGCTGAAACATATAGCTCTAGTTAATTCCTTTAAACAGATATGTAATCTGTTCTGTTTAAATTTACTTCATTATCTATTTTGTGACTATATATGTTTATCCATTTTTCTATTGCTGAAAATTTATGTTATTTGTTATTTTTCACTATCTTAGACAATGTTGCTTTGAACATTCTTGAGAATACTTTTCTGTGCACATTGACCAGAGTTTTTTTAATGATATACACAGCAAGGAATTGCTGGGCCTTGAGGTGTACCTATCTTAAATTTTCTCAGATACTGCCAAATTTCTTTCTTACATTATATTGTATAATTTACCCTCTTATCAGCAGTGTATGAGAGTTCCTTATACTATTCTTCCACACTAATACTTACATTTTTTCACTTTTTTTCCAATTTAATGAGAGTAAATGGTATTTCACTGTTTTAACTTGCATTTTCTTGATATGAGGGAGATGGAATCTCTTTTTGTACATTTATTGATCTTTCAATTTATCAGAGATTTGCTTGGTGGTTTTATTTGCTCATTTTTTTAATTGTAACTTTTAATTTTTCTCATTGATTTAGAGGGATCCTTCATGTATTCTGGATACTAGGTCTTTGGTTGATTATATGCATTAAAAATGTATTATTCCAGACTTTGGCTCATCTTTCATTTTTGGTGCCTTTTATTTACAGTAAATTTCCATTAATGTAAAAATTGTCAATACATTCTCCAGATTTATGCTTTTTGAGTCTTGCATAAGAAATCCTTATGTAAGCCTAACTTGTAAAATGCTCGTGCATTTTCTTCTAAAAGTTTTACTTTTCATATTTAAGTCTTTAATCAACGTAGAATTTATGTTTATGCATAAGAACCTAATTTTATTTTATTTTTCAATGTGCATATCTATTTGTCCCACACAATTTATTGACTAGCTCATGCTTTGCTCAAGTCTATAATGCCATGATGCATAGACAGAGTTTTGGGGCTATCAGTGTTGTTCCAATGGTGTATTTGTCTATTTCTGTGCCAGTATCACACTGTCTTAGTTACTGTAACTTTAAAATAAGTTTTGATACTTAGCAGGGAAATTCTCTTCTTTCCTTTCTCCTATCACTCCTCCTTTAAAAATTATCTTGATTATTCTTTACTTTTGCTCTTCTTCATGAATTACCTTTTCAACTTTCTAAAATAAACAAAAAAACTAAACCCTGAGGAGATTTTGATCAGAATTGGAATGAATGTTCAAGATCTCTTTGGGGAGAATGGAAATGTGTACAAAAGAAGGTCTTATTTATGAACATTGTTTATCCTCCATTTAAATAGAAAATTGTCAATAAAGCTTAACAAGTTTCTCCGTAAGATTTTGCACATGCACATCTTTAAAAAAAGTTAACTCCCAAATTCCTTATAAAACTTAATCTATTCTAAACAATATATTTAAAAAATTACTGTATCTTATTTCTGTTTTTTTGGTAGTGACAGCATTCCTACCTAATTTTTGTGAATTGATCTTGAATCCATCAATCTTGCTATTTTTTTCTCTTCCATCAGTCATATAGCTTGTTTATAGAGGCCTTGGATTATCTATTAAGAAAATCACATCATCACATCTGCTGCACATTACAATAAAATCTAAACTCCTTCTAATGTATACTCTCCTGTCTCAGTTCTTACCATTCTCCTCTGGGTCTTATCAAGGCTGGAGATATTATCTCTATTGAGAATCTTCCTTGACCACTCTATCTGAAATAGTTCCTCCACTCTGTCCTGCCCTCCTACTTCAGCTTTTCTTTAAAACAGAACCCTGTTTATTTTTCATCCTAGCACATATCACATTCTAAAATATTTTATTTGCTTACTTATTATCTGTTTCTTCCACTACCAGTATGAGCTCCATGAAGGCAGAGTGTTTCTCTATCTTATTCATGTTAGTATCCCCAGCATGTAGACTAATGCCTGGCACAAAGTTTGTGTTAATAAATACTTTTTGAATGAATATATAAAAAATAGATTTTCCTCCTCCTATCCCATAATTATCCCATAGATAAACTTTGCATTTTCTGACTGTGTTGACCCTAGGGAAGACAATATAAAGAACATTTATTAAGAATAAGAATAAAGATCAAACTTTACTAGACAGCTATTTAAAAACATATTTATTCTCCTCAAATTTTAGGAAGATAAGCAAATATGTTCCTATTGGACAGACAGCCTTTCCAGGTAAATGTGCCCTCTAGGCTAACTAGGTTATCTGGGGATAAGACAGCTTCTTGGTAGTGGAATATGCCCCTCATGGTGATTCTATCCCTATTCCATTGGTCTAGGCTTTTTTGGGGGGAAGGTGTGTTATGGACAAATGTGGGAGATGGGGCCCTAGTACCTGTATCTGAATCTTAGGACTCCTTGTTCCTTTTCTTGTTGTACTCTTCCATCTCACATCCTCCCCCAAGAAACTCTTTCACCCTCTATAGGCTTCTTCCACAAAGATACAAGATTATTTCTCTTCCAGAAAATGAAGCCCTCAAAAATATAGTAGGTTTAGAATCCCAGTTTTTTTGCAACCTAAAACTTGTACACCCTACCTTTGGAAAGTCTAGTTCTTAAAAACATGGTGACATTCCCTCCCTGGAAACTTCATACTGTGCTCCAAATGTATACTTATCACTACAGGGCAAGGGTTGGAGCAAATTACTCTGAGACCTTTACTATGCTAGCTAGCATGGAAAGAAAAGAAGCCAGGATTGGGATGGGAGCTAGAATCGGAGAACTACCTCAACAGTGAGGTCTGAATGCACAGTCCAAAGGACATGATTAAGTCCACTGTGATCCAGGAAGCCATTCTGCCCTATGTTACAACTCTAGAAATGGGGAGGAAGCAGTTCCAGGAAACAATCAGTATTGAAAGTTGGGCAAATGTTTGTATTATATCTCTTCATATAGAAGACATTGTTTGTTAAGAGAACAGCTAAACATTTGATGAGCCATCATCTACCATTCACTTCCAACCAGTTCAGCAAGTCAGCGTCAACCCCTGCCATATTGCTCCTCATTCAGTCAGTAAACTCATCCTTATATTTCAGTTTTCAAGAAGTTCAGAGGTGGGTGGTTCCAAAGTTATAAATTCCAAAGCAGCTCAAAGAAATTGTTAAGGACCTGGGATTTTTCCTTCTTTCCCTTCTGATACCCTCAACATGTTGGATCTTGTCAGGCCTTTTTATCAGGACCGCAAGATGCTGCCACAGCTGTAAGCGTCACATTCCCACAAATTCACATCAAGCAGCAGCAAAGAGATGAACCGTGTCTCTGTCTCATTTTCAAGTTGAAAAATTTCCCAGAAGGCTTCCAGAAAACATCCTATTATATATTAATGGCTAGTGCTTCATGCTTAAAAAGAACACTGACAAGAGAAATGAAATAAATATGACTGGTTTACACTAATCAACATTGAATCCCTAGGTCTGGAGAGGGGTCATTTTTTATTAGATTTTCAAATACCTGAACAAAATCAGGATTCTATTAACAAGTTATAGAAATGAGAACAGCTGTTGAGTAGACAGTCATGACAGACATTGTTGGTGCCCTAACCATGCCCCAGAGGCCCACACTGCAGGACTCTGTTTCCACACACACCCATGACTTCCTGTTTCACTCTGCTTGAGAGTGTTCTTTGTTTATGGGAGCTTGCTCTACCAGGAGGAATCCTCAGCTAATGAAGACAGAAAGTGAAGGATAAATACCCCAGCTTCCTCCAATCAATGGAACGTTTCTAAAGCATATTACACATAATCTCCCAGAGGGTCACCAGAAGGATGGAGCCCCACTTGGACGCAGTGGTGGTCCACTATTCATTCACCATTCATTGACTTTCTTCCCTTTAGTGTCTCACTTCCTCACAGTGCTCCCTGGGATGAAACCCAAATTGTCTTGGGGTCTGCTTTTGTGAGAACTCAACTAAGCCAGCCAGCCCTCAACAGTATCTGCCACTTATAGCTCAGGAGCTTCTCTTCTGTGATGTCTTCACTGGTCCCTAATAAAACGTTACTATTCTTTTGTGTGACCACTATCTTGTATAACCCTTAAATATAGCACACATTGATTTAGGTGTGTTTCTTTCCTACTATACAGTATGTTTCTATCCTACCCATTGCTACATTCCTATTGTTGAGCACAGTACCTGGCACATAGCAGGTACTGAATAAACATTGAATACCTTAACAAAGCCCACTATCTGGCTTCTTAACTAGGGACTCCTCTCAAAAAACAAAATATCACAATCCCTTGAGCATCCCAGTCATATCCTTTCCTTTTCCCTTTTGTTTTCATCACTTCCATTACTTTCTACTCCAATTGGTGCCTTAGAGATTAAATCTCTGGCTTTCTCTAGGCTAGCAAGGTATTCATATGAGATAAATATGCTTTTATAAGTGAATGCCCCTCACGGCATTTATTTTTCTTTACCCATGTTTCAGCATTCCCAATGTCTGAGACAGATCTTTTAGCCTAAACATTGCCTCGTAGTTGACGGATCATGTCTAGGCCCACTGAACTCCACCTCACTATGAAAGCCAATAATTCACTGGCCTAAAATATGGGCAGCTTTGGCTACTGCAAGGACATTTTATTTGAGATACTCTAATTCTTAGTGACACATTTAGAATATTTCCAGTTTTTCCTTAAGTTTATTACCTCATCAGTAAGACTGAAACTGCCATCAAGTATTGAAATAGAGTAGTTGGGAAATAAAAGTCACATGAACAGTGTAGTGGTTGCCATGCATTTGTCTTACCCATCCTCTTTAAAAATTTAAGTCCTATTAAAAAAAAACAGAAAAAATAGTTACTGTTGTTAGTAAAATAGATGCCAATTCCTCAGGCATAGTAATAGTTAAAGAAGAAAAAACAGAAAACTTGGGACTTTGGGAAAAATTTTAGAAAGAGGGGAATGAGATTTTCAGGCCAATGTGAAAGTAGAGCAATGCCAACATAACTACGGACATAACTGGATTAGTATCAGTGTATTAAGAGCTGTCATGGTAAGGTTGGCTTCTCATACTGATAACCAGTTGGCATTTAGTTGAACGTAGTAAAAAGGAGCAATGGGAGTGGGGAGAAAGGGTGGGGCTGCATCAAGTGTCAGACAAAACAATCTGTGAAGTGAATGTGGCTCAAATATTATGTCTTGCAAATGTTGGACATAAGTGCAAGAAGGAACATGTTGCAATCAAGATTTCAGTCCAGTCAACAAAGGCAGATTTATTGTGGAACTTAACAGAGCTTATGTTTTAGGCTCCCTTCATTCAGAGAGTCCCCTCATAAGGACCAATACCTAATTTGTATTCTTTTTTTTTTCAAAAAATTTCCCCAAGTTGTATTCACTCTAAGCTTTAAAACATCAAGATCTTCCCCTGCCAGTTAAATTTAATTTTTAAGGGGCTCCTAAAAGATATCAACCAACATTGTAATGAAATACCAGTTTAAAAGAGAGTATGAAAGATTGCAATTCAGACAAATAAAAAACCAAATAAACCATATAATTCAATAAGTATTACAACTCCTGATCAAGAGGTTTAAGACGTTGTCTCTTTAAAGATATTACCGTGTACTCAAAGAATCAAAACATAGGCACAAAAAAGTAACTATTGCAATTAAAGTTGAAAAATTGGAAGTATTCATTTAGCAAGTATTTATTAATTGTGAACTCTGTACCAGGTCCTACACTAGGCACTGGTATCCAAAGGCAATAAAACTGACATGATCTGCCTTTGCTGGAGCTTATAGTCTAACAGGAAACAAATTCTTAAAAAGCAAGTAAGTGAACAAACAGAATCATTAAAAGTTGTGAAAAGTTCTTTAAAAAAACATATCAGTTTGCTAAAACATAGGTTAAAGAAGAAACCTCTTTTAGATTGGGTAGTCAGTGAAGGTCTATTTGAGAAGGCGATGCACCTAATAGGGGAGAAAAATCAGCCATGAAAAGAGAGGAAGGATGTATGTTCTGATCGGACATGTAAAGATCTGAGGTAGGAAATAAGTTAGCCCTCTTGAGCAACAGAAGGGAAGCCAGTGTGTGTAAATACAGGACGGCGCCAGAAACAGAAGATGAGACAAAAGAACTTTGCAGATGGAAACTTTTGAGTATCTGCCATATTACATTTCTTTCTTGGGAAGTGATGGGATTGGAAAACTGACCTTGGTTTTTAGAACATAGTAGTACAAATAGTACGAGGTCCAACTATTACATTCCAAGAGATAGCTTATAAAAGTTACAGAAAGGAAGAAAAATTAAGTATTGTTGCTTTATAAAGTTCTTATATTCCATTCTCTATTTTAAAAACATATATACATTTATGTGTGTGTGTTTCTATTTGTACACTCACTGTCCACATTTCTAAATTAAAGAAAGAAATATTACCAGCTGAGGTCTGGGAAACTATGTGAGTCCATTTCTTATTACTCAATATTCAGTCAGATAAAAACAATAAAAGGAATTTTGGTAAAATTATTTTTGGCTGACTTCTCTATCTTGAGTTCTGAATCTCCATTTCACTTCTTAATAAAAGAACAAACCAATTAGGGCTTGACAAGAGGAGGAGGACAGGGGCCTGATTATAACTTGAAGTCAATGGGGTGGAGACTGGATTTTGATCTAAATGCAATAAAAAGCCACTGAAAAGTCTTGGCTTGGAAAACCATTTGGTCCAGTTTGTTTTAAGAAGCTGTATGTTTTAAGACATAACACAGACAATAAATTCTATTTTGGGAGATTAGTGTGTACTGATCAGAGAGTGGGCTTCTGAGTGGGGACAACACTGGGACTTGAAATAGTGCGTGAAATTAGATAAGCAAAGGAGAGAATAAGAGAGGGACTTCATGTAAATGTAAAAAAATGAGAAAAGGATTTGGGGTGGGTGGAGTGGTAGAAGGTAGGGAATATGCCTACCTGATTGAAGTACATTAAATTCTGATCAAATTGTTATGAGCTGTGTGCACGAGACTAGGAACATTTAGGTAATAGCAGATATAAAAATGTCATATGCATGATATAATGGAAGTAAGCTTCAGAAACACAAATTTGGTGGAAATGTGAAGGGAGGATCCATTCGAAAGTGAAGAAGGAAGTAAAATAAGAAAAGCCTGAGTAATACACTCAGAAGTAGTATACACATTTCCTTCCTCATTTCTAGTTAAAACCTAGCTAAGCTTGGCAATTGTTATTCTTTGATTAGCAGTCCAGGGAGAAATAGAGAGCAAGCCAAGGGTAAATGCAGCTGGAGCTAGTGTTAGCAGTAGGATGGGCCCCAAAGGAAGGTGACAAGAATCGAAATCAGACTGAACATGACAACTTGGGCTTGGGTATGATTCAGTGGTATTCAGTGAATCTAAAATGGAAGAATGGGTATAGTGGCTGGAATCTTGTATGTGTTGATGGAATCATTAGTGTTAGAGTCAGGTAAGTCAACCTAAGAGAGAGGGAACCAGGGAAAGGGGTCTGGCAGGCTAGGTCATTCACTAAAATCCACGATGGAAGTTCAGGAATTAACCACAACTCAGTTATAATACAAGAATCCAAGGTTACATATGGGGTATTCTGACTTCAAGTAGGTAAAATACAAATTAAGTATCCCAGCCATGGAAGAAAGAGGTCCTCTAACACTTTGCAAGCCTTGGGTCCAGTGATATCAGAGTCTGGACAATCTGAGAGTAATTAAGGCAGGGTGGTAGTGTGGTATAATGCCAAAAAGCCCAGAGACCTGGATTCATAGGTTGAGCTTTCTCTGCCACTTTCTAGCTGGGTGACAAGTTATAAACCTCACTTTCTTTTTCTAAAACATATGGATGCAAATACTTGAATGGCATGGTTGCTATGACAATGTTTGTAAAAGTGCTTGATTTGTTAAATGGCAGCTTTTTTTTTTAATATGATGTCATTAGCAAAAATAGTCTGGGAACTATATCAATTGTTACCCTGAAAAACTATTACTCAACCTGAAAAATCTATTTCTCTAGTTCTCTGAGATAAAGAAGTCATAAGAATAAACATGAATGTTGTGTCTCTGCTTACTGGGTCACAGATGGGTATTTAGTGACTGTAAATCATGAGGAACATGAGATATAATGGTTCAGAATGTAGTTACTCCTTGGTGAGCCTTATCTTTATGTTCACCTCTGAAATGCTGGTATCTCATTTTAGAAAAGGCTGCCCTGAGTCTAAGGAAAAAGTATTATAAGCATGACCTCCTTATGAAGATAGTTAAACATAAGGTCACTTGACGGTGCAGAGGAAAAATGTTCCACATTAATGAATCTACACACAGGAAAGCCCAGTATGTTTAAGGAGAAAGGACTTTCAAAGACTGGCATGCTACTTTTAGATATAATGAAAGTACAATTGTGTGTAAAAGCAAAGTTATTACAGAAAAGAAATGGTGGGTAATTAGCAAGTGATGTATTAGACCTACTAAAAGACCCTAAAAAATAAGGTAGAATTAAACACAGGGAATGTGATCCTACAGAAAGGAAAAGATATTGAGGGAGAAGTCCGTCCATGTGTTCCCCTAGTACCTGTTTCCACCACTGCAGCACTTACCATTCTAGAATGTAACTGACTATCTCTGTTTCCCCCATGAATTCATAGGTGCTACAACAAGAGGAAGTCAGTCTAACTTGGTTAAAATTCTCATTACAATCCCCAGGATGTAGCAAAGTGTTTGGCACATAGTAGATGATGCTAAGTGAATGATTAAGGTAGCATCATAGAAAATACTGTTGCAACTCATACAAAGGATTAATAAAGGAACTTCACAGGGAGAAAGAAAAGAGGCAGTGTATCTTTTTAAAAATGCCCTAATGTTTCATCTAAAAAATGGGAAACCAACTTCTCTGTGACTCTGATGAAAAAGAAATGAAGAAAGATTAATTCTAAATTCTAGGTATGTATTAAATTTTAAATTGTGGTCACAGTGGCTAGAAATCAGATTCAAGGTCAATTTATGACAAAAATATTAGTAATTTTATTTAGTTTATGACTCAAAAAGGTAAATACCATCAGTTGGTCTACATATATGATTCAGTCTTGGAACATTTTGCTTGAAAAGGAGAAAGAATCTTCTGGCATAAAATAAAATGTAATCAAGAGCAGTAAAAACAATATGGTTGTTGAAGAAGACAAAAGTCCAGGCCCAAAGGCCTTACAGACTAATTTTGACAAATGTGGCCCATGGGAGATGCAGGATGACCTGGAGGTGTTGGAACTGGATATATACAACTATTGCTAGATGTTACAGCTGGATGATTTAAAAGACCCCAAAGCTAATGAACATCACAAGGAACCAGAAACTCCCTTGACAGCAATGTATAAATCTGTAAAATAATGAAGAATCTGGATGCAAGTGTTTGTACTTCATCACTCAGTCTGAAATCTTATTCAATCCATTCATGCCCAAAGAAATGTGCAGCTTTAGCAAAAATAAGTCCCTCTCTTGAAACAAAATACTAATGTTACCACTGATGCACCCACTTTTCTAGGCATTCTTCACTTCAGCTGTTCTTAATAGAGCTCTGACACTGCATCTAATCAATCCATATTAAAGGGCCAGCAATAGGATTTGACATTTCTTCTGGAAAATTACATGTGTTAATATAAAATCTGGGCATTTGCCACAGGGTTATTTGTATTAAGTAAAACTGCTGCTTAAAAAAACAAAAATTTTGCCTGAAGAAAATTTGGAACTTTTTATCCAGTTTAATTTGATATTAAAATTCAAAAAATGAGACAGGATAAATATATTGCTTTTCTATGTTGATGCTTAGGCATCAAATGAAACTACTTTTGCTGTTTGTATTCTTATATTTTCTGTAAGACAGTTTATCCCGTATTAAGTCTAATTTTAAAACATGAAAGTTTTTGAAAGCAATAAAATTTAGCTTGAGGGAGAAACTGTTAGTTAAAGTTTGGGTGGATTGGGCTAATTGAACAACCAGACATAGTACACAGTATCTTTCTACAAATGATGCCGGGGTTCTTGTTCACGGAGCCGAAGAATGAACTTCCCGTAACAGTCAAGGTAGGAGAGCAAGGTACAGGCTTTACACAGAGATAGAGTGAAAGGACAGAGCTCCTGACTCACGCCAGGAGGGGACAAGAAAGTCCCGAGGTGGTACGTCGTCTACGGGTTTTTATAGGCAGTTGAGAGACAAAGGGCTAGGGATGTACACTGTTAAGTGGTTCCAAATACTTTTGAAGAAATATTAAGTTTCTTATTAGTCTTCCTGGTTATTTACAAGAACTTTACTGATCTGATTTCCTCCCAGGATAGCAGCTTCCTGGTCTGGGAGCATATCACTCAAGGCTGCCTGCGTTGCTCTAAAGGTGGGCTGAGTCCTTGTTTTACTTTTTAACTAATTGGGTTTCAAGATGGAATCCTTGCTGCCTTTTTTTACTGTGTTGTTTTGGGCTTGCAATAGTTTTGGCCTTGTTTGCTACATTGCCCAAGTTGCAACAAATCATTTGTTTAGGGCTGGAGGAAGGAAGGCAGCACTTGGGTAAAGTTAGAAAAATAAGTTGGGCTCCCTAGCAGGCCAAAGCAAATCTCGCAATGGTTATCTTGTTTTTTCCAAAGGCCCTCACCCTACTCTGTCTAGCCCACGGTCCCTGTCTCACAAAGACTGGTTATAATGTGGATGGTTTCTGTCTTCTCCTAAGATATAAAATATTATTATATAACACCAAGAGTAATTGCAATTCTTATTAACTCAGCCTGATATAACAGATGTCTTTGATGTCAGAATAATAATTTTCAAGATTTGGACATATAAAAAATGCCCTACCTCTTCAACAATTACATTCCTTAATACACACTGATTGGCCAAAATTTGATTGTTAATACCATTAACTCAATCCAATCCATATTTGCTCAGATTTTTACAAGAAAAAACACAAACCCAAATTGAAATCTCATACTGGCAAAGTCACATTTAATGGTAATAGACCAGATGACCATGAAAGCTCAAAAGTTATAGACATCAACACTCCATGCTTTGTGACAACTAAGTCTTGTGGGGCTAGAGAGAGTATGTTTTATTTAGACTTCTCCTTCTCTACCCAAGCCCTTGAGTTTAGATAACTCAGAAATGAGCTCTGGATCTTCTATTCTCTGTCTAGACTATTCCTAGGTAATTTTACCAATTTACAGGGTTTTACATAACGTCTCCAGTTTAGATCATTCCCCCAAACTCCAGCTGCCTTCTACATCTCCACTTGGATGGCATGTGTCCATTTTAGAATCAATTCTCTACAGAGTTCTATTTTTTAAATGTGAATGAGATTGTGTCTCTTTTCTGGTTAAATTTCTTCAGGGGCTTCCATTTCTTAGAGAACAAAATTCAAATTCCTTACTATGGTCTAAAAGGCCCTGCCTGATGATTTCTTTCCAGTTCTTCACATCCTCCTTCCATTGCTCATAGCTATTCTGTTTTTCTTTCCTCTCCTTGGGGGAATTGAAGTCTTTGCTCTTCTCAGGCCTTTATTATTATTCCTGGACTGCTCTGCTTTTTTGGCATCTGTTCCCTTGTGCTTGTTTATCCTCAACCTTGGGTCAAGAAGCAAAGACCACCCTCTCAGAGGTTTTCTTTGACCACCTTCCTGAAGTTCCTCTTCCCATTTCTCTCCTTCTCCTCACCCAGAGTTTTTTCATCTTAGTACTAACAACAATTTGAAACTATCTTGATTTTTTTGTATTTTGAGTTCTGTAAATATGCTTTTGTTCTCTCCCCCTTCCTAGTTGTGCCCTACTCTTAGCAACTAGAAGCCTCTGTTGTGTCAGAGAGGATTAGGTTTGTTATAGCATGAAAGTAAGGAAAAAATGGAATTGGGGTTCTATTTCAGGGACCGCAATTATCAACCATGAAGCCTTTTGATTTGTAAGAGCTTTTTAAAGATAAAAAGGCTTTTGAGGAGGGAAATTTTTTTCCCTAAAGTTCTTAAGGAGTTACAGTTTATCCATACATGGTAGTTTTAAAAGAAAATAGATTGAAAACATTTATTGTTGTAGAAAATGAAAAATTGTGGAAAGCATAAATGAGAGGTGAAGCAAGGTAAACGTGAGGAGCTTTAGTTAATTTGCCCATCCTTCACAGGGTGGCCTAAGGGAGGGAGAGCCAGAAAGCCATTCCTCCTGCCTCTAACAGAGACTCAGAGTCAGATGTTCTGTGATTGACTTTTAGCTTCTCTGCCTAGTAGCTAAGAGCCAGATGCTCTAGGTGTCTCATTTGTAAAATGAAGAAAATATTTCCTTCCTCAGGATCTTGAGGATTAAAGTAGCTAATACATATACAGCAATTACAGCAGAGTTTAACACATAGTAAGAGCATTTACTAGTTTTTATTATAATCTACATCTCTCTGAAGACTTTCTTTAAGGTTGTCCTTTTTCTAATCCTCTCTCCCCTGACACATACAGGATACACAGTATTTTCATCTCTGTTCTTTGTATCTACTGCAATTACTCAGTACTATGAAGAAATGTACTGTCAATCCAAAATTGGTAAACTAGATAAGGATGGGTTAAATTTTTCTCAATTTCTTTTAATTCCTTTTACAGGAACAAAGATTTCTGTAATGGTAGTTTCTTGGAAATATATTTAAATAAAGTTGTGGAATTGTAGAACTTTATGTTCATTTTTCCAAAGGAACTTTATCAAGCACAGTGTTAATTTTTAAAAAAGAGCTTGAAAGGAGAATTTATATGTTGTTCTCAAGTATTTAACTTGTAAACTAAAAATTTCTCTAAGTGATTTATTATTGGGAGGAGCAGTATATCCTTCTTAAATTTGGAATCTAATGTTAATGTCCTCATCTTATACTTATGGCATCATTTTATAAGAACATGAAATCAAATTACAATTATTCTCAATTGCATGTTGCCATGACTTTTTCCCTCTGAGAGACTGCTTTACTTAAAAGTACATCACATTAACTTTGGAAAATTTTAGAAATAACACTAATTAAGTGCACATGGAAAAATTACTTGGCCTTCTAGGGTTGTTTCACAGGCTATACTTAGATATAGATTAGCATAAGTGGAGCAAGACCAATAAAATAAACCATAAGTCAAAGGAATGATAGACTTTAAACCTGTGCCCTGAAAGGCAATGTATATGTTCTACCTTACCAGATTGCTACTAATCATATATTGTGGCTTTTAAAAATACATATTGAATCAATAACTACAGTTTCTGAGACCCTTTACAATTTGTCTACCAAATTACCATTTATATATATCAGAAGACAACTCTGGAGATTAAGTTTCTAATCAGCAATAAGAGTGATTCAGCTGTAATTTAAATCTCCAAACAACAATTCTATTTTTATAGTGTTGAATTTCATCTTTGGTCCTAGGAATTAATGTATCAGTGATATAAATAATTTAATATAATTAGTATCTTTCACCTTGGTTTATGAAAAACTTCTCTTACCATAGTGTTAAAGTTGGAAACATAGATTGTTTACATAAATATTAATTTCCTTTCCAAGTGACTATGTTGCAACCCCAAATGTACTGAGGATACCTTTTAATCCCTACTCTTGGAATGTTTTCCCTCTTCAGATCTTACTTTCTACCACATATACTGTCCTTTCTGCAGTAAAGTTCCCCAAATCTCACCTTCTCCTTAAACTTTCTCAAACTGTTAGCAAAATTACTATGCTTTTCCCCTAAATTTCATGAGGTGGGCAAGTTTTAATGTTAAATGTTAATATTAATCTATCTTTTTTTACTCAGCCATCTCCTCCTGCACCCCAATGATCCATAATGGCCTTTAATGGCCCTTAGCCTCTACTTTCTCATAAGCCTTTACCTGTCTGGCATTCTGTCCTCTCAGGACTTCCAGTGATTAGATCATCTGAGAAACTAATTTGAGCTAAGGTAATGTACTGAAGTAGTACTGCCTATGGTCATGTGATAGGATGGGTACAAAACATAGAATCTGAGAAAGTGTAAGTCCAGAGGGGAGATCATCGGTCACCAGGCATGGCAACTGGAACCAGCTAATCAGAGTATACCGTGATTAGGAAAAAGCTTTGTTTTCCAGTTTGTTTTATAGTTTATGGTATATATTTTCAGTTTTGGTATTCTAAAGAAAATAAATTTAATGGTTAGTAAAATCCTCATTTAGAGAATACAATTAAAAAAAAAATCTCATGGAATAAACAGGTGTTATTGGAACTAAAATTTAATGAATTATAATTAAGGGTCTATTGTAATACATGCTTTCTCATTAGATATTACTTTCCTTGAGCATATTCTGACACACTAACCTAAAGGCCAAGTGGTTTCATTCTTCCCCGAATGGCAATTTCCCAGCACAACACATCCTGTAATGTATTATTGTGGTTTCAAAATGGTCTGTGTGGTGGCAAATTTGTCATAATTAAAATGTTTTGCAGAAAATTATAACTCCCTATTAAAGTATTAAATGAAAGTTATTCCTAGTTATAAATGTTAACATGTGTGGAGAGTTATGTATAGAAATATATATATAATTTAAGATATTTTTATATTTATATAATCAAATAAAATTTATATAAATATACATATGCAAATCATATTATTTATATATATTATATATAATAATATATGCATATATAATTTTAAACTCATTTTAACTTTTTTCAGATTTAGTTCAAACTCTTTTCTCCATGCAATCTATTTAGGTGTTATCCTCCTTCTTAAATATAAAACTTTTGAGGAGACTAATGGGCCAAAAATAAGGTAAATGACATCTTTATGAATTGAAAGAGAAAATAAACTAACACTTATGTTACTAAGAGTAGGGAGTAGGAGTAACAGATGAGTTCTGGCCCTATTAGTAAAGATATATATTGTTATGTTTTTTTTCTGGAGGTCAGTTCAGTCTTCATAGTAAATGAATGCCTTAAAACTGTGCACCATTTCCATGTAAAAAAATCCAGTTCTAGAGATTCATCCTAAGGAAATAATTATGTAAAAGTATAAAGTCGCAGATACAGGAATGTTCATTGTGCCATTGTGCATCAAATTAAAATACTACTAGTCATGTAAAAGTACAAAAAACACTTGATTAAATACACACAAAGAACAATTTATGCTTTAAAATGATTATGTATATATATTAACATGAGAAATATTTGTACATGTTCAGTGAAAAGGTCAATTATGAATATTATATAGTTTGACCCACTTAAGATATGAATTACACATGAATATATATCTGTGTGTATATGTGTGTATGCACTTCATGCATGAAAAAAGTCTACATTTACAGTACTGTGATGAATTTTCCATGATGAAAGAAATGTTCTGTATTTCTGCTCTCCAATGCTGTAGTCTCTAGCCATTTGTGGCTGCTGAGCACTTGAAGTGTGGCTAGTGCAACTGAGGAACTGAATTTTTAATTTAATTTAATTTTAATTTAAATACCACATGTGGCTAGAGTCTACCAAATTGGGCAGTGCAGATGGAGAAGGGCATATACCATATTAACCATGGTTATAATTTACTGTTCTTGTTTTCTTCTTTTTGCCTTTCTAATTTCTGCAGTTTACAAATGAATATGCATTACATATATGATAGGAAAAGAATAAGGGTTCTTTTTGAGAGGTCAAGGAGGAAATTCAAGCATAGGTCTGGGAGTCTAAAGACCTGGGTTTAAGTAGTGGTTCTGTCATTTATTGGCTATATTAACTTTTACTTAAAACTTCTAAGTCTGTGCAATACTTGGAACACCTCCTGTGATATCATTTCATGGTGTTTTTGATTGAATTATTTAATGTTTGTGATCAGTGTCTTCATGTGGAGAAAGTTGAGAGTAAAGCATCCTTTCTTGATCTTGGAATTTCTTTGTGGACAGTAAAAGAATGGAGAAAAAAGAAATGTAAGAATACTGAAATCTACCATGATTACAATGTTTATGAAATGGGAAATAAAAACCAAAAGCTTACAGAGCTTTTTGGTAAAAGAATAGTGGCCACATTTACCAAAAGAAAATGAAATTACCTGAGACAGAGTTATTAATGTGAATGATACCTTTGGCATGTGTCTTACAGTTAACTATTAGCCATTTCAATAAGGCATAATAAAGACAAAAACATTCATCTAGAGTATCTCCATGATTAGATGAGTTATCCATTAATTGAAGCCATGTACTCTTATTTAATTTCACTAAATTTTAAAATCCACGAGTGTGCAATAAAAATATGGCATTTTGTATGTCCAGTATATAATAATATGGTAGTTAAAAAGCAGTTCTCTATTTTAAGAGATTGGTAAAGGATCTACTTAATATTTTGTAAATTCAGAAGAATCCTACTTAAGGAGTTCTTAATTCAATTCAATTTCTCATCGCTTCATAAGAAATACTCTAATAGCAGTACTTCAAAAAGCATAGCAACACTTTAAAAGCATTTATTAAGAAGTCAGCTGAACACAAAATTTTGAACTTGATAGTAATAAATGAAATCAGGCATAGAGTATAATGGTACTTGGAAGCTGACATTTAAAATTAATCAAAAAGCTCTCTCTCTAAGATGTCCATAGGGAATAATGTTTTTAAAGACTATTGAGTGTATTTTAGGGTGTTCTTTAGGATTCAAATAAGTAGCCAAAAGAAATAAACTATAATTATGTAGAAAATAAAAGATATAGAAATATATTTATTAACTATATTAAGTATGAGGAATAAATTTAAAAGGATATCTCAACTATCCAAATGATTCAGTTTAAGTGTTATTATTTACCTTTAATTTCTGTCTCGAAAAAAGATCTGATTCATCTAGGTGGCTAGAAATGGATGACAAAGATGGCACTTCATAAGAAATATGAGAAAATTACATTTTTGTAAAACTAAGAGATTTTCAATTTGTAAGTTCCATTTCTTCCCTCTTATGTTTCTTAAGGAATTAGCTGTAGTCAATATAAGCCACTAACAATTATTTTTTTAAGACCTGGGGAGACTGTCCAGACGTCAATGAGCTAGGTTATAAATGCTTGTAATCACAAGAAGGACAAATAACAATTTTAGAAGCTATAGATTCATAATATCAACTATGTAACTCAGAAAGTATTGACACATATTTCAAAGAAATAGATTTGCAGTCATTTTAGACCATGGATTAAAAAAAATACAGCCATTTTTCTTTCTTTGAATGTTATTAAAAATGAGCATAGAAATTATTTCTAAGCTTTTGCATTTGAGCAAGTGATAGTAATATCATAGTAGCTTATAAAATATTTTGAATGTCACTTTTGTAGTTTTACAATAAAACTGAGTTAAGTTTGATGAAGATGAGATGAGAATTTTACTGATGAGAAAACTCAGGGAAATTAGTAAATTTACCTAAGGTAAGTCACATTGGTAGGATTTGAACCTATTTAGTAAATTTGTTTCTTGATTTTAAGGCTGGTTTCCTGGCCTTTATGACCACTCAGAGGCAGAATCATACCAAGTACATAGCTGTTTATTGATTCAGATACCTTTCCGTTATTCATTCCCCAAATTAGGATCTTTTGTTCTCTTCATTGCCCCCCCCCCATCTCCAATAGCATAGGCAGTATGGCTCCTTCTTTACCCTAATATTCTTGCTTTGAGGTAGGCACACTGTTCTTCTGTTTGGAAAACAACAGACCATTACTATATACTTAAAAAGTAAACTCCAGTCTAGACCTGTTGATTCTTTTAACAACATGGAGTATCAAACCCATATGAAGTGAAAAGATGTTCCACATCGTTAATCATCAGGAAAATGCAAATCAAAACACAGTGAAATATCACCTTACACCAGTCAAAATGGCCACTATTCAAAAGAAAAGAAATAATAAGTGTTGGTGAGGATGTGGAGAAATGGGAACCCTCCTATACTATTGGTGGGAATGTCAATTGGTGCATTCACTATGGAAAGCAGTATGGAGGTTCCTCCAAAAAGTAAAAATAGAAATATTATTGGACCTAGTAACTCCACTTCTAAATTTACCCAAAGAGAACAAAAACCCTGGTTTGAAAAGATATATGTACCCCTATGTTTATTGCTGCATTATTTATAATAGCCAAGATATGGATGCAACCAAAGTGTCCATCATTAGATGAATGGATAAAGATGTGGTTACATATACATAATGGATTATCATTCATCCATAAAAAAGAAAGAAATCCTGCCATTTTGGACATTATGCATAGACCCAGAGGGTATTATGCTAAGAGAATTAAGCCAGGTGGAGAAAGCCAAAAACATATGATTTCATTTATATGTGCACTCTAAAAACAAAACAAGACAAAATGAACAAAACAGCAGCAGACTCATAGACACTGAGGTGACTGGTGGTTACTATGTGGGATATCTTCAGCACCAGTGATGGAATGTGTTCTGCTAGTTAAGAAATTGGGTTTGCCATTGTTAAAATTAAAATATTACTATTTGATTAAAAATCATAATATGTAAGCATCATTATAAACTGCTATTCTGAAATGTTAGGAAACTGTTGTCTTAGGAACAGTGAATCAACAGAGCCACATAATTATTTAGGTTTAAAGCAAAACATGTAACAGGGAAGATATATTTGGTTTGTCACTTGCAATTGTCGGGTTGTTCTCTTTTCCTGAGAATTCTTTTTTTTTTATTAAGGTATCCTTGATATACAATCTTACAAAGGTTTCACATGAGCAACATTGTGTTTTCAACATTCACCCATATTATCAAGTCCTCCTCCACACCCCACTGCAATCACTGTCCATCAGCATAGTAAGATGCTGTAGAGTCATTACTTGTCTTCTCTGTGCTATACTGCCTTCCCTGTGACCTACTTATATTATGTGTGCTAATTATAATGCCCCTTAATCCCCTTCTCCCTCCCTCCCCACTCACCTTCCCCAGCCCCTCCCCTTTGGTAACCACTAGTCCCTTCTTGGAGTCTGAGTCTGCTGCTGTTTTCTTCCTTTAGTTTTGCTTTGTTGTTAGACTCCACAATGGGTGAACTCATTTGCTTCTTTTCTTTGTCCACCTGGCTTATTTCACTGAGCATAATACCCTCTAGCTCCATTCATGTTGTTGCAAATGATCTTTCCTGAGAATTCTTACACTAAAAGGAACAAGCCCTTTACACCAGGCAAATGAAAACTTGGTCTGTGGCTGATGAATGTTATCTATGATTATATAACATTAGCTCAGACAATAATTTGGGACTCTCTAAGTCAAAAATAAAATATAAGGTAAAGCTGCATTTACTTTTTAGTGTTTGTGTGCTTAACAGTTATAACCTTGCTTTCCATGAGTCCTTAGAAATGGTTTCATTTCCTCTGGAACATGTGATGTTTAAAGCCCAGCTATTGATCTCCAAGACCTCCCACACAACTGAAGCCTTCCTAACCTTGTTGATGGGGCACATGACAACATGAAAGGGTCAACTTTCTCCTTATTCCTCATGAACAAGGCTAGTTCATAAAGAACTTGTGTTTACTCCTTTTCTTATTTATGTGGAAGGAATTTCAAAAACACTATTTCTAACCTGTAAAATAATTAAAAATAATAATCATGTTGGTGCTGAGGAACACCTTTTAATTTAGGCCTCTCTTTGCAACGCAAGGTTAAAATTTGGTTAATTTGAGCTGTGAAAATAACTGTTCTTTATAATTGTGACAAAATATACATCCATTTTCCTTATAGGGTAAGAAAAACCAAAATTAATTGTTTTAAACAAGTCCCTTTAATTCTCATGTTAATAAAATCTGTATCACTAATAGCAACACTGAAAAAGTAAGCATACAATAAGTGTATTTTATGTTCAAATTAATATATGAATTAGCTTTTAGTGTTTCTGTATCTCTTGAGCATTTACTATGCACTTGACATTAAACAAAGTGCTTTATCTACAGTGTCTTGGTTGCCCCTCCTTAATAATCCTATACTTTTAAAAAGGATTATGTCCATGTTATACATTTATCTTCTATATTAGCATTTCCCAGTATGTTCCATAGATCATTAGTTCTAAAAATGCCAATGAAAAGAGAGCCCTGTGTTCAAAATCTGTATCATTGTTCCCCTTGGAGAATTAAAAATCCTTTATAAAGGATATGAGAATTAACAGTATCAACAAGCTGAAAAAACCCCAATATGACCTTTCAATAGCTATAGAAAAATAAATTGACAAAATTCAACATCTACTCATAATAAAATCTCTCGGCAAACTAATAGAAGGGCACACCTTCAATCTGACAAAGGAATTTATGGAAAACTTAGAGCTACCTGTCATATTAATGGTGAAAGATTTAATGTTTTCTTCCTAAGATCAGGAACAAGGCAAGACTGTTCCTTTCACTATTTCTGTCCAACACTGTCCTGCAGGTTCCAGCCAGTGAAACAAAACAAGAAAAAGAAATACAACTAATCTAGATCAGAAAGTAAGAAGTAAAATTTTCTTTATTCATAAATGACATGACTGCCAACTAGAAAATCCTACAGTCTACAAAAAAAGTCACTAGAACTAGTAAGTGGGAGTAGTAAACCTGCAGATTGAATACCAATTACACAAAAATCAGTATTTCTAAATACTAGCAATGAACAATTGCAATTTGAAATTTTAAAGAAACCAATTTCAATAGCATAAAAAAATAAAACATGTAGAGATATATCTTCTAAAAATGTTTAACATTTCTAGGCTGAAAACTATAAAACGTTTATTAAAGTAAAGAACACTTCAATTAGTTGAGGCAATATACCAAATACATGGATTGGAAAGTCAATATTGTTGAGATGCCAATTCTCCCCAAATTTAGATTCAAGAGAATCACAGTAAGCCTTTTCCGTAGAAATTAAGCTGATTTAAAATTTTTTATGGAAATGCAAAGGATTCAGAATAACCAAAATCATTTTGGAAAAGAACAAAATTAGAGGACTCATATTACCTGGTTTTAAGATCACAAAGCTATCATGCTGTAGTAATTAGTGTGGCATTGGCCTAAAGATAAATTATGTTTATATAATTAAATGGAATAGAAGAGAATATAGTCAAGTTTTGACAAAAGTGTCAAGGAAATTCAATGGGAAAACTGAATTTTCAATAGTTTTCAGTTGCTTGAAAAAACTAGTCTTTTCAAACAATTACCACATGACCAAGCAAGGTCACTTCTAAGCATTTCCCAAAGAGAAATGAAGCTATAGTGCCACACAAAGACCTGTTTAAGAAAATTCACACCAGCATTGTTCACAATGCCATGAATTGTAAAAACCCACCAGTTGCTGAAAGGATAAACAAGTTGTGGTACATTCATGCAGTTTAATACTGCTCAGCAATAAAAAGGAGCTAATTACTGATAGTTGCAACATCGTGTCAGTGAGAGAAATTGGACATGAAAAAGCTACAAACCATATGATTATACTGGAAAGGGACAGAAATCAGAGCAGTGTTTGCCAAGGACTGAGGATGGAAGGTGTGGAATGACTGCAAAGCAGATGGAAGGAAATTTTTGGAGTCGTGAAAATGTTCCATATCTTGATTGTGGGGGTGGTTACATAATTGCATGCAATTATTAAAATGATAGAACTATACATTTAAAAAGAGCAAATTTTACCGCAGGTCAATTAAACTTCAATGAACCCAACTTGAACAAAATAAGTCTCTCAGAAATAATTTAGTAAAAAAGTGGTTTCCATATTTTTAAATTCAAAGTTATCTAAGATTATTTTTTACTGGAAATATTTTGCTACTTTGTCATCTTACAGAAGTCTTTATAGTATTATATATACATATATATATACATACACACATATATATGGCTATGTATATATAACAGCTATATATATAACATCATTTATATCATATTTTAAATATATTTATATTTTGTAAATATTTATATTTTTTTAATATTTATATTTATAATTATACAAATGAAGGAAAGATTCTTAAAGTTATTTTTGAGGACTACAGATATAACAGAGACAAAATATTCTATATGTCTGAAGTACTATCCTCAGAGAAGCAGTACAGAATAGTTCCCAGAAGAAAAGTGTTTTGCAGTTAAATAATGTCTATTATTTACTAGATACTGCAAGAGCTATTGAGAATACAGAATTCAAAGACTGTTTTTTGCCTTCAGGTTGATAAACAAATGTGGGAGAGAGGGAAGCCAACTGTTATTGAAAATTCAGCATGATAAATGGGATGTTGAGGTGTTTATATGGTGAAATGGAAGCACTCAAGAGGCTCATAAAGGGACAGACATGAAATGGCTCCAGGACAGGTTCCTTGGTGGTGCCTAAACTAAGTATGGGAGGAAGGTTGAATTTAGCTAGGCATGGAATGCAGGGCCAGGGAAGGGAGAAGCATTGCAACAGAAGGAAAAACATGTACTATGTGTGAGATAATATTATCTTTGAGATATAATTCAAGTGGTTCCATATTGTTGGAATACAAAAAATTCGTGGTGATTTTAATCTGGGAAATGACATCAGATTTGAATTTTAGTAGTCAATTCTAATTGCACAATGAAGGTGAGTGGAGAGGGAAGACTAAAACAGAGAAATCAGTTAGGAAGCCCTTGTGGTATTTCAGGTGAGGAATTACTGGGTGTAGACTTTGTAGTGGTAATGGATTTGGAAGAGATAAGAACTGTGATAGAAATACTTAGAAGGTAGATTTGATATTATCTGAAGACTGAATGGATATTGAGTGTGAGGTTGAAGTAGGGATCCTTTCTGGGTTTTGCTAAAACAAATGAAGTCCCAGGTCTTCTCAAATTACTAGCACAACACAAAACAATATTTACATAAAACAACTTTTATTCCCTACAGTAATGCAAGAGGTAGGAGATTCTCAAAAACTGCTTGTTGGATGTATGATCAAATGCAAGAATTAGAATAGTAGGGAACTAAATAAATGTTCATAATTTCAGATTCTGGGAATGGGCAGATGAGAGAATTTTTTAATAGAATTCCAAGAAACCACAATTGTTTTCAAGGCCCAAAAAATACAATTCCTTTCAAAACTGTAAGAGCCAAAACATATGAAAGATTTTATAAGATTAAAGGCTCAGTATTTCTGTTTTGATACCTAAAGTACATTATAAATTCCAAGATCTATAATCATAAAAAATGATGATCTTTTAGTACTATCAAGTTACTTAGATGCACCATTTCTTTAAATCTTAAAAACACTCATTTGCATTTTTCTTATAAAGAGCTATTGTAATTTCCTGTTGCTATTTTAATAGATTTTCCCTTGAGAAAGCATTTAAATGATTTGTATACATTTAACAAAAATAACTAAGTTTTCTTCCTTACTGTTTATACTCATTATTCTATATCTTTCCCATTTTTTTCAAATGCCCATTCCTATTCTTATTCCTGTCATTTTCAGTTGAAGACCTCACTGCACATTTTACCAACAAAACAGAGACATCCAATCTGAACTTCCTCATTCTCCATCTCAATACCACCCAAACTAATCTACTGGAAGGAAATTTTCCTTCATGGAAAACAATTTCAATAGTTCTAGTGAAAGTGACTGGCTTCTGGGTATATTGGACAAAAAACTAAATATGATCCTTCCTAATATTATAATATACAAGTTGAATATTGATTTATAAGATTAGTTGTATTTACAACTTGACTTTGACTTACTCAATTACAGATAAAGAAAGTAAGGTCCAAAGAGGTTCAATAAGTAGTCTAAATGATCTTTCTTCACCTTAAAAGGTCCATCCTAGCTATAAAAATCTATTATCCTATGATTATAAAGAAAGTCTATGAATAGGTAATGGATAATAGAGAGAAAAATACACAATTAATTGGCTATAATTTATCAAAATAAAAGTAGACTGTCATTATTTAAAATACAGCTATGAATAGGTTAAAAATAGTATATCAGTATATATTTATTTTAAAAATATTTATTAAAGGTCTACTATATTCCAGGAACTCTTCTAGAGCATGGGGATACAACAGTGAACAAAACAGATAATAATCCCTCCTTTTTGGTCTTATATTCTAGTGCATGATGACAGAATACAAAACTAAATAAGCAAACTTCATCCTATCAGATGGTGAGAGGTGCTATGGAATAGCAGTAGAAATGAGTTTACTAATTGCCAAAAGTTGGGTGGAGGGAGAGTTTCAGTATTCTAAATAGTCATCAGGGAAGCTCTCACTAAGAAGGTGACATTGGAGCAAAGACCTGAAACAGGAGAAGGAATGAGCCATGAAATGACGGGGGATGGGAGGCAGAGGGACACAGCAGGAAGGTGGGAGGATGAAAGGAAGTAAAAGATCTTTTAGGCAGAATGAAAAGCAAGTGCAAAAGCTTTGAGATAGTACCATTTCTAGCATGTTTCATAAACTAGAGGCCAGAAAGGAGGTCAGTGGGGCTAGAGCAGAGGGAAGGATAGATTAATAGGCAGTAAGTATAGGAAGGTATGAGGGAAGCAGGCTACTGTAAGGCCTTATGTTTAGAATGAGATAGAAGCTACTGTAAGATTTTTGAGTAAAGAAATGATGTGTTCTAACTTATCTTTTAAAAGGCTCACTCTGGCTTTTACATTTACTATAAGAAAACATGGGGTTAAACTGTAACCATAAGAAGGCAGTTGCAATAATCCAGGTGAGAAATAGATGTAGTGAGAAGTGGTTAAATTCAAGACACACTTCAAAGGGAAAACCAACAGGCTTTGCTGACAGATTGAATGTGGGGTATGTGAGGAAGACTACAAGGTGTTTTGGTCTGAACACCTGAAAGAATTGAGTTGCCATTACTGAGGAAGGGAGACACTGACTTAGTGACTGAAGAATCAAATACCAGGAGTTCAACTTTAATCAAATATGAAATGCTTTTTAGACATCCAATTAAGGATGTTAAGTAGACAGATGTATGAGTCTGAAGTGAGAGGAGGGACCTATGGGGGAGATACAAACTTAGAAGTTATCAGCAGATAGACAGTATTTAAAGTCATGTATCTGCACAAGGTTATAGAGATGTTCAACTCTGGGGTATTCTAACATTGCTTGGTCAAAGAGATACATGGCAGATCAAATGAATGTGGGTAAAATTGCAGTATTTCCAGAATCTCTTGCCTGGCCTTAGAGCATCTCCATATCAATAGATGTTTCCAAAGAGTGGAGAGAAGTAGTCCATCTCCATATCAATATGTAATTATGGGGGCTATCAAGGGCATATCTGGACTGGAGAGGTCAGGTGGGGTCCATTTTTGCAGCTGGGTCTCTAGAGACACGGGTGGGTAGAAGTGGACGATTGCTTGCAAGCAATAAACAGGTTTTTCTCACTTTATTTCTCCCTTTGTCTGATTTTGGTTTCAAAGATACTTTGTCCCAGGCTCGGAAAATATTTTCCCCCTGGAGTTATGAGTGTCCTGGAAGCCACTGTTTAAAATGCTGCTCAGTGGCCAAGTAAGGTAAGAATTGAAAATGAACTATTGTATTTAGAAAGATGATGATCATTTGTTTCCTTGATAAGAGATATCTGGGGGAAGGTACAAAAGGTACAAAAGATATCTGGGTGTACAAAAGGGTTATGGGAGAAACAATATGTTTTTTTGCTTAATCCATGAAAAAGGGATATAATGATGAAGCAGGAGAGGGGAAAATTGCTGTAATGACAGCTTAAGTTGGAGAAAGGGTGTGGAATCTAGTGATTAAGTGCAGGCATTGGCCTTAGGTAGGAGCACTAACAACTCACAAAAAGGAACAAAAGAGAAGTGGGAATATACACTCTACAGAAAATAGCTTATGCTCATTTATTACTACTAATTTTCTTGGATTCATATTTTATCTTTTGTTTATGTGTTCTTTATTTTAAAAGTAAATTAACTCCTTTTTGTTTTATTTTTGTACGAACATTTTTACATATAATAAAACAGAGGCTTTCGAGATTCTAGAATATCTCTTCAGTTCAAAGAACTTGCTTTGCAGCTCAAGCAATTCCAGTGTGCTGCAGTGCTATTCCAAATGACAAAAATAACTCAGATTCAGATAGGACATTCCAAGCCTCTTCACTGTTTTTCCAAAAAGGAACCAGCAAACCTCATAAGGGCATTCCATTAACAGGGATATGCCAAGATAATATTTTTATTCAATATATATTATTTATATCAAATATAATCTCCCTTTATATTAAATACCCTGGGGTAAATAATATACCAGAAGATTACATTTCAATATTCAGGCAGATAATACTTGGCATTTGTTATATTTAGGCTAAATAAAATAAACTTGTCCTCTTTCCTATGATTCATAAATTGGAGCAAGTAAGGTGATATCAGTAAATTATTCAGACTTTTCAAATACTTTAATTGATTTATCAATAAATAATAATCTAGTGGGTAAAATTATAATATTTCCGGAATCTCACCTGGTTTTAGTTCATCTGCATATCAATAGGTGTTTCCAAGGGGTGGAGAGAAATAGCCATCTACATATCAATAGGTATACAGGGGCACACAAGGGTTTATCTGGATGGAGAGGTTGGGTGGAGCTCTCTGCTGCTGCCAGGTCTAGAGAGAGATAGGACAACTGCTTGTAAGAAATAAATGGGTTTCTTAAACTTTATTTCTCCATTTGACTGATTTTGGTTTTAAAGGTATTTTGTCCTGGGATTTTCCCCCAGAGTTACGTGGATTACACAGATTTCTTTATAATTTATAAGTCACTTTCATATATTTCTTCTTGTTTGGCTCACACAATTCTGGGAAATTGAGGCTCATAGAAATTTAGAAAAGTTGTCTAGGTCCAAAACTTTGTCTTTGTTTTCTTCATTCAGTGGCCATTAAACTACACTATGAGAATCTAGAGAAGAGAATAGCAGATGGAAATTAATGTGCATGAAGGTTTTGGAGACTCAAAAAGTCAGTGTAGGTTGTAACAGTTTTTCTAGAAGAATGATTTACGCCTAAGCTCATAGTTGCATAATACTTTTTCAAGGACCATAATGGTTGCCTGCATTTGTGATATGGTAGCAGAAGCAGGGTGAAATTAAGAAGAAAGGACAGGCTTATTTGGTAAACTAGACTGAGCTATCTTCCTAAGTAATCTGAATACTTACATTAGCATATAGTTTACAACCAGACTTTCCTTCCTCAGTCTCTGATAAAATAATTTGAAAGCTTGGGCCAATGTATAAAAGTTCAGATGACTCCCAGTGGTGGAGAGTGAACACTATGGTAATCTAAAATTTTGTACTGTATTTTTAAGGTCACAGTTTAAAGAGTAGAGCCACATTTCATAGTATCAGTGGCAAACACATGGTATTCTCCTCATTCAGGGATGTCCCTAGAGCTCCATCACTCAGCCTGATCAAATTAACTGAGTCATTGTTCCATTCCCTGAACCAGTGAGTTCACTGGCTAAAAATTCACTACTCCTGTCAACTGTGGCTAGCACTGTTGTGGCGTGTTTTTTCTTGTTGGCTAATACCATGCTTTTTGGTGAGGAAAACTATAGGACATTACAATTGAAGTTACTCTATGTAAATTTAGGAAAATTCTTCATTATATATATTTTTCATTTTGAAATCCCTAAAGTATTATATCCTGGGGATAAATTCAGGACCTGGAACGAGCAATGAGCATCTTTTAGAAGGGGATGTGAATTTACCCTATATGAAGTGAGCAGAACACTTCTGATTAAAATGCCTCTATTTTCTCATTCTCCTGAAGCCCCAATAAAGTAAGTAAAGGAATAAAAAGAGAACAAAAAAAAAATGAAGGGAGATAAGAATGAGAGATTTCAACAGAATTTTGGGGAGATGGAAAGCAGAAGGAAAATAGTTTTAGTATCAACAGCCATATAACCTGGGTGTCTAAATAGGAGGTTACCCACAAGAAACATGCTTTTCTGTCTTCTTTTTCTTTTTAGTCTAATTTGTCCTACAGAAACCTGGAAAGGTTTAGGATATGGAGGCATAAGATACTGGGAGATATGGTAGTGCAACTCAATGCTAAAAAGCCAGAGTGGTTGAAAGAGGCTAGATCCTCAGATTTTGTTTATGCTCTTATACCCCTAAACTATGTCATTCCTTCCCTATTTTCTCCCCACCTTCCATCCTGCAGGACACCAGTGTTTCAGTTTCTAGATGAATTGCTACATCCAAGAGGCCCTGGACCAAAGAAGACATTAGTCAGCGTAAGGCATGGGAAGGGAAATGGGCTGAAGCCAAAAGGATTAAGTTCAAATTTTTGTATTAATTGGTGGGATTCTAGCTCCCTTCTCTACCATGTCCTTGGAACAGAGGCACTGAGGTGTATACCCTTTCAGTGGCGGGGAATAGGAGAATATGTCTCAGGAGAATCAAATGACCCCAAAGAAAAGACCTATGAAAGTGACTTTTGAGAGATCCATTTTTTTAAAAGCAGTTTTATTACCAATCATCATATAGCTGATAGCTGAGGTGCCTTATTCACAAACATACAGTGCTTCTGTATGGCATTCTAAAGTTTATGCTTAAATATGTAACAGCTAAGTGTCACAAGATATTTGAAGAAAGTCTTCAACATGAAAGACAAAGTTCAGATGACTTTCCTCTATTTTTTAAAGGAAATAGAGACACTGAAAGGAGCACAACACTCTTTAAGGAATATTCTCAGAGAGAGAACAGGAGATTATTACAAGCATAAAGGAAGAAGGGCACGCTATGAAAACAGGACAGAGAACAAAGAAAATTTTGGAAATAAAAGATAAGAGAGCCAAAAAGAACACTTCAATAGGACATTTAGAAGATAATGTTGAAGAAGTTTCCCAAATAAAACTGAAGATCAAGGAGATGGGAGATAGATGAACAGCACAGAACAAAAGATCCCATGTTCAAACAAGAAAATGGAAGGAATGAAATTATCTAAAGAATTATGCAAGAAAATTCCCTAGAACTGAAATGTGTAGAGAACAGTCTAGATTGGAATAGGTGGAAATAAAATAAAAGCAGAGGATGAAGAAATTGATAATTGAGTACTAGAAAATAGTACTGAAAAACTACAGTAAATTTAAGCAAAGGAAAAACAGTAAAAACTGGCAATGACAATGTTAAGTAGTTACTAATTCCAGAAAAAAACAAAAAGGGTTGTACAAGAAGGAAGGAGTAGTTGCACTGTCCTACTTGTACAAAATGTACCACTTGCCCTACAAATGTATTTTGGGGGGCAAATATATTTGGGTGGTTAGAATAAAACAAATCCTACATAGGAGGGATGGGGGAAGGGTAAAGGAAGCTGTGGGAAAGACAACATTGCTACACTGGAGATAGCAGTAAAATATATTACTTAGAAACATGGATATACCATGGATAACATATATTTCGAAGAATTCAGTGTTTGATTTAGGAGAGAAGAACTAGCATAATTCTTTTTGTAAAATTTGCCTTAACAAAACCTATGCACATGCATCTGATAAAAATAAAAATCTAATTAAAATGAATGCAAAACAAATAACCAAAATTTAAGAAAGAGTAAGAGAGACTGGAAACTATCAAGACTGATATATTTCATATACATGTAAATTTAAAAATATTATAAAAGAACACTGAATGTAAACCTGGACCCTTTTTGTAAGTTTTTTAGTAAGGTCAAATGATGTTCCTCTTATTTTTCACATTATGTTAATTCCTTGATTTATGAAATTTATTCTTTTGTTTGGCATCTTTACACAAAATATATACTAACTTTTTAAAAGCAAAAAATAAAGATCCAAAGTGTCATACACAGCATTTTATTAAGTTATTATTCTACATTCTAACAGTAACTCTATACCAATATATTTCTGCAAAACTTTGTTTTCAAAGTGAGGCTAGGGGACAACTCCCTTTCTTAGTCATTGGTTGTAAACAACAGAGACTCACTCAAACTAGCCAAGTAATGATGGGGAATTTATTTAAAGGATAAAACACTATTAAAAAAACCCAGTGCCAGGTTTTATGAGACTAGAACGAGGAAACAGAATGCCTTCAAGATCCAAGGCTATTGACTTCATTCTCTCTATTCTTCCTCTAGGGCCATAGAGACTCACTTCTTCATCTTTCTATGTGCCTGAATCACTACTTTCTTTTTTTTTGTGTGGAGCAGACATCTGTGTTTCACTTATACAAGCCCAAACATGGCCATTCCGGCATCAGCTTTGTGTGATCTCCCTAAATGTCCCAAAGTTGCTGGCTAGAATTTCTATGTCCCAATTCCAAATTTATGGAAGGCTAATCTGATTGACTCAGCTTTAGTCAGGTGCCTACAAATGATCTATCCAGCTGTGGGATGTGTGGGGGGTGGGTGTGTGTGGGGGGGGTGGGAGGGGAGCAATCTTGTGACCTGATGCTTATTCAGCAGGGACTGTGCAAAGAGGTGACTGACAAATAGGCATATTGACTAATAACATTTGTTTTACCTTTTCAGCTCTCTTGATAAGGACTCAAAAGGTTTCTTTCCATCCCTAGATCAATTTCTTCCAAGTAGACACTCAGTAAATTGGAGTGACATGTATCCCAAATGAAGTGAAATGTGAAAAGTGTAAGAGTGTGTGCCTCTCTTGTTATTGAATAATTTTTTTCACATGTATGACTAGAATTCTAACTCAGGAGATTTATAAAACACTTCTTAGTCCTATTTTTCCTCCTAGAGACATTCCCACAATTGACCAGTATTTTATGCCAATATGATTCCCTGGTGATGTGAGTTTTATTACTTGATGAATTAGCATTATGTTAGCCCCTATAAAAATATCCCACATGTTCACTTCTTGATAATTAATTTCACTTCCTTTTAAAGCAGAAAAAAAACTAAAACTAAATTAAAATTATGTTAAATGACACTCATATCTTGGCTTTCTTTCTTAAGGATATTAAGAAGAAATTGCAAAGAGAAGAGAGACGAAAGAAATATATGTTAGGGTTTACTAGCAGTGTTTTTTATGGTTAAAGAGATTCACTTTTAGGTTATAAGTGGGAAGAGATGTGAGACAGGTATGATTATAATCTCATTGCATTCCACATCTTCATAGACAAGTTAATTTTGAGTAGGTAGTGGCTAATTTTTTAAGCTTAAGAAACCATCTGGGCTTCCTGTATATCTGGCTGCAAAATCAAGGTAACAACCTGCAAGTTTTATAAATTTACAGATAGATTAGTCAAGTGTGGATAAAAATGAAACAAGTAGAAATGATCTTTGCTTCCTCCAAGACAGTATTTTTCAAATATACATCAGGTTCCTATTTAACTGTCACCAAGGAAATATTACACAGTTTGCTAGATCATCCTGTACCAGAGCTGAATGATGAATGGAAAAGAAAATAGAACTAGTCCATGAAATGATGACTTCATTACAGTGATTACTTTTAACCACCTAATATTTATTTTATTCATGTGTCTGATATTGTACTATGCTTTCACATCCATTTTCACATTTAATCTTACTAACTCTCTGATGTAGGTATTTTATCAAACGAGATAAGGACTCACACAGGTAACATTATAAATTATTGGTAAATATAGAAATCAAGTAAAGTTTTAGGATTTGTCTTGCTAATGGGTTTCAGCCCCAGGCAAGTTCACTATGGAGTCAATGAGACCAAAGAATGACAATTAAACGTTCTTGGGGTGAAAGGGTTGTACCCAACTTTATCCCCATGGTGGCAGGTCAATCACTAGAATCCTGTCCACTCCGAGTGAGTCTGCATGCAGCAGGATGGTCTCTGCTTCTGTGCTCTTCTATCCCCTGCAGCCGTCTGTCTCTGTCTCTGTTCTTGGCACTGCCACCACTCCAGTCTCGTCTCTGCTCTCCTGCAGCATTGCAGCTGTGCCACCGTGTGGCCCAGCGCACCGGGCAGAGCCCTTTATGTAGAGTCAATAACAACATATTGCCTACACGTATGTAGTGATCTAGTCAACCAGGGCCAGGTGAGAATTCTGGCCACAGAAACCTTCACTTTATCCATAGGTTTCCAAAGGAATATCAGTGTTTTGGTATATTAGCAGCAATTCAATAGAGTTTTTGGGCAATAACCACGAGAAATAGCATGTCTATACATTGTGTCATATATTTATTCATAACATTATTTGCACACCTACAATTTTATGTGTAATTTTTTAGTGACAGTTTCTTCAAAAACAACTGTCTCCTCATAGGTTTGTCCACTGGCAATTCAAAGATGTATTTCTGAAGTGTGGTTGCCTGAGTCTTTCAGCAAAAAGAGGTTTTTTTTTCCTATAACATTATCCAATTAACTTTTTAAAAATTTTGCTATTACTAATATACAATTACATGAGCAACATTATGGTTACTAGACTCCCCCTATTATCAAGTCCCCACCACATATCCCACTGCAGTCACTGTCTATCAGCGTAGTAGGATGTTATAGAATCACTACTTGTCTTCTCTGTGTTATACTGCCTTCCCTGTATCCCCCCACCCCAGCCCCACCCCCGCTACATTATGTGTGCTAATTGTAATAGCCCTTTTTCCCCCTTATCCCTCCCTTCCCACCCATCTACCCCAGCCCCTTTCCCTTTGGTAACTGTTAGTCCATTCTTGGGTTCTGTGAGTCTGCTGCTGTTTTGTTCCTTCAGTTTTTTCTTTGTTCTTATACTCCACAGATGAGTGAAATCATTTGATACTTGTCTTTCTCTGCCTGGCTGATTTCACTGAGCATAATACCCTCTAGCTCCATTCATGTTGTTGCTAATGGTAGGATTTGTTTTCTTCTTATGGCTGAATAATATTCCATTGTGTATATATACCACATCTTCTTTATCCATTCATCTACTGATGGACACTTAGGTTGCTTCCATTTCTTGGCTATTGTAAATAGTGCTGCGATAAACATAGGGGTACATATGTCTTTTTCAAACTGGGCTGCTGCATTCTCAGGGTAAATTCCTAGGGGTGGAATTCCTGGGTCAAATGGTATTTCTATTTTGAGTTTTTTGAGGAACCTCCATACTGTTTTCCCCAATGGTTGTACTAATTTATATTCCAACCACCAGTGTAGGAGGGCAAAAAGAGTTTTTATAAAATTTTGTGTACTTTTTCTTCCTCAAATTAAAAACTTATTTCTTTTCTAATTTTAAAAATTGCCCATTTAAGTCAACTTCATATAACTGCTCTTAAGTGACTGTAATATGAAACTTTAGAGAAATCTGAAAATCAGACCAATGTACTCCAGTTGAACTTTGGTTTTTTCGTTGATTGTGCTTAGCATGCAGCTCAGGTTGATAATCTTGTCTGTGTTGACACTAAAGTATCTACTCACTGATAATAGGCTGCCAGTTATAACTATACTATTTTCATTAGTGATAAACCAAATTTAGCTCCTGATAGTTTGAAAATATTTAACTGTTATCATTAACAGTTCTCAAAAAATGATACCAAGATCTTTTTATTTTGTTTTTCATTTCCTAGCATTTTTAGAATGGGAAATTTTTTGTTCAGAATTAATGGTTAAAGGTGTTAATAGCTATTTATGAACTAAATGAAAACTTGTAAGACTAGTTTATATTTTTAAAATATGTAGTGTAAATCTGACGTCTTAAGCTCTATACTCATGTTGAATCAGGCTAGATTAATGATAATAATCACAAATACCATTTCTGGCTTCTAAATTAATTATTCCTTAAATTAGTATATTAGGTAGCATCATAATTAGAGCAACCAGTACATTAAAATAGCTTATTTTCAGAAGTTTTATTATACACATTTTGTATTTCAAACCAGAGTTAAATGTATGAGACTTTTATCTTCAAAAACTTCTGATGAGGTAAAAAACACTATGTAAAAAAGAAGCATAATTCCTCTTGAGACTTTACAGTGTAAAGAGATCTGTAATTCAGGAGATTTTTTATTGAGGCTGGAATTTAGCAGCAAAATTTACCTGTGAAATTGTTTTACAACAGAAAAGAACATGCTTTTGCTTTCTGTATTACTAGTGAAAGAAAAAATGGACTAAAACTAGAATATTAAGGCCTCCTTTTTTTTTTCTGCTTTCTTTCTTTTTGCTTCCCAAGGAAAGGAAGGAAATTACAGTACAAAGTAAAATTAAAATAAGGAGAAAGTAAAGATGTGTGAATGCACAAGTCAGATTCAGAAATCTCTCCTCCTGAAGCATTACAACAGACACAGCATGCAGGCGGGATCTTTAAGGGAGTCTCCTGTGTCATTAAGGGTCTAGATTACATCATCATTGATTTCATCTTTTCCATCTCCTAATTTTAATAGCTCTGCTTTCCCAAGGCTGCTGTAATTTTTCCCATGGGTTCTCAAAATAAGTGACATTTAAAATAGAAACATGGTGAGAAAGGATTAAAGATGGCAGTGAGAGATGAGACAGAGGCTTCCTCCTAAAACCGCATATAATACAAAAATATATTAATACAACTACTCCTGAAAGAGCAAGAAGAAAGAGGACTGCGCCAGACTTCATACACCTGGAAAAAAGAGCAGACCTTATGGAACAGGGTAACATAGAAAAGCTGTGGCACAGCGGGACCCAAGCCCTTCCCCCACCCCAGCTCACTGGCAGGAGGAAGAGAAATGGAGTGGGGAGGGAGTGGAGGCCTGGGACTTCTGAATACCTAACTCCAGAGATCTGCTCTGGGAGCACAAACCTACATTTCATGGTGCTTGCATGAGTACTCTCGTGAGTAGGGGGTTGGAAAGCTAAGACAGGCAGAATTCCTGGAGACACTGAGATTCCAGCTGCCTGGGGAAAGCAGGGATCCATATCTGGCTGCTCTGGGACAAAAGAAAGCAGTGCTGTTGAGAGACTTCCTAACAAGGAATCCCTTAGCAAGAGGGCTGCTACAGGGGCAAGGATTGCATGGAGCTTGCAGCTCAGGAGAGGGGACAGGTAGACAAAATTGTCCAGGTGTGCTCTGCCCAGCAGGTTGGGAGCTTTCACGATCTTCTGGTGCTCCAGCTCCCTGGCTGGCTACACAGCTCCAAGGACCCCATCTGTGATATGCAGCCTACAGCACCTTTCTTCCAGCCAGCCCCACCTGGCTCACAAACCGGCAAAACCTACCCTGGCATTAGGCCTACACAGAGGGAAGATCTGCCTACAGCAACTGCAAACACAAAGCATAGAGGCTTATACCTGTGTGCTCGGCCCACTGGTTCAGGCAGTGGAGACAGGCATAGCAGCCGGGTAGCAGGAAATACCTCTTTCCTCCCCCAGGCACCAATACCGCTCCCCTGTGACCCCTGACATTGCTTCAGGGGCTGAGCAGCTCCAGAGAGTAGAGCTTCTGGTCACTCGAGGGTGCCATACACAAATATGAAATGCCAAAGGAACCTGGTCCAAAGTAAAATTATGAATACAACTCCTGAGAAAGATTTAAATGACATGGATCTCATGAATCTTCCTGAAAGGGAATTTAAAATAAAAATCATTAACATGCTCATGGAGGTATGGAAAGATATTCAAGAACTCAGGAATGAATTCCGGTTGGAGATCCAATCGTTGAAGAGCACAATGGAGGGTATTAAAAGCAGATTAGATACAGTGGAGGAGACAATAAAAGAAATAGAAACTAGAGAAGAGGAATACAAAGAAGCTGAGGTACAGAGAGAAAAAAGGATCTCAAAGAATGAAAGAATATTGACCAATCCAAATGGAACAATATTTGCATTATAGGGGTACCAGAAGAAGAAGAGAGAGAAAAAGGGATAGAAAGTGTGTTTGAGGAGGTAATTGCTGAAAAGTTCCCCAATCTGGGGAAGGAGATGATCTCTCAAGCCATGGAGATACACAGATCTTCCAAAACAAGAGACCTAAGAAGACAACACCAAGACATATAGTAATTAAAATGGCAAATATTAAGGATAAGGACAGACTACTGAAAGTAGCCAGAGACAGAAATAAGATCACATACAAAGGAAAGCTCATCAGGCTATCATCAGACTTCTCAGCAGAAACCCTACAGGCCAGAAGGGAGTGGCATGATGTATTTACTGCAATGAAGCAAAAGGGCCTTTAACCAAAGATACTTTACCTGATTATCATTTACATTTGAAGGAGGGATTAAACAATTTCCAGATAAGCAATAGCTGAGAGAATTTACCTCCTACAAACACTTTCTACATTTTGGAGGGACTACTATAGATGGAAGTGTTCCTAAGGTTTAATAGCTGTCACCAAAGGTAATAAAACCACAATAAAGAAAGTAGAACAGCTAATTACTAAGCAAATGCAAAATTAAATTAACTATCTCCAAAGTCAATCAAGGGATAGACAAAGAGTATAGAATATGATACCTAATATATATAGAATGGAGGAGGAAGAAAAAGGAGGAGAAAAAAAAAGAGACCCTTATATTGTGTTTGTAATAGTATATTAAGTGAGTTAAGTTAGACTCTTAGATAGTAAGGAAGTTAACCTTGAACCTTTGGTAATCACTAATCTAAAGCCTGCAATGGCAATAAGTACACCCCTATCGATATTCACCCTAAATGGAAATGGATTGAATACATCAATCAAAAGACATAGAGTCACTGAATGGATAAAAAAGCAAGAACATCTATTTGCTGCCTAAAGAGACTCACTTTAAACCCAAAGACATACACAGACTAAAAGTAAAGGGATGGAAAAAGATTTCATGCAACTAACAGGGAGAAGAAAGCTGGAGTTGCAGTACTTCTATCAGAGAAAATAGACTTCAAAACAAAGAAAGTCACAAGAGACAAAAAGGACATTACATAATGATAAAAGGATCAATCCAACAAGAAGATATAACCATTATAAATATCTATGTACCCAACATAGGAGCACCTACATATGTGAAACAAATACTAACAGAATTAAAAGGGGAAAGAGAACACAATGCATTCATTCTAGAAGACTTCAACACTCCACTTACTCTGAAGGACAGATCAACCAGACAGAAAATAAGTACGGAGGTAGAAGCACTGAACAACACATTAGAACAGATGGACCTAACAGACATCTATAGAACTCACACCCAAAAGCAGCAGAATACACATTCTTATCAAGTGCACATGGAACATTTTCAAGAATAGATCATATACTAGGCCACAAAAAGAGCCTCGGTAAATTAAAAAAGATTGAAATTGTACCAACAATTCTGTGGGACACAGCAAAGGCCGTGCTGAAAAGAAAGTAAATTGCAATACAGGCCTACCCAGGAAGGAAGAACAATCCCATATGAGCAGTCTAAACTCACAATTTACGAAACTAGAAAAACAAGAACAAATGAGGCCCAAAGTCAGTAGAAGGAGGGACATAATAAAGATTAGAGAAGAAACAAATAAATTTGAGAAGAACAAAACAATAGAAAGGATCAGTGAAGGCAAGAGCTGGTTCTTGAGAAAATAAACAAAATAGATCAACCCCTAGTGAGACTTACCAGGAAAAAAAGAGAGTCTACTCACATAAAGAGAATCAGAAATGAGAAAGAAAAATCACTACGGACACCACAGAAATACAAAGATTTATTAGAGAATACTATGAAAAATTATATGCTAACAAACTGGAAAACCTAGAAGAAATGGATAACTTTCTAGAAAAATACCACCTTCCAAGGCTGACCCCAGAAAGAAACAGAAAATCTGAACGGAACAATTACCAGCAACAAAATTGAACTGGTAATAAAAAACCTATCTAAGAACAAAACCTCTGGACTAGATGGCTTCACTGCTGAATTTTAACAAACATTTAGTGAAGACCTAATACCCATCCTCCTTAAAGTTTTCCAAAGAGTAGAAGAAGAGGGAATACTCCCAAACTCATTCTATGAGGCCAGGCAAAGACACCACAAAAAGAGAAAATTACAGACCAACATCCCTGATGAACATAGATGTAAAAATACTCAACAAAATATTAGCAAACCGAATTAAAAAATACATCAAAAGGATCATCCATCATGATCAAGTAGGATTTATTCCAGGGATGCAAGGATGGTACAACATTTGAAAATCCATCAACATCATCCACCACATCAACAAAAAGAGGGACAAAAACCACATGATCATCTCCAGACATGCTGAAAAAGCATTTGACAAAATTCAACATTCACTCATCATAAAAACTCGGGTATAGAGGGCAAGTACCTCAACATAATAAAGACCATATATGGCTACAGCCAACATTATACTTAACAGCAAGAAGCTGAAAGCTTTCTCTTTAAGATCAGGAACAAGACAAGGATTCCCACTCTTTCCACTTCTATTTAACATAGTACTGGAGGTCCTAGCCACGGCAATCAGACAACAAAATAATAAAGGCATTCAGAATAATAAAGGCATCCAGAATAATAAAGGAAGAAGTTAAAATGTCCCTGTTTGCTGATGACATGATTTTGTACATAAAAAACCCAAAAGAATCCACTCAAACACTACTAGATCTAATATCTGAATTCAGAAAAGTTGCAGGATACATAATTAATACACAGAAATATGTGACATTCCTATACACTAACAATGATCTAGCAGAGAGAGAAATTAGGAAAACAATTCCATTCACTGTTGTATCAAAAAGAATAAAATACCTAGGAATAAACCTAACCAAAGAAGTAAAAGACCTATACTCTGAAAGCTACAAGACACTCATGAGAGAAATTAAAGAAGATACCAATAAATGGAAAAACATCCCATGCTCATGGATAGGAAGAATTAATATTGTCAAAATGTTCATCCTGCCTAAAGCAATCTACAGATTCAATGCAATCCTTATCAAAATGCCAACAGCATTTTTAAATGAACTAGAGCAAATAGGTCTAAAATTCATATGGAACCAAAAAGACCCCAAATAGCCAAAGCAATCCTGAGAAGGAACAATAAAGCTGGGGGATCATGCTCCTCAACTTCAAGCTCTACTCCAAAGCCACAGTAGTCAAGACAATTTGGTACTGGCACAAGAACAGACCCAAAGACCAATGGAACAGACAAGAGCCCTGATATAATCCCTACCATATATGGTCAATTTATATATGATAAAGGAGCCATGGACATACAATGGGGAAATGACAGCCTCTTCAACAGCTGGTGTTAGCAAAACTGGACAACTATATGCAAGAGAATGATACTGAATTATTGTTTAACCCCATACACAAAAGTAAACTGGAAATGGATCAAAGACCTGAATGAACGTCATGAAACCATAAAACTCTTAGAAGACAACATAGGCAAAAATCTCCTGAATATAAGCAGAGCGACTTCTTCCTGAACGCATCTCTTCGAGCAAGGGAAACAAAAGCAAAAATGAACACATGGGACTACATCAAACTAAAAAGCTTCTGTATGGCAAAGGACACCATCAACAGAACAAAAAGGCATCCTACAGTATGGGAGAATATATTTGTAAACAACATATCCGACAACGGGTTAATATCTAAAATAAAGAACTTCCACGCCTCAACACCCAAAAAGCAAATAACCTGATTAAAAAATGGGCAGAGGATACGAAGAGACAATTCTCCTAAGAAGACATTCAGATGGTCAACAACACATGAAAAGATGCTCCACATCATTAATCATCAGGGAAATGCAAATTAAAACCACAATGAGATATCACCTCACACCAGTAAGGAGGGCCACCATCGAAAAGACTAAGAACAACAAATGCTGGCAATGATGCAGAGAAAGGTGACCCTCCTACACTGCTGTGGGAATGTAAGCTAGTTCAACCATGTGGAAAGCAATATGGAGGTTCCTCAAAAAACTAAAAATAGAAATACCATTTGACCCAGGAATTCCACTTCTAGGAATTTACCCAAAGAAAACAACTTCTTAGATTCAAAAAGACATATGCACCCCTATGTTTATCGCAGCACTATTTACAATAGCCAAGATATGGAAGCAATATAAGTGTCCATCAGTAGATGAATGGATAAAGAAGAGGTGGTACATACACACAATGGAATACTACTCGGCTTTAAGAAAGAAACAAATCCTACCATTTGCAACAACATGCATGGAGCTGGAGGATATTATGCTCAGTGAAATAAGCCAGGCAGAAAAAGATAAGGCCAAATGATTTCCCTCATTTTCGGAATATAACAATGAAGCAAAACTGAAGCGACAAAATAGCAGCAGACTCAGAGACTCCAAGAAGGAACTAGTGGTTACCAAAGGGGCGGGTTGTGGTTGGGCAGGTGGGGAGGGAGGGAGAAGGGGATTGAGGGGTATTATGTTTAGTACACATGGTGTGAGGGGTTGCGGGGAAAACAGTGTAGCACAGAGAAGGCAAATAGTGAATCTGTGGCATCTTACTACACTGAAGGACAGTGACTGCCTTGGGGTATGGGTGGGGAATTGATAATATGGGTAAATGTGGTAACCATATTGATTTTTCATGTGAAACCTTCATAAGAGTGTATATAAATAATACCTTAATACAAATTTTAAAAATAATAAAATAAAATAAAATAGAAACATTGCTTCTGCATTTTCTTTGTCTTTTTTTCCATTTGTTGATAACATTTATTTGCATCGATAACAGCACCTACTGCTCAGTTCAAAGGAAATGCTCTTTATATATCTACTGTTTTTATCAATGAGATCAGGAAATTTTGTGATTTGTGAAATTAAACACTAATAATACATTTACTCTGCTTTAGTATAAAATTTTAACCAAAGTGAATTTTGCTGAATTTGTGAGACAAGAACTATATCCAAAATAAATTTGCCAGAGATGTTTTGCCCCATGAGATACTTCAACTATAATTTAATTTTTCTTCTGAGATCAGACTGGAACAACATGTCCCCAAATATGTTTTAAAAATAAACAAAATTAGAGCAGTTCTTTCTAATATGTTCACTCCTTCAGAGATTTGCTAGAAAAGAGTAAAAAATCTTGAAGAGCATAATGAGTCCTAGTTGAGAATCATGTGCCAAGATGTTTGGTAATTTTTCTTTCTTTAAAAACATAGATAATATAGAATAGCAAACAAGTTTTAGCTACTTGGGAGTGTTTCTTTAAAAAAAAAATCTAGAAGCTGTCACCTGAAAAATAGGTGAATTACCCTTTCAAATTGTCTTAATTTACTTATATAAGAGTAGGAAGGGATTTAAGAAGTTATCAACAGTTCTCAATGTGTTTGCCATGTGGTACAAATTCAGGTAGTTTTCACTGGTCTCTGGCAAAGAATTCAAATTTACTCCTTTTCAGAGACTGTTCTTAGTGAATCCTTGCAACTCCTCTGGTGTTAAATAGCAATTTTAAGATGAAATGATGTAGCTAAATAGTAGTTGTTACAATTAATGTCCTCATTTAGCAAAACAAAAGTTGGCAACCTTATTTTGGTCTCCTCCACCTTTATCATCATGAAATTAGAACAAATAGATATAATTAGAGCCTGTTGAACTTTGATGAAATAATCATGTCCTAGTCAATACAGCAGTTCTTTAGTGGGAAGATATTAATTTCTGTAGAGAGAGTAGTTGAAAGCATTTTTGAGGTAAGTGGTATATATTCTCTTTCTCTATCTCTTTCTGTTTCTGTTTGTTGCTCTGAGAGTAAATCTTGTCTCATCCTCCTCCAGACCCTGAGTCATTGGTCTCAGAGGGAGAGTGTCAGGGGAGAAGAAACTGAGAAGTCAGGAACCACCTCTCTCTGGTTTTGGTTTTCAAAACCCATCAAAGAGGATACACCTCAGTGGAAAAATCACAAGTAAGACAATGTCTAGGGAGGATGTTGGGGAACTTCCCCTAGACTGAAATATTGCTCTCAAAGGACTGGGGAATGGAGGCAGAAGTGGTGGAGAGGGAGAAGAGACTTAAGAGAAGCTGAGAAAAGCAGAACTGTGGCACCTAGGTAAAGAAGCCTCCATGTCCAGACAAAGTGTCAAGGAGGTGAAAGCACCCAGGAAAAAAAGTTTGGAGGGTGTGCCTAGGAGGGAACTCAAATTTTCATGTGATCCAAAAGTAGTTAGGAGAGCCACAGGACCAGAAAGTGCTTGTGGAGAGAAACAAAGGCTGCACTGCGAATCGGAAGACCAGGTGGGCTTCCCAATGCCTTGAGACTACATAGTGTGACTGAATAAATAATTGGTTGATAACTGATATATACTAGTTGGTAAATTACCAAAGTACTCTGTTCTCATTGATAAATACCATTTACCCAGAATCACCTACCCTCCCCAAACTAAAGAATTAGTGCCTGGGATAGAGAAGCCTTCAGGACACTGTTAAGTACTAAGCCAATGTCTTCTGATTTGTCAGTATATTAGTTATCTATCTTGGTATAACTTTACTCAAAAAATTGGCAGATTAAAGGAGTAATAAACATTTGTTATCTTACCTAGTTTCTGTGGATCAGGAATTTTGATACAGCTTAGCTGGGCTGTTCTGACTCAAGGTGTATCATGAGCTTGCAGTCAAGATGTCAGCTGGGTCTGCAGTCTTGACTAGGGCTGTGGGACTAATCCTAAAATGTGCCACTTACACATGACTGATGAGTCACAGGACTCAGTTCCTCATCATATGGACCTCTTTGAAAAGTTGTTTGAGTGTCTTCATGACATGGCAACTGCCTTCTTGAGCGATCTAAGAGAGAGCAAGGCAGAAGCTACAATGTCTCCCCAAAAGTCAAATGCCATCATTTCTGAAATATCCTACTGATATAACAGGTCATCTATATTCAGTGTGGGAGGGACTATACAGGGTGAACTAACCAGGAAGTAAAAATCATCAGGGACCATACTGAAAGTCACTTTCATATGAGTCAAAAGGAGGAAGTAGCAGTGCAGGACAAATTCCAACTTGCCCGAGATTAGACTTTTTCTTCCTCTAATAATGATACCTAAAATACAAAATGAGTTTTATAAAAATGCAAATTTTGTTCTTGCACACCCAAATTTGTGTACTGAGATTCATAACTACTCTGTTCTATGTAACTGTTCCCTGAAAATAACTGCCAGTTTTCTCTGTACATCACTCCTCTTCTGTTGTTTTAATTATTTCTTTAACAGGTATAATTCTTCAATAACTTTGCTATTCATGTGAATCTGGGAAGCACTCTGCCTCCTTCCAGTAGATACTGATTTCATTATATCCTCCTTCTGGCAGCCCAGAATAAGGAGCACTTGCAATGTCCTTTCTAGATGGGCATCTGTGCTAACTAGTGCTGCCTTGGCATTAAGAAAGGAGAAGAGCAGGTTGACAGTGAGGGTGTTGAATTTATGCACTATTGATATTTCAGAACTGTAATCAATGATCTGTTTTGGGGAGAAAGTATTGATAAAATTTGGCCTTGCTTAAATTTATTAATAAGCAATTATCAATGATAGTATGGCAGATATCCAGGGAATTATCAAGGGGAACTCTGAGTACAATGTCTGGAATTTTCTAGTACTTCATAGAGATACCAAATTCTAGAATTTTAGAAATGCTGCCATTTTTCAGAGCTACACTGTTATTCTTGAAAAGATATTTACCAATTCTAAGTTGCTTGTATATATCTGGAATCTGAAAAATAATGTTTATTATCTCTTATTATGAAAAACAAATAAATATGAAGTTCTAGGTAATTTATCAATGGTAGTAGCATTAATTCCCAAGAAAAGAATGAGTTCTTGATTTGTGTCTCCTAAAAAGCAAGCAAATTTTAAAGTCTCTATGGGCTACATGTATTCTGCCATGTCTTTTCTTCAATACAAGGTAACCCCTGCTGAGCTATTAGTCATATACTAGAAAAAGACCTTCTGTAGAGTTGAAATATACTTTCCATATGTCAAATAGCTATGTTAAAGAGCTTCTGAGCTATAATGTTAAATAGTTTCTCAGTCTAGCTAGTACTTCAGAAGAACATATATCCCTCCCTCTCATCAAAAATGGAAGATTACACCCAGAATGGAAGAATAATAATGGTTACTGTGGCAGCCATTGAGGTGCACTGTTAGAATCTCCCTTCAAGAAAAACTTGATATTCAGATGCAAGGAGTGCTGGCAGCCTCTAGCTATTAAAGGACATCAGGATTTATCTCAGCTTCTGAGCTGAGGCCATGCTCTTCCAGCAGCTCCCAGCCAATGGCTGAACATGTTCTGGGATTTGTCCATTTCTGCCCAATATAGGACTCCTTTAAAGGATAATCTTTGCTCAGGACCTTTTCTAAGTTGGCTGATACTTTGTCAGATCTAAATGATGGTGTGAAGCTTTTCTGTTCAATTCTTCTTCCTTTCTTTCACAGGAATCAGATATGCATTGTGGTCTGAAAGCTTTCCCTACCCAATCTTGCTTCCTTCCTCTTTCATCTTTCACATGGAGTGCCCCCTAATAAACCTCTTGCATTCCTAACTCAATCTCAATGTCTGTTTCCTAGAAGTCTGAAATGATACAACTAAAAATGTTTACCAAGAACCTACTATATGAAAGAGTGTATCATAGTGTGTTTAGGGAAGTTATTTAACCTCCCCTAAATGTTCCCTCATTGGTAAATTGTTTTTTTTTTAAGAATTAAAAGAATATCTACAAAGAGCAATTTGTACAGTGTCTGGTATACAGTAAGTCCTCAATAACTTATATAACATCAAGAGTATTATCATGCTATATGCTAGACTCTGTGTGAGGAATTTCATGTTTATTATTTGTAATCCTTGTTATAATCAGCAAGCAGCATCATGCTTATTTGACATAAGGAGGAAACTAGGGTTCAATGAAGTTAGAATAACTTGTTCAAAGTAGTTTATTTGTAGCTACCTGGGATTTAAACCCAGCAAGTTCTGCAGAAAAGAGCAATGTACATGTATGTTGGAAAAGAATCCATTGCTGTACTTAGAATGTAAAGGAGCTCTCTATTCCCTCTATGACATGGTATGTACAGTGTGTAATTAAGACAAATTACTTTGGGAATTCTTTCATAACTCTAAATCTATAACCTTAATTCTACCACATATATGACATTAGAATCTGTCAATGTATGTTTAAGACTAAGCATTTATCTAAAAGCTTTGAAGAGCAATACATAATGCCACTGACACTCTCTGATGAGTTCCCATCAGTTATTTTCATAGAATGGCTCTCAAGTTGGGTTTATCTGATGTTTTCTTATGACTAGACTGAGGTTATGTTTAATATTCCATAATCTTGCTGTTAGAAAAATTGGATCAACTGAAATCACTCTCCTCTGTCTGTCTCTGCATCCGCCACCCACCACGGGACAAATATTCAAGCCCATTATTAAAAGATGCAAAAGAAATCTAATAGAAACATAATGGCAGAAGGAAGTTAATATATTTTATGATTCTAAAAGACTTTCTAGTGAGGTGGCAACAACTTTAACTGAGTGGCAACTTTTGGATCACACTTGTATTTTTCCTTGCCTCATAGTTTCAAGATAAAGAATTTTAAGTACAATTAAAAAATTATGTTACATAGTTAAAAAAATAGAGATTGTGCTGTTTCTTCAGGAATCCTATAATGGATAAGGTTGGTGCAATGGACTTGGAGGTACAGTTTTCTTACAGACATTTTACAAAGGAACCAGTCTCTTTCCCAGAAAAAATACGTGGGGTTGACTAAAAAGCCCTCCTATGTGTAAAATAGCATATGGTTTATGATCTGAAAGATGAGATGGCTACTTTATGCCCAATGTGGCTATTGGCCTTTAAGCCAATTAGCCAAAAGTAGTCAGCATCACCATAGAAAGAAAAAGAGCAGTAAAGTAAATAAACTTGTGTTCTGGCAGCAAAGGTAAGGTACCTCAGAACTACAGGTCTGAACAAATAAATTAGCCATTTGTGTCTAGAGTGATGCTACCAAACCACCAAATAGGGGGTCTGTTGAAAATGAAAATTACATCTGTAATGAAATAACATGTAATTACAAAAAAATGTATGTTAAGATTCTGTACATTTTTGCATCAGTTTACACATAATGCAATTTGTTTATTGTGAATACTTTTTTGAACAATTTTCAAGTAAAGGATTCAGTTTCATTCTAATGTAGAAACTTAAGGTCCCCATCAAGGTCACAGTAATAGCATGTAGATACTCCCAGTTATTTGGTATCCAAAAGGGATGTTTATGAAAATACGCTTTTGCACAAGGACTGTTACATATGCACAGATGTATGTGTGTATCAGAACAGAATATGCACTTTGGGGAAATTAAATAAATACATTTGAAAAAGTGGACTCTTAAGTATAGCTATAAATCTCAAAAAGAAACAGGTCTAATTTATTGCCCTTGTGGGAGAAATTCAGGGTGTACTCGTTCTGGATGTACTTTCCTTTTCACTGTTAAAACTACAGCACAGAGAGGTAATTTTCAGTTTGTGAATTCTACTGTGAAAGGACCAAAGTGATCTCACTGGAAATGTTTCCCAGAGACTCTCCTTTGCTTTATAAAATAATATAACTGGATGTGAAATGAACTGCCAGCACATTTTAAAACACATATATTGCAAATGACAGCAAACTTGGAAAAACTGTCAGTGCCTAAATGCTGTGGTTATGCCAGTAAAGGGGGCATAGGCTCTTGTGTTTTGGGGGAATACATAAAATTACGTATCTTTTAAATGTGTAATAAAAAACAATGTTCAGAAGCTTCCTAAAACAACATGTTAATTTGGCTTTTGGTAAATAAAACTCTAAGGAAAACTTCCTTCCAAATGTGAGTGTCAGAATGAAAATCTGTTGACATTGAATGAAGATGAAATAAGTAAAAATTTCCCTTAAATACAAAGGGATTATGGTTATGATTCACTAATTAGAAGCAATAACATGATTCAAAAGCTATGGTAAATTTTAAATGAGAATTGCAGTGAGACCAATTTACTTAGATGGATAATTGTCAGAGTAAATAGAGGTTATAAACTGTGCTACGTAATGTGGGATATTTTAATTCACTATGATTAAAACAAAACAAAGCAGACAGTGGATTCTAAATAAATGATTTGATGATGATGTTGACTATTGCAAAATCAATTAAGATGGTATTATGCTTTGTCCTGTTAAATAATGTCCATTTTATAAATACCATAAGGTTTATTAAATTTAAGAAGTTGCTTTAGTCTTTCATAATGTCCTAAGATATTAATTGAATTAAGTAAACCATTACCATAAAAGAGAAGCACTCTGAAGTGCTTTGTGGGCTAATGTGGCTTGAGGAATAATCAAAGCTTATCTGATCTCAAAGAAAATGTGGGCTTATTCAAAGGTATTCCTTTCTGATGTCTAGTTCATTCTGATGTATTATCAGTCTAACTATTCAAACATGATCTTGTATGGAAAAAATGAAAATCATAAGATAGCTTCACATTAAAAAAAGCTATTATCATAGACCACATTTATGTGGTTTCTACTGTGCTCTTGAGATCATTAAATGAGATAGTGCTTCCCATAGTGTCTGACATGGCATAATCTAATACTTGACTGCTTGGATATTTTCTTGATATTTGACACCAATACTAAGCAGTGGTCAGAGAAATGACTAAATATTTTTAACACACATGAATGAAAACTCTACTTATTCAAAGGGTGGATTTAAACACTTTTTAAGGATAGATTTATACTTTGTAGTATGATTGATATTTATATTTTCAGGGTTATGATTTTATATATAGAAGATATCTTTTTATTTACATTCATAATTATATTATAAAATGTGAAAGAAGAATATGGAAGTTTTGTCACTGATATAACTAGTTTTTTCTTAGGATGCCTGAAGAAGGCAAGTTTTATTAGACATCTAAAATGTTAAACAGTCACATTCTCTGCTTTTGAGAGTACTACTGATGACAAAATTTCTCCTAAATATATACTTTTCCTTTAAGTATTTCATTGTTCATCTATAATCTAAACAACTCATCTCCCCCATATGAATTTTTCATTTTTGTTACCTACTAGTGGCAAGAACTTGAGCAAAGTACTTCACTTCAGGGCCTCAGATTAGGAAATATGTCCAAGTCCATTAGTGTTTTTCAAAATATGGGTCACTATCCTATTAGTGAGTCACAATTAGTATTTTTATAAAATAAAATGGGATTGACTCAATTTGAATAGAAAATATAGAGCACAAGACACCGTGTAAGGCTAGTTTGTATATTTTGTTGCAGTTTTAAACATATGTACCCATACTGTGTGAAAACATATTCCTTAATATGGGTTGCAGTAAAAAAAGTTTGAAAAATAAGAATCATAAGTACCTTCTAAATCTAAAATGAAATTATTCTAGTTTCCACCTCTAAATTTCTGAAAATGACTTTTTTTAACCTCATACTGTATATTGCTTGATAGACAGTAGCAGCTAGTTACAAGAGTACTTACCTGAAATGACTAGAAAATATTTATTCCCTCCTTTAGTTGTAACCATTAATATCCATTGTAAGTCTTTAAAAGACCCTTCCTTGGGCTTTCACCCCCTTAAAAAAATCCAAAAAAATGTTGGACATCAACAATTTAAAACAGATTAATCTGCATATGTATTCCACAAATACATATAACATATACTGTGGTAAGGGACTGGGAGATATAAAGTGAACTGGTCAGCATGGTCCCAACATTCAATAAGTTTGTAATTTTTAGGAAAACATCAACTATAAAAAAAAAACAGTCCTAACCAAAACCAAACAGTAGAGTTCATAGGTGTACTACCATGAAATATTACCCTAATAATCAGTAACATGAGCTGTTATTTTTTGAGTATCTAATCTACTCATTCACTTCACAAACATTTAGTGCATACCAAGTGTTTTTCTAGATTGGATGTTCCAATAAAATGATAAAGTCCATATTCTCAAGGAACTTACACAATATTGAAAAGTAGAGAAAATAAGTACATGAAAAAAAATCAAATAGTTATGTCATAATGGTGTAACAGGCATTGACTAAGGGCTACTTTTTATTTGATAGCCTAAAAAGGCCTCTATATACATGTGTGGATAGTAGTTAAATAAAAATGAGATATGAATGACAAAAAGACATCCACTTAAAGATCTGGAGAGGAGCATTCCAGGAAAAGGGATCAGCTGGACAAATGCCAGATACTAGGCAGATAGGAGTTTGGCATGTTGGAAAATAGGAAGTAGGTGAGAATGGCAAAGGACTAGTGAAGAGAGAATGGTAAATGAGGTAAGGGGTATAGAAGGGAGCCAGATTGAATAAAGTCCTATAAACCATGGTAAAATGTTTAGAATATATTTTAACTGCTAGAGGGAGTCATTTGAGAGCTGTAAGCAATGACTTTTGTAGTCTGATTTTTTTTCTTTAAAGACCAGTAGGGCTGCTGTTTAGAAAATAGATTTAACACAGCAAGAACAAAAAAATTAGGAGACTATTAGTCATTTAGGTGAGAGATGTCTGTAGCTTAGATTAAGTAGTAGCACTGGAGATGAAAAGGAATAGAAATATTTGGGGAAAGTTTTGAAAGTACAATACAGAATTTGTTGATATAGGGGGGTTGGCAAAGAAGGGAATCAACAGTTCCCAGAGTTTTAGTTTTTTGCAACTAGGTGGATGATTTCATCAGCATCCGAGGGGAAGAGCAAGCTGGGGGACGTGGTAGCAGGAATACAGAGTTGTCTGGGATATGTTAACTTTGAGATGCATATTAGCCATCTAAGTGAGTGCGTCAGGGGTGCAGAACTGGATTTCAGGAGAGAAGAATTTGGGAAGCATCTGCATATAAATAGTACGTATAACCCCGGGACTGATACCTCCATGAAGAATGCCCTCCAGTATTTCTTTCTAATCTTGATGACAACTCAAGATAGATATTTTCCTTTTATATAATTAGCTGCTTTTTATGTATGAGCAATTCTGGTGCTCAGATATGCATGCTGAAAGTCACCCAGCTACCAAATGGCAGAGCCTGAATTCAAATCAGTATGATAAGAGTTCTTGTTTTTTTCCCGTTACACCAGGTTTTTATTGAAGTGTTAGAATATGGGAGTTTCTGAGTGGAGGATTTTTAACTTTTTGAATGAAGAGTGTTTAAAAAGGTCTGTTTAGTCTGGAGAGAAGGAAGCTCATTCAGAATCTAATCCAAGTTTATAAATTCACTCGTGTTTTCTGTCCTTATGGAACTTCTCTGCGGTATGTGCCATTGATAGCACCTTTGCGTTTTTATTTTTACCACTCTATTCTCTTGGCTTGTAGGATATGCCTCTTTTCTCCTATTTTGATTGCCTCTTCTTCACAGACCCTTAATTATGGTGGTTATGCAGGAATTTTTTTTAGCTTTCTTTCCTCCTTTTACATATTTCCCCTCTTTACATTCATGTTTCCATTATTTCAAATACTAAATATACGATTATGGCCCTAAAATTTCTTGCTTCAACTCCAGACATTTCTCCCTAATTCTAGTAGACTAGGTTCAAAGGTTCTTAAAAACAATTAACCTGGTGGGAAAGGAGGTTCCCCTGTGAGGCTACAGAGGCAAAGCGATGTGTAGGGGATGTGGTGGTCTCATTCCCACATTTACCCAGTATTTCACTTATTCACTTATTTTTCAGCACTTATATATTGGCTGCTCTTATAGAGATATTTCAAATCTAGAGTGGCAGGCAGTATTCCACAAGGAGCATTAACTAGGGGTATCCATAGGAACTTTTAATAAATCCTTGGACACAGGAAAGGCCATATGCAAAGGCAGAATCCCGCTAAAGAGATTTAATGAAAATTCTGGCGTTTATCAATTTGTGGAAGGAGGAAAGTTGAGGAAAGGGATTCAAGTAGAACGTTGGGTTGCAGCAGGCCATGCAGAGAACAAGGTACTGATTAGGGAGTGCGGAGGAAATACATCTATGCAGTAAAAAATTAAAAACCGGGAGTGGCGAACAGAAAAAAAACAGCGTTTGTTAAAAATCCATGGTAAAATAAACACCTCACCCAAGCCGGCTCAGTCCGCAGCCGGGCCGCCTGGGTGCCGTCAGAGCCGTGGCGCGCCGCGCACCGCCCAACTGGCCCCACGCCCAGAGTCGCGTGCACGTGCGCGGCGGATCCCGCCCCCTCTGCTGTCTTGGCCAATAAGAAATGTTAGCGTAATTCGCCCCCGCTGTCGCAAATCACGTGACCGCGCCTCCCCGCCCTCTCACCCGCTGTCTGCAGGTTCTGAGAAGATGGCGAAGGTCTCAGATCTTTACGATGTCACTTGGGAAGGTAACTCGGGCGGGGCGGGCGCGGAAAGACCAAAAGCCCTGGGAAGCAATTCGGGAGTACTTGCTGCCTTCGGAGAGCTGGACCTCTGGTCTCTCCTCGGCACTGGAGCTCTCATTGGATCGGCTGAGCTGAGGTAGTGGCTGAGGTGGAGGCTGAGGCTGACCGTTTCTTTGGCCCGGCCGCCGACTGGAGTCTGCTCTTCTGCCCTCTGCTTGTGTTTATCCATAGACTGACCAACGTGACTCCGCGCCAGTCCGCCGGCCCAGGGCAGCTTCCATTATCAGGCGGGAGGAAGCTGGGGCTGAGGCTGCGGCTGCTGGGCGGCGCGTAGGAGACGGGATAGTTGCCTGCCGAAGCTTCAGTATAGGTTTCTTAGATGATAGTATGCACAGAACCTTAAGGAATGAGTAAGTGTGTTAGTGCCAGCAGATAAGGTTTAACTAAATAACTTGGACCTTACCCTGTGGACATTCTAAAGAGGAGTGATATAATTTGATTTAAAATAACAAATAATTACTTAAGTTTGTTGAGGAACAAAACTTACGTTAAAGCGCATTTAAACTGTTAAGTACTAATATATAAAAAGATGATCTGACTCCTGCCCTTAGCTACAACTTTATCTTAAGCTATGTAATTCTTACTTGATGAGCTGGCTATGCTGGCTTTGTTGAATTCCCAGAATGTGCCATGCTCCTCTTGTCTTAGGGCTGGCTGGACACATGCTGTTCCTTCCACCAAGAGCCTTCTTCCACTCTTGCACCCATTATAGTTTATCATTTCTCAGAATTCCTCTCAGAGGTCACATACTTCAAAGAGCTCTTCTTGACCCCCCCCCTACACCTGCCCCAACCCTCCACCAAAATTTTTAGTAAGAGGAAACAAGAACAAACAAGCAACAAATCCTAACCCTGGTCTTTTAACTATATGTCCTCTTGCTATTGAAGTACTTTTACTCAATTGTGTTAAGTTTTAAATTTTTTTCTCTCCTAGAATGAAGGAAGGGGCCAGGCCTGCCTTGTTCTAGTGCCTGACATGTTGGAGAAACTCAGTAATTATTTGCTGACTAAATGAAATGTTAATAATAAACATTAACACATTGTCACAAAAAAGCTTATAGGCCATTTTTCTAGTGTTGGAATAATTTTTTTAGTATTTTAGATAGACTTAGGCACCTCACTGAATAGGATAATAGTTTGCTCACTTATAAAATGAGGGTTTAGACCATTCCAGAATTAAAATTCTATTTTAGGGAAATTTCAAGGGAAGAGTATTCTAGAGATTTCTTTCAGATACTTAACGGTTACAGATTTTTAGTATATAAGAGAATGATGAGTACTCTCCGGCATATTTTCCTTTGTGTAGATTTTTTTGGGAGGGAGTGTCAGTTGAACCCATGGCCTTAAGAATTACATCGAGTAGCATCAATGAATTAAAATTGAAATGATTAGTTCAAAGAGTACTGTTATTCTTGGGATGGGAAAGATTATCACATGTTTATAAAAGACCTATATAGTAGGTCTAACACTTTAAGTCTCTAGTGGGCTCTCTAAGAAGTAGAATATATGTTTGGTATATTCAGCCAATGGAAAGTTATTGGTATTTATTATATGAAAGTCATTACTTAGAAGTTCAGAGGTGGTAAAAGACCTGAAAGGGTTAGTCAGATTTCTTGAGAATAGGGTATTTGGGAAGGATGTGGAGAGGATGTGGATAGGATGCCTAGCACAATGCTTGGCCTATAAATAGGCACTAAATAATATTTGTTGAAAAAATATAAGGATGTTTAAGGGGATTTTAGGTGTTCATGCTGTCTCTGCTTCCTTTTTTTCAGTCCTTCAAACAACCACACTTTGGTTTCCATGCCCTGTCACTACAGTAAGATTCCTAGGGCAGCCTGATGATAGGTCTAATGTATGTGTTTTGTACTATGTTTGTCATTGCAGATCACTCCCTCTATGAAACTTACTTCCTTGGTTTCTTTATAATGTTAAAGTTCTCCTCTTACTTTTCAGACCTTTCTTTTCCTGAGTTTTCTACATCCATTTGCTCCTTAGTTTTTGGTATTCCTTACAGTTCCTTCATTAGCCCTCTTCATCTGTTAATGGTGGTTGTTAAAGCTGAGATCAATAGACTCTTGACTGATGTAGGTATAAGTGTTTTGTAGTCTGAATTCCCTGAAATTAGATGCAAAATTGACTGAATGTAAACATGTACAGTTGACCCCTGAACAGTGTGGAGGGTTATGGAACACTGACCCACTAAGCAGTGGAAAATCCACATACAGCTTTTGACTTGCCCCCAAACTTAACTACTAATAGTTTATGTTGACTGAAAGTCTCACCAATACCATCAAGTTGATTAACACATATTTTGTATGTTATATGTGTTATGTGCTGTATTCTAACAGTACGGTAGAGAAAAGAAAAATTTTTTGAACTTGTCACAAATCTCCAAGAATTTTTCCAATATATTTACAGAAAAATAATCCATGTATAAGTGGACTCACGCAGTTCAAACCTGTGTTTAAGGGTTAACTGTACATGTTTCTTGGAAAAGATGGTTCAGAGGTCTGACCATCAGCTTCAAAAGAGATCTAAAAGTGTTAAAGGTCCTCGGTGGGCAATCTCACCTAGCTTTAAATATTAGCCTATATGCTAAAGAAAATGCTAATTAAACACATATTTGAGTACTTTGCACCAGGCAATGTTTTGTTATTGAGGATACAGTGCTGAGCAAGACAGGCAAGGTCCCAGATCTCATGGAATATACCCTGGGATTTCACTTCTAAAGGTCCATGTTTATAGACATGTATATGTTTTGTGAAGGTCACTTAGGAGGTAGGTTGGTTATTATGAAGAATTTGGACTTTATTTTGTAGATGGTTAGGATCCACTTTTCCATTAAAAAAAATGAATAGTTCCTTTCATTAAACTTAAACTTTAAAATGTGTATGTGATATAGGGCAGGGCCTTTCCTTTTTGATAAAGATCCCCTGATTGAAATTTCTTGTCATCTTTAATAAACCATTTTCAGTTTTGCTTTCTTTAACATGGAACAGAAATATTAAACTCTTTTATACAGCTATAGTGCATAGGTCTTTTAGATGTATATTGTTTCCTTATTATATTTTTAATTAAGTCACCTTGCCAAGTATGACAGCAGTTTTTCAAAGCTATTTACTTTAGTGGAGTCTTTCAAAGCATTCAGGTTTGATTCATAGTAATAAGTCTGTCTTTTTGCATTCAAGTTTTCTTTGGCTTACATAATATATAATTACACTATATAATTACATTAAGTTTACCTGGCATGCACTAGTTTGCCTACAGACACAGCTCAGTTTTTTTAATGTAACAGTTGATGGAAATGATTATCCAAGAGCTAGATAATGAGGCCTATTAGCCAAGAGCTTCTAAAATGCTGTGGGCATCATCAGTATGTTTTGCAGAAAGAAATTATTTGAGTTGATCTAAGGAGGAGGTTAAGAGAGTTTCTACGGAACCTTATTACTCTCACCTATCATATTTTAATTACTTGTTTACATTCTTTATACACAAAGATCTTTTTAATCCTCCACTGACCAGCATAGTGCTTAAGAGTCAGAAACAAGCTCTAAGTAAATGCTGATTAAGATTTTTTTAGCATTTATGTTGTATGAAGTGCTGTACATAAATTATCTAACATTAGACCTCCTAAACTCAGGTGCCAAGCGATAAGGATTATGTGTGAAATTGGGTAAAAGATGATAGTGGTGTGTGTGAAGAACTAGTGAGTTCATGGCCTACTTTGATGTAATCAAAATCAGATTAAAAATAAATAAACCCCTTCACAAAACATTATACTGGTCAAGCAACATCTGAAGGATTTAGGATTTGATTTATTTAACTTTTCTACACAGACCTACCTATAAGGCATGTTTTTGATCTGTATAGCCGAGGTTTGAAATGTTAAGTGACAGGTCTAAGATCATCATGTTGATAAGTGGCAGCATTGGAATTTAAACTCAAGTCCTTTGACTTTAGATCCTATACCTTTATGCCACTTCATGCTCTAAATCAGAATTGGCATATTTTTTTCTGTAAAGGGCCAGATAGTAAACTTTTTTGGCTTTGTGTGACATGATCTGTGTCAACCTTTTGCTCTGCCACTGTAGCATTAAAAACAGCATAGACAACACTAAATGAATAAGGGTACCTGTGGGTTTTTTTGTGTTTTTTTTTGGGTGCCTGTGCTCTGATAAAATTTTATATATAAAACAAGTTGCTGAAAATAATCTACTCTGGGGCTGTTGATTGATCTCTGATTTAAATCCCCTGCTCTAAATAAAATGTGAAGAACAAAGCAAGAGATGGAGGGATTATGAAAAGATAAATTCCATTTGGTTTTGTAGACTGTACTATTGGCTTGGGGAGAAGCTTCAAAGCCTGTTGATTCAGAAACAGAATTAACAGTAGTTATTAGAACAGGGAGGGAAATAGAGGGTAGAATATTACTAATTAAAATTTTTTTAGCGCATGTACCAGGCACTCTTTAAACACGTAAATCAACTCATAGATGAGTTTTTAGATGAGAACATTAACATGCCAGATAATTAAGTCACCCAATATCACACAGTTAGAAGGTAGCCAAGCTGAAATTTGAGCTCAAGCAGTTTGAATTTTACATCTTTACTCATAACCACTAATGCATCTTTCAGATGTGTGAAAGAGAAAACTGAAGAAAGAAGATAAAAATGTAAAATTTGTGGAAGTTTTGAAACAGGAAAAACCTTTGGGTAATGAAAAGAATAATGGGGTAAAACTGAATTACTTTTGAGTTTGCTTTTTGAAAAGAATTATGGGAAAAATTGAATTTTCTTCTAAAATTCAGAGCATGGATAAGTAGCGAAATATTTGGGTCAACGGAGCTTTTTGTTTCCCTTATTTATCTTTATAAAAAGTGCTGTTCTCTCCTAATTTTTCCTCTTTTGGAGGATGATCTTTCATGCTTTTATTTAAGGCCCCTGGAAGTAGTCTTTGACAGAGAAGTATGTTACCCACTCCTTTCTGGAGTTATATCAGTGAAGAATTAGCCTGAGTTCCATTCTGCAGTGACCTGAAGGAATTGACTTGCATTCCTCTCCCTCTTCCCCTAATCTAGGTGGATTGGACAATATCCCATTCCCCGAGAACATCAGATACTTTTCATTGCTGTACCATGGTTTATGCTCTTTGCTATAAACTTCATCTAACAAACTGTCTTTGATCCTTAGGGCTTAACTTTTATATATTAGAAGTCTTTGTTGACCCTTTCTCTGTGACAGATTAAATTAATCTCTAATCTCTCCCTCACTTTGCTGGTTTAATGCTCTGAATATACTATTTTGCTCTGAGTATACCACTATTTTAGCTTTTACACATGATTTTGCAGTTGTCTACAGTTTTTCTCTTAGCTCGTCAGTTTCTCAGGCACAAGGGATGATTCTTTTTTAATCTTTATATTTCTAGCATATGTTATAGAGATAATGTATTAATACATTTTTGAATGGCTAGAAGTCATGGGGGATAATATATCAATGGATGAAAGGAGAATATTTTAAAAATATGATTTTTCAATAATATACCTTGGTTATGAATAAGTAGACAGAGACTGATAGAAGTGGAAGACTGTTGGTGAATCACAAAAAGAGATAGGAACCAGTTTTCTTTTAGTTTCTAGGTTATGGGCAGAAATTGTTTCTTAAAGGGTGTTGCAGAGAATTACTATTCTAAAGCAAGTTAAAAATTTGTCAATAGATTAAATGATAATTCTTGAATTCAAACAGCCTATTTTATTAATATGTCTGGGCTAGCATTTCTTAATTTGTGTGTCAGAATATGGGCAAGGGGTTCAGTGTTGTGGAACAGATCTATAAAACACTGAATACATTCCCAAGGCTCTTACTCTTTTAAAATAATAATATGCCGGGTTGAAAGAGAATGTGGGTTTAAGACTATAAGTGAACTGTGGTACAGGGGATATGGTTTGAATGAGTTCTAAGAACCAAATTATGGATTTAAAGATAACATATGTTATATTGTGATATAATAAGGAATATGTATTTGGTCTTTGCCCCAGTTCGTGGCACAGAGCTCCTAAACCCTTATAATTTCCTAAGTAACAGAGTTGATAGGAACGTCTGTTGTAGTATTTGGTCTTTAGTCCTGGGTTCCTGACAAGAGCTTCTAAGTCATTTGGAATTTCTAGAGTGAGAAGAGTATCTTTTTCTATGCTAATGAGATGACTGGTAGCTAGCTAGCTTTAGGATGAATGCTGGTCACCAGAAAGATCAAGGTGTAATTAAAGGGTTGGAACTTCACTCTCACCCCTCAGTCACCTGGGAGGGGAGAAGATCTGGAGATTGAATTAATAACCAATGGCCAGTGATTTAATTAGTCTGCCAGTGGAATGAAACCTCTGTAAAAGGTCCGTGAACTATGAGGTTTGGAGAGCTTCCAGGTTGTTGAACAGCATAAGGTGCTGGGATGGAGACTCACCCAAAGAGGGCTAGGAAGCTCTTCTGCTTTCCCCCACCCACCACTTTGCCCTACGTATCTCTTCTATTTGGTTGTTCCTGAGTTGTATCCTTTAAAATAAACCAGTAATAATAGTAAGTGAAGAATTCTAAGTTCTGTAAACCATTCCAGCAAAATACCAAACTTGAGGAGGATGTTGTGGGAACCCTTGACTTTATAGTCAGTCTGTTAGAAATATTGGTGGCCCTGAATTGTGACTTGTGGTGTCTGAAGTGGGGGCAGTCATGTGGGACTTAGCCCTTAACCTGTGGAGTATGAGTAACTTTTTAGTTTGCCTGCTCAATTCCTCTTCAGCCTTTGAAATTCAGTTAAAGGTTACTTTCTGTGCAGAGTGGATCAAACTTATTTTTAGGTTTCAGAGAGAATTAACTGTATGTTAATTTGTAATGATTTTCTAAGACCATTTTTGTAAATTCGGTTAGGGTCTAGTTTTATCTTACAATGATTTTTGTTTTCTTTTGTAGAGTTTGAACTGTAGGGACTCAGGTAATTCATATAAAGCAGTGAAAATCCCTTGTGCTTCTATTTATTCTCTAGGGACATAGCATATTGTTTATTTAACTCTGTTCAGAAATTTAGTTTAGCTGTTTAAATCTATTCATCTTACAGAAGGAAGAAGGTGGTACTTTACATGTATGTATGTCAGATTTTCAGAGGCAAGAATAAGGAAGCATGTATGTAATTGGCAAATTGGACAGTTCTACCATAACTATATAAACAGGGATCTTTTGTTTACTGGATTAGGTACTTTTTTTTCTTCCCAGTTATTATTTCTGTTGTTATCAAAGTGCTGTTTTTTAAAACTCCAGTTCTTGTTATAATATGCAAAGTTGTTCTCTTCTTTTGTTTGCTAGTGCATTTGACGTTACTTTACATTATTCCTTTTATTTCTTATTGTATATATAATCAAAAGATTTCCTTTAATCTTTTTGCTGTTTTTTCCTTGCATAGTTTGTATCTTTGTATATTATATGTACTCTTGTAGTAATAGTGTTATTAAGGGAGTTTTGTGATGAGTATGCCTTCAGTGTTGATAGCCTCAGTGGTGCACTGATTATGGAAATTTTATATTCTTAAGTTAGTGGGTGAACTTTGGGAGAACCTTGAATTTTTTGAGATTTCTAGTATAATTTTATACATTTTTCTATGAAAATATGCCCTAGCTTTTATCAAATTCTGAACATTGTAAGCTGAAAAAAGTTAAGGTCCATAGTTTCTTAAAGGGATAGAGAATCTTTATAGCGAACCCATGCCATTCATTATTTTTAAAGATAGTTGTATATCCTCTATAATGCATTTTTGGTCTTCTAAAGGATCTCTTGCTCTTGTTAAATTGATTTTCTGTCTTATGAACTTAGACATACTACAGACTTTTATATAGTGTGAGTTTATTTTCTTAAGGAGTTGATTTCATCTTGTCAATTTTTTGACATTGATCAAATATATATATAATAACAAACTTTTTTTTCAGAAATGCGAGATAAAATGAGAAAGTGGAGAGAAGAAAACTCACGAAACAGTGAGCAAATTGTGGAAGTTGGAGAGGAATTGATTAATGAATATGCTTCTAGGCTTGGAGATGATAGTAAGTTTTTATTATATTCATGCTCAGCACATTCCATTTGTGTTTTTTCGATTTTTTTGAAGACAGTCTTTTCATTATGTTTTTTCTGCAGTTCATATCAATCTATCTAATTTGACACTTTTAAAAAATGTTCTCAGTAAAATAAATACTTTATTTTGAGAAAGATAAATAATTGCTGGTGAAGCTATCAAGTAAGCTTTTTTGTTTTAAAGCTCACAGGGCTGCGATCCTGGTCTGATCAAAATAAAGAATCTTTTAGAACAGTAAAGGTATTAAATAACTAGAGGTAAAAGGTATTGAAAATATTTCAAGTTACTGAAAGCATGTGAGGATGCTTTCTTTAATTCATGGTATAATACAGTAAGTCAATTTCTGTTTATAAGTAGTTTTTCTAAAATATCAGAAATAAGAATTTATGACCTGGTATCTTTTGGGAGATTTTTATATTAAATTCATTTTTTTCTCTCTGTATATTTAGTTTGGATCATATATGAACAGGTGATGATTGCAGCTCTAGACTATGGTCGGGATGACTTGGCATTGGTGGGTATTTAAACTAATTCTATTTTATATTTAATTTGCTTCGTGAATTACATATAAACAGGTACAACTTAGTATATGGCTTGTACTGAATGCTTTCTGTGGCTGGTTTTTGATGCTACTCCTAAGTGTAGGTGGGGCTAACTAAGTACTTTGGAATACTATGTTCTTAAATCTTTTTAGCAATCCTAAGTAGGTATTTCATATTCCAGTTTTACTGAAGAGATTAAATTAGTTAGTGAAGGTTATGCATTTAGTAGGTAAATTATGCAATATTAGAGTTTAAAATAAGCAGATAGTTTAAAACAAGTTTATCTGTTGGGTTGTTGAATAACTTTAATAGTACAGGTGGTCCCTGACTTATGATGGTTCAGCTTAGGATTTTTTTACTTTTACAATGGTGTGAAAGTAATATGCTTTCAGTAGATACCATACTTCAAATTTTGAATTTGGTATTTTCCTGGGCTAATGGTACTTTATTGTCTAGCGATACTAGGCAGCAGGTGAGCGCAGCCTCTCGTCAGCCACGTGATCATGAGGGTAAACAGCCATTACAGTAAAACCATTCCATACCCATACAGCCATTCTGTTTTTTACTTTCAGTACAGTTTTCAATAAATTACATGATACTCCATACTTTATTATAAAATAGGCTTGTGTTAGATGTTCTGAGCATGTTTAAGGTAGGCCAGTCTAAGCTTTTTTTGGAGGTTAGGTGTATTAAATGCATTTTCAGCTTCTGATATTTTCAACTTATGATGGGTTTAATAGGACATAACCTCACCATAAATCAAGAAAGATCTGTATATAATGTTAAATACCGTTTTTCAGTATTGTGAATATATACCTTCAATTATTAGAAATTCTTAACATACAGAATGTGGCTTAAAATACTAATACTGCTTTTGAAATAAAAGAATGATAAGAGCTGTATTTTTTAACACTCATGCTAGGGACTGTGGTAAATGCTTTTATTGTGCTTTATCTTCACAGTTCTTAATTTGCATTTCATATTGATATTGTATTCATTTTACAAATGAGGAAGCAGAAGTTTCTTCTGTTCTTTGTTTTATTGTTCTATGATCCTGAGTTCCTTAGTACTACTTCATGCTGCTTCCTCATTTAAGTCAAAAAGAAATACACAAAAACAAAGTAGAAATACAAGGAGAATATACGAATTACCATTGTCCTTTTCAAGGTAGTTACGTTTTGTTGGCTGTACGCGTAATTCCAGTGGTGCTGCCAGTGGTAAAAAATATTCCACACAACCTTTTTGGATTATCTTTAGAACCTATGAGACATAGTTAGTCTTTTGCATATCCACAGAGGTGGTAGTTTATATCTTGAGGGAAATTTAAAAAATCTTTTTAAAATAGCCTAATGCCATTTGATAAAGGAGATCAAATTAGACAATAAGTTTTTTTGTACCAGTATTTTTTTTTTTGGTTCAGAATTTCTACAGTTAGTTTGATTGACTAAGTAATATGAGTTTTGCATGATGTCAAACAAATAAGTGAACATCATCTTCAGTTTTGACCAGCTTGAATGTTTTTAGTGTGGCAAATTTTCAGCTATAAACTTTTAAACTATACTTCAAGATCATATTAAACTTATTACTGGTTAATAGTATATTTTACTAGTTAAAAGCATTTTTTTTTGCTTACTTATGCTTTGGGGTACTAGAGTGACCGTTTTCATTTATATTCCTTACCATTTCTAGCACTTCTGAGACTGTTATAATCCCTCATATGTTGCTGAGAGTATAGTAGGTACTCAGTAATTTGATTCTTTATTTAGTTGAGTTGATGGATGAGTAATACATATTTTCTCAAAGGAGATTGGTAATCCATAGGTACGGTTTGTGTGTTTTATGATTCCAAATAGGGGTATGTGTACTGACATGACTAATTTATGATTTCAACTGGGCAAAATGAAGCAAAGTATTAATACTATTTGCTAGGGATTTTAGAGGATACCAAAGAACTTAATTTTTATCAAGAGAACGCTTATGCAATAGTTAGGAAGAAAAAGTCAGGAAGCTGTTGTAGGCATTGAAGTGGGGCCTGGCACGTTATGGAAGCAATTTTTAAGGAGAAGTTATATGTAGTATTCTTGGAGAGTTATTCATGGACCTCAAGATCTCTCATTTTTGCAGTTAAGGGCATGATCTGTTTCAGAGAGCTTATTGTTGCCCTCACTGTAAATTCAGAGTCCCTTTTTCATCACATTATTCATTACTGATTAATTTCACTTCATGTCATTATATCACACTAATGAAATTATTGAAGAAGATACCCTGAAGACTATAGAGGCCATTCCTTGTACCCATTATGTAATGTAATGACTACTCTTTAAGTCTTTATGAATTATTTTTTCAGTTTTGTCTTCAGGAGCTGAGAAGACAGTTCCCTGGCAGTCACAGAGTCAAGAGACTAACTGGCATGAGATTTGAAGCCATGGAAAGGTACTGAATCTTGTACAGTGTGCTCCTATTTTAAAATGGCAAACATAGGGCCTATATTTTGGTCCTCCTACACCCACAGCAACATTAGTAATCATGCAATATATTTTGCTTCTGGGTTTCAGAATAGTGTAAGGGTGCTTCAAAGCATAAATCATACCAGTTACTCCCAGTAAGTAGGATTTGACATAAGTATGAATCCATTAACCATCTTTGGCCTATTGAAATGAGATCATGCTTTGGATTAAGAACTAGCATCATATCCTGTTTCTAGATCTATTCGTTGTTTACCTAGAAAATTATTTAACTCCTTTAAGCTTTTTCAGCCTCACTCCTCTCTAAAACTAGACTATTATTAACTTGTCAGGGTTGTTTAGGAAATAATAATGGTATATGCTTAGTACCTTCACAGGCACTCAAAGTATAGAAGCTATAATTTTTTTATAATTGAGATATAATCGATGTATAACACTGTATTAGTTTTTTCTGATCATTATATATTTTTTATTAATGTATTATTGATATACACTCTTATAAAGATTTCACATGAAAAAATAATGTGGTTACTACATTCACCCATGTTATCATGTCCCCCCCATACCCCATTGAAGTCACTGCCCAACAGTATAGTAAGATGCCACAGAGTCACTATTTGTTTTCTCTGTGCTACACTGTCTTCCCCATGATCCCCCCACACAATGTGTGCCAATCATAATACCCCTCAGTCCCCTTCTCTCTCCCTCCCCACCTGCCCTCCACAACCCCTCCCCTTTGGTAACTGCTAGTCCCTTCTTGGAGTCTCTGAGTCTGCTGCTGTTTTGTTCCTTCAGTTTTGCTTCGTTGTTATACTCCACAAATGAGGGAAAACATTTGGTACTTGTCTTTCTCCATGTGGCTTATTTCACTGAGCATAATGCCCTCCAACTCCATCCATGTTGTTGCAAATGATAGGATTTGTTTCTTTCTTATAGCTGAATAGTATTCCATTGTGTATATGTACCACATCTTCTTTATTCATTCATCTACTGATGGACACATAGGTTGCTTCCATTTCTTGGCTATTGTAAATAGTGCTGCAGTAAACATAGGGGTGCATATGTCTTTTTAAATCTGAGAAATTATACTCTTTGGGTAAATTCCTAGCAGTGGAATTCCTGGGTCAAATGGTATTTCTATTTTTAGTTTTTTGAGGAACCTCCATATTGCTTTCCACAGTGGTTAAACTAGCTTACATTCCCACCAGCAATGTAAGAGGGTTGCCCTTTCTCCACATCCTTGCCAGCATTTGTTGTTCTTAGTCTTTTTGGTACTGGTCATCCTAACTGGTGTGAGGTGGTATCTCATTGTGGTTTTTATTTGCATTTCCCTGATAATTATGATGTGGAGTATCTTTTCATGTGTCTGTTGGCCATCTGAATTTCTTCTTTGGAGAAATGTCTGTTCATATCCTCTGCACATTTTTTAATCGGGTTGTTTGATTTTTGGGTGTTGAGGCATATGAGTTATTTATATATTTTGGATGTTAACCCCTTGTTGGATATGTCGTTTACAAATGTATTCTCCCATACTGTAGGATGCCTTTTTTTTTCTGTTGATGGTGTCCTTTGCCATACAGAAGCTTTTTAGTTGATGTAGTCCCATATGTTCATTATTGCTTTTGTTTCCCTGGCTCGAGGAGATGTGTTCAGGAAGAGTTCCTCTGCTTATATTCAGGAGATTTTTGTCTATGTTGTCTTCTAAGAGTTTTATGGTTTCATTACTTAGATTCAGGTCTTTGATCCATTTCGAATTTACTTTTGTGTATGGGGATAAACAAAAATCCAGCTTCATTCTCTTGCATGTAGTTGTCCAGTTTTGCCAACACCAGCTGTTGAAGAGGCTGTCATTTCCCCATTGTATGTCCATGGCTTCTTTATCGTATATTAATTGACCATATATGCTTGAGTTTATATCTGGGCTCTCTAGTATGTTCCATTGTTCTATGGGTATGTCCTTTTGCCAGTACCAAATTGTCTTGATTACTGTGGCTTTGTAGTAGAGCTTGAAGTAGGGGGGTGTAATCGCCCCTGCTTTATTTTTCCTTCTCAGGATTACTTTGGCTGTTTGGAGTCTTTGGTTGTTCCATATGAATTTTAGGAGGATTTTCTCTAGTTCATTGAAGAATGCTGTTGTTATTTTGAAAGGGATTGCATTGAATCTGTAGATTGCTTTAGGCAGTGTAACCATTTTGACAATATTAATTCTTCCTATGCATCAGCAAGGGTTGTATTTCTATTTATTGATATCTTCTTTTATTCACATGAGAGCATGAGTGTTCAGAGTATAGGTCTTTCACTTCCTTGGTTAGGTATGTTCATAGGTATTTTTTTTTTTTGATGCAATTGTGAATGGAATTGTTTTCCTGATTTCTCTTTCTGCTAGTTCATCATTAGTGTATAGGAATGCAACAGATTTCTGTGTATTAATTTTGTATCCTGCAACTTTGCTTAATTCAGATATTAGATCTAGTAGCTGGAGTGGAATCTTTAGGGTTTTTTATGTACAATATCATGTCATCTGCAAACAGGGACAGTTTAACTTCTTCCTTGTCAATCTGGATGCCTTTTATTTCTTTGTGTTGTCTGATTGCCATGGCTAGGACCTCCAGAACTATGTTGAATAAAAGTGGGGAGAGTGGCCATCCGTATCTTGTTCCCGATCTTAAAAGAAAAGCTTTCAGCTTCTCACTGTTAAGTATAATGTTCGCTGTGGGTTTGTCATATATGGCCTTTATTATGTTGAGGTACTTGCCCTCTATACCCATTTTGTTGAGGGTTTTTATCATGAATGGATGTTGAAATTTGTCCAATGCTTTTTCAGCATCTATGGAGATGATCATGTGGTTTTGTCCTTTTTGTTGATGTGCTAGATGATGTTGATGGATTTCGAATGTTTTACCATCCTTGCATCTGTGGGGTGAATCTCACTTGATTGTGTTGTATGAATCACTTGATGTATTTTTTAATTGGGTTTGCTCATATTTTGTTGAGTATTTTTGCATCTGTGTTCATCAGGGATATTTTCTTTCTTTCTCATGTCTTTGCCTGGTTTTGGTATTAGGGTGATGCTGGCCTCATGGAATGAGTTGGAATTATTCCCTCCTCTACTACTTTTTGGGAAACTTTAAGGAGAATGGGTATTAGGTCTCCTCTAAATGTTTGATAAAATTCAGCAGTGAAGTCATCTACTCTAGGGGTTTTGTTCTTAGGTAGTTTTTTGATTACCAATTCAGTTTCATTGCTAGTAATTGGTCTGTTCAGATTTTCTGGGTCAGCCTTGGAAGGTTGTATTTTTCTAGAAAGTTGTCCATTTCTTCTAGGTTATCTGGTTTGTTAGCATATAATTTTTCATAGTATTCTCTAATAATTCTTTGTATTTCCGTGGTGTCCATAGTGATTTTTCCTTTCTCATTTTTGATTCTGTTTATGTGTGTGGACTCTCTTTTTTTCTAGATAAGTCTGGCTAAGGGTTTATCTCTTTTGTTTATTTTCTCGAAGAACCAGGTCCTGCTTTCATTGATTTTTTCTGTTGTTTTGTTCTTCTCGATTTTATTTATTTCTGCTTTAATCTTTATTATATCCCACCTTTTACTGACTTTCGGCCTCATTTGTTCTTCTTCTAGTTTCGTTGATTGTGAATTTAGACTTTTCATATCGTAATGTTCTTCTTTCCTGAGGTAGACCTGTATTGCAGTATACTTCCCTCTTAGCACGGACTTCGCTGCAGCCCACAGATTTTGTGATGTTGAATTATTGTTGTTATTTGTCTCCTTATATTGCTTGATCTCTGTTTTTATTTAGGAGCATGTTGTTAAGCCTCCACGTGTTTGTGGGCTTTTTCATTTTCTTTGTGTAACATATTTCTGGTTTCATACCTTTGTGGTCTGAGAAGCTGGTTGGTACAATTTTAATCTTTTTGAATTTACTGAGGTTCTTTTTGTGGCCTAGTATATGACTATTCTTGAAAATGTTCCATGCGTACTTGAGAAGAATGTGTATCCTGCTTTTGGATGGTGTGTTCGGTGGATGTCTGTTAGGTCCATCTGTTCTAATCTGTTCTAATGTCTTGTTCAGTGCCTCTGTCTCCTTACTTATTTTCTGTCTGGTTGATTTGTCCTTTGGAGTAAGTGGAGTGTTGAAGTCTCCTAGAATGAATGCATTGCATTCTATTTCCCTTTTAATTCTGTTAGCATTTGTTTCACATATGTAGGTGCTCCTGTGTTGGGTGCATAGATATTTATAATAGTTATATCCTCTTGTTGGACTGACCCCTTTATCATTATGTAATGTCCTTTTTGTCTCTTGTGACCTTCTTTGTTTTGAAGTCTATTTTGTCTGATACAAGTACTGCAACACCTGCTTTTTTCTCACTATTAGTTGCATGAAATATCTTTTTGCATCCCTTTAGTCTGTGTATGTCTTTGGGTTTGAAGTGAGTCTCTTGTAGGCAGCATATAGTTGAGTCCTGTTTTATTATCCATTCAGTGACTCTATGTCTTTTGATTGGTGCATTCAGATCATTTACATTTAGGGTGATTATGGATAGGTATGTACTTACTGCCATTGCAGACTTTAGATTCGTGGTTACCAAAGGTTCAAGGGTAACTTCCTTACTATCTAAGAGTCTAACTTACCCTCTTAGTATGCTATTACAAACACAATCTAAAGGTTTATTTTCCCCTTCCTTTTCTTCCTCCATACTTTATGTATTTGGTATCATTATCTGTACTCTTTGTCTATCCCTTTTTATTAACTTTGGTGACGGCTCTTTAACCTTAGGAATACTTCTATCTATAGCAGTCTCTCCACAATGCAGTGTAGAGGTGGTTTGTGGGAGGTAAATTCTCTCAGCTTTTGCTTATCTGAAAATTGTTTAATCCCTCCCTCAAATTTAAGTCATAGTCTTGCCAGATAGAGTATTCTTGGTTTGAGGCCCTTCTGCTTCATTGCATTAAATGTACTATGCCACTTTTTTCTTGCCTGTAAGGTTTCTGCTGAGAAGTCTGATGATAGCCTGATGGACTTTCCTTTGTATGTGATCTTATTTCTCTGGATGCTTTTAATAGTCTGTCCTTATTCTTAATCTTTGCCATTTTAAATATTATATGTCTGGGTGTTGTCCTCCTTGGGTCCCTTGTGTTGGGAGATCTGTGTACCTCCATGGCCTGAGAGACTATCTCCTTCCCCAGATTGGGGAGGTTTTCAGCAATTACTCCTCAAGGCTACTATCCTTTTTCTCTCTCTTCTTCTTCTGGTACCCCTGTAATGCAAATATTATTCAGTTTGGATTGTCCCACAGTTCTCTCAGTGTTCTTTCATTCCTAGAGATCCTTTTTTCTCTCTGTGCCTCAGCTTCTTTGTATTCCTGTTCTCTAATTTCTGTTTCATTTATCGTCTCCTCCACCTTATGTAATCTGCTTTTAATACCCTCCATTGGGTTCTTGAACTATTGGATTTCTGTCCTGAATTGGTTCCTGAGTTCTTGAATATTTTTCTGTACCTCCAAGAGCATGTGTATGATTTTTATTTTCAAATCTCTTTCAGGAACATTGATTAGTGCAGTCTGGCTCATTCCTTTTTCTGGTGTTTTTGAGATTTTGCTTTGAACTAGGTTCTTTTGACGTGTTGTATTTGTATGCGTCGCCCTCTAGTGCCCAGAAGCTTCACTCTCTGGAATTTCTCAGCCTCTGGAGCCATGTTGGGGGTCACATGGGAGTGGTGTTGGTTCCTTGGGGGAGGAAAATGCTGTTTCCTGCTTCCTGGCTGCTATGCCTGTCTCTGCTGCCATAACCAGTGGGCCAAGCACAGAGGTATAAACCTCTGTGCTTTTCTTTTGTAGCTGCTGTAGGCAGGGCTTCCCTCTGGCTGGCCTAACGCCAGGGCAGGGTTTGCCGGTTTGCAAGCCAGGTGTGGGCTGGTTGGAAGGAAGGCACAGCAAGCTGTGTATCACAGTGATGGACCTTGGAGCTGCGTATTCAGCCAGGGGGATGCAGCACCTGAAGAACCTGAAAGTTTCCACCCTGCTGGGCAGAGTGCACCTGGACAATTTTATTTACCTGTCCTTTCTCCTGAGCAGTAAGCTCTGTGCAATCCTTTCCCTTTTAGCAGCCCTCTCACTTTTAGGGTGTCTCTCAGACTGCCTGCTCAAATCAGCCTGATACAGATGTCTGTTTTCCACAAGTAGCTGGAATCTCAGTTTCTCCAGGTATTCCGCCTGTCATAGCTTTCCAACCCCACTAATCACCAGAGCACCATGCAATGTAGGTTCATGCTCCCAGAGCATATCTCCAGGGCTAGGTGTTCAGCAGTCCCAGGCCTCCACTCCCTCCCTGTTCTGTTTCTCTTCTTCCCACCGGTGAGCTGGTGTTGGGGAGGGCTTGGTTCCTGCTGGGTTATGGCTTTGGTACGTTACCCTGTTCTGTGAGGTCTGTTCTTTCCTCCAGATGTATGCAGTCTGTCGCAGCCTTTTTTCCTGTTACTTTTTCAGGATTAGTTGCATTATATTTTCATATTATATGTGGTTTTAGGAGGAGATCTCTGTTTCACCTCTCATGCCACCGTCTGTAATCCAATCCGCTATATTAGTTTTAAGTGTGTAAAATAATGATTTGATGTATGTATATCTATTGTGAAATGATTGCCATGGTAAGGTAAGTTAACGTGTATCACCACAGCTATTTATATGATGAAAATTTTATGATTTACTCTCTTGCAACTTTCAAATATACAATACAGTGTTGTTAACTTTTATAACCATGAAGTATTTTATATGTCCAGGTCTTATGTGTCTTATAACCAGGAGTTTGTAATTTTTGACCAACTGTACTCATTTTGACCACTCCTGTTGTACCTTTGGTAACTAACAATCTGTTCTCTGTATCTATGAGTTCAACTTATTTTTGATTCCACATAGAGGTGAGATCATACTGTTGCCTTTCTTGGTCTGACTTATACTTAACATAATGCCCCAAAGGTACATTCAGATTCTCATAAATGGCAGAATTTCATTCCTTTTTTATGGCTGAGTAATATTTCACACACACACACACACACGCACACGCACACGCACACACACACACACACACACACACACACACACACACACCCCCAATCCACCCAAACTTCTTTATCCTTTCATCTGTTGTGGGCACTGAAGTTGTCCCATGTCTTGGCTATTGTAAGCAATGCTGCATTGAACATGGAAATGCAGATATCTTTTCAAGGTAGTTATTTTGTTTTCTTCAGATAAATACTAAAGTGGAGGTACTGATCAAACGGTAGTTGTTTTCTATTAATTTTTTTAAGAAACCTCCATACTTTTTCCTATAGTGACTGTACCAGTTTATAGTCCCACTAATAATACACAAGGGTTTTCATTTGTCCACATCCTCGCCAACACTTCTTATGTCTTGTCTTTTGATAATAACCATTCTAACAGGTATGAAGTGATACTTCATTGTGATTTTGATTTGCATTTCCCCAATGATTAGTTATGTTGAGCACTTTTTCACCTACCTATTGGCCATTTGAATATCTTCTTTGGAAAAATGTCTATTCAGTTCCTCTGTTCTCTTTTTATTTGAATTGTTTATTTTTTTCTTTTGAGTTGTGTACGAGCTTTTAACATTTTGGATATTAACTCATTATCAGATATATGATTTACAAATATTTTCTTCCATTCTATAGGTTGCATTTTCATTTTTTTGATGGTTTTCTTTGCTGTATAGACCTTTGTAGTTTGATACAGCCACACCTGTTTATTTTTGCTTTTGTTGCTTTCTTTTGGTGTCAAATCCAAAAAATCATCACCAAGACCAAGGTGGAGGACTTACCCCCTGTGTTTTCTTCTAGGAGTTTTATGGTTTCAGATCTCATGCTCAGGTCCTTCATTCATTTTAAGATGAATTTTGTGTATGGTGTAGATAGTGGCTGAGTTTCATTCTTTTGCATGTGGTGGTCCATTTTTCCCAGCTCTGTTTATTGAAGAGACTGCCCTTCTTCCATTGTATATTTGTATCCCTTTTGTCATAAATTAATTGGCCATATATTAAGCATGGGTTTATTTCTGGGCTCTATTCTGTTCCACTGATTTATGTGGCTGTTTTTTATGCCAATACCATACTGTTTTGATTGCTATATTATAATACAGTTTGAAATCAGGAAACACGATACGTCCAGCTTTATTATTTTTGATCAAGATTTCTTTGGCTATTCAAGGTCTTGTGTGATTCCATACAAATCTTAGGATTGTTTGTTCTATTTCTGTGAAAATTCCATTGCTATTTTGATAGGGACTGAACTGAATCTATGGATTGCTTTGGGTAGTATAGACATTTTACCAATATTAATTCTTCTAATCCATGAGCATGGAATATCTTTTCATTTATTTGTTTTCTTTACTTTCTTTCATCAATGTCTTAGAGTTTTCAGTGTACAGGCCTTTTACCTCCTTGGTTAAGTGTATTTGGAGGTATGTTATTCTTTGTGATACGGTTGTCAATGAGATTGTTTTAATTTCTCTGATAGATTGTTATTAGTATGTTGAAACATAACAAATTTTTGTATATTGATTTTGTATCCTGCGACTTTTTTGAATTCATTTGTCAGTTCTAACAGTTTTTGATGGAGTCTTATGCTCCAGTAAGCTGTGATTTATCTGTATTCACCTAGCTCCCAAATTTGGGGCACAGGTGACTCCTTCTGACTTTAATTCCCTGATGGGTGTAAGAACAGTTGTTGGTTTGTTCAGCATTTTTCTTCTGAGGATGGGATGATGACTTCTAAGGTCTTTACCTGCTGGACCAGGAACCAGAAATTTTGAGTGTCTTTTCATGCAATTATTGACCATTTGTGTACATTCTTTGGAGAAATGTGTATTTACATTCTTTTCTGTTTTCAGATTGGGTTTTCTTTCTTTTTTTTTAAAATTTAGTTAGCCATAAGAGTTTTTTATATATAGTCTAGATACCAGGTGCTTATCAGATATACAATTTAAAAAATTTTTCTTATATTACGTGGGTTGTATTTTCACTTGCTTGTGTCCTTTGATTACAAAAGTTACTGATTTTTTATGAAGTCCACTTCATTTTTTTCTTGTTGCTTGTATTTTTGGCGTCGTATTAGAAACTATTGTCTAATCCAACGTCACAAAAATTACATTTATTTTCTAAGTGTTTTATAGTTTTAGTTTTTACTTTAGATCTTTGACCCATTTTGAGTTAATATTTTTTATGGTGTAAGGTTGGTGTCCAACTTTATTCTTTTGCATGTGGATATCCAGTGCTTTTCCCATTTTATTGTCATGACACCATTGTTGAAAATCAGTTGAATGTAAATGAGTTGATTTCTGGGCTTTCAGTTCTATTGCATTGATATTTATAATATATCACGCTATACTGATATTTTAGCTTTGTAGTACTGAAATTGGGAAGTGTGAATTTTTCAACTTTTTTTTTTTTCCAAGATTGCTTTGTCTATTCTGAGTCCCTTGAATTTACACATGAATTTTAGGTTCAGCTTATTGCTTTTTACCTATTTTGGGTAAGACAAAGTTAACTTGTACCTTAATTATAATATCCTTTTTTCAAGCATGAAGCACTGATACAATTTTCTTAACCCTTTTATTCCTTGGCTTTTGGGTTTAGTTTGTGTGTATGTATATTTTAATCTCTTTGGATCCTCTCTGTAATTAAGCAAAGGGCATATATAAAGAAAAATAAACTAGTATTAATTTAGGTTAGCAGAAAATAATTTCGAATTAGAGGACAGAACAGATCTGCAAAGGAGTGCTCCTGAATTAGAGTTCTACTGTAATGTCTCTTTGTTTATTTCAAGTAGTGTGAATTCCTAGGCCATTCTTAAATGTGTGAATAGCAAAATACACCCCAGAGTGGAAGATGAATTATTTTAAAAATTATTTTGTAAAGGTTGAAAGGTACTGGTTTCCAGAGCACACATTTTAATAGTTAACAGCCCTCTATGCTTCTTCCAACCATACAAAAAATTAATATAGTAGTAATAACTTATTTTTAAATATTAACTTAGGTTTTCTGAGAAAGCTAGTGAACTTTAATTTCTTAAAGCCTTACTCTTTAGTTGAAACTCACATCAGAAGTTTACTCAATAAAGTTTGGCCAGTTTTTTTTTCCCTGAGAGAGTATGTATCACATAGGTTTATTAACCATTGAGTCTCATATATGACTATGTGAATTAGAATGACCTGTGGTGTTTAAATGGTTGCCTAGTCCCTGTTTTACTAAGATCATTCTGTTAGGGGTGTAATTCAGATCTTTCTTTTAGAAAACTTGCAGGAGAATAGATAGGTAAGTTTGAGAACATAGCTGACCAAAGGTAAATTGTTGTGGATTTTTCAGTGTATTAGTCAAAATTCTCTAGAGAAACAGAACAATAGGATATTGTGTGAATGTTTGTATGTGTGTGTGTATAAAGTGGAGATTTATTATGAGGCAACTACAGAGGCTGCAAAGTCCCAGAATCTGTCATCTACAACCTGGAGACTTAGGAAAGCCAATTCTGTAATTTACTCAAAGGGTCCAACTCTGAAGGCCTGAGAACCAAGGGAGCCAATGGTATAAATCCCAGTATGAGGGCAGGAGAAGATGAAATGAGATATCCTTGTTCAACAGAGAGGCAGTAAAAAGGGGTAAATTCTTCTTCCTCTGCCTTGTTCTATTCAGGCTCTCAAGGGATTGGTTGATGCCCACAGTGGAGAAGGCAATCTGTTTACTGAGTCCATGGATTCAAATGCTAATCTCATCTGGAAACACTCTCATATACACGCAGAATTAATATTTAACCAGGCACCCCATGGCCTGGCAAGTTGACACATAAAATTAACCATCACTCTCAGTTTTTACATAAATTACTATTTTTTTAAATTATAGTTTAACTTAAATATGTTTAAATGTAAAATTAGGTATCCTTGCCTTATGTTTTTGTACAACTATAAAAACAATGTAAATTTTCTAATAAACTAGAAATATGTTAAAATTCAGATTGTCATTGTATTAGTGAAGTGAATGGTTTCTTATATACCCTCATCATTTCTGATATTATTTCCCAGAGGTTATATAGTTTGAAAAAGATTCCCAGGTGATTCTGATGCACTGTGTCTTGTGAGAACCCCTTCTATGTAGCATTAATTTTGCCCTCGTTTATATACTTTGTTTATTATTTAAGATTTTATTTTCTGTTACTCCATTTAGTAGTTGCATTTCTTATGAGACTAGCATGCCTACAATATAACCATGTATTTGACGTTTAAATTAATTTGCTTTATTTGAACTACTGCTAAGTCCGATTGACTTGGGGGCAGTGATGCTGTTTGACCCTCCCATGGTATGGACACAATTGCAAATTAAGTCTACTTTTTAAAGTTCTTTTTTTATTACTATTATTTTTTAATTTTTTCTTAGTAGTCTGCTGCAATTAAAATTACCTATTGGCATGATCATAATCACAAATATAGACTTGGGCACTAATATGGTGAGGCAGTGTTCAGTTAAAAGATGTAATAATGATGATAGGGAATATTTTGTATGTTGAATATCATTAAGAGAAAAATATAAAATTAAAAAATTCTCATAGGGAACTTAAGAATAGATTTCAAGAAATGTGTCTGTTCTTAGTTTTACAAACACTGCTTTAAAAGTGTTTAAACATTATTACTTTGCCTTTTGCCTTCTTTAAAGATCTATCTAGAAGTGGAGAAATTGATTGGAAGGGTGTTTGGGGTTTGAGGATTGGTTAGGAAGGAATTTCAGAATCACTCAGCTATTTCCTTGCACCGCAAACAAGATGACCATATACAGAATATAGTTAAGTTAGGTTCTTTATATGATTTCTGATGTATCCCTCCCTTTGAGTCACTATCACATAAAGTTAATTTTGGCTTCTTAGTTACATGCTGTCATATTTGATTATTTTTGCATTTGATAAATTTGGTAACTATTTCTGTTATGAGATTGTAACACAACAAAGTGTATTGCATGTGTATGTTTAATGAATGCCAGGTGAATGTAATTGTATCAGCACAACTAAGAAAAGCTACCATAAATATTTATTAAAGAAGCATAATAAGACAACACAAAGAAACAAAAAGGCATGCAGATTGGTAAGGAAGAAGTTAAACTGTCACTGTTTGTAGATGACATGATTTTGTACATAAAAAACCCTAAAGAATACACTCCAAAACTACTGGAACTAATAACTGAATTCAGCAAAGTTGCAGGATACAAAATTAATACGCAGAAATCTGTGGCATTACTATACACTAACGATGAACTAGCAGAAAGAGAAATCAGGAAAACAATTCCATTTGCAATTGCATCAAAAAGAATAAAATACCTAGGAATAAACCTAACCAAGGAAGTGAAAGACCTATACTCTGAAAACTACCAGACACTCGTGAGAGAAATTCAAGAGAACACTAATAAATGGAAATTCATCCCTTGCTGATGGATAGGAAGAATTAATATTGTCAAAATGGTTACACTGCCTAAAGCAATCTACAGATTTAATGCAATCCCTATTAAAATACTGACAGTATTCTTCAGTGAACTGAAACAAATGGTTCTAAAATTCATATGGAACCACAAAAGACCCCGAATAGCCAAAGCAATCCTGAGAAGGAAGAATAAAGCTGGGGGGATTATACTCCCTAACTTAAAGCTCTACTACAAAGCCACAGTAATCAAGACAATTTGGTACTAGCACAAAAACAGACCCATAGACCAGTGGAACAGACTGGAGAGTCCAGATATTAACCTGAGCATATATGGTCAATTAATATACTATAAAGGAGCCATGGATATACAATGGAGAAATGACAGCCTCTTCAACAACTGGTGCTGGCAAAATTGGATGGCTACATGTAAGAAAATGAAACTGGATTACTGTCTAATTCCATACACAAAAGTAAACTCGAAATGAATCAAAAAGCTGAATGTAAGTTATGAAACCATAAAACTCTTAGAAGACAGCATAGGCAAAAATCTCCTGAATATAAACATAAGCAACTTTTTCATCGACATATCTGCCTGGGGAAGGGAAACAAAAGCAAAAATGAGTAAGTGGGACTTTATCAAACTAAAAAGCTTCTGTACAGCAAAGGACACTATCAGTAGAACAAAAAGGCGTCCTACAGTATGGGAGAATATATTCATACATGACATACCTGATAAGGGGTTGATATCCAAAATATATAAAGAGCTCACGTCCCTCAACAACCAAAAAGCAAATAACCTGATTAAAAAATGGGCACATGATCTGAACAGAAATTTCTCCGAAGAAGAAATTCACATGACCAACAGGCACATGAAAAGATGCTCCACATCGCTAATCATCAGAGAAATGCAAATTAAAACCACAATGAGATATCACCTCACACCAGTTAGGATGGCCAATATCCAAAAGACAAACAACAAATGTTGGCAAGGATGTGGAGAAAGGGGAACCCTCCTCTACACTGCCAGTGGGAATGTAAATTAGTTCAACCATTGTGGAAAGCAGTGTGGAGGTTACTCAAAAAACTAAAAATAAAAATACCATTTGACTGAGGAATTCCACTCCTAGGAATTTACCCTAAGAATACAGGATCCCAGATTCAAAAAGACATATGCACCCCTATGTTTATTGCAGCACTATTTACAATAGCCAAGAAATGGAAGCAACCTAAGTGTCCAACAGTAGATGAATGGATAAAGAAGAGGTGGTACATATACACAATGGAATATTATTCAGCCATAAGAAGAAAACAAATCCTACCATTTTCAACAACGTGGGTGGAGCTCGAGGGTATGATGATCACTGAAATAAGCCAGGCGGAGAAAGACAAGTACCAAATGATAACTCATCTGTGGATTATAAGAACAAAGCAAAAACTGAAGGGACAAAACAGCAGCAGACTCACAGAACCCAAGAATGGACTAACAGTTGCCAAAGGGAAAAAGACTTGGGGGTTGGGGAGGGTGGGAAGGGAGTGAGAAGGGGAATAAGGGGCATTACGATTAGCACACATAATGTAGTGGGGTTGGGCACGGGGAAGACAGTATAGCACAGAGAAGACAAGTAGTGACTCTATAGCATCTTACTATGCTGATGGACAGTGACTGTAATGGCGTATGTGGTGCAGACTTGATAATGGGGAAAATCTAGTAACCACAGTGTTGCTCATGTGATTGTGTATCAATGATACCTTAATTGAATAAAAAGCATTAATACATATATCATTTCCTGGTGAATGTATTTGTTAAAATTAAACCTTTTCTTATGCTTTATTGTCTGTAATTTTTGGTATAAGTAGGACCACAAAGGTATCTCCTTCTACTAATGGTTTTTACCTTTGTATTTAGGCCAAATTGAGCCTTCCATTTTTGAAGTAAGTTTTCTATAAATACTTTATACATGATTTTTTTTCCTTAGAAAATTACATGGTAGCAAACTTTTTCTTTTATGTAAAGATCAGAGGAGACTTGGACACCAATTGTAAATGCATTTAAAGCCCTGCCAGTTTAATCTTTTTCTTTATTTACTATTTGTCATAACTTATAAGGTAATGATTCTTGGTGTTTCTTTTTAAATAGATACGATGATGCTATACAGCTATATGATCGAATTTTACAAGAAGATCCAACTAACACTGTAAGTTAGCTGATTGTTTTGAAGATCATCTAAATATTATAGGTGAAATTAATTCATTTTTAAATAAATGGAAAAATATGTATAGAAATGGGTTTTATCTTATTTTAAATATTTCATCATGGCATTTTAGAAATTGATTTAAAACTGTTTAGTAAAATTTAACTTACAGTTGTGTTAGAAAGAAGGTAGTCAAAATTTAGAAGGAATTTGATGTGCTTTCCAAAAAGTCCAGCAGAGCTCATTTTTTGTGGAATATTTTGAAGTTTATGAAGTACTAAGTTGCCTTATTTGTAGTTATATTTTAATGGTCTTAATGAAAAATGAAAGAAGTCTTCTCAGTAATTAGTACGTGGTATGAATGAAGGTGTTGTTTTGTTTTTGCATTTTTTTCTGCCTTATACCTGAGTAAGAACTTAAAGAAAGAAAAAATATATGTTATGTTATTCTTAGTGTAGCATCTTTATCATGATGAATTAATATTTATAGTAGTTTTTGTTTTTGCAGAGTATTTGTTCCAGATATATAGTATTATTTGTTTTAAAAATAACCTTGTGAAAATTTTTTTTTAATGTTGAGAACATGTAGTTTACTATATTGGCATAATACCTTCCCTCAGACTTGCCTTTTATTAAGTGAAAAGTTAAAGAGAGTCTGTAGGTAACATATCAGGCATTTTAATGTTTCATGTTATTATGTCCATGCACATATACGCCTGCTAAAAGAAGAGATCTTTTTTTGATTTTTAAGTAAAAACCAGTTTTGAGTTTTTTCCTTTTTATTAAAGAAAGAGAAATTGTTATATTAACACAGTGCAAATACAAAATGGTTTTCTCTTATTTGGGAAATATTTCATTAAAAGTACACATTTTTAAGAAGTCATATTGTATGATTGTATTAAAAGATTCAGAAATGCTTAGTAATTGAAAATTAGTCACTTGATCCATTTTAAATGAATTATTTATGCTGAGTTGGGAAATTGCTTAATATTAAAGTATGTAATATCTAGATAGCATTTATTCCAAGCATTCATTGATCATAAATACCTGATCTGTGTTTGCTCTTTTCATACTCTATAGTAATTACCTATGTTTATTGGTTAAATAGTGTTGTCTTTTGCTAATTTTATTGAGATATAATTGACAAGTAACACTATGTAAGTTACATAATGTGATTTGATATAGAGAAATAGATGATAAAGAAATGGTTTAAACTTTTGCTTTTAATATTGTCCTACAACAGGGAAATTTTCTCTGGAAACTTCCTAGGTTTTTATTTTTGTATGTTTTTGTAGATATTTGAATATCAGAGATTCATTATTTTGTAATGATTCTCAGAAGATACAAAGTTTAGGGAAATGTTTTTACAGAGGTACAAGCCTACCTGTTATGAAGAACAAAATAAGAAACAGCTTCTATTAGTTTATCTGGATAGTCCCAGTAAAAGAGTTAAAATTGGAAAGTGTGGAATAATTTTCTAATCTTAACTATCCTAATTGCTTGGCAGTCCGTCAAAATAATCCCTTGTTATAAAAAGCACATGTTTCTTTTCCTGAAGATTTTCTCATGTACTTACTCCAGTTATAAGTCTTCACTACAATTGCAAAGGTATTCATTTTTCACAGTCGTATATTGAAAATATGAAATCCGGTTTCTGAAAAAAGCTTTTTTCTCATACCAGGTTAAAAATTAATAGCTTGTAATGTATTTTCTTGGAAATAGGAGTTACTTTATCTGTGTCTATTTAAGTTGGGAATATTTTTAATAAGTTACTTCTTGAGAATCTAAAATAATATGTAATTAAATATTGTTCTGTAGTTGTAGTATTTTCCATGTTTTATGACTTTAGGGTTGGCTAAAAGAGAAATTCAAATGGTTCCCCTCATAGACTATGTATGTTGTTAGGTAAACATTTTGGAAAAAGTTGACTAAATTCAGCTTTGCTAAGTGTATTATTCTTTCATCAAATACTATTTTCATTTAATTTCCCCTCATTCCTTTATATCCTTCTGTAAATGCTTATTGAGTACCTGTCATGAGCCACCAAAGTATTGGTGTTAATAAGCATAAAGACAGTGTTTCTGTTATTGTATCCATAGAAAACGCTATAGTAGACATTGAGGGAGACAAAGCCATGTAAGACCTAGAACTAATAAAGTTAAGAGGGGAAGGCTTTACTTATATTAAATAGTTACGTTACTGTGTAAAAGACATCACAGTTTCTTTTTCCAAAGCAACTTTAAGTGTATTATCTCAAGGTGGGAAAGTCCAGTGTTATCCTCATCCATAGCTTTTATACCATACTTCTTTGTCTAAAAGTGATTGTATTACTCTTTTACTGGTCTTGTGCTTCTGTATTCCTAGATATTCAGTATAGAAATGAGGTTGTTTATTCAATCTTTAAAGAGCTGTCCCTTCCCTCTCACATGCATTCATTAAGCTTTAAAAAACATTTGTTGAATGCTTGTGATGGGAATAGAAGGATAAATTAGAGTAGAAGGATAAATTAGACACCATTCTTGACTTTGTTTTTAGGGAGGCAGTATGATGTAATGAACAGATTATAGAGCTTGAAATACTTATTAAATCCTGATTCTTTGGTGACCCAGATGCATGATTTTTGAGCTATGTGGCCCTGAAGGATGAGTGTGGCTTAAATATGATGATGGACAAAGACATCCTATTCCTTGAATGTCATGAGTAAGCCTTAGTATTAAAGTACAAGGCCAACCTAGGGAAAGAAGAATAAAGTGATTAGAATGGAAGTTTTCAAATTTTTCTTTTGAGAGGGCACTGAAATGGGACATCTTCTCCCCATTTATTTTTAATAAGTAGTGAAATATTCTTTTGAAAAATTAATTCCAATGTTAAAAATTACACTACAAAAGAATATATGGTGAAAAATTAGTCTTTCCTCCCACCTCCGATCTCAAGTTCTCCTTCACTTAAGCAAGCATTAACAATTTCTTATGTATTATTCTAGAGATTTTTTCCCCATGCACACATAAATATGCATGGGTGTACGAATGTGTGTATGTATCCCTTTGACAGGAAAAATGGTTGGAAATGCAAATGTTGGCATAATCTACCCAGCAATATATTTTAAAGATCATGCTACATTAGCACATTCATTACATAATCCCTTGAATAGCTGCATAGCATTGCATTGCGTAGATAGTCTTGATGAAAAACAGTTTAACCTAAGTTCCTCCCTTTGGTGAATCATTAAGTCATTTCTTCCTCCCAGAATCAGTGTTGCAGTGTATGTGCTGCACTCAGAAGTGAAACTGCTGAGTCAGAAGGTCCATGCATTTAAAATTTTGATAGATGTTATGAAATTACCGACCCCCCCCCCCCAAAGGCTTTTTTAGCCATCTATACTGATTTCTATGGGGTATGAGAATGCGTCTTTCTGTGTATCCTCCCACATGGTATATTATCAGCTTTTTGTTTTAACGTTTGCTAGTTTCATTGGTTAAAAATATTACTTGTTACAATTTGCATTATAAGTGATGTTGAATGTCTTTTAATATGCTTAAAAAGCCACTTATATTTCGTTTTGAACTGCCTCCTTTAATATCTTTTTTCAAATGAAATTCCATTTCTGTTCTGATTGAGAAGAGGGCATAGTTCTGCTGCTCTCCCTAGTTAACCTCCTTCTTCCTCACTGATTCACCCCTGAGGAAAACTAGGACTCTGACAATATTTAATACCTCTGAGTTGGTTCATTATACAGAGTGACAGTAATAAGAAGGTCTGTATTTGTGAACAACCTGTTACATTCCACTTCAAAATTTTTATTTTTATCTTTAGAAAATGGAGAATAAAGATAAATTTTGGTTGGGGAAATACCACCAGATATTTTTAGAGATAACTTTGTTGTTCAAATAGATGTTTTGAAGGAAGTGAAAAGGTAAAATGATTTGGAGGTGGTTCTATTTTAGGCCAGGGATTATGGGGATCTAAAACTAGGAATTGGAAGAGCATGAAAGAATGGGTGAAAGCATATTTTGCAATAAAAGTACTCAAACAATTAAAACTTAGATGTGAATGTTATTTTAGAAGAATAATTCTCAAGTGTGAAAATTTTAGTCTCCAGATTATCAAAATCACTTATTGGATTAGGCTTACTGTGAACTTTTATCCCTTAGGTTACCCAACACCAGTCAGTTTTTCATTTGATTGCTTTTAAAATGTAGGTTTTTCATCCTTTGAAAGATACTTGAGGGAAAATATTATTTTCCCTACTCTATGATAGGCTTTTGTTGCATACTTGTTAAATGAATGTCTTTCGGAAAAAAGGTACGATAATTATTGTCTTCTTAGTTGAATTTTGTATTTCAAGAAGATCAGATTTTTGCCTTGAATTGTGAACTGCCTATTATGATGTGTCAAATATTTGAAGTTTTATTTTGGAGTTAGATGTAATTGCCTCTGTGCCCAGAGTGCAGATACTTTTACAATGCCACATTTCCCAGGGTCTCCTATACAAGCCTGGAGGCAGAAGAACCCAGAACTCTGCTTTTCTTCTGTTGGCCAATGATCTGTTTTTTCTGGCACTCAGAATTTGGAGAAGGGAAGTTCTAGATTGTAGTTTGATGATAGACCTTAATTCTTTAAATCCTTTTCTAAATAGTACCTCTCCCCAAGTAGCCTATTTTTTAAAGATGTGACATGTCTTTCTGGAAAAATTGATAAACGCTTGTAGGTAATATTACAGAAGGCATGTAGCAAATTTGATGATTTATTTATGGTAATATGTACTGTTTTAAAGTTTCATATTTTATAATAGAAATTCTTTTTAAGATACAACCTGACTTTTACAGAGATTGATCCAGATAAGGAAATAAGAAAAATTCAGAACATTGGCATATTTTAGAGGAAAAGAAGTACAAGAAAGAAATATAAAAGGGAATGGGTAGATATTCAAGTCTACTTGATGTTTAGTCTAATTGATGCTATATTTTAATTATTTTGACATATAACTGATGTAGAATAGACTGCACATATATAAGTTGTGCAGTTTGATAAAGTTTTGACATTTTTATATATGACATTTGTATATACCTGTGAAACCATCACCACAATCAAGATAGTGAACAAAACCATAAAGCTGTCTTTTCCCCTTTCCATTTTGTTTTCCTATAAATATTCTTGAGCTTTCTTGTAGGACATAATTAAGGTACTTGGAAACAATTTGATCCTTCTGGGTGTTTGTTAGAGAGGATGAGAAAAGCTTTTTAATACTAGGGCTAAGTATTCCCATTACATCCTTCTGGTGCCCAGTCATCATGGCATATACTAGTCTGGCTGGTAGGAAGAAGCATTATAACCAACCCTTATGAATTCGTCCTCCTCCACCTAAATCTTTCTGCTGGTTTTTTGTTTGACCTTGGTAGTAGCGTGCGCGCGCGCACACGCACACGCACACACACACACACGTTAGTACAAATCTGAAAACTCAAGGGAAACCCTTGCTATTTGAAGGGAATCTCACACACACACACACGTTAGTACAAATCTGAAAACTCAAGGGAAACCCTTGCTATTTGAAGGGAATCTCACACACACACATTAGTACAAATCTGAAAACTCAAGGGAAACCCTTGCTATTTGAAGGGAATCTCTAGGGTCCTTATTCTGTGTTTTTCTCTCTTCTCCAGTCCTCTGTCCAGTGAACTATAGCCTCTTTGATCTTCCTGAACTCTCAGCTCCTTGTGCTGAGCTCAGTGAGTCCCATGAGTTCGACCTAGTTTTTTTCTCCCTGCATAGCACCCTTGAAGCTCTCTCAAGGTGGTGAGTCAGGACAGTAAAAATTGGGCTCACCTCTTTTGTTACTATCCTTTCAGGAATCACTGTCCTTTGTGGCCTGTTGTCCTGTACCTTAAAAATGGTTGTTTTATATATTTAGTCCAGTTCTTTGGTTGTTTCAAGCAAGAGGGTAAATCTAGTCCCTGTTACTCCAATATTGGCTGGAAATGAAATCCCTGTGTAATGCTCATTTAAAATGATCATGATAAATAAAAATTGGTTCTTATGCCAGAATGTGATATCCTTTTTTCTTTAGAAGAAATAACCTGGAAAGGGCTATTGTTTAGTATGTGACTTAATTATCATTGCCTGTATAATAGTTATTGCCATGTAGATTTTTCTTTAAGCTGTCGTACATAGTTTCTTTAGGAAAACTGTCTTTGCATAGTTAAAGAGTTACTACTTAAAACTTTGTTTTAAATTTTAGACTATTAGGAAATAAAATGCAATATCTTAGGTTTTACATGATTAAGTAATATATTGCTATTTATAGTAGAGATTTGGGGTCATGTTTCTCAAATTGATTACTAAACCTTATATTTAAAGTCTTCATTGAAGTATTTTTTAGGCAGAAAACTCCTAGTTTGTAAAATAGCCTATTGTAAAGTTAATACTGAATTTGTTTTACATTATTATGAAATTATGACATTCCACTTACTAATTCAAGTTAATAATAACAAATTATTTAATTTATATTTTGGATTCTTTCAGGATGGGAATCAGAAATTTCAGATTCTACTTCTAATCCTATGTATTTTGATGCATTTAATAAAGCTGTTTAAATCTCTGTTTTCCTTCACTTATAGAAGGATTGTTTTTTAAAAACTATATTAAAGATTAATTATCTTTGTAAAGTGCTTTACAAACTACATTCTGCAAAATGCTGCTGACCTAAAATTATTGGTGCATGTTCAACAATTGAAGAGTAGCTCTGTTGTCAAATCACTGAGGAAATGAGTTAAACAAAACTAGGTGTTTTAGTACACGTTTCTTCATGAAACTCATATTAACAATGCATAGTGGTGTCTTACAGTGTGCATACGACACCTTTTACTACGACTATAGAGGTATTAGTTGTTCATGTTTACATTTTGACTTTGATTTGTGGCATTTGAAATGGAGTATTTTCAATAAGTTTCACTGCATCTATACAGTATCTCAGCTGGTGCAAAACTTACAAGGATTGAGAGAGAATATCAATATCAGACTAAGCAAGCCTGTGCCAGTCCTTTTAAAGATCTCATAGGTAGACATTTTGGCAAGGCTTACCACATATATATGTTAAGTGTAAACCAAAGATAAAAAGACGGAAGATAATATTCAGTACCATTATATGCTATGTACTGTGTTAGTTGGTTTACATAAATACAACACTGGGATTCAGTTTCTTGTCTTTTTTATTTCAAAACCTGGGCTCCCTACTCTACCATATTGCAAGAGTAGTGTCATGAAAAGTGAAAGGAATAAACAAATGTGTTTTTAATCATGTTGGATTGGTGAAATTAGATGTATGTCCAAAATAAACTGGTTTCCTAATTATACATTTAATTTATCCTTCACCTATTTTCAGAAGGACTTAGGATAAGGCTCTTATTTGAAGTCTAATATACTTCCTTAAAGCTCTAGGATTGAGTTACTTTTAGAGCTTTACTTTTACTTCCCTTCTGAATTCTTGAGCCTTTTTTAACTTTACATTTATTATGTTGCTTTTATTGTTTTACACAGTGAGATTATTCCAAAAATATTTCAGTACCTACGGTGAAGCAGGCATTGTGCTAGGCCTCTGGCATGAGCCATATAATCAAGGGTATATACTTATAACACTTATGCCATTTTTTTATTACCAGAATATTATCATTATTACAATGTTGTTCTTGGTCTTATTTATTGGGAGTCTCATGATTCTTGCTGATTTTTGACTTTTACTTCTTCCAAGCAAAAACCCCACCTACAACAGTTCCTTGCATTAGTCTAAAGAGTCCCCTGTCTGTTTTACTTCCTTTGTCCCAACTTGTGGAATGTATTTTATATAAAACAATACCAATCATGTTCATAATTAATAAGCTTAGCCTGGCCCTAGTTATAGCTTGTTTTATTACTAGCCTTCTGCATCAAATTAAACAGAAATGGAGGGGATGTAAATTTAGTAATTCATACAGTGCCTTCCAGTTCCTAACTGTTCATTCCAGCCTTAAAAATACAGTCTTGATTGCACATATATTGCTGTCTCCTGTGCTTTTGCTCCTGTGTTCTATGTAGTGTCCTTCACACAATTTTCTCTTTTGCTTTCTTAATATTTTCTTCCCCTTTCTATTTCAGTACAGGTATCACATCTGGGAGCCTTTTTGCTTCCCGTCCTTCTACCAGGACCACTCTTAACACAGAATGTGTTTGAATCTCCGTGTTACCCCAACACCCTAGATATCTCTATCGTTGTCATTTTATTTGATGTATCTTTCTCTCGTGAGCTCTTGCAAGGAGTTATCCATTCTTTTTTTTAAATTCTTGTATTTTCATTGTCTAGCATAGTACGTGGCAAGCATAGATGTTTAGAACATATTTGATGAATGCCTAAATAAATGGCATTGATTTTATGTTTATCATTTAAAAAACTTTAAAATTTAAGTTTTAAATGGTTTGTCTATTTTAAAATATTTCTTTCAGGACCTATATTATTATTTTGAAAGACTCATAGGTAGATTTTTCTCTTAAAATTGTAAAAAAAGGTTATCAGAAACTGTGAGACATTTCAAGTGTCCATGGTGAGATTTTATTTTCTAAACCCCACTATCCCTCTATCTCTTAAGATACAGATCTTATGAACGAGACAGACTAAAGGACTTTAGGTTGGATAAAGATTAGGATTCCCTGCTGGCTTGTAATTATCAGAATCTGGATGGTTATTTATTTGAATGAAATGATGCATACATTGTATACATCAAAAGTAAAGCATATGTGATTGTTAGAGGAATATTTGAATTCCCCAGTGGGATGTCATGGGGTATGTTTATAAACTCCCACTAAGCAGTAGTTCTACAATGGAATTTCACTGGCATTGAGATAATAATTTGCACAGTCAAATTACCTTCTTTACAAAAACCCAGGGAATCAGGAGGACCTAATCCTTTATTAATGTCAATCCATAGGCTGCAAGAAAGCGAAAGATTGCCATTCGAAAAGCCCAAGGGAAAAATGTGGAGGCCATTCGGGAACTGAATGAGTATCTGGAACAGTGAGTGTCTTACAAGAGGATTGTGTTTTGTTATTCTGATAAATCTTTTTTAATTAAAATGGAATTTGCATTTGATTTTCCTTTTTGCTTCCTTGCTGTTCATTTACACAATATCTACACACTTACTTTTTCTCTTTCCTCTTACCAGATTTGTTGGAGACCAAGAAGCCTGGCATGAACTTGCAGAACTTTATATCAATGAACACGAGTAAGTTGTTAAACACCTATAAAATTTTGTTAGCACAATTTTTATCACTGTTATATAAGTTTAGAAGACATAGTGATGATTGGTGAAAAGGATTGGTGAGAAGGTGTGAATCATGTTTTATTTTAAATAAACTAAATAATTAAATGAAAAATCAATAATTTGTTGGTTATAACTTGTGAATTGTTTTAACTAGGTCATTTGTGTTTTGTTAGATTATTTTTGTTTGGGAAATAAGCTTTTCCTTCAAATATAGATGGCATTCTTTGGAATTAGAAAGGCCTGCATTTGCTGAGCTAAGGTTATTTTTAGTGAATCAAAATTGTGAATTTTTGTAGTTTAAATTGTTCTTATATACAAAGAGTATTATACTCCCTGCTGTTTAAAAATTCTGTCAATTGTATGCATTTATTAGCCTTATTATTAAGAGAATCAGGTCTTCCAAAGTAGAAGCATTCTGTTGCCTGGGTAAAAAACCAAGGATAATCAAGAATGTTGAATGATGTAGGAACTTGCTTATTGGATATTTAATGTTTTTGTTAGCTTTTTTATTGCTGCAGTGACAGGAGGAAATCCCAGTGTGAGAGGATTAGCCCAGTCTTAGTGCAAGTTTTCTAATATCACAGCATAAACACCAACCTCCATCTAGAGGCAGGATTTTTTTCTTTTTTCCCTTTCTTCTGAATCTGAAGTATATCACATTGTTTCTCTTCTTTTTTAGAGAGAAAGAATCAGATTCTCATGCACATATTCTAACTTTGCATGAATTGTTAACCTCATTCTCATTCTGCAAATAGCTGACACAGGAAATTAAAATAGAGTGAAGACACTTGTCTTTTGCCTTTGCCCAAGGCTACATATGTAATGTGAAATGGGAGAATTGAGTTATATCCATAATTCTCATAAAATTGGAAGCTAAAATAAAAGTAACAGATGTCATTTAATGAAAGTATACTGTATTTTTCTGGGAACCATTCTTCAGTTCTCTATTACTGTATTTTAGCTGTCAGATTCTCTTTTTTCTCTGTTAGGAGATTACTTCCTAAATCATGTGTAGTATAGATGTATGTATGCTTGTATGATCATATATGTAAATATAATTAGGATTCTCTTTTGTATGTGAGAATGGTAATGTATTTGGTTTAAATGGTAATGTTTCCTGTTTTAATAGTTTTAAAGTAACATAACATATACAATACATAATTGTATAACATGAAATATACATTATATATTAACATGAACATAATATATAACAGGAAATTGAATTTTCAGAATATGGTAAAAAAATTGTTTTATTTTGTCCCTAAACCAGATGACTGTCATTTAAAATGCTTGTGTTCCTTTTGAAAATGTGATTAAAAGCATTTAAAAACATTTCAAATCATCAAGGAACTTTTTGTTTTAATTAAAGAAATATCTAATGCAGAAAATTTGGAAAACCCAATAAAGAATAAATATGAATACAAAAATTATGTGTAACTGCATCATCCTGAATTAACTACAGTTTATATTTGCTTTTTTCTTCAGCATTTTGAAACAGAAACCCAAAACAGAATTATCTTTTGTAGCTTATACTATATTTTCACTTAGTTATATTTTGTCAGAAATTCCTTATTAGCATAAACATTGCACAGTGTGATTTTAATGGCTTTATATTACTCTATCTTATTAATGTACACTAGTATTCTTAATCAATTTCCTAGGGGAATATAAAGGTTTTTATTTTTGCTATAATGCTGTACTGTCTTTAATTGTTTCCTTAGAAATAGCAGAATTACTTGATTGAATGATGTGCACAGTTTCAGTGCTTTTGATAAATCATTCCTAATCATTCACTAGAAAGGTAATATAAATTTACTCTCACACCAGCAGTTATTAGAATGTCCCCATAACAACACTGGGTGCATTTTTTTTTAATCTGCAAATTTTGATATGTGAAAATTAGTTACAATTTTTAAAGACCTCTTTATAGAAATGATAGGAGCCTTTGTCCTGCAAATTATGTCCTTATTTTTGTTTTTAATGTTGATATTTTTAACTTACAGAAACTTTAAAATTTTAGATGGTCAGATGTGTCAGTTTTTATTGCTTTCACGTTTTCTGTCCTCTAAGAACTAAATAAATATATATGCTTTATTTTTTTCTATTTCTTCAATTTTATTTTTTTATGTTTCTGTTATTTCTGTATTTAGTTATCAAATAGGTTATACTTAATTTTTAACCTATTTTTAAATTTGTTATTTGCTTCACCTTGTAATGACTACATTCAGTTTTGCTTTGTTTTGAGTCTCTGAAGAGTTTATATTGAGGTAGAGTTGAATGTATACTTAAGAGAAATGAGCCGAAAAAATCCTGAGAAGTCAAGAAGTACAAGGACAGAAAAGCACCTGAAAAATAATTTATTTTCAGGAGAAATAAAATTATGTTCACCCTACCCTTTTATCTTGTATCAAAAGTTTTTTTCATCTCAATGCTGGTTATTCACAAAAGGAAAATGTGGTTTTTTTAATTGAACCCTTCCAGGGAATATTCATATTTAGGGTAAATGGAAATAAATATCTCCAGATTTTTTGTAACTATTTGAAAATCAGAATCTGCTTGTTTAAATCATTTGACTAATTTGGGCAAATCATTATAGTAGGATTTTTTTTTGGTAGAATTGGTGAATTATTTTGGAAGGTCAATTTAGCACAGTTTGCAGACACAGTGGCAAAAATGTAGCAATTTAGGAATTGGTGGATATATTTAACATTTTTATATTCTTTTCTGCATATGAATAGTTATAAGCTATTTTAAATCTAGTAGGTTACAGGCAGTATTATTAGTCTAGATCTATAATTTTTTACTCTAAATTTCCACAGTAGGTTGTTCAGATAAGCCTACTCATTGGTTTTATAGGGGGAAAAGGGGATATGGAATTTTGCCACATACTTTTTTTTGTATCTTTAAGTTACTTTTATTTCCATTTGCTTCTGATTTATAAATTCTAGTTTGTATTTTGTTTTCCAGTGTACATGTCACACCAATTGACCATATTGAGACACTTTACTTGTTTTAAATATAAAAAATGAGTTATAATTTGTTAGTTAGCACTTACAATATGTATTACATATTTTAAATAAAGGTACAATGTTTTTACGTGATTGGTAGTTAGAACTAGATGTTATATCAGCAAGGAGTGGTTAGTATAAATTAGTTACGATTGTGATTATGATACTTTTTCGTAGAGCCTTACTATAAAATTCTGTAGCAACTGGAATTACGAAGATCCTATAAGGAAAAATTGTAATGTTGATAAAGCAATCTAGGGACAAATTCTGTGATCTATAATGGGGTTTTGTGAGGATCAGAAGAATCTTGCAAGTTTTATTTTGTTACTGACTCTAACAGTCATAATACTTATTATTCTATTTTAAATAGATTGGAATTATTTTTGCTTCTCTAATCCGAGTCTCATTGGATCATTGTATGTAGTGAATTAGCTTCTTTATGCATCTGAAATAGTATTGGCTCTGTTCCATCCTTGGGAGAATTGAGAAAATAGTCCCTCAAATCACTTTCCGTATGGCTCTATACTCTTGGACTACCCTGTCTGAGAAAAACTGGATTAGACAATTTTGCTCCTTCTAGCTTTAGTTGTATTTGATTTTATGCTTTATCCATAAAATTAATTTGATTTTATACTTTGAAAAATGGGGGGAAGGGATCCTGTTCTTGTATGTGATGCTAAATAATTTTTTTAAAAGATATCTTGGCATTTTTAGTAGAAGCCCCTACCTGCTCATTTTATTTCACTTACTGCTTTTAAGAACCAGAGTCATAGTTGTGCTCAATCCATTTAAATCTCTAAGAGCATTTATTCTTAACATTAATAAGAATTTTTGGCATAATCTAATTAAAGGAATACACTTAAAAGGGAACCGTCTTTTTAATGAAGTTGGGTGTTGAAGGCAGGGACCACTTACCCCTTATAGAATGATAAGTGAGTATCAGGTAGTCATGATACTTTTGTTTTAGACATTTATTCAATCATATGTTCAGTCATTTGTTATATACCTATCAAATGTCAAGAACCAATGCTTTTGGTTGTGGATATAAAAATAAAAAGGGCTAAATAGCTGCATGATCTGTGATGAGAATCTACATATGAGGTCCTTCATAAATCTAAAGTGCTGTCATTTTGGGAAATCTGCAGGGTATTTTTGATTCCTCAGGCCATTTGGGTTTCATTGCTATACCCATTTTTATGTTACCATTGACATTCTTCATCATTACCATCACTATCGCAATTTTTCATTGTGTGTAGTATGTATAGGCAGTACACATAGTGGTTGAGAGTAGGCTCTCTGGAGGGGCACAACCTGAGCTTCAGTTTACATCTTTGTGCCTTAGTATTCTCAACTATTGAATGGTGGTAGTAATTTCCTACTTCCTAAGGTTTTGGTGGGGTTGAATGAATACATGTAGCACACTTAGAGAAGTACATGATTACCATAATGAGCATGTAATAAAAGCTATTATTAATTTACAGTACACATGTGAAACTGCAACATGTATGTTTTGAAAGGTAAGTATATCAGACATTAGTATAAAGCTAGGTACCTTTGTATATTAGTGACAAATGCCAAAAATAATTGTAGGTAGCCTTTTTCTGCTAGGTACTGTCATCACCTCCTCACTGGTAATAAATCTTAAAATACCTGTGTTCTTGAGGATTTCCTGTAAATAGTGAGGTGATTCACATGGCTTTAAACATTAAAATACATTAAGGGGAATATGGTTATGTGTGTAGAACTATTTTTCCAGAGTCCTTTGCAGCAGTTCTCAGGTATTCAGCAAGATTTTTCTCCACCACATGATTAAATAGTAGTAGAGTATATATCAAAACTACTGAGTTGATCTATTTTTCATGGGTTTAAAAATTTATAACTCCATTATAATTTTGTATTTGACAGTAAACCTTAGTAATGGAAAGTCTTTATAATAGAACATGTTGGTAAATATATGTCCATAAAGGATTTTTAGTGAATGATAGAGTATTTAATAAAATGTGTTTTCCTCCTTACATTTTTGATATTTGAATATTTTAAATGACCGTTTGACTTCTAGAAGTTATTTTATATGTAACTTGATCCAGGGTCTTCAAGTCTATGTTATTAATAATGTTCGGATGTCAATAGTAGTGACCCGGTTTTAAAATGTAGTATCTATTAATTGTTCATTGGATGCTCTAGGATTTAGGCCTCTGTTTATTCTTTTACTTTAAAAATTTAATACTACTTGTATTTATAAATTCAAGATAAGTACTTTATCAATAAAGCTATTTAAGCTATTTTGGAAATAAAATGTCTAACATCACTAAAATTATTTTCAAATTATTTTAAGGCATAACTAAGATAAAATTTTTCCTGTTAAAATTAGTTTTTCCTTTTGATATTTTTCAGCTATGCTAAAGCAGCCTTTTGTTTAGAGGAGCTTATGATGACTAATCCACACAACCACTTATACTGTCAGCAGTATGCTGAAGTAAGTGTTTTCAAAAACAACAATTGTATATGATTTTATTTTTGTGTGTTGGATATTAATATGGATTAAGAATTAATGAGGACTAAGAATATGTCCTTAATGTTATGTAAGTATATAAATGTTTAAAGTATCTGATGAAGTTTGACTCGGGAATAAAAATTAAAAAATTTTAATACTATAATGGAAATACTGACTTTTCAACTAAAAGCACTTACTTAAAGCAGTCAAATTCTTTGAAAGTTTTATCATACACTATTTACTAATTATGAATTATAATTGTCAACTTTTAATGGCTTCTAAGACATGTACAGTGATTTTGGTTTTTAAATCCATATTCTGGGAAATTCATATTAAGGTCAGTGTTTTGGGAAGTAGGAAGTATTTATCTTACTTGCTTACTGTAAGGAATACTAATATAGTTTTATGCTATAAAGGAGAAAGATTTCATTATTAAGGAATGTCAGTGCAGCTAGGAAAGGACAATTCAGTATCCAAGTCTTGATTTAGAATGCTTGTAAGGCAAAATATAAATTTGTAAAGTATTTGCAAGGTAGTTACTGGCTTTTTTACACTGGCTGCATTTTTGTTTTAAAAACTACTCAGTGGTCTTAGTGTTCATGGAAAAGGATAATTTTGGGGGGAGGTTTGCTTTAAAATTTAGATTAGCTTTAACAGCCTTAAGATGAATTCTTTTAACATCTTGCATTTGTTTACAGACTATTTCAATTACTAATATCTATGGTATGATGAAACATGCTGTATTTCAAAGTAGTAAAATAAACAGGTTTCAGCACTCTGCAATTTTTAATAGGTTAAATATACCCAAGGTGGACTTGAAAACCTCGAACTTTCAAGAAAGTATTTTGCACAGGCATTGAAACTGAACAACAGAAATATGAGAGCTTTGTTTGGGCTTTACATGGTGAGTTGAGGTGCATGTTTAATGTTATTTTAGGAAATCTGTCACTTAAAGTCCATTAACTATGTCATCCAATCACTTCTTTCTTATTTTTTATATTTTGATAAGAATGTGATTTTTTTCTCTCTGGTTATTTATGAGCAATAATAGGTTTTAAGACAGTTTTTTTTATTGTTCATGCATCCAGCTATTTGACATTGCATTGTAAAATATCTTTTATTGTATCAGAATAGAAATCTGCCTTTATAAAATTAAATAACAGATAGAAAATCATATTATGTATTTCTTAATTGTTTCTGTATTCTTCGGTCTATGCCCAACATTATTGTGTTTCTTACCTTGAATTATAATTGTATGGGATATTTTTTGTGCTAAAAAAATACATTAGAAATAAAATCTCTTAAGTTTAAAATAAAACATTCGTTATAATATAAATAAACAATTTGGAAATTGTGGGATGCATGGAATTAAATTTTTCTGTTGTTTATGTATGCCAAATGATGAACTTAGAAAAGTCAATTAAGAAGAGCTGTGTGAAATAGAGGAAGAAATTTATGAGCTTTAAAAATATATATGTATATAAAATGAGCCCCTCTGTACAATCAACTTTTCTTTAAAAGGCCAGTTCTTTGACATCTTAATTTATCCTAGTCTTGTCATGGACTTCTGGATGAATATCTTCTAGGGGCTCGGTGAGAGAACTGACTGCAGAAATGGGAGTCAGGAAGAAACAGAAATGAAATAATTCTCAGGAAAGGAATGACAAAATATGACTAGAAAACAGTTCAAAGGAAAATTTTTCCTGGATCTACCAATGCCAGTTACAGTAGCTTGGAGATACAGTGTTGCAGCAGTATTTCTTTTTACCAAATAAATCAAGTGCTAATTAAAAAATGTATGACACAAAGTATTAATAATAGTTTATACATAGCACTTGATGTGCCAAGCATTTTTCCCTTTTTTTAATTTTAAATCATTAAACTCTCACCTCAACAATTTGAGGAGATATTATTACTACCACTTCACAGAAGACATAAAGAGGTATAAGTAATCTTCCTAATTGTGGGCACAGAGCTACTGAATAATTGAGGTGGGGCAGTTGACTGCAGTCATTTTCCTTAACCACTGCATTTACTGAAATTCATACCAAAAAGATGATATTAAAGGTTCATAAGTGTAAAAATCTGATTTTGGCATATAAATTCCTTAGTGACAGAGGAGGTGATAAAGGGAAAAAGCTTATTACACAGAGTATGTATCAAAAAAGCACTGCACATTATTTTGGAATCACGTGGGCAGGTACTTTTAAAAATAAGATACAGTTAATCATAAAAGTTACATCTTCCTCTCCCCCAAAATATAAACATACCCTTAAAAATTAGTGTATGATTTTGGGAGTTTACAGATTCTTTCATGAATCCCAGATTAACAATCCCTTGTTTAAATATATTTTAAAAAGGAGAAGATGGATCAAATTGCTGTGACTAATCGTTTTGTGGAACACAGTTTTGAAACTTTTGGAATAGTGAAAAGAAATAGATTGGAAGTGAATGATCTCTTTCTATTTCTGACTTTAATTGCCTTGCTCTGGTCAAGTCAGATCAGTCCTATTGCACTTAAACTTTTTTCATGTAGTAAGTTGCACTGAATTATTTTTGAGGTTCCTTTTTATGTTGATATTCAATAATTCTATAATTCTGACATAGGAAAGCTGAAATAATTCAGTAACAGGAAATAACACCAGGAATATCCTACAGTATTTAAGTGGTAATGGAATTTTACCTTTAAGAGCTATGGTAGGTTAACTGATAAAATAATTTTAGATACTATTTAAGATAACCTTTCTCTTCCCATTATTTTGTATTATTTTATATTTTAAGATTATTTTCATTTTTAAAAACTAATTTCATTCAATTTATTTTAAAAACTGTTTTGGTACAATTTTTAAAAACTCTTTGTTATTACCCTATTGCCGCTATGATCTTTACATGTTTTTTATTATCTTGGCCGGAAGAAAGGAATTTTGTTCTTGATGTTTTTTTTTTTTGTTTTTAGTCAGCAAGTCATATTGCTTCTAATCCAAAAGCAAGTGCAAAAACAAAAAAGGACAACATGAAATATGCTAGTTGGGCAGCTAGTCAAATAAACAGAGCTTATCAGGTTAGTATTGATCATTTTATATTATACAGATCAGTTATTATGTTGTATTTCTTGGTGGTGGTTTCTATTTCTACAAACTACAAAGGTAGATGTCTATCATTGGACTTTTATGCCATTGGGCCTTATCAAATGCGTTTTAACTCTGTAGAATTAACTTGTAGCTGTTGGATCTTTTTTTTCCTCAAAGGTGTCTATTACTGTTATGATCCCGTAATTAGCCCTACCATCTGGCTAGTTTTCAGTAGTTCGGCATTTGACAAATAAGTAATTCTAAAAATCCAGAAAAGATAAAAAAAGTAATGCATTTCAGAAGCAGCTTGTATTATTAATCAGAGGTAACTGAAGTAATAAGTAGGAAGAAAAGCTTGAAAGTAAACTAACCAGATTGTATAACAAAATTTATGTACTTAGCTTTACACAATATACATTACTTAAAAGATAGCTTATCTCCACTCATTTATTAGTTTTCTGAAGCTTATCCTGAGGAGATACTTCACGAGGGGCTCATGGAAAAACATTATCTTCTTACATCTTGCATGTTTATAACTTATCTGTCTATAGTCGTTAATATTTGAAGTACAATTTGGCTTTTTATATAACCTTTAGCTTACATTAATTTATCTTAAACTATTGTTCTGTTGTTTTTTAGAATTAAATAATATCAAGAAGTCTGATGCTATCCTGATTTTCTTTTCCTGTTAAGTGACTTAGATGTTTTGTCCGGTTGTCCCAAGGAATATTTTTCTTTAATCCAGTTTATCCAGTAGTTTTACTACAATATGTTTTATTGATTATTCTCCAGTTTTCCTAAATATACAATAGGCCCTTTTAATATTCAGTCCTCTTTTAATTTGAGAAAAGTTGCTTTTAGAATTATAGTTTTAAGTACTTTTCTGTTTGATTCCTTAAGTTTCCTTTTCCAGGTCTCCAATTATAAGTTTATTGAATCTCCTTTCCTACCTCCTATAGCATTCTTTTTTCTTTCAAATCCTTTCTGTCAATTTCTTTATTTTTTCTTCTTTTTCCTCCATAATAACTTCTTATGGAGTTAGTTCATACTGTTTCTCTAGTTATCCATGTTTAAATGAGATACTTTTCCTGGGCTATTAGGAGGGAGTTTTTATGGAATAGGAAGAGTTAGAGATAGGACAGGGTAATTTTCTCAGCTTGACTTTTCTATGGCTTCCTCTTCTTTGTTATGGAGATCTCAAATATGACGTGTCTGTATATACAGTCTTTTTCAGAACTGGGTCTGGTTTAGAGAATTTTCTGGCTGCAACCCTTTGTTCTATCCCTAGAGCTGTACAGATGTTGAATTTTGAAGTGTTGCTCTCAGCTTTAAGTTTTGGATTTTGTTGTTAGGTTTTTTTATTTTTGTTTTTTATTTTCCTTATTCTGGAATTTGCTGCCTCTGGGCATCCCTACCTGCTTCACCATCCTTTAGCTGAACCATCTGTCCCTCTTACCTCCAGTGTTTCTGCCTATTCAATTTATAAGTTTCTGGTAGCTTTTCTTCAGTGTGAGAGGTCTTTTTCCCTTCTGGAAGAGGCCATTTGCTAGGTATTTCAGAGATTTTGAGGTCTTAGACTGTTAGTCTTGTTTAATGTCACATTTGCATGCAGTATTTATACTTTCATTTGGAGCCTTTGAGGCTGTATATTTTCAGATTCATCAGTTCATACTTTTTTTCATCAGTTCATACTTTTTTTCATTTCTTTGGCTTGTCGAGTAGTAGGCTGTCATCTTTTACTTCTTGTTGCTCCTACCACACAACTGTTAATCTTTTCTTGGTATGGCTACAGTGATATAAACACATTCCATGGTTTCTGAGGATTGCCTGCAATGCAGTTTTCTTTTTTTTTTAATTTTTTTTATTTTTAATATAATTTATTTTATTATCATTAACTTACAATTACATGTGCAATATTACGATTATTAAACTACCCCTTCATCAGGTCCCCCCCACCAACCCCATTACAGTCACTGTCCATCAGCGTAGTGAGATGCTATAGAATCACTACTTGTCTTCTCTGAGTTGTACTGCCCTCCCCGTGCCCCCCCAACATTACATCTGCTAATCGTAATGCCCCTTTTTCCCTCTTATCCCTCCCTTCCCGCCCATTTTCCCCAGTCCCTTTCCCTTTGGTAACTATTAGTCCGTTCTTGGGTTCTGTGAGTCTGCTGCTGTTTTGTTCCTTCAGTTTTTTTCTTTGTTCTTATACTCCACATATGAGTGAAATCATTTGATACTTGTCTTTTTCGGCTTGGCTTATTTCACTGAGCATAATACCCTCTAGCTCCATCCATGTTGTTGCAAATGGTAGGATTTGTTTTCTTCTTATGGCTGAATAATATTCCATTGTGTATATGTACCACATCTTCTTTATCCATTCATCTACTGATGGACACTTAGGTTGCTTCCATTTCTTGGCTATTGTAAATAGTGCTGCAATAAACATAGGGGTGCATCTGTCCTTTCAAATTGGGCTGCTGCATTCTTAGGGTAAATTCCTAGGAGTGGAATTCCTGGGTCAAATGGTATTTCTATTTTGAGTTTTTTGAGGAACCTCCATACTGCTTTCCACAATGGTTGAACTAATTTGCAGTCCCACCAGCAGTGTAGGAGGGTTCCCTTTTCTCCACATCCTCGTCAACATTTGTTGTTGTTTGTGTTTTGGATGTTGGCCATCCTCACTGGTGTGAGGTGATATCTCATTGTGGTTTTAATCTGCATTTCTCTGATGATTAGCGATGTGGAGCATCTTTTCATGTGCCTGTTGGGCATCTGAATTTCTTCTTTGGAGAAGTGTCTATTCATGTCCTCTGCCCATTTCTTAATTGGATTATTTGCTTTCTGTTTGTTAAGGTGCATGAGTTCTTTATATATTTTGGATGTCAACCCTTTATCAGATACGTTTTTTATGAATATATTCTCCCATACTGTAGGATGTCTTTTTGTTCTACTGATGGTGTCCTTTGCTGTACAGAAGCTTTTCAGCTTGATATAGTCCCACTTGTTCATTTTTGCTTTTGTTTCCCTTGCCCGGGGAGATATGTTCATGAAGAAGTTGCTCATGTTTATGTCCAAGAGATTTTTGCCTATGTTTTTTTCTAAGAGTTTTATGGTTTCATGACTTACATTCAGTCTTTGATCCACCTTGAGTTTACCTTTGTGTATGGGGCTAGACAGTAGTCCAGTTTCATTCTCTTACATGTAGCTGTCCAGTTTTTCCAACACCAGCTGCTGAAGAGGCAGTCATCTCCCCATTGTATATCCAAGGCTCCTTTATCAAATATTAATTGACTGTATATGTTTGGGTTAATGTTTGGATTTTCTATTCTGTTCCACTGGTCTGTGGGTCTGTTTTTGTGCCAATACCAAATTGTCTTGATTACTGTGGCTTTGTAGTAGAGCTTGAAGTCAGGGAGTGTAATTCCCCCTGTTTTATTCCTCCTTCTCAGGATTGCATTGGCTATTCGGGGTCTTTTGTGGTTCCATATGAATTTTAGAATTATTTGTTGCAGTTCATTGAAGAAAGCTGTTGGTAGTTTGATAGGGATTGCATTGAATCTGTAGATTGCTTTATGTAGTATAGCCATTTTGACAATATTTATTCCTCCTAGCCAAGAGGATGGGATGCATTTTCATTTGTTAGTGTCCTCTTTAATTTCCCTTAGGAGTGTCTTGTAGTTTTCAGAGTACAGGTCTTTCACTTCCTTCATTAGGTTCATTCCTAGGTATTTTATTCTTTTTGATGCAATTGTAAATGGAATTGTTTTTCTGATTTCTCTTTCTGTTAGTTCATCATTAGTGTATAGGAAAGCAACAGATTTCTGTGTGTTAATTTTGTATCCTGCAACTTTGCTGAATTCAGATATTAGTTCTAGTAGTTTTGGAATGGAATCTTTAGGGTTTTTTATGTACAGTATCATGTCATCTGCAAATAGTGACAATTTGACTTCTTCTTTACCAATCTGGATGCCTTGTATGTCTTTGTTTTGTCTGATTGCTGTGGCTAGGACCTCCAGTACTATGTTGAATAACAGTGGAGAGAGTGGGCATCCCTGTCTTGTTCCCGATCTTAGATGAAAAGCTTTCAGCTTCTCGCCGTTAAGTATGATGTTAGCTGTGGGTTTGTCATATATGGCCTTTATGATGTTGAGGTACTTGCCATCTATACCCATTTTGTTGAGAGTTTTAATCATGAATGGATGCTGAATTTTGTCAAATGCTTTTTCAGCATCTATGGAGATGATCATGTGGTTTTTGTTCTTCTTTTTGTTGATGTGGTGGATGATGTTGATGGATTTTCGAATGTTGTACCATCCTTGCATCCCTGGGATGAATCCCACTTGATCATGGTGTATGATCCTCTTGATGTATTTTTGAATTCGGTTTGCTAATATTTTGTTGAGTATTTTTGCATCTACGTTCATCAGGGATATTGGTCTGTAATTTTCTTTTTTGGTGAGGTCTTTGCCCGGTTTTGGTATTAGAGTGATGCTGGCTTCATAGAATGAGTTTGGAAGTATTCCCTCCTCTTCTATTTTTTGGAAAACTTTAAGGAGAATGGGTGTTATTTCTTCTCTATATGTCTGGTAGAATTCAGAGGTGAATCCATCAGGCCCAGGGGTTTTGTTCTTGGGTAGTTTTTTGATTACCAATTCGATTTCGTCACTGGTGATTGGTCTGTTTAGTTTTTCTGTTTCTTGCTTGGTCAGTCTTGGAAAGTTGTATTTTTCTAAGAAGTTGTCCATTTCCTCTATGTTTTCCAGCTAGTTAGCATATAGATTCTCATAATAGTCTCTTATGATTCTTTGTATTTCTGTGGGGTCCATCGTGATTTTTCCTTTCTCATTTCTGATTGTGTTTATGTGTGTAGATTCTCTTTTTCTCTTAATGAGTCTGGCTAGGGGTTTATCTATTTTGTTTATTTTTTCAAAGAACCAGCTCTTGGTTTCATTGATTTTTTCTATTGTTTTATTCTTCTCAATTTTATTTATTTCTTCTCTAATCTTTATTATGTCCCTCCTTCTGGTGACTTTGGGCCTCATTTGTTCTTCTTTTCCAATTTCAGTAATTGTGTCTTTAGACTATTCATTTGGGAATGTTCTTCCTTCTTTAAATAGGCCTGGATTGCAATATACTTTCCTCTTAGAACTGCCTTTGCTGCGTCCCACAGAAGTTGTGGCTTTGTGTTGTTGTTGTCATTAGTCTCCATATATTCTTTGATTTCTGTTTTGATTTGGTCGTTAACCCATTGATTAATTAGGAGAGTGTTGTTAAGTCTCCATGTATTTGTGAGCCTTTTTGATTTCTTTCTAAAATTGATTTCTAGTTTTATACCTTGGTGATCTGAGAAGTTGGTTGGTAGGATTTCAATATTTTGAAATTACTGAGGTTCTTTTTGTGGCCTAGTATGTGGTCTATTCTGGAAAATGTTCCATGTGCACTTGAGAAGAATGTGTATCCTGTTGCTTTTGGGTGTAGAGTTCTGTAGATGTCTGTTAGGTCCATCTGTTCTAGTGTGTTGTTCAGTGCCTCTGTGTCTTTACTTATTTTCTGTCTGGTTGATCTGTCCTCTGGAGTGAGTGGTGTGTTGAAGTCTCTAAGATGAATGCATTGCTGTCTATTTCCTCCTTTAATTCTGTTAGTATTTGTCTCACATATGCTGGCGCTCCTGTGTTGGGTGCATATATATTTATAATGGTTATATCTTCTTGTTGGACTGACCCCTTAATCATTATGTAATGTCCTTCTTTATCTTTTGCTACTTTCTTCGTTTTGAAGTCTGTTTTGTCTGATACAAGTACTGCAACACCTGCTTTTTTCTCTTTGTTGTTTGCATGAAATATCTTTTTCCATCCCTTCACTTTTAGTCTGTGTATGTCTTTGGATTTGAGGTGAGTTTCTTGTAGGCAGCATATACATGGGTCTTGCTTTTTTATTCATTCTGTTACTCTGTGTCTTTTGATTGGTGCATTCAGTCCATTTTCATTTAGGGTGATTATTGATAGGTGTGTACTTATTGCCATTGCTGGCTTTAGATTTGTGGTTACCAAAGGTTCAAGGGTTGCTTCTTTTCTATCTAACAATCTAACTTAACTATCTTGTTAAGTTATTGTAAACACAGTCTGCTGTTTCTTTTTTTCTCTCCCTTCTTATTCCTCCTCCTCCATTCTTTATATACTAGGTGTTTTATTCTTTGCCTTTAGTTAGTATTTGGATGGTCTGCTTTCTTTCCTATGATTTTATTTTCTCTGGTGACATCTTTTTAGCCTTAGGATTGTTTCCATCTAGAGCAGTCCATTTAAGAAATCCTGTAGTGGTGGTTTATGAGAGGCAAACTCAATCAACTTTCGTTTATCTGGAAATTGTTTAATCCCTCCATCATATTTAAATGATAATCGTGCTGGATACAATATTCTTGGTTCGAGGCCCTTCTGTTTCATTATGTTAAATATATCATGCCATTCTCTTCTGGCCTGTAAGGTTTCTGTTGAGAAGTCTGATGATAGTCTGATGGGTTTTCCTTTGTAGGTGATCTTTTTTCTCTCTCTAGCTGCCTTTAATACCCTGTCTTTATCTTTGATCTTTGCCATCTTAATTATTATGTGTCTTGGTGTTGTCTTCCTTGGGTCCCTTGTGTTGGGAGATCTATGAGCTTCGGTGGACTGCGAGACTACTTCCTTCCCCAGCGAGGGAAAGTTTTCAGCAATTATTTCTTCAAAGACACTTTTGATTCCTTTTTCTCTCTCTTCTTCCTCTGGTACTCCTATAATGCGAATATTGTTCCGCTTGGATTGGTCACACAGTTCTCTTAATATTCTTTCATTCCTAGAAATCCTTTTATCTGTCTCTGCCTCAGCTGCTCTGTACTCCTGTTCTCTGTTTTCTATTCCATTAACAGTCTCTCGCATCTCATCCATTCTGCTGTTAAGCCCGTCGATCGCTTGTCTGATTTCTGTATTGTCTTTCCTCAGTTCCCTCACTTCCTCCCTCAGCTCTTGCACATTTCTCTGTAGGTCCATCAACATGGTTATGACTTTTATTCTGAATTCTTTTTCAGGAAGACTGTGCATTTCCATCCCTTCAGGCTCCCTCTGTGGGGTTGTCTGGTTGATTTTGGTCTGAACCATATTCCTCTGTCTTTTCATGGCTATAGAATTGGTCACTGATAGTTGCCACGTATGTCAGCTGGGCTCTTTAAGACTTTAAAAGAGAAGAAAAAAAAAGAAAAGAAGAAAGAAAGAAAGAAAGAAGAAAAGAAAGAAAAGAAAAAACAAAAACCAAACAAAAAACAAAACAAAACAAAAAAAACAAAAAAAATGCCCACCGGACGTAGATTCTGTGGGAATGCTCTAGGTGGCGCTATGCCCCTCTATTCCACAGCTGTGACTGTGCTGCTCCACAGGGCCCTTTATCGCTCTGGCAGGGGTGGGAATGAATAGGAGGCTGTTGATCTCAGTGAGAAGTGTTAAGTATAGGTACGCTTCCTCAGTCGCCAGCTAAGGTGTCTGAAACTCCTCAGGACTCCCAGCCTGCTGGGCTGAGTGTGCTGGGGCCATCCGGCTCCTCCGCTGGGCTCCTGTCTCTTTAGACCGCTGAAGAAAGCGCGTGCTTTTTTTTTTTCCTTCCCGGGAGCTGGCTGCAGGCACCCTGGCGCATTCCCTGCTCAGATCCTGCCCCTCTGTCTCTCCAATATCCGCCGCACTGCGCGATGTGGGTCAGCGCTCCCCGCGCAGATCACCGGCGCTGGCTACTTCACAGGGTGTACTTCCACTCCCTCCCGGCTCTGAATCCTCTCCTCCTGCCGGTGCGCTGGGGTGGGGGAGTGCTCAGGTCCCGCCGGGTCGCGGCTCCGTATCTTACCCGCCTTTTGGGGTGCCGAGTCCTCTCGGGTGTAGCTGCACGCTGTGCGCTTTCCTGTGTATTCTTGTCTCTCTCTTAGGAGTAGATGTATTTTCTGTGTTTTCGTAGATAAATATAGTGTTGGGAGGAGATTTCTAACGCCCTGCTCACACCACCATCTTCCCGGAATACCCAGTTTTCTTAAAGATGTCTTCTTTGGTCTTTTTTTTTTATTAAGGTATTATTGATATACACTCTTATGAAGGTTTCACATAAAAAAACAGTGTTGCTACTACATTCACCCACATTATCAAGCCCCGACCCATACCCCAATGCGTCACTGTCCACCAGTATAGTAAGATGCCACAGATTCACTGTTTGCCTTCTATGTGCTACACTGTTTTCCCTGTGATCCTCTTTGGGCTTGTTTTGTAATGTTTTGGTTTTGGTGCTGTTTGTTTCTTTATTTCTGTACTCCTAATTGGAGAAGGTTGAGGAGATTTAAAAAATTCAGTATCTACATAATCGTATTATTTAAATATACTTTTGCATATTTTTTAAATATTTAATAAATGTTCTCTTGGCATATTTTAAGTCATAATATTTAGAAATAATAGCTAGGCTGTGCTTCTATTTAAAGATAAGACTTATAATACTAATAATACATAAACCACACCTTTTAAGATACTTTTGAGAAACAACTAGCTGCACAGGGGGTGCTTTTTTTGACATGGCAATATTGTATTTTTAAAATCAGTGTTTATTAAATTACACATAAAGAACCTAAGTCATAAATGTACAACTTAATGAATTATACAAGGTAAATGTGTCCAGGTCAATAAAAAGAAACATTGCAACACCCCAAAGCCCTGTTGGTACCTCCTCTCAATTTCTCCTGTCCACCTCAAGAATACTGATTTATAATCTCATAGTTTTGGCTTTTTGTTGAACTTGATGGAATCATATAGTATGTATTTTTGTTTGGCCTATTTCACTATTCTGTTTATGAGATTCACTTTGTTTATGTCAGTAGTTCATTAATTTTCATTACCCTGTAGTCTATTGTATGAACATACTACAGTATTTAGTTGTTGATAGGCATTTGAATTGTTTTGGGCTATTACAAATAATACTACACTTAATATTGCTGTACAAGTCTTCTGGTGTACATGTACTTCTGATGGGTGTATATCTTTGAGTGAAAATACTGGGTCTTAGGATGTATGTATACCTAACTTTAGTAGCTAAAGCTTGTTTTCCAAATTAGTTGTTCATAATAACACCAGTGGTGTTGGAGAGTTACAGTTCTACATCTTCACCAACACTTGGTTCTGTCAGTTTTTGTAATTACAGTCATTCTGGTGTATGTGTACTGGTATACCATGGTTTTATTTTGCACCTCCCTGATAACCAGTGAGGCTGAACACTTTTTCATATGTTTATTGACCATTTGGGTATCCTCTTTCATGAAGTCTATTTTTCATTGATTTATGACTTTCAATTGTGTTTTTTAATGCTTGTCAGTCCTTTGTTCATTAAATGTATAACAAATCTCTTCAACTTCTTATTTGCTTTCAGGAATAGAAGACCAGGCACATATGCTCTTCCCTGCCTTATGAAATACACTTTACCAGTAGACATGAATTCATCATTTCAGTATGTTAAGCAATTGTTAATAGATCCAAACCCTTTTCTTCAGTAACATTTGTACTCCCTGCCATTCTCTTAAAAAAATTTTTTTTATTGTGTCTTAGTAGATCTGCTCTTTTCACAGACATACTTTATGTAAGCCTTAGTGTTCTTTGGAAAGAACTCTGAGAGCATCACTTGTTCTCTTCATTCTTAGAATTTTGCCCTGTAAACATAGTACGCAGGCAGTTTTGTGTATCTTTTTTTTTTTGGATTCTTTTTTTTTTTTGGTATTATTAATGTACAATTACATGAGCAACATTATGGTTACTAGACTCCCCTATTATCAAGTCCCATCTTCCTCAGTCCCATTCTCTTTGGTAACTATTAGTCCATTCTTGGGTGCTGTGAGTCTGCTGCTGTTTTGTTCCTTCAGTTTTTTTCTTTGTTCTTATACTCCACAGATGAGTGAAATCATTTGATACTTGTCTTTCTCTGCCTGGCTTATTTCACTCAGCATAATACCTTCGAGCTCCATCCATGTTGTTGCAAATGGTAGGATTTGTTTTCTTCTTATGGCTGAATAATATTCCATTGTGTATATGTACCACATCTTCTTTACCCATTCATCTACTAATGGACACGTAGATTGCTTCCATTTCTTGGCTATTGTGAATAGTGCTGCGATAAACAGAGGGGTGCATATGTCTTTTTCAAATTGGGCTGCTGCATTCTTAGGGTAAATTCCTAGGAGTGGAATACCTCAGTCAAATGGTATTTCTATTCTGTTTTTTGAGGAACCTCTATACTGCTTTCCACAATGGTTGAACTAATTTACATTCCCACCAGCAGTGTAGGAGGGTTCCCCTTTCTCCACATCCTTGCAAACAAATGTTGTGTGTGTTTTGGATGTTGGCCATCCTCACTGGTGTGAGGTGATATCTCATTGTGGTTTTAATTTGCATTTCTCTGATGATTAGCGATGTGAAGCATCTTTTCATGTGTCTGTTGGCCACCTGAATTTCTTCTTTGGAGAAGTGTCTGTTCAGCTCCTCTGCCAATTTTTTAATTGGATTATTTGCTTTTTGTTTGTTGCAGTACATGAGCTCTTTATATAATTTAGATGTCAATCCCTATTGGATATGTCATTTATGAATATATTCTCCCATACTGTAGGATGCCTTTTTGTTCTGCTGATAGTGTCCTTTGCTGTACAGAAGCCTTTTAGTTTGATATAGGCCCACCTATACATTTTTGCTTTTGTATCCCTTGCCCTGGGAGATATGTTCATGAAGAAGTTGCTCATGTTTATGTCCAAGAGATTTTTGTCTATGTTTTTTTCTAAGAGTTTTATGGTTTCATGACTTACATTCAGGTCTTTGATCCATTTTGAGTTTACTTTTGTGTATGGGGTTAGACAATAATCCAGTTTCATTTTCTTACATGTAGCTGTCCACTTTTGCCATTACCAGCTATTGAAAAGGCTGCCAGTTCCCCATTGTATATCCATGGCTCCTTAATCATACATTAATTGACATACATGCTTGGGATTATATCTGGGCTCTCTAGTGTGTTCCATTGGTCTATGGATGTGTTCTTGCGCCAGTACCAAATTGTTTTGATTACTGTGGCTTTGTAGTAGAGCTTGAAGTCAGGGAGCATAATTCCCCCTTATTTATTCTTCCTTCTCAGGATTGCTTTGGCTATTCGGGATCTTTTGTGGTTCCATATGAATTTTAGAACTATTTGCCCTAGTTCATTAAAGAATGCTGTTGGTATTTTGATAGGGATTCCATTGAATCTATAGATTGCTTTAGGCAGGATGGCCATTTGGACAATATTAATTCTTCTATCCATGAGCATGGGATGTGTTTCCATTTATTGGTATCTTCTTTAATTTCTCTCATGAGTGTCTTGTAGTTTTCAGGGTATAGGTCTTTCACTTCCTTGGTTAGGTTTATTCCTAGGTATTTTATTCTTTTTGATGTAATGGTGAATGGAATTGTTTTCCTGATTAATCTTTCTGCTAGTTTATCGTAAGTGTATAGGAATGGAACAGATTTCTGTGTATTAATTTTGTATCCTGCAACTTTACTGAATTCAGATATTAGTTCTAGAAGTTTTGGAGTGGATTCTTAAGGGCTTTTTGTATATAATATCAAGTCTTCTGCAAACAAGGACAGTTTGACTTCTTCCTTACCAATGTGGATGCCTTTTATTTCTTTGTGTTGTCGGATTGCTGTAGCTAGGACCTCTAGAACTATGTTGAATAAAAGTGGGGAGAGTGAGCATCCTTGTCTTGTTCCCGATCTTAAAGGAAAAGCTTTCAGCTTCTCACTGTTAAGTATAATGTTGGCTGTGGGTTTGTCATATATGGCCTTTATGATATTGAGGTACGTGCCCTCTATACCGATTTTGTTGAGAGTTTTTATTATGAATGGACATTGAATTTTGTCAAATGCTTTTTCAGCATCTATGGAGATGATGATGTGATTTTTGTCCTTTTTGTTGATGTGGTGGATGATGTTCATGGATTTTCGAATGTTGTACCATCCTTGCATATGTGCAGTGAATCTCAGTTGATCGTGGTGTATGATTCTCTTGATGTATTTTTTTAATTCATTTGCTTATATTTTGTTGAGTATTTTTGCATCTATGTTCATTAGGAATATTGGTCTGTAATTTTCTTTTTTTGTGGTTTTGCCTGGTTTTGGTATTAGAATGTAGGCCTTGTAGCATGAGTTTCAGAGTATTCTCTCCTTTTCTACTTTTTGGAAAAGTGTAAGAAGGATGGGTATTAGGTCTACACTAAACATTTGATAAAATTCAGCAGTGAAAACATCTGGTCCAGGAGTTTTGTTCTTAGGTAATTTTTGATTACCAGTTCAATTTCCTTGCTGGTAATTTGTCTATTCAGATTTTCTGTTCCTTCCTCTGTCAGCCTTGGAAGGTTGTATTTTTCTAGAAAGTTGTCCATTTCTTCTAGGTTATCCAGTTTGTTACCATATAATTTTTCATAGTATTCTCTAATAATTCTTTGTAATTCTGTGGTGTCCGTAGTGATTTTTCCTTTCTCATTTCTGATTCTGTTTACGTGTGTAGACTCTTTTTTTTCTCAGTAAGTCGAGCTAGGGGTTTATCTATTTTGTTTATTTTCTCAAAGAACCAGCTCCTGCTTTCATTGGTTCTTTCTATTGTTTTATTCTTTTTGATTTTATTTATTTATGCTTTAATCTTTATTATGTCCCTCCTACTGACTTTGGGCCTCATTTGTTCTTCCTTTTCTAGTTTTATTAATTGTGAGTTTAGACTGTTCATTTGGGATTGTTCTTTCCAGAGGTAGGCCTGTATTGCAGTATATTTCCCTCTTAGTATGGCCTTTGTTGTGTCCCACAGAGTTTGCAGTGTTGAAATATTGTTGTCACTTGGCTCCATATATTGCTTGATCTCTGTTTTTATTTGGTCATTGATCCATTGATTATTTAGGAGCTTGTTATTAAGCCTCCATGTGTTTGTGGGCTTTTTCATTTTCTTTGAGTACTTGATTTCTAGTTTCATACCTTTGTGATTTGAGAAGCTGGTTGGTACAATTTCAGTCTTTTTGAATTTAATGAAATTCTTTTTGTGGCCTAGTATATTATCTGTTCTTGAAAATGTTCCATGTGTACTTCAGAAGAATGTGCATCCTGTTGCTTTTGGATGGAATGTTCTGTAGATTTCCCTTAGGTCTATCTGTTCTAATACATTGTTCAGTGCCTCTTTGCCTTTATTTATTTTTTGTCTCATTCATCTTTGTTTTGGAGTGAATGGTGTGTTGGAGTCTCCCAAAATGAATGAATACATTGCATTCTGTTTTCCCCCTTTAAGTCTGTTAGTATTTGTTTCACATATGTAGGTGTTCCTCTGTTGGGTGTATGATATTTATAATGGTTGTATCTTCTTGTTGGACTGACCCCTTTATAATTATGTAATGTCCTTCTTTGTCTCTTGTGACTTTCTTTGTTTTGATGTCTATTTTTTCTGCTAGAAGTACTGCAACTCCTGTTCTTTTCTCCCTATTAGTTTCATGAAGTATCTTTTTCCATCACTTTACTTTCAGTCTGTGTATGCCTTTGGGTTTGAAGTGAGTCTCTTGTCGGCAGCATATAGAGACGGGTCTTGTTTTTTTATCCATCCAGTGACTCTATATCTTTTGATTGGTACATTCAGACCATTTACATTTAGGGTGATTATGAATAGGTATGCAGTTATTGCCATTGCTGGCTTCCGATTTTTGGTTACCAAAGGTTCAGGGATAATTCCCTTACTATCTAACAGTCTAATTTAACTCAGTTCATATGGTATTACAAACATTACCTAAAGATTCCTTTTTTTTCTCCTCCTTTTTCTTCCTCCTCCATTCTTTGTATGTTATAAATCGTATTCTGTACTCTTTGTTTAGCCCTTGGGTGACATCTATTTAGCCTTAGGAAAACTTCCATCTGTAGAAGTCCCTCCAAAATGCACTGTAGATGTGGTTTGTGGGAGGTAAATTCTCTCAGGTTTTGCTTATCTGAAAACAGTGTATTTCCTCCTTCAAGTTTAAATGATAACCTTGCCAAGTAGAGTATTCTTTGTTCAAGGCCCTTCTGCATCATTGCATTAAATACATCTTGCCACTCCCTTCTGTGCTGTAAGGTTTCTGTCGAGAAATCTGATGATAGTCTGATGGGTTTTCCTTTGTATGTGATCTTTTTTCTCTCTGTAGCTGCTTTTAAAAGTCTGTCTTTATCCTTGCTCTTGCCATTTTAATTATTATATGTCTTGATGTTGTCTTCCTTGGGTCCCTTGTTGGGAGATCTGTGCATTTCCGTGGCTTGAGAGCCTCTATCCCATTTTCTCTCTCTTCTTTTTGTACCCCTGTTATGTGAATATTATTCCGTTTGGATCGGTCACGCAGTTCTCTCAATATTCTCTCATTCTTAGAGATTTTTGTTTCTGTCTGTGGCTCACCTTCTTTGTATTCCTCTAATCTAATTTCTGTTCCTTTTACCGTTTCTTCTACTACATCTGATCTGCTTTTAAATCCCTCCATTGTGTGTTTCATTCCAGATATGGAATTTCTTAATGATTGAATCTCTGTTTTAAATTCGTTCCTGAGTTCTTGAATTTTCTGTACCTCCATAAGCATGTTTATGATTTTTATTTTGAACTCTCAGGAAGATTGGTTAGTTCAGTTTTATTTGGCCCTTTTTCTGGGTTTTGTGAAATTTTCATCTGAACCATGTTCTTTTGATTTTTCATATTTCTGTGTGGTGCTTTCTAGTGCCCAGAAGCCCCCGTCTCTGGAGCGGCTTAGCCCATAGAGTGAGGTTGGGGGTCGTAGGGGAGCGGAGCTGGGGCCGGGGGGGAGGAATGATCTGTTTCCTGATTTCCGTCTGCCATGCCTGTCTCCCCTTTCAGAGCCAGTGGTGTAAGCCTCTGTGCTTTGCGTCTCTAGCTGTTATAGGTGGGGCCTCCCTCTGACTGGCCTGATTCCAGTACAGTGACTTCCATTTTGTGAGCTGATGCCGTCATGCCAGGAGGAAGGCTCAGCAGGCAGTGTATCACAGTGGGGGGACTCAGACCTGAGTAGCCAGCCATGAGGATGGAGCACCTGTAGCTCCTCAAAGTTCCCTATCTGCTGGGCAGAGCACGCCCAAACAACCTTGTCCCCCTATCCCTTCTCCCTCACGGCAAGTTCTGTGCAAACCCTGCCCTTTCAGCAGGCCTCTCGCTGCTAGGCAGACTCTCAGACAGCCTGTCTTTCCTTGTCCCATAGTGGCCCAGTGTGGATCCTGTCCTCCAGAAACGGCCCGAATCTGTCTCTCAAGCACTCCACCTGTCCCAGCTCCCCATCCTCCAGAGCACCACACAATGTAGGTTTCTGCTCGCAAAGCAGATCTCCAGGGCTAGGTGTTCAGCAGTACTAGGCTTCCGCCTCCTCCCTTCTCCATTTCTCTTCCTCCTGCCTGTGAGCTGGGGTGGGGGAAGGGCCTGGGTCCCGCCGGATCAAGGCTTTGGTATGTTATCCTGTTTCGTGAGGTCTGTATGCAGCCTGATGCAGTCTTCTTTCCTGTTGCTGTTTTAGGGTTAGTTGTTTTTACTATATATTTGCACTATCTGTGGTTTTGGGAGGAGTTCTCTGTTTCACCTCTCACACTGTCGTCTTGAATCTCCAGGCCTGTGTATCTTTACTGAAAGTATGATTTACTTTTTAAACTCTATAGGAAAGGATAGTGTAAGGAATTTTTGTCAGTTTCTGCCATCTTGGAAGCCACTCTGGGCACATAACACATCTCTCAGTTTCTGTACAGCAACTTCTAATACTTCTCAACTAGGAATCACCCATCATGCAAAACTTATTTTTGCCGGTAGACACTAGTACCAGATTTTAAAGAGAATTCTCTTGATGCTTTTGTGCTGTGCTTTTTCTATAGAGGTTCTGGTTCTCTTTTTGTGAGTCAGATTCCATAAATACTTATATCTATTACCTTTTGCTAACTTAATGGTTTAAAATAACAACTTAGTTTCTTATGATTCTGCAGGTAGACAGTTTTGCTTCTTTAGTTGAGTAATTCTAGTCTGGACTAGACTTACTTGTATTTCTGACCTATGCTATTGTTTGATGGCCTAACTTAAATATCTGCCAGTTGACTCTGTCGTCATCTGGGAGTGCTCAGCCTTGTGTGTCTTTGTTGGCAAGCTTACTTGGACTATTTATGTGGTGGTCTGGGTTTGAAGAGTAGCAAACAGGCAAACTCCAATGTATAAGGGCTTTTCAAGCCTCTAGTTGTGTCACATGTTGCTAACACTCTATTGAGCAAAAAAGCAAGTCACATGATCGCCCCAGATTCAGGGGACGCAATAATTCACCGCTTAATGGGCAGAGAAATATCGGGTCATTTGGCAATTTATTACACTTACTGTATAACTCCATACTCTCAGCATTCTGTGTTTATTTTGCCTTTTTAAAAAATTTGCTTTATTGAGGTATAATTTACATACAATAATGTGCACACATTTGAAATACACATAGTTGAATTTTGACAAATGTATAGTTCCCTTGCTACTACTCCATTCAAGATATACAACATTTGCATCCCCACAGAAAATTCCTTCTGCCATTTTGCAGTCAGCCCCATGTTACACTGCATACAAGCACTGATTTGATTTTTATCATAAATTAGTTTTGCCTATATTAGAATTTTATGTAAATGAGATCATAGGTTATGTACTCTTCTGTGCCTGGCTTCTTTGACTTAGCATGTTTCTGAGTTTCATCCATGCACTGTTCCATTTTATTTATCTTATTGCTTTGTCCGCCCATATTGTATTCCACTAATTGTGTTTTAACCCAACTTACCCAGTTACCACAATGTAAATCATTGATCTTTAAATTTGGTAAACAACTTTTTATTATTTGAGTGCTCTTTATGGCAAGTTTTCTTTAGGATCCCAACAGGGAATTAGGAAAGAAGAGTTTACTTAAGTAAAATCTTAACTATATGAAAATAAAAATGAATTTATGATTAATGTGGAAAAGAGTAACTTTCAAAGACTGACATTTTAGTAATTAGATAAATCTCTGCCATCTAATTGAGAACTCTGTGACTCATGTCCAGGCATATAAACAAGTATAAATTATATCATAAATATTCCTTATTGTAATGTTTTTCTAGGCATTTATAAGTCAGAGAAAATGAGATTTTAAGAACTGCTTTTCTTTCTTTTTACTTAATAATGAAACAATATGGCTACTACTTGCTCTTTAATTAGGTAATTGGTTTAGCATGTTCTGTAAAGGCAGGCAAGTTTGATTAATGCTCACGAAAAACTTTAATGGGAACCTACTAACAATAATTTTCCAGATAAATGCTTCTTTGGTACACTGTTAACTTTGTCTGTGCTAGTGATCTATATATGTTATTTATGATTGTGGAGGTGACTCTTTTACTATCCTTTTGGGAAATAGAAAATTAAATCATGATTTGAGGGGAAAAAATGAGATTTTAGCTTAATCAGTTAAATTGCCATATAATTCTAGAATAGACAAAATAATTGCATGTCAGGCACAATTTGAGCTGATAGATTTATGTTTCCAGCTTTCCTTTTATTTGTTCTGACACGAATAAGTTATTTTAGTTTATTCTAAATTGCACTGGTTGTCAGTAATGTTGACACACAACCTTAGGTGATTTTTGAAAAATTAGCTAATTGGAAAAATCACAATTTCATATTTTCTATTTTATTATGTATTAAGTACAAACCAAGAAAAATACTGTATTTTAAAATACTTCTGATGAACGCAACTCTACAGGAATTTTTTTTTCTTTTGCTATTTAAAAAGATTAGAGTGAATGTTACTATGTACTATCCTATTTTGTACTCCCTCCCCCAGCCTATCAAAGCTTTTTCTTGGAATTGGACCCTCAAGTATCTGATTAGGACCATTCCTGTTTACTTTGGATAGGCAGTTGTAAAAGAAAAGGCTTTCTGTTCTTGATAAGTTCTTGTGAAAGTGAAGTTATCAAATGGATAATAGGAGTAATATGCATACCCCGACATCCTTTTCTCACCAAGGGAAATAATGAAAAGGCAAAGTTTCAGAAGTGGTGTTGTTAACCATATTTTGTAATCATGACTTTTATATTTAACACTTGAATTCCTTAAATTAGTAATATCTTCTGAAAGGCAGTGATCTTGATTCTTATGAAAAGCTTTTCTCTTTCCTTGGCATTTCCTCTAAAAATTGCTTTAATTTACTCTATTGCATCAAGATTCAACCACAGAACCTAATGGTTTAGGAAATGGCGGAATCATAATGTTAAGCTGCAGCCAAAGAGGTCAGAAGCAGGTTACCAATTCCTGAAGCCTATTGCTTCTATAGTATTACCTGTGCTTGATCACAATCTTTTTCAACAGGTCATCAGAAGTTTGCCAAATTAAGTTAATTACAAAAGAGAAGGAACACATCATAAATCAAGTACTAAGTACCTAAAACAGCAGTTGCTATTTGAAGGAAAGATCAGTCACTTGAAAAAGTATTGAGTGCGTACATGTTAACTTGAAAATAGTATATTTTGCTAATAGCATATGTTAGTCAATACTTTAGCCAGGGGGAAGCAGGTAGTACAGATATAATAAACCTTCTTCTACCCCTACAAGGAATACTTCCTTATCTAATAAATCTCTAATGTTAATCTGATAAATGATTGGAATTGTCAGTCTAGTTAGAAAACTCATTTTGAAATCAGCATGGGGTAGTCAACAGTGTTTCCCCGCACTGGTTGTGTGCACTATATTGAATTTCATATGCTGTGAATTTGCTTTTAAATATACACTGATAGTATTTAATGCATTATATTTTGTTTTCACTATAAAATGTAGTCCCAATTTTGTTTTGTAAAATAAATTACAGTTTAATAAACTAGAAATATATATTTTAATATGTTAACCTCAATTTAGTATGTAGCATAGAGTTTTATTGGACAGCTCTTTGCTGCAGAAACATCTTGTCTAGTCAACTAATAAGTCTTGGAAATTTTTAAAAATTGTGAACTACTTTACAGAGATACCTTGCAACTTTAAAATGTTTAATAAAAAGTACTTTACATTTATATTTTACCTTTGTTTGAAACTCTAATCATTTGCTTAGAGGCTGGACAGGTAGAAATGGTTCATGTCCCTACATAAATACCAGTTAAATTTCACTTATAAATTATGCTTTTTATTTCATAACATTTTCTGGTTTGAAGAGGATAGTTTTAAAATCAAATCTGTGTTTTCATAGGGTATCCTGCTACTCTAAAACATTTAAACTGGCCAGTTTTGCAGTGAAATCTTCATACACCTCAATTGAATATGAAATCTTAATGAAAATGTCTTTAAAACCCAAATTTACTTTTATTGAAGAAAAGAACCTATTGGTTTCATGCTAGTGATAAAATAGATGATGTTAACATTCATTGGCAATGTGACTATAAGATTGTGATTTTGAACCTGCCACTGAAATTGAGCCTAACTGCATTTTTTTAAATTAGTTTGCAGGTCGAAGTAAGAAGGAAACCAAATACTCTCTTAAGGCAGTCGAAGACATGTTGGAAACACTGCAGATCACCCAGTCTTAAGGTTTCAAAAACTCTTTCACGTTATATTTCACAACTGCACAATTGAAGTTACTGGCCTGTGACTTATTTACTAAATGCCCAGTGCAATTTATATACTACTTTTCTGTTAAGAAGGCAGTTGTAAAGAATGTGTTTAGATAAACCTAAAAGGCTTTTTACTGCAAAGCAGGAAGATGGGGAAAGTCCACGGAAGAGAGATTTATCAAGACTCATTGATTGTACATCTTTCTCTTCATATCACACACAACTGCTTTTAAACCAAAATCTAATGTAGAAATACTTCATTAAATAAATCATGGTGATTTACTGAACTTGCATATGAAGATTCTAAATTCTTTTTGTTATACTCAGACAGTGAATATATTGTTTTAGAATTCAATTTCTAGTTAACTCCTTGTTATTTGTGAAAGAAAATACATAGCATGCATAGCTGATAAGCAAAATGCTGGCAAATTGAGTCTTTTTATAGTGTCAGGTTGGATTTTGCTCTGCATTTCAGTGCACAATTTTATGTATTATATTGTCACTCTGCTAAATCTTACTTAAAATACATCATTCTCCAAAGTTTAGCAATATTTCTTTGTAGTTTTTACTTTGCCATAGGTAATAATTGAGATTTTTACATATAAAAGGCTTTGGCTTTAAGGTTCATGTATGCTATAGTACTAAAATTTTACCCTTATGGAAGTTATATTTATTGATATATCCCTCTTTAACTGTTAATTACATAAAAAAATATTTAGAGATCACAGAGAACAGAGATTATAACGGAGCTTCAGTGGCTGAGTTATTTTTACGTTAGGGAAAAATTAAGTCTAAACTATCTTTAGAAGCAAAATTTTTACAATTCTTATATCCATTACCTCCTTAGTAATAATTAGAATTCCTTTTTCCTTTTTCTCTTTTCATAATAAACAACCATTATACTATCTTCAGTAGTAGTTTGTATATTTCAATAGAATAGAAAGAACTTTGAGAGTTGAACATGTTACTCCAGACACATATCAATTTTAAAAATAGATGAGTGTTCATTCAGGGCAAATATTGTTAGTTTTTTATTTCTCTCTCTCTGTATATATATTATATTTAATGTATTGCATATATATATGTAGTTACATATATAAATATAAATATTTATTTGCCATTATTATACAGAAACTGCACACTTCTCATTATTGGATTTGGGCAAATGAGTATCACGGAGAAATTGACAAACTGGAAGTCTTTAGGAAGAAAATTGTTGATAGTATCAACTTTTTAACCTTTTGAGTAATTCTCTTAGTAAATAAATTATTCTCTATATCTAATTCTTTCATTTTCACTCTTCTCATTTTATTCTTTCATGAGTAATGAGAAGGTATGAAATAACTCTTCCCATATGAAGATAATTCTTACCAACTAATCTTTGTTATCACAAGTTGCACTTTTTTTTTTATTGAAGTGTGGTTGACATACAGTATAGTAGTTTCAGGTGTACAATGTAGTTATTCAGCAATTTATATTTTATTCCCTTTGCATGTTTTACCCAAGATGTACTTTTTGTCCCTGAATTTAGTAACTGCATTTTCAACATAATCAACCATTTCATTTGTTTCCTATAAAGAAAATAGTGTTCACATATTATTCCACTACGTTTTTTCCCTCTAATCCCCTCCCATCAGTAACTAGAGTAGTGTTTAACAATTATATTTGTATAAGTAACTTAGTGCCTCTTATAACTGTTAGCCTTAGTTTCACTTCAGTTTTTCTAATTGTAATTTTAATTTTTTATTGACTAAGTCCATTGTTAATGTATAATAATTTATTAACCTCAGTTTAAATGTACTTCTAATTCCATGATGGCCGACAGTTGTCTATCCAACTAGTTTTACCTCCATTTCTTCCTTGTTAACAGTATCCTATATTGTTTAGGTTCTTCAGGAAGATTAGAACCTTAACTCAGCACCAGGGGATGATCATCATGATTGATCTAAAGCAGAAGTGGTTTCATTCCTTATTATATGATATGCCAAGGCAGTACTTTTTGCAGTGAAGGAAATATTTTTTATATTTGTGCTTCCAGTATGGTAACCACTAGATGTATGTGGCTATTGAGTACTTGAAATATGGCCAGTACAGCTGAGACATTGAATTGATTCAATTTAATTTAGATAGCTGCATGTAACTCATGACCACCATATTGGGCAGTGCAGGTATCTAAAGTGTGAGTATGTTGACCTACTTAGTGCTGATGAAATGAACAGAAGCCTGTTGGGAAGGGTCTTCCTTTCAACTTAAAAATTTAGTCAAAGCTTTGTTAGGTGAGGCTTTTTGCCTCATTCTCATCCTTATGACCGTGATTGCCAGCAACATACCTAGAGATACAACAGCTATCTTACCACTATGATAATAAGATAATTACCACTGCAAATATTAAGCATGAAAGCTGCATTTCAAAGGTGGTTCTGTAGAAAGATTAGAGGGAGCCTGGGTCCCTGACAGCATTGTTGAACACCTGAACCAACATGAACAATTAATCGCCCACCTCTGCACTTATTACATGAGAAAAATAAACTCTTGATTGTTTAAGCCATTGTTTAGATTTTCTGTTACTTTAGCCAATATGGTTCTGCTAATATATCCACCTTCATTTTTTCTTTTTAACTGCAAAACCCTTCAGATAAGCTAAGAATGCTATTTCAGAATGTAATGATATAAAGTTCAGTAGATAATTACATCTAACAAAAGAAGTAATGTCTTGTTGCAAATCAGCACCCAGTATTTAAGCCAACAGAGTGAGAAAAGGCATTAAGACAACTTTAACCATAAGGATAATACTAACTTGGGAGCCGAGGAGGATGTAGAAAAGATAGAAATGGAAAACCAGTGTTTCAGTATGCTGGATACATTTTTATTGGTAAATATTTCAAGAAAATTTTTCTTCTAATATCACTACTCATTTATCCTGAAAGTAACTTCATTTTACTTCACTTCATACAACTATAGGATTTCAGAAGTGGCTTTACAGATGATTTAGTTGAATTCCATTTTAAGATTAGGAACTGAAGTTTCTAAGAAATTAATCTCTCCGTGACAGAGCAGGGAATAGGACCAGAATGTCAGGGATTCTCAAGTCAGTGCTCTTTTTAGTATAGTCTGAGACATAAGTCTGTTCTGTGATACATTGTTCCTACTTTAGAATGACAAAAGTGAGAGCTAGATAGAGCCAACAGACATTGCTTGTTAGCAGAGCTGGGATTAGAATTCAGATTTTCTGATTTGTAAAACAATTTTTTAATGGAATCATAAAGGTGAGATTTCATTTAGAATTAAATTGAATTTAAATTGAATTACCCATTTAATGTGAGTTTATGAATAGTCAATGTGAGAACTATGTAAAACTATTTCAAACCTCTTTCACTTTCAACCTGTGATGTATCCTATCTCCATTCTCACTCTTGGCAAGTAACCTCTTGTTATAGGTTGAATTGTGTCCCCATTAAATTCATATGTTGAAGTCCTAACCTTGTTAATTCTGAATGTGACTGTATTTGGATATAGAGTCTTTAAAGTGGTAAGGTTAAATTAGGTCATGTGGGTAAGCCCTAATCCAATATGATTGATAATTATTATAAGAAGAGATTAGGACACAGATACACAGAGGGAAGACCGTGGAAAGACAGAGATGATGCCCATCTACCAGCCAAGGAGCAGTTCTCAGAAGAAACCAACCATGCTGACACTTTGTTCTTGGACTTCTGGCTTTTAGAACTGTGATGAAATAAATCTCTGATGTTTAAGACACCCAGTTCTCTGTGTACTTCGTTAAGGCAGCCATAGCAAACTACACAGCTCTCTTACTATTTCACAGAGAAAAAGAGAAGTCACCAACTAAAAACATATCCATTATCAGACATTCTTGTACCCATTTCACCTCTTTTAGAGTAGTAGGAAGTAGCCCTACCCTTTTCTGAGCTATTTGCCACTACTGTCCCCCTCACTTTGTTTACTTTCACTATACTTTAGATTCATGAATTTGCCATACTCCCTTCTGCCACAGAGCATTATGCCTTCCCGAAAACTGCCCATTTCTTCACAGTTGTCCTTAAACTGTTTGTTCGTTATCTTTTATTTCAACTAGATTCTCCTGTTACTACTGAAATATGCTGTTTGCTGGCACTTTTTAAATTTCTACATCCCCCTCCAGTTACTACCCCATTTGTCTTTTTTACCGGCAAATTTCTTCATATGTCTAAACTCATATTTGTTATTCCCCTCCCATTCTTTAAATTGCTCCAATCTTAAAGCTCCCTTCCCTTATTATTCCTTTGAAATAGCTTAGTTCCATATCATCAATCTAATAAACATTTTCAGTCTTTAAGCCATGACCGTATTCCACACTTTATGCTCTTACATATCTCAGATATGTCCATTTTTTTCACTTTCCATTGCCACCATCACTGTAGTCTAATCTACTATCACCTAACTTTTGAACTACAGCTGTAGCCAGAGAGCTAGATTTCCTGCATCTTCTCCCCAGTTCATTCTCCACTGCAGTTAGAATATGACAAATATCACTAATAATGCCTTTTGCCCTCCCCCTCATAAAAACGTTTCAGTTTCCCATTTGTTGCTTTAAACATGGCCTTGAGGCTCTCTATGTAATCAGCACCAAGGAAGATTCAGACCTTAATCGTAAACTAACTCTCTATGCTCCCCTTTATTTCTGAATTTAGCCACCTTTAAGTACCATGGAGTTGTTATGTTTCCTTCTGCAAACTTACATGTTCCCTCTAAATAGAACAAAACCTTCCTTGACTTATCTTTGAAAGGTCAGGCCCTTTTTCCTACTGCATTTTTAAAGAGTTTTATTTCAAAATAAGACTCACGAGAAGTTGCAAAAACAGTATGTCTTCACTTGTACCAGCTTCTCCCTATTATCCTACATAACCGTAGCACATTGTCAAATCAGGAAATTGCCATTGCAGTAATGCTGTTAACTCAGGTTATAGACCTTGTTTGGATTTCACAATTTTTACATGCTCATTTTTTTCTGTTTATATAATGTTACATTTGTGGGTTCATATCACCACATTCAGGCTATAGAACTTTTACATTACAAAAGAACTCCTTGCTACTCCTTAATAGTTATACCCTCATCTAACCTGAATGCCTGGCATCCACTGATCTCTCTGTCACTATAATTTTGTCACTTTAAGAATGTTATATCAATGGAATCATATAATTTGTAACCCTTTGTAACTGGCTTTTTTCACTTAGCATATTGCCCTTTAGATCTATCATGTGTCAAGTTCGTTCCTTTGTATTGCTAAGTATCATTCCATTTATGGATGTGCTACAGTCTGGTAATCCATTCACTGAGGAAAGACATTTGAATTGTCTACACAACCAAGTGGGATTTATACCAGATATGTAAGACTGCTTTAGTATTTGAAGATTGACCAATGTAATCATCTTACTAAGAAGAAAATAAGAAAAACTACCTGATCATGTGATACCAAAAAAAAGCATTTGACAAGATACACTCAAAATGGAAAAAAAAAACAACAACTCATAGAGGGAAACTTCTTCAAACTGATAAAAAGCATCTACAAAACTTATGTCTAGCACCATACTTCATGAAAGACTACATGCCTTCCTCCTAAGATTGGGAACAAAGCATGGATGTGCACTCTTACCACTTCTATTTGACATAGTACTTGATATCGTAGCTGGTGCAGTAAGATAAGAAAATGGAATAAATTGGAAAGGAAGAACTAAAACTCTTTATAGGTTAACCTGATAGTCTACATAAAAAATCCCAGGAAATTTCCAAGAATGTCTTGGAACTAAGAAGTGAGTTAAGTGAGGTCACAGAATAGCATAAACATAAATCAGTTTTTTTCTGCATGCCAGCAATAGACAATACCATTTACAAATTGCTCAAAAAATAAGTATAAATTTATAAGGACACACCATAGGATTTGTTTGCTGAGAACTACAAATACTGACTAACAAATTAAAGAAGGCAATAAATGGAGATACATACTGTATTCATGGATTGGAAGAAAACATGGTAAAGATGTTAGTTGTCCTGCAAATGGTATATAGGTTTAATACAATTTCAAAATCCTAGACAGATTCTTCGTAGATAGACAAACTTTCCAAAATTTGTATGGGAAGGCAAAGGAATTAGAAATAGCCTAAACAACTTTGAAAATGAAAAAAGTGAAGAGTCAGACTACCAGATATGATGGCATACCAGATTTACCACATATCTACAGTAACCATGACAGTGTGGTGGTACTGATGGTGTGGTTTTGTCAGAGAGAGAGATGCATAGAGCAGTGGAACAGAAGAGTCCAAGATAGACTCACCTATATGGCAAACTGATTTTTGAGAAAGATGCATAAGCAATGGAGGAATTGTGCTGGGACAATTGAATATTCAACAAGTGGTGTTGGAACAATTGGATGTTCACAGCAAAAAAACCCCTCAAACTAGATTTCCACTTTATAAAAACATTTAAATGGGTCATGGATCTAAAAGTAACATTTAAAGCTATAAATTTTTAGGAAAAGACATGGGAAGAAATCTCTTCAACCTAGGTTAGGCCAAAATTCTTCCAAGTGACAGCAAAGATAAAATCCTTCTTTAAAAAACAAATTGAACTTTGTCAAAAATAAAAACTTTTGTCCGGAGAAAGATCCTATAAAAAAGATGGAAAGACAAGACATAAGACGGAACATATTTGCAACATAATTGAATAAAGGACTTGTGTCTAGAATAAATAAGCTTTCAAAATTCAGTAATAAGGAAACAATCCAATTAGAAAATGGGCAACAGACTTGAACAGGTACTTCAACAAAGAGGCTGTCGGGATGGCAAATATGCACATGAAAAGATGTTCAACATCATTTCCTATTAACAGGAAGTGCAAATTATAGCTATAATGAAATACCATGAGCACCTATTACAGTAGCTAGAATAATGCCTATTATCCTATGTGTTGATGATTCTTTGGAGCAACTTGGAAATGTGAACTGTTTAGCTCCTCTGGAAAACTGTCATATACTTTCATTTGGAGAATTTATCACTTTAATTATATTTTCAAGTGATTGTCTCCCCGAGGATGTTCTTTAATTACATGAGGTTAGATGTCTATTTTGGTCCACTATTGTCATTCCAGCTTCTAGCATGATGCTTGCACATTGTACATTATTTGAATGAATTAAAGATACTTTGAATATTTGGTACAATATATTTAATAACCTTACTTCCAGAAGTAGTTTAGCTTCACTATTTACTTTGTTTTCTGGTAAATAAAAGAAATTTTTCAAAAATCTCATCTGTATATCATCAACAATATTATGTTAAGGCTGCCAGTGAGATCGTACATACACCATATAAATAATAGAAAAAAGCCCAATACTTAGCAATTTGAGTACCCTGAAATACATAAGATGGAATAGCTGTAACTTTTCCCAACTCTAAGGATATTGTGAATGGCCAAGAATGATTAATGGGCTATTGAAATTTCTAGTTAATGGTTCTTAAAGTATGGTCATTTTTGAACTTGTTAGAAATGCAAATTATTAAGTCTCACCCCAATTCTAATAAATGAGAAACTCAAGATGGGGTCCAGCAATTCGAGTTTTAACAAGCCCATTAGGTATTCCTGAGAAGCACTAAAATTTGAAAACCATTGGTCTAGACTAGACTTAGTTATTTGAAGACGAATAAGCAAGTTATTCTGTGGAGACCTGTGTTATTTTCTTTATTTCTTACGTGGTGTTTGTGTATGGCGTTCTTTGTGTTATCCTCTCTTCTGCCTTATTTCTTTTCTTCTTTCACTATTACATTTTTTTGCTGCAACCCTCTTTTCCCTAGATGCCATTATATATTGAATGGAGTGTTTTTCTCTTAGTAATTTTAAAATTAGTATACATGTGGAATTGCTATTTTTCTTCCCAGAAGTCAAGCTGAATTTGACTTACATTAGTTGTCCTCAACAGTTAAAAAAAAATTTTTTTAAGAGAAAGGGGATGAAAGTGGATCAGTGGTTTTAAAAAGAAACTCTTATCTACACATGTACACAGATATTCATATATACCTCTCGCCTCTCTTTCTATGTATAAATGCATACTTGTATTTCTTTTTGCAACCAGTTGTAATAACCACAATGCAATATAGAAAGCGTGAGCTTTGTATTACAGTGGCCATGGTAGAAAGCAAGAATAATGTTTAAGTCCTCTGTGCTGTTCTCACTGTTTCTTAATAAAATCTGATTAATAATTAGATTTTGATGCCCAAAAAGTTAAATTAGCATATTGTGGCAAACCATTTTAGGTGCAAATGAATGAATTCCAATAGAGTCAATTGTATCTCTACTATTTAATATAAGAAAACAAACATTATAAGAACATACAATTAATTTCAAGTCTTCAGGTCCTGGAAAAATTCCTCCACCTCAACAAACTGCTGCCCCCAAAACAAACTTGGAGACATAAACTTGGCAAATAAGTCTGATAGGGAAACATGTACTTGCCGATGTCCAATACTGAACTTTTCCAAATAGACAGGGGACAATAACTGAAAAAATCTGAGCTTATATCTAACTAGAGAGTTAACACTATTAAGAGTTTCCTTTTCATTATGAATTCAATTCTAAACAAAGATCACATGAAAACATGGGTATGAATTATGTGAAAATGTGATTGTACTGAATAAATGAACAAGAAAGTAGAGATTTATCAAATAGTATGTTCTTTAAAAACTCTAGGTAACAATGTGTACCATAATATAATAATTTAAAATCAATTTGAAGTTCTCCAGACTGGTAACTCTGGCCAGTGGTTTCAAGTTTTGGACTCAAATATCAGCTGATTTTGGATCCAATTTCACTATACTGGTCTACGTGTCATATTCAGTATGACAGAGAGAACTGGAGACAACACAGCCCCATTGATTGTTAATTCCCCAATATCCCCACTAGTCTGACAAAAAAAAATTACTGGGATAAATATGGCTATAGTTCTTGTCAAGAGGAATCTAAGTTGGGTGGTTCCAGCTAAATGAGATGAAGAAAAACTGTACAAATATTCTCTTACTAAAAAGCAAGAAAACTATGATATACAGTATGTGCTAATAAAAGGAGACGAATAACAGGAAATAGACATGGTACCTAACAAGTGATTGTATTAGAAGTGGCACCCAAGAGTCAGAACTCTGATGCTCGCACAAAGGCAGTCTTAAGAATGTTAGAATGAAAGGGAGTTTTTGTTTTTTTGCCTTGTGAACCAATATTTTTATTATAATGACTTCCATTTCATAGACAAATTCTCAACATTCTCCATCCCCTTAACAGTAGTACTATACATTCCAGGGTTAGATTAAGTGCTATGAATGTGTGGTATGTCTGGATGATTCTCTCTGGTGACCTCTAGTGTACTAGCAGATAGTTTACTACGGGCACAGTAGCTTATATATTTGGCAATCCAGTGTCAGTGTCATTAAACTGTTTTAAAAGCAAAATATAAATTCAACATAGTATTATTATGCTACTCATAACTTACTCCCATGAAAATCCATGAGACTCTATAGGGCCTGAGTTACATTATTTTTCCCATGTATTTTAAAACGTAGTCCCTTAGTACTTAATTTCAAGCAAAAGAACTATATTAAAATAGCCTTCAGAAATCCTCAGCATGCTATGCTTTGAGAAGGCTAACATGATGAGGGAGGACTATGAAGGACATGTGATGTTTTGACTAAGCCAAACCAACGGAAACCCCCTCTTCAGCCTCCTAGTGTCCTGCTCTGTTTTCTACCTCTCCCTTCATGATGAGCCAGCAAAAAGTTTATTATGAGAATCACTGAAAGTGTCAGGTGATCTTTGCTGGATGAAAAATGCCAGGAGGACGTGCAATCCAGACATAGACCTGGAGTTTTGCACTTAATGCTGCTCTTCCCCAGGCTAACCAGGGGAAGAAAATTACTTGAGGAAACGACTTCTTGTTTGGGAAGATTTACCGTTAGAAAATTGAATGAGCTGCTTCCATTGCTTTAATCCCTTCCACACTACAAAATGCCTAAAGAAGACTTCTCAGGACAATCATTTCTCTTTGAAGCTGACTACATAAAGGAGATTTTAGAGTTCCTCGTTTTAGCAATTCAAGAGGCCTATGATGATTCAAGCCTAAATCATGATCTCTGCCTCAATAATAAATTTGTCCAATAGCAGATGCTTAAGAAGAGAAATGCTGCAAACTATCTTACCTGTTGTTATATGTGTGCGTGTATCTTAAAATGTCAGAATCTAAACATTTTTTGGTACTCTTCAGGATGGCAAAAAAAACGACCCTTGATTTGAGAGTCTGTCGTGGTATAGTACTGGTAGTTTATGAATGCTCTGAAACCTTTTGACATATCTCTCCTCAAATAATCCTAGAATTACAAACAAACTTTTGATCGATTTGTTAAAGAAAAATAAGCTCCAGTTTGGAAATGTTTAAGCTTACATGAACAGGAGCATACCTTTCCAAAACTGAGAGCCTTAGGACTTATCTTTTAAGTTTGTCTCACTCCACCAAAGCATGTATTGAAAGATATATGGCTATCTGGGCACAAACATGTGAGTACACACTCTCAAGTCAGTGGAAAATAACCCAGGAATAATGACTGAAGTGCAGATTTGACTTACTATGTTAAATGTTCACATAACTCTCATTTAAAAGATCATATGATGGTTGGATAAAGGATAAAAAAATTAAAGATACACCCTCCAGGCTTTTTTCAGATGATCAATCCAGGTGCAGTGAGCATCCTAAGGATATACTGAGGGCACCCTGCTCTGCCTGCCTGGTGGACTGCAGTGCTAAATCTGTGATTCTTCAGTTCTCCTGGGTAACCAGCACTGAGGATCTCATCAAAGCTCTGAATATTTACACTTGAAAATGCATAAACAAATACAAATTTTTAATGCAATTTGTTTGGTCTAGACTACAGTTTAGGAAGCCCTGAACAAGTGCCTAAAGAAGTCAGTTGCTCAGAGGAGTATTAAAAGAGCCATCATCTGGACTGTTATCTCCACTGTATTGACATGGGAGCTAACTGTTACTTTGTTCATAAAGTAGCACTGATGAATGCATTTGGCAGGCTTGATAAAAATATTTGCACAAAATCCATATATTACCCATATATTAAGTAAAATGTATTACCAGTCATTTACATTACAGCATATATTTTACTTTTATGAAGTTCAATATCAATTTTCCATAGTTTAGATTCTCATATTTTTCTTCCAAATAGTAGAAATTGTGTGTGTGTATATATATATATATATATATATTTTTTTGCTATCATTAATGTACAATCACTTGAACAACATATGGTTACTAGACCCCCTATTATCAAGACCCCCCACATACCACACTACAGTCACTGTCCATCAGCGTAGTAAGATGCTATAGAATCATTACTTGTCTTCTCTATAAATACTGCCTTTCCTGTGTCCCCCAACGCTGCATTATGTGTGCTAATCGTAATGCTCCTTTTCCCCCCTTATCCCTCCCTTCCCACCCATTCTCCCCAGTCCTTTTCCCTTTGGTAACTGTTAGTCCATTCTTGGGTTCTGTGAGTCTGCTGCTGTTTTGTTCCTTCAGTTTTTTTCTTTGTTCTTATACTCCACAGATGAGTGAAATCATTTGATACTTGTCTTTCTCTGCCTGGCTTATTTCACTGAGCAAAATACCCTCTAGCTCCATCCATGTTGTTGCAAATGGTGGGATTTGTTTTCTTCTTATGGCTGAATAATATTCCATTGTGTATATGTACCACATCTTCTTTATCCATTCATTTATTGATGAACACTTAGGTTGCTTCCATTTCTTGGCTATTGAAAATAGTGCTGTGATAAACATAGGGGTGCATATGTTTTTTTCAAACTGCGCTGCTGCATTCATAGGGTAAATTCCTAGGAGTAGAATTCCTGGGTCAAATGGTATTTCTATTTTGAGTTTTTTGAGGAACCTCCATACTGCCTTCCACAATGGTTGAACTAGTTTACATTCCCACCAGAAGTGCAGGAGGGTTCCCCTTCCTCTACATCCTCGCCAACATTTGTTGTTGTTTGTCTTTTGGATGTTGGCCATCCTCACTGGTGTGAGGTGATATCTCATTGTGGTTTTAATTTGCATTTCTCTGATGATTAGTCATGTGGAGCTTTAGCACATCTTTTCATGTGCCTTTTGGCCATCTGAATTTCTTCTTTGGAGAAGTGTCTGTTCAGCTCCTCTGCCCATTTTTAAATTGGCTTATTTGCTTTTTGTTTGTTGAGGTGCATGACCTGCTTATATATTTTGGATGTCAACCCCTTGTCAGATATATCATTTATGAATATATTCTCCCATACTGTAGGATGTCTTTTTGTTCTACTGATGGTGTCCTTTGCTGTACAGAAGCTTTTCAGCTTGATATAGTCCCACTTGTTCATTTTTGCTTTTGTTTCCCTTGCCTGGGGAGATATGTTCATGAAGAAATTGCCCATATTTATATCCAAGAGATTTTTGCCGATGTTTTTTTCTAAGAGTTTTATGGTTTCATGACTTGTATTCAGGTCTTTGATCCATTTTGAGTTTATTTTGTGTATAGGGTTAGACAGTAAACCAGTTTCATTCTCTTACATGTACCTGTCCAGTTTTGCCAACACCAGCTGTTGAAGAGGCTGTCATTTCCCCATTGTATGTCCATGGCTCCTTTATCATATATTAATTGACCATATATGGTTGGTTTTATATCAGGGCTCCCTAGGCTGTTCCGTTGGTCTATGGTTGTGTTCTTGTGCCAGTACCAAATTGTCTTGATTGCTGTGGCTTTGTAGTAGAGCTTGAAGTCAGGGAGTGTAATTCCCCCCACTTTATTCTTCCTTCTCAGGATTGCTTTGGCTATTCGGGGTCTTTTGTGGTTCCATATGAATTTTAGAATGATTTGCTCTAGTTCATTGAAGAATGCTGTTGGTATTTTGATAGGGATTGCATTGAATCTATAGATTGCTTTAGGCAGGATGGCCATTTTGACAATATTAATTCTTCCTAGCCAAGAGCATGGGATGAATTTCCATTTATTAGTGTCCTCTTTAATTTCTCTTAAGAGTGTCTTGTAGTATTCAGGGTATAGGTCTTTCACTTCCTGGGTTAGGTTTATTTCTAGGAATTTTATTCTTTTTGATGCGATTGTGAATGGATTTCTCTTTCTGCTAGTTCACAGTGTGTAGGAATGCAGCAGAGTTCTGTGTATTAATTTTGTATCCCTCAACTTTGCTGAATTCAGATATTAGATGTAGTAGTTTTGGAGTAGATTCTTTAGGGTTTTTTATGTACAACATCATGTCATCTGCAAACAGGGACAGTTTGACTTCTTTCTTACCAATATGGATGCCTTTTATTTCTTTGTGTTGTCTGATTGCCGTGGCTAGGACCTCCAGAACTATGTTGAATACAAGTGGGGAGCATGGGCATCCTTGTCTCGCTCCCGATCTTAAAGGAAAAGCTCTCAGCTTCTTGCTGTTAAGTGTAATGTTGGCTGTGGGTTTGTCATAAATGGCCTTTATTATGTTAGATACTTGCCCTGTATACCCATTTTGTGGAGAGTTTTTATCATGAATGGATGTTGAATTTTGTCGAATGCTTTTTCAGCATCTATGGAGATGATCATCTTTTTGTTGATGTAGTGGATGATGTTGATGGACTTTTGAATGTTATACCATACTTGCATCCCTAGGATGAATCCCACTTGATCATGATGGATGATCTTTTTGATGTATTTTTGAATTCGGTTTGCTAATATTTTGTTGAATATTTTTGCATCTATGATCATTGGTATGTAATTTTCTTTTTTTGTGGTGTCTTTGCCTGGTTTTGGTATTAGAGTGATGTTGGCCTCATAGAATGAGTTTGGGAGTATTCCCTCCTCTTTACTTTTTGGAAACCTTTAGGTAGGATGGGTATTAGGTCTTCAGTAAATGTTTGATAAAATTCAACAGTGAAACCATCTGGTCCAGGATTTTTGTTCTTAGGTAGTTTTTTTTTATTACCCATTCAATTTCTTTGCTGGTAATTGGTCTATTCATATTTTTTGTTTCTTCCTAGGTCAGCCTGGGAAGGTTGAATTTTTCTAAAAAGTTGTCCATTTCTTCTAGGTTATCCCATTTGTTACCATGTAATTTTTCATAGTATTCTCTCATAATTCTTTGTGTTTCTATGGTGTCCGTAGTGATTTTCCCTTTCTCATTTCTGATTCTGTTTATGTGTGTATACTCTCTTTGTTTTCTTGATAAGTCTGCGTAGTGGTTTATCTTTTTTGTTTATTTTATTGAAGAACCAGCTCCTGCTTTCATTGATTCTATTGTTTGATTCTTCTCGATTTTATTTATTTCTGCTCTAATCTTTATTATATCCCTCCTTCTATGACTTTGGGCCTCATTTGTTCTTCTTTTTCTAGTTTCATTAATTGTGAGTTTAGACTGTTCATTTATGATTGTTCTTCTTTCCTTATGTAGGCCTGTATTGCAACATACTTCCCTCTTAGCATGGCCTTCGCTGCATCCCACAGATTTTGTGGTGTTGAATTATTGTCATTTGTCTCCATATATTGCTTGATCGCTGTTTTTATTTTGTCATTGATCCATTGATTATTTAGGAGTATGTAATTAAGCCTACATGTGTTTGTGGGCTTTTTCATTTTCTTTGTGTAATTTATTTCTAGTTTCATACCTTTGTGATCTGAGAGGCTGGTTGGTACATTTTCAATCTTTTTGAATTTACTGAGGCTGTTTTTGTGGCCTAGTAAATGACCTGCTCTTGAAAATGTTCAATGTGCACTTGAGAAGAATGTGTGTCCTGTTGCTTTTGGATGGAATATTCTATAGAAGTCCATTAGGTCCATTTGTTCTAATATGTTCAGTGCCTCTGTCCCTTTGCTTATTTTCTATCTGTTTGACCTGTCCTTTGGAGTGTGTGGTGTGTTGAAGTCTCCTAAAATGAATGCATTGCATTCTATTTCCCCCTTTAATTCTGTTAGTATTCGTTTCACATATGTAGGTGCTCCTGTGTTGGGTACATAGATATTTATAATAGTTGCATCCTCTTGTTAGACTGACCCCTTTGTTATTATATAATTACCTTTGTCTCTTGTTACTTTCTTTGTTTTGAAGTCTATTTTGTTTGATATAATACTGCAACTCCTGCTTTTTTCTCCTTATTAATTGCATGAAATATCTTTTTCCACCCCTTTACTTTCAGTCTGTCTATATCTTTGGGTTTGAAGAGGGTCTCTTGTAGGCAGCATATAGTTAGGTCTTGCTTTTTTATCCTTTCAGTGACTCTATGTCTTTTGATTGGTGCATTCATACCATTTACATTTATGGTGATTATCGATAGGTATGTACTTTTTGCCATTGCACACTTCAGATTCGTGGTTACCAAAGGTTTAAGGGTAATTCCCTTACTATCTAACAGTCTAATTTAACTCACTTAGTATGCTATTACAAACACAACCTAAAGTTTCTTTCTTTTTCCCTCCTTTTTCTTCCTCCTCCATTCTTTATATATTAGGTATCATTTTCTGTACTCTTTGTCTATCCCTTGATTGACTTTGGGGGTAGTTGATTTGATTTTGCATCTGCTTTGTAATCAGTTTTTCTACTTTTCTGTGGTTTTATTTCCTCTGCTGACAGCTATTTAGCCTTAGGAGTACTTCTGTCTATAGAAGTCTCTCCAAAATGCACTGTAGAGGTGGTTTGTGGGAGGTAAATTCTCTCAGCTTTTGCTTATCTGAAAATTATTTAATCTCTCCTTCAAATTTAAATGATAACCTTTCAGGGTAGAGTATTCTTGGTTTGAGGCCCTTCTGTTTCATTGCATTAAATATGTTATGCCACTCCCTTCTGGCCTGTAGGATTTCTGTTGAGAAATCCGATGATATAGCCTGATGGGTTTTCCTTTGTATGTGATCTTTATTCTCTCTCTAGCTGCTTTTAGAAGTCTATCCTTATCCTTGATCTTTACCATTTTAATTATTATATGTCTTGGTGTTGTCTTCCTTGGGTCCCTTGTGTTGGGAGATCTGTGCAACTCCATGGCCTGAGAGTCTATCTCCTTCCCCACAGTGGGGAAGTTTTCAGCAATTACGTCCTCAGTGACACTTTCTATCTCTTTTCTCTCTCTTCTTCTTCCAGTACCCCTATAATTGTGAATATTGTTACGTTTGGATTGTCATACAGTTTTCTCAATATTCTTTCATTCTTAGAGATCCTTTTTTCTCTCTGTGCCTCAGCTTCTTTGTATTCCTCTTCTCTAATTTCTATTCCATTTACCATCTCTTCTACTACATCTAATCTGCTTTTAAATCCCTCCATTATACGTTGCATTTCAGATATGGAATATCTTAATGATTGAGTCTCTGTCCTAATTTTGTTCCTGAGTTCTTGAATATTTTTCTGTACCTGTATGAGCATGTTTATTTTTATCTTGAGCTCTACTTCAGGAAGATTGGTGAGTTCAGTTTCATTTGGCCCTTTTTCTGGGGTTTGTGAGATTTTGTTCTGAAGTATGTTCCTTTGGTGTTTCATATTTTTGTGCGGCGCCCTCTTGTGCCCAGAAGCTCTAGTCTCTGGATTTGCTCAGCCCCTGGAGTGAAGTTGCAGGCCACAGGGGAGCAGTGCTTGTGCCTGGGGGTAGATAAGAGCTGTTTCCTGCTTCCCCGCTGTGGTGCCTATCTCCAGTGTCAGAGCCAGTGGGCTGAACGCACAGGTGTAAGCCTCTGGGCTTTGCTTCTGTAGCTGCCATAGGCGGGGCCTCCCTCTTGCCTGCCTGAGGCTAGCGCAGTGACTCCCAGTTTGCAAGCCCATCCCAGCTGGCCAGGAGGAAGGCACAGCAGGATGCATATCACTATGGGTGCCCTTGGAGCTGAGTATCCAGACAGGGGGATGGAGCACCTGAAGCTCCTCAAAGTTCCCAACCCGCTTGTCAGAGCGTGCCCAGACAACCTGTCCCCTATCCCTTCTCCCATGCAGCAAGCTCGGTGCAAACCCCACCCCTTCAGCAGCACTCTCATTGCGAGGAAGCCTCTCAGACCGCCCGCCCTTCCTCTGACATAGTGTGGCCAGGTGTGGATCCTCTCCTCTACAAACGGCCGAATGTCAGTCTCCCAGGCCCTCCGCCCGTCCGAGCTCCCCAGCATTCAGAGCACCACACAATATAGGCTTCCCGCTCACAAAGCAGATCTCCAGGGCTAGACGCTCAGGAGTTCCAGGCTTCCACCCCCTCCCCGCTCTCTTTCTCTTCCTCCCAGCAGTGAGCTGGGGAGGGTGAAGGGCTTGGGTCCTGCTGGATTAGAGTTTTCCTACATTACCCTGTTTCGTGAGGTTTGCTCTGTATCTGAGGTCTGTATGCAGTTTGGTTCAGCCTTCTTTCTTCTTGCTGTTTTAGGGTTAGTTGTATTAATTAACTATATTTTTGTACTATTTGTGGTTTTGGGAGGAGTTCTCTGTGTCACCTCTCATGCCGCCATCTTGAATCTTGAAAGGGAGTTTTAAAAAATAAAGAGGTAAAGATAGTTTAATATAATCTTGTTTTTTTTTCTTCTGGGGTTATAATGCTAAATACTTAATTTTTCTGAATGAGATTTCTCCATAAAGTTTTTCCCCCAAGAAAATCCTAGTCTAGAGAGAATCCATAGTAGAGTATTTATTTCATATTATTAATTATATCCTAATTTAGCTTAACAATTTTAAGTTTGAACTTAATTTTTATTACATCTCAAATGTTGGTGAACTAGCTTTTAAATTAATAATTTTAACAATCATTGATTAGAAACGGAAAAGTCTAATTATCAATTACAGTCTTTTCCTTCTTCAAACTTACGGAAGTACGCCACCTAGAGTAAATTTTATATTTTTCAAAATATGAAAACTACTGGCCTGGTTTGATGTTATTTTAAACTACAAAAAGTATGCCAATTTTAATCAAAAGCAAGATACTGTAATTGTGTAATTTTTAAGTATACTTTGTTTTTCTGTGTGACTTTCTTATATAGTTGTATGTATATAAGATAAAATATTTTTGTTAATAGTTTCAGATTAAGCAATTTACCTAATATACCCTCTTGATATTGATAGTAAATCAACTTCAGGAATTATAATTTTTAAAACCTGATTCAGTGATAGGACTGATTTCAATATGTTATTACCAATTAAAATATGGGAATGTGTGAGATATTATAATTAAGGTATTTAATCTATATACCTAAATGTACACACTGTAAGCATTAATCTTGGTGTGTTCAATGAATTTTTAAAGTATTATAGAAGACAGTCACTGAGTAAGTTTTGATACTAGAGAACTGAACATTCAAGTAGGGGGTTTTTCAAATACAGTGTGAATGAAAAGAAACTTTTATTTGGCCTCTTATGGTTTTTCAGGTGGACATGAAACATGCTTTTTTCTTGGGGGAAAAAATATGAAAGAACAGGCTTTAAAATTTGTCCATAGACCTAAGTATCTTCATTGAGGAAACATTGTGTAAGCTCTTGAGGCCTATAGGCTTTTCAACTAGGCAGTGTTAAAAAACACTGACATTTCTTTTTTTCCCCAGCTTTATTGAAATACAATTGACATAAGGCATTGTATAAGTTTAAGATGTACAATGAATGATTTGATACATTTATATACATTGCAGAATGCTTACCACTTTGTTGTTATGGGAAGAACTTATAAGATTTTTGATCACAGCATCTTTATACAAACCAGTATTCTTAACTACAGTCACCATGCTGTACATTAGAACTGATTTGTCTTATATTTGAAATTTTGTGCCCTTTGACCAATATCTCTCCATTTTCCCCAACCCCCAACCCTAGTAACCATCGGTCTACTCTCTTTCAATGAGCTTGACAGTTTTAGATTCCATATATATGTGAAATCATGCATTATTTATCTTTCTCTGTCTGACTTAGTTCACTTAGCATAATGACCTCAAGGTCCATCCAGGTTCTTACAAAAGGCAGGATTTCTTTTTTTATGGATGAATTATATTCCATTCCATATTTTATATACATATACATATATATAGGTATATATATATTTGCTCATACATATATAATTTTATTTACCCATTCTATATCAATGGACACTTAGGTTGTTCCCATGTCTTGGTTATTATGAATAATGCAGTGAACATGGGAGTGCAGGTATCTCTTCAAGATAGTAATTTCATTTCCTTTGGAAGTATAGCCAGAAATGGGATTGCTGAACATATTTCCACTTTTAATTAAAAAAAATTTTTTTTCTGTTTTTAATTTTTTAAGTCATCTCCATGCTGTTTTCCATAAGGGCTGACCAATGTACCTTCCCACCAACAGTGCACCGGGGTTCCTGTTTCTTCATACCTCTCCAGCATTTATCTCTGGTCTTTTTGATAATAACCATTTAACAGGTGTAAAGTAGTATCTTACTGTGGTTTTGATTTGTATTTCCCTGTAGATTAGTGGTATCGAGCACTTCTTTGTGTACTTGGTGGACACTTGTATGTTATGGAAAATCACCTATTCAGGTCCTTTGCTCATTTCTTAATTGGATTATTTGTTGCTATTGAGTTGATAAGTTCCTTATATAATTTGAACATTAAACCCTTATCATATATATGGTTTGCAATTATTTTCTCCTGTTTATGTTGCCTTTTCATTTTGTTGATTGTTTTTGTTGTGGACGATTTTTAGTTTGATGTAGTTCTCTATTGATTTTTGCTTTTATTGCTTGTCCTTTTGTTGTGATATCCAAAAAATCATTGCCAACACCAATGTCAAGGAGGGTTTTTTTCCCTTATGTTTTCTTCTAGGGTTTTACAGTTTTAGATTTTATTTTTAAGGCCGTAAACCTTTGAGTTAATTTTTGTGAGAGGTGTAGGATAGGGGTCTAATTTCATTCTCTTGCATGTGGACATCCAGTTTTCCTATCACTATGTATTGAAGAGTTTATCCCTTCCCCCACTGAGTCTACTTGGTTCCTTGGCTAACATTAGTTGATCATATGTGGGTAGATATTTTTCTGGGCTCTCTATTCTGATCTATTGCTCTATGTGTCTGTTTTTATGCCAGTGCCATACTTTTTTGATTAATATAGCTCTGCAATATAGTTTGAAATCAGGACTTGTGATGCCTCCAGCTTTATTCTTTATCAAGATTGCTTTGGCTAACCATAGTCTTTCATGGTTCCTTATGAATTTTAGAATTTTTTTTTAGTTTCTGTGAAAAACTCCACTGGAATTTTGATAGGGATTGCATTGACTTTATAGATAGCTTTGGGGTAATGCAGAGATTTTAGCAATATTAGCTTTTGTGATCCATGAATATGGAATATCTTCTCATTTATTTGTATCTTACATTTTTTTCATCAATGTCTTCTAATTTTTGGTGTATAGATCTTCCACTTGCTTGGTTAAATTTATTCCTAAGTATTTTATTGTTTGTGATGTTATTGTACATATGATTTTTTCTTTATTTATTTTTCAGTAAGTTCACTGTTAGTATATAGAAACACATCTGATTTTTTAAGTTGATTTGTATCCTGAAAGTTTACTGAATTCTTTTATCAACTTAAACAGTTTTTGGTGGAGTCATTAGGATTTTCTGTATATAAGATTGTGTCATCAGCAAACATGAAATTTTACATCTTCCTTTCTTTTTTGAGTAGCTTTTATTTCTTTTCTTCCCTATTTTCTGGCTAGGACTTCTAGTACTATGTGGAATAGGAGTGGTGAGAATGGACACCCTTGTCTTATTTCTGATTCTAGTAGGAAAGTTTTCAGCCTTTCACTGTTGAGTACGATCTTAGCCATGGATTTGTCATATATGGTCTGTATTATGTGAGTTATATTCCTTCTATAACCAATCTGTTGAGAGTTTTCATCATGAAGTGATTTTGAGTTTTATTCAGTGTTTTCATGCACCTAGTAAGATGATAATATGATTTTTGTCCTATATTCCATTAATGTAGTTTATTGATTGATTTACGTAGATTGAGCCATCCTTTTAGCCCAGGGATAAATTACACTTGTTTATGGGGTATGGTCCTTTTAATGTGCTGTTGAAGTCGATTGACTGGTATTTTTTGCTAATATACATGAATATTGGCCTATAGTTTTCTTTTCTTGTAGTATCCTTATCTGGTTTTGGTATCAAGATAGTGCTGGACTTGTAAAATAAGTTTGGAAGTATTCTCCCCTTCGATTTTTTGAAAGAGTTTGGGAAGGATTAGTATTAACTACTTAAATGGTAAAATTTACCAGTGAAGTCATCTGGTGATTTTCTTTATTGGGAGGTTTTAGATTAGTGATTCAACCTCCTTAATAGTAATAGATCTGTTCAGATTTTGTATTTCTTCATGATCCAGTTTTGGTAGATTTTATGTTTGTAGGAATTTACTTATTTGTTATAGGTTGTCCAATTTGTTGGTGTATGATTATTCATAGTAGTCTCTTCTTATCCTCTGTATTTCTGTGCTATCAGTTGTTAATGTCTCCTCTTTTATTTACAATTTTATTAATTTGAATTTTCCCTCATTTTTTTCTTGGTAAGTAGCTAAAAGTTTGTGAATTTTGTTCATTTTTTCACAAAACCACCTCTTACTGCTGATCTTTTCTATTGTTCTTCTATTGTCTATTTCATTATTTTCTGCACTGATCTTTATTATCTCCTGCTTAGTTTATTCTTATTTTCCTAGTTCCTTAAGGTTTATATTATTTATTTGGGATCATTCCTTTTTTTTTCAGATATCTAGCTTTATTTTGGAAAAATAAGGAGGTCTGGTAATAATGAACCCGCACTCCATCCCACATGGTAACAGTGCTCCTCAGCCCCCATCCTTTATTGTCCCCACTGCTCCCTATTATCTTACCCCTGGATCCCTGGCACATGTAAGTGACCCACCTGGGTGCTCCAGGTGTTAAGTTTACAACCACTGGCCTTAGGCCACAGTGACAGGCAAAGTAAGTGCTTGTCTGGGTCCGTATCTGTCTGTCTCATACACCTCACCAGTGCCCCCTTCCCAGGAGATCATGATGTGGCAGATCAGAAGGAGAACTGTATAGGGAGTCAGGAGATGTGGGTGTCTGTTCTGTTGGCTGGGTGACCTTGGGCAGACCCTTTTCCCTCCCTGGACCTTAGTTTCCCCATCTCTGCACTCCCATCAGCCTAACCAAGGCTCCTCGCAGCTGCAGAGCCAGGTGGGAAGCTGTCCTAGGGATTGCAGACAGGCCTGGTGTGGGCTTGCTTCACCATCTACACCAGCAGGGGCCAATGTCTGACCCCTCCCAGTGACAGGAGGGTACTTTCCACTTTTGGATAAGCCTCTAGCAGCAATGACCTAATTGCACAGAGGAGAGAGCCCATCATACATGACCCAGACTCCCTGCTCTGAAATGCATGATGTCTGAGCTGGGACGTGCAGCCAGCTTGTCCCTGCCCAAGTCAGTGGGAGGACAAGGCACTGGGCAAGTTTGGAGTTCACACTGCCAAGTGGAAATGCTCATTCAAGTCCCAGGATCAGAGAGCAGGGATCATTCTTTTTTAATGTGAGCATTTATTTCTATACAGTTCCCTCTTAATACTGTTTTGTCTGTAGCCCATTCATTTTAGTATGCTGTTTCCAATATCATTTGTTTCAAGAAGTTTTCTGAAATTTCTTTGATTTCATCTTTGAACCATTAGTTTTTCAGGAGAATGTTTAATTTCCATGTATTTGTAAATTTTCTAGCTTTCCTCCTGTTATTGCTCTCTAGTTTCATATCATTGTGTTCAGAAAAGATACTTGGTATGATTTTAAACTTTTAAACTTGCTGATACTTGTTTTATGATTTAACATTTGATCTGTCTTGGAGAATATTCCATGTGCAGTTGAGAATAATGTGTGTTCTGCTGCTGTCTTAATGGAATGTTCTGTATGTATATCTATTAGGTCTTTTGGTCTACAGTTTAAGTCCAGTGTTTCCTTATTGATAATCTGCATGATCTATTAATTGTTGAGAGTGGGATGTTGAAGTCCCCTGCTATTATTGTATTGTTGTCTATTATTCCATTCGGATCTGTTATTATTTACTTAATATATTTAGGTACTCTTAATATTGGGTACATATGTATCTACAAATGTTATATTGTCTTGATGAATTGACCCCTTTGTCATTATATAATGACTTTTTTTGTTTCCTATTACAGCTTTTGACTTAATGTCTATTTTTTCTGATATAAATATAGTACCCTGCTCTCTTGTGGGTTACATTTGCATGTTATACCTTTTTCCATCCTTTCACTTTGGAGCCTATGTGTGTTCTTGAAGTTGAATTGTGTCTCTTGTAGGCATTATATAGTTGGGTCTTTTTATTATTATTATTCATTTAGTCTCTCTATGCCTTTTGATTGGAGAATTTAATCCACTTACATCTAAATAAATTATTGATGGGTAATGATGTATATTACCATTTAAAACAATTTTTATTTTGGCTCTTTTGTACGTCCTTTGTTCCTTTCTTCCTCTCTTGCTGTCTTTTTTAATAGATGATTTTTCTGTAGTGGTATACTTTGATTCCTTTCTTTTTGTATATTGTGTATCTACTGTAAGCTTTTGTTTGTATTTATCCTGAAGCTTACATAAAACATCTTATAGATATAGCTATTTTAAGCTGATACAACTTAACTTTGATTGTATACAAAGACCCTACCCTTTTACTCCTTCCTACATTGTATGTTTTTGATGTCATAATTTAAATTTTTTAATATTATATGTCTATTAACAAATTTTTGTAGCTGTAGCGTTATTAATGCTTTTTTCCTTTAACCTTTATTGTAGAGTTAAGTAGTTAACACACCACCATATTATAGTATTAGAGTATTCCAAATCTGACTATATACTTATCTTTACCATTGTGTTGTATATTTTCATAAGTTTTCTATGATGTCTATTACTAATTAATATCCTTTTGTTTCAGCTTGAAGAACTCCTTTCAGCATTTCTTATAAGACGACTCTAGTGGTGATGAACTTCACTGGCTTTTGTTTGTTGGGAAAGTGTTTATTTTGCCTTCATTTCTGAAGGACAGCTTTACCAGGTAAAGTATTTTTGGTTAGCAGTTTTTTCCTTTCAGCAGTTTGAGTATATCATCTTACTCTCTCTTAGCCTCAAAGGTTTCTGCTAAGAAATCCACTGATAGCCTTATGAGGGTTCCCTTGTGTGAGAAAAATTTTCTTTCCTTTTGCTGCTTTTAAGATTTTCTGATTGTTTTTGATTTTAGACAGTTTTTAGTATTAGAGAAGATTGTTCTAGATTGAAATTTTGGGGTGACCTATTAGCTTCATAAATTTTGAGATTAAAACTGTCCCCACATTTGGGAAGTTCTGCAATAATTTTTTTTACATAAACTTTCTACCCCTTTCTCCCTCTTTTCTCCTTAAGGAGTTTCAATGATGCATAGATTTATCTTAATGGTGTCCTGTAAGTCCCATAGGCTTTCTTCATTCCTTTTCATTTTTTTTCTTTTTGTTCCTCTGATTGGATAATTTAAAATGATCTTTCATATGCACCCCTATGTTTATCGCAGCACTATTTACAATAGCCAAGAAATGGAAGCAACCTAAGTGTCCATCAGTAGATGAATGGATAAAGAAGATGTACATATACACAATGGAATATTATACACCCATAAGAAGAAAACAAATCCTACCATTTGCAACAGCATGGATGGAGCTAGAGAGTATTATGCTCAGTGAAATAAGCCAAGCTGAAAAAGACAGGTACCAAATGATTTCACTCATATGTAGAGTATAAGAACAAAGAAAAAAACCGAAGGAACAAAACAGCAGCAGACTCACAGAACCCAAGAACGGACTAATAGTTACCAAAGGGAAAGGGACTGGGGAGGATGGGTGGGAAGGGAGGGATAAGGGGGAAAAAGGGGCATTACGATTAGCAGACGTAATGTTGGGGGGACATGGGGAGGGCTGTACAACTCAGAGAAGACAAGTAGTGACTCTATAGCATCTCACTACACTGAAGGACAGTAACTAATGGGGTTGGTGGGGGGTACCTGATGAAGTGGGTAGTTTAATCATCATAATATTGCACATGTAATTGTAGATTAATGATACCAAAATAAACTATTAAAAAAATAAATAAAATGATCTGTCTTTGAGCTCACTGTTTCTTTCTTCTACTCAGTTGGTATAGTTTGTTGAAGCACTTACTGACTTCCTCAGTATAGTCATTGTATTCTCCATTTCCCTTTGGTTCTTTTTTATGTTTTCTATCTTCTTTCTGAACTTCTCATTTTGTTCTTATGTTTTTTTCCTGATTTCATTAATTGTTTACCTGTGTTCTTTTGTAGCTCTCAGAGCATATTAACAATTATTTTGAATTCTTTGTCAGGCAATTCCTGGATCTCCATTTCTTTGGCATCATTTTCTTGAAATTTACTGTGTTCCTTTTGTGATAACATGATTCCCTGATTCCTCATGATGCCAGTAGCCTTGCATAGGTGTCTACAAATTTTAAGAAGCAGTCACTTCTTCCATACTTTATGGAATCACTTTGGTAAGAAAAGACCAACTTTGTGGGAGGAAGGCCTGCTACAGTCTGATGTGGCTCTGAGTCTAGTGTCAGGCACAAAGTGCAGGTGTGTATGGTAGCCCTGGATCCAGGGAGCATCATGTCTCAATGGCTCAGCCTTCTGGGGTCCATAACACTGACAACTGTGGTCTTTGGTGAGCATTGTGGGGAATCCACAGTGGGTATAATGGCTCTTGGTTCCTCAGTAGTGCTTTCAGGTCAAATACCTGGGGAATAGGGTGGATAGTCAGTGGTGGTGGCAAGAACCAGTGGTGTACACACACGGGCTGTGGGGAACAGCTGCAGGTTCCTGTGTTGTGATGGGCTGGTTGCAGGCACACATGGAGTAGAGGAAACCAGGGCAAACAACAAGGGCTGGGGCCAGCTGTCTGACTGGCAACTTCAGGGGTCCTGGCTTTGCGTGGGCACTCCCATGGTTACAGGATCTTGCCATGGGAATGCATATGGCAGCAGAGTTTGGTAATGGAATTGAACCAGAGGTGTGCAAGTACACAGGTAGAAGAGCTAGCCCCAAGTATGTGCACGGTGATGGGGGCAGCCATGAGGGTCGAGGCTATGTCTTGCACTAATGCAGCATGAGATGCCAGGGCAGGTTGCTGGTAGGTAGGGGTGTGGGGAGAGAGACACAAGCACCTGGTGTTTGTGAACGTGAAAATCTGTTTGTTTGAAACTAGTGAAATCTGAAGTCTGTTGTGGCTGTGCTGGTTTCCTCAGTGGAAAAGCTGTTGGGGTCCTCTGCAGAGGAGGTCCTGTGAACTGTGGTCACTCCTGGTATGTGGTTGATACTGGTAGCCCTTGCCTTTCTTCCTTGTTCCTATCTGTATCTATGTGTCTTAGCTTTGCTGGTCTTTGGGTGCAGTGAAACTGAAGTGGAGTCTTTGTTCAGTGCCCTAAAAGGCTGGAGAAGCTGATCATTCACCCTGCTGTCCCTTTCCTGGTGAGGGAACTCATTATAGTTGATGAGTTCCCTCTTGACAAGGAGAAGTGCTGGCTTGGACGGATGAGGCACACAAAATGAAGCTGTTCTTCCTTTCCTTTTTGTGCGGTTATTTTCAGGTTTTTTGTTTCACTATGTTGCTGAAGTTTCTTAAGTGGGCTCTCCAGAGTACTGGGTCTCTGTTCATGGATAGCTGTATAATTGCTGATCTTTGTTGGTAGATGCAGGCTGAGATCTCCTACTCACCATTTTGGTGATGTCACTCCTTAGCATTGATATTTCATAGTGAATATGATGGGGAAAGATTTTATAAATTCAATATGGGATTTTTTGGATTTAAAACCAAAGCTATTGGGAGAGGTCATAAGCCTCTATCTTATCTCTCTGCCTTAAAAGGTCCTTTTAAATTCTTCTAGTTTTTGTATCTGTCGATATGTAATTCTTAAAATTTTTGCTTTGGGGAGTTCAGAATTTGGAACAATTCAGAATTTGGGCGAATGGTGTTTCCTGTAATATCCCACAGGGATCAGATTTTCTAATGAAATACTGCTTTCATTTGTTACTGTCCTAGATCAGTGATTTCTAAAAAATAGAGGAAAAATTCCTGCAGCGTAGATTTCTTGTCTTGGATTTCCTTTTCCTGTAGCATCTAGCATACATTGTTGCCACAGTGGATCCTTATAAATGTTGGTTGATTTCATTTGTCTCCAAGCCAGCTGATGATGTAAACTTTAACACTCAAAATAGGTTATCAGACTATGAATTTAGTTAGCAAAGTTTGAAAACTTTGTGAGTTTTTAAAAATTGATTATGTCAAATTTTATTTAAAGGCAATCAGGACCTCCTTGATAATTACGTATTGCCGAAGTTCAGAATGTAAGATTTATAAAATTTCTTAACCAGCTAAGAATATGAACCAGACAGAAAAATTACCCATTGAGTAATAGTAAATGTCCGTTTTTAAAAAAGAAGTAAACTTATTCTTCTGTTGCAAGGGATGCATGCATTTTATTTACAATATAGCTTCAAGGCTTCAAATATGCTATTCAGATTATCTATCTGCCAATCACTACGGAGAGTTCTGTTATTCATCAATGTAGGATTTCCCACTTGGCAGCATCATGTATTTATGATGGCATCTGTGTTTCCTGGTTGTTACATTTGCAGTGGAATTTTTATTTTGGCCAGTTGAAGAGGGAGGGAAAAAGAAAGGAAATTAAACTTGACTTCTTGGCAATGAAAAGTAGCTTCTTGTTACTTGGACCCATATATTCCAAGAACACCAAATGTAACTGCAGTGTGTGCCTAGTAACTCTACCTATAAATGATTATGTTTGCATTATGATAAAGTTGCATAATAATATGAAACCCAAAAGTTAAAAACTAAATATTGTATCTTGTCAGTTGACATGGTACTTTTTAAGTGGAATTTTAGTATAGGAAATTAGCCTATGTAGAATAATGCTTTTTTAAAAAATATTGGTCAAAGAAAAATTATCAGTATTATTATTATATAAGCTTTCATCTACTTAAGTGAAAATGTAAATGAACTAATTAAAAAATTATTCCCTCAACTTTTATGAGAGAAGCAATATAAAATAAAAGTAAACCCATTAATATCTATGATTTCTTTTATAAACAACTTCCAGGAGTCAGGATGCATTTAGCTCCAGCCAGTACTCTAAACCTATCTATATCTTCTCTGTAAACCTGTGATATTTGATGTTGATAAAGATTATCTTCAGGTATCCCAGGAAGCACTTAACTATTAAGAACACAGAAGCACCTTAACATTGGCTCTTAATATAAAGAACCAAGAATAACTCATTAATGTTGACATAATAAATTTATTCATTGTAGTTTATAGATTTTTAGATTATGTTCACTGTAATTTATGTATTTCATTTTATTTTTGAACATGAGCAATCTCTGAGGCAAAATTTAGTTACATATCTACTAAGTTAACTTACAACTGTTTATACTCCAACTTGCACAACTGGCCTCTGGAAGCTTATGGAATGAATACGCTGGTGGCACCAGTATGTTTAAAACAGAAGGCAATGTGGAGATGAAAATCTAGTACTTAGATCTTGCTCTCAAGTTTACAATTAGTTTAAAAAATGATGCATAGGGAATGAAAATTTTATTATTATAAACTTGCAAATAACTGTCCAGTAGGACAATATAAGAGTGATTGTTATTGCCAGTGACTTAACACTTAGTACTGCACAGCTTCAGGTGAAGATGTCACTGCACGTTGGAAGGCTCTGTAGGCTTCAGGAGGGCAAGAGACTTATTCTTAATAGTGAAAGATATCTTAATAGTGAAAGTTGGCATCCTAAATAGGGGGCAACACTTTATATATCAGTCTAAGGAGAAAACTACGTTCTAAAGACACAGTGAGTAGAACTTTTTACTAGGATGAAAGTTTAGAAATCTTGAGTATAGAGAAAGAATGGTAGGAAGTGTTAATATATTAGAAAAATTGTTTCTCTAGAACTTGAGAATTTATATGGGATTTATTTCTATGTGATTTTCATTTAATCTTAAGTATCTATAGTGCAGTATTTTTATTACTTATTTAAAATAAAAATAGAACTCAGGCAACTGGGAGTTGTTGTTATAAAATATAAATGAACAAAATATAAATGTAAACTTTGATGATCTATAGAGAAAAATATAACAAAAATTAGGGTGGGGTGGAAATTAGGTGCAAGGAAGAATGTGATAATCTATTTGATCTTTCATTGTAAGAATGTTTAAAGGTAAAATGCATAGCCTCAAAAATGACATCAAAGGTTTTTATAGTTTTTTTACCTTTAGAGATATCTTTTATTTAATAACCATATCTTCTGTGGAAGTTAAACATTAATCTGAATTTCAGTAATGCCTTCCATTTATTAAAAAGTAATTTAAAAGTAACCATAATTAATCCATTTTTTCCTGAAATTATTTACTTATAAATAATAATTATTATTATTGATATCTACCCATCTGAAGTACTGTTTTGCAAACTGTACATATTTGTAAATATGTTCAATAAGAGTTGGCTGTGATTTTTTTTTTGGTGATGGAATATTGGTAGATATTTTTAGTTTCTTGTTTCTTGTTGGCAGTTTTCAGCATACTTTCTAAACTAAGTGTGCATTTTTTTCCAAAACAATAAAGACATTATTCTTAAATTTTTTTAAATTCCATGTAACTGCTGTTCTGAGGAATCCACTTTGGAAACCACTGGTGTAGATAATTATTTCCTAACCTTTTTGGATGAATGATCTCTTTCACAATACTATATGATTTTGCAAACTCAAGGGTTTTTAAATTATTTTCTAATTTTTCTATGGCTTGTGAGACAATGACTAAGCAAAAGTTTTCATAATTATTGTGTTTTATTCTCAAGTAATGACTTAGGAGAGAAAGTTGCTACTTAATAGTATATCTTCAGAAATATATCTATTAGTGGTTTTTATTCCCAGCTAAAATAATGTCAAATATTAAGTATAAATACAGTATCTATATTTTATTAGCATTGCTTTTTGAGGTACAAGAAATACTGATGCGCTTTTAAAGAATTTTGATCAGACAGTTAAACTAATGGATCTGAAGATAATTTGGAGGTAAATTTGCACATTTATCATGTTTGTACTCATTAATCTGTATTTCAACATTTTTAAAATCTTTCTTCAACCACTGACTGACTTGATTCTTCAACCAATAGATTATGTAATAAGGGCCTAAAACTAGATGATTTAAAACTAAGTAATGATTAATACCTTCATGATGACCAGCAGTGCTCTGCTGAGTTACAAACTCAGTGATTATATCTGGAGCACCTTTCTCTGATTTCTGATAATCACTGTGCATTCTACAGCACTTGCACTCCTCAGCTTCCAAATGTTACATTTTGGATGGGTGTTTAAAAATAACTTCTTTTAACATTTTAAAAAGTAGATACTGAAACAGATACCAATGTTAACTTTAACATCATGATTTCTTAGAAGACTTGTGAACCCTTGAGGATTACTATTTGGGGAATGGCCAAACGAGAATTGATATAGGTATAGGCTTCCATGTAATTCTTAAGGAAAAGAGAGAATGTAGAGAGAGGATTGCAAAAAATTAGGGACTGATGTTTAAGGCTTATTAAAATTTTGGGGGTGGAAGAAGAAAAAATAGTAATGGGTGGTGAACCTAGGAAATGTAACAATTATAGAGCATTGTAATACTTGGTAATACATTCATTGGATGAATGACAATCCATACTTTATCTCATTTTATACTCAAATAGTAACCTAATTTAAATAAGAAAGTTGCAGCTAAGATAAATAATTTGCCCACAGTCAACTTGTAAGTGGTAGAGCAATGATTATTTAGAGAAAGATGTATAATAATGCTCATACTTTTTCCTCCTCAGTATTCCATCTAATTCAGAGATGTCAGAAGAGAATCAGAAAAGGGTTTTACAATAAAAGTTAAAGGAAGAGTTTCAACCAGAAAGTGTTTAACATTAGATGTGGCAGGGAAATCAAGCAAAATGAGATCTCAGAAAAGATCACTAAAATCGGCAGAGACCTTAAAGCATCTGTTCTAGTATTCAGATGAGACAAAGCCATGTTCTGTAGAGTTAAGGAGACATGGTTTCTCTTTCACACAAGACTTGTGCTTTATGCTATTAGTGTTGTGTCTTACTCATTTTTTTCTTGGTATCCCTAAGGCTTAGTACAGAGTTTTTCTTGACGTAGGCACCAGATTAAGATCTTGCAAGCGAATGATGTTGACTACAGTGCAAAAGGTCTTGAAACTATCAGTTTAAGGTCCTGGTAGATATTGAAGATCCAAGGGGCGATGGCACTCTGAGAGGTGACCCACAGAAGGACTGGTGACTTGAAGATTGTGGTAAATGAAGACAATATAAATGTTAAATGATGAAAAGAAAAGATAGACAGTATATGAATCATCATGGTCTGCTTCTGGAGTCCAAGGAGAAGATTGTGCTTCCCATCTCTCCCGTAGGTTGGCTTTCCTATAGCAGCCACTGTGAGTTAGTAATACCAGTAAAAACCACAATTTTAGATGAAGTGGGGGCATCACAGAAATTTTGGTCTATCTTATATTGACGACAAATTAGAATCTTAAAAATCCTGTATTGTATGAAAAATGTACTAATGGTATTTTTTAAAAGATGAAGAAAAAGACATTTAATATAATTTCATGCACGTTCAGGAATTTTAAAAAGGCATTGAAAAATGGGCAAAGTACATGAACAGGTAATTCATGTAAGGAGATACTTCACAAAATATACTTCAATAAATATTTATTCAGTGGATAGAAGGCTGCTTTTGGGGAAAAAAAAAAGATAACTGTGTAGGAAGGCAAGGCAAAAACCTTTACCTGAAATCACATAGAACATGGAAGTACAGCAAATACACCAGGCCTGAAATCAACCTGAAGACTGCAGAACTAACCACCTACATCTGAGGAAGAAGAGAAGACCCTAAAGAAAAGGGTAAAGTGACAAAGCAACAATCTGGCAGGACCCAAGCCCTCCCTCCACCCCACCCCACAGGCAGGAGGAAGAGGAATGGAGTGGGGAGGGAGTAGAAGCCCAGGACCCTAAACACCTGGCCTTGGAGATCTGCTCCAGAAACACAAGCCCACATTGAATGGAGCTCTGGTGATCGGTGGGGCTGGACAACAGACAGGCAGAACCCTTGGGGAGGCTGAAAGCCCAGCCACTTGTGGAGAACAGGCATGTTCTACTGGTCCCCCTGATAAGGAAAGCAGAGCAGACAGTTTGAAGGACTTCCCAGCAGTGAGGGGGTATCAGAGGGGCAAGTATTGCACAGTGCTTTATTTAGGAGAAAAGTCAAATGGACAATACCTCTGAAGCCCACCCTCAGCTCAAGAGGTTGGGAGCCCTAAGGAGCTTTAGATGCTTCATCATCTTGCTGGCAATATGGCCTGGAGGTTCCTTGCAGTGGTGTGCAGCCTGCTGGCTGGCAGTAAAATCAAACGTTACTCCAAGGTAGGTAGAGGGAGAATCCCCAATCTGCTCTGTCCTATTTGGGGTTACACAGGGAGCTGTAGGTAAGAGCCAACCCTGGGAGTTCTTTCCTCCCAGCAGGTGCTGGTCCTGTTCACCAGTACTTCAACAATTGCAGCAGGCTGGGCAAAGGGAAGCTTCAGCCCTGCAGCCCAGTGTGCATGTGCTGCCACCTTGGGAGCTTTTTCCTACCAGCAGGCACTGGTTCCACTCACCTGAGCCCTCACCATTTTGGTAGGCCAGAGGGAAGGAAGCTCCACCCATAGTGACTCCAGAGAGCTCTCTCTGCTCCCATGATCAGCTTACGGCCCATACAGCCCACATGAAATCAGAATACTATGAGCAAGCAGACAGATGCCACACCCATTGCATGCAAACAGCTGGGGGTCCCCACATAGGAAGTTGACATTCTGGGCACTAGAAGGCGCGTCCTATACAAATGTATTATCCCATAAGAAACACTAAAAAAAAAAATTGAGACAGAAGAATTTGGTCCAAACAAAAATACAAAAAAAAAAAAACTCCAGAAAGAAGGCTTAGTGAAACTGAAATCACCAATCTTCTTGATAAAGATCTCAAAATAAGTCATAAACATGCTCACAGAGCTGCTGAAAATCAAGATCAGGGAGGACTTCAACAAAGGGATAGAAATTTTGAAAAATATAGTATCTGAAATGAAACATACAATGGAGGGATTTAAAAGTAGATTAGATGAGGTAGAGGAGACAGTAAGTGAAATAGAAATTAGAGAACAGGAAAACAAAAAAGCTGAGGAACACAGAGAAAAAAGGATCTCTAGGAATGAAAGAATAATAAGAGAGCTGTGCAACCAGCACAAACAGAACAATATTCACAATATATGGGAACCAGAATGAGAAGAGAGAGACAAAGGGATAGAAAGTCTCTTTGAGGAAATAATTGTTGAAAACTTCCCCAATCTGGGGAAGGAAATATTAAGGTCATGGAATTGCAGAGATCTCCTAACAGAGGAACCGTAGAAGACAACACAAAGACATATAATAATTAAAATGCTAAGATCAAAGACAAGGAGAGAGTGTTGAAAGCAGCCAGAGATAAAAGATCATGTATAAAGGAAAGCCTATCAGGTATCATCAGACTTCTCAGCAGAAACCATACAGGTCAGAAGGGAGAGGCATGATATATTTAAAGCAATGAAACCAAAGGCCCACCAACCAAGAATACTCTTCCCAGCAAGATTATAATTTAAATGTGAAGCAGGGATTAAACAATTTCCAGATAAGCAAAATTTGACGGAATTCACCATCACAAAATCATTCCTACAAGATCTCTAAAGGGACTGCTCTATATGGAAATGCTCCTAGGCTAAATAGCTGTCACCAGGTGAAATATACCCACAGTAAAGGTAGTAGACCTATTAATTACCAAATACAAGTTAAATCAACTACTCAAAGTTAGTCAAGGGATACACAAAGAGTACAGAATATGACATCTAATATATAAAGAGTGGAAGAGAAAGAAGAACCAAGAAGAAGGGGAGGAAAAAAAAGAAAACCTTTAGATTGTGTTTGAAATGGAGTAAAAGCAATTAAGATAGGTTGTTAGATAGAAAGCTATCCTTGAACCTTTGGTAACCACAAATCTAAAACCTGAAATGGCAATAAGTACATATCTATTGATAATCACCCTGAATGTAAATGGACTGAATGCATCTATCAAAAGACATGGAGTTGCAGAATGGAGAAAAAACAAGACCCATTTATATGCTGCCTACAAGAGACTCATTTCAAACCCAAAGACATACACAAACAAAAAGTAAAGGGATGGAAAAATATCTTTCATTCAAATAATAGGGAGAAAAAACCAGGAGTAATAGTACTTATATCAGACAAAATAAATTTCAAAACAAAGAAAGTAACAAAAAACAAAGGACATTACATAATGATAAAGGGGTCAATCCAACAAGAGGATGTAACCATTATAAATATATGTGCACCCAATATAGGAGCACTTAAGTGTGTGAAACAAACACTAACAGAATTAAAGGGTGAAATAGAATGCAATGCATTCATTCTAGGAGACTTCAACACACCACTCACATGAAAAAAGACAGATCAACTAGACAGAAAATAAGTAAGGAGACAGAGGCCCTGAACAATACATTAAAACAGATGGACCCAAAAGACATCTACAGAAAACTCCACCCAAAAGCAGCAGGATACACATTCTTCTCAGGTGTACACAGAACGTTTTCCAGAATTGATTCTAATACTAGGCCATAAAAAGAGCCTCAGTAATTTAAAAAAGATTGAAATTGTGCCAACTAGCCTCTCAGACCACAAAGGTATAAAACTAGAAATAAATTATGTGAAGAAAACAAAAAAGCCCACAAATACATGGAGGCTTAACAACATGCTCCTAATCAATGGGTCAATGACCAAATAAAAACAGAGATCAAGCAATATATGGAGACAAATGAAAACAACAATTCAATAGCTCAAAACCTGTGGATGCAGTGATGGCAGTTCTAAGAGGAAAGTATGTAGCAATACAGGTGTACCTCAAGAAAGAAGAACAATCTGAAATGAACAGTCTAAACTTGCAATTAATTAATGAAACTAGAAAAAGAACAAATGAGGTCCAAAGTTAGTAGAAGGAGGGACATAATAAAGATCAGAGCAATAAATAATTAAAATTGAGAAAAATAAAGCAACAGAATCAGTGAAACCAGGAGTTGGTTCTTTGAGAAAATAAACAAAATAGATAAACCCCTAGCCAGACTTATCAAGAAAAAAAGAGAGTCTGCACACATAAACACAGTCAGAAATGAAAAAGTTGAAAAAGGAAAAATAACTATGGACACCATGGAAATACAAAGCATTATTAGAGAAAACTATGAAAAATTATATGATAACAAATTGGATAACCTAGAAGAAATGGACAACATTACAGAAAAATACAGTCTTCCAAGACTGACCAAGGAAGAAACAGAAAATCTGAACAGACCAATTATCAGCAATGAAATTGAATTGGTAATCAAAAACTACCTAAAAACAAATCCCTGGACCAAATGGCTTCACAGAAGAATTTTATTAAACATTTAAAGAAGACTTAATACCCATCCTCCTTAAAGTTTTCCAAAAAGTAGAAGAGGAGGGAGTACTTCTAAACTCATTTTGTGAGGTCAGCATCACTCTAATACAAAATAACAGCGAAGGCCACGACAAAAAAAGAGAATTACAGACCAATATCCTTGATGAACACAGATGCAAAAATTGTCAGCAAAATATTAGCAAACCAAATTCAAAAATACATCAAAAAGATCATCCATTATGACCAAGTGGGATTTTTTCCAGGGATGCAAGAATGGTACAATACTCAAAAATCCATCATTATACACCACATAAGAAAAAAAGGAAAAAAATTATATGATTATCTCAATAGATGCTGAAAAAGCATTTGACAAAATTCAACATCCATTCATGATAAAAACTCTCAACAAAATGGGTATAGAGGGTAGGAATCTCAACAAAATAAAGGCCATATATGAAAAATCCACAGCTGACATCCTACTTAACAGCAAAAAGCTGAAAGCTTTTCCTCTAAGATCAGGAGTAAGACAAGGATGCCCATTCTCTCTACTTTTATTCAAAATATTACTGAAGGTCCTAGCCACAGCAATCAAACAACACAAAGAAATAAAAGGCGTCCAGATTGGTAAGAACAAAAACTTGTCACTTTTTGCAAATGACATGATATTATTATACACAGAAAACTCTCTGTGAAGACTCCACCAAAAAACTATTAGAACTAATAACTGAATTCAGCAAAGTTGCAGCATACAAAATTAATACACAAGATATCTGTTGCATTCCTATGTACTAACTATGAATTAGCAGAGAGAGGAATCAGGAAAACAATTCCATTTACAGTTGTATCAAAAAGAATAAAATACCTAGGAATAAACTGAACCAAAGAGGTGAAAGACTTGTATTCTGAAAATTACAAAACAATCATGAGAGAAATTAAAGAAAACACCAATAAATGGAACTACATCCCATACTAATGGATAGGAAGAATTAATAATGTCAAAACAGACATCCTGCCTAAAGCAATCTACAGATTCAATGCAATCCCTATCAAGATACCAATGGTGTTCTTCAATGAACTAGAGCGAATAGTTCTAAAATTCATATGGAACCACAAAAGACCCTGAATAGCCAAAGCAATCCTGAAAAGGAAAAAGAAAGCTTGGGGGATTACACTCCCTGACTTCAAGTTCTATGACAAAGCCACAGTAATCAAGACAATTTTGCTACTGGCACAAGAACAGACCCATAGATCAGTGGAACAGAATAGGGAGCCCAGATATAAACATATATGTCAATTAATATATTATAAAGGAGCCATGGACATAAAATGGGGAAATGACAGCCTCTTCAACAACTGCTGTTGGGAAAACTGGACAGCTACATGCAAGAGAAGGAAACTTGATTATTGTCTAACTCCATACACAAAAGTGCATCAAAGACCTGAATGTAAGTCATGCAACCATAAAACTCTTAGAAGAAAACATAGGCAAAAATCTCTTGACTATAAACATGAGCCAGTATTTCCTGAAGCCATCTCCTTGGGCAAGGGAAACAAAACAAGAAATGAACAAGTGGGACTACATCAAAATAAAAAGCTTTTGTACAGCAAAGAATACCATCAGCAGAACAAAATGGCATCCTACAATATGACAGAATATATTCATAAATGACTTATTTTGGTTAACATCCAGAATATATAAAGAGCTCACATGACTCAACACCCAAAAAGCAAATAATGCAATTAAAAAATGGGCAGAGGATTTGAACAAACATTTCTCCAAGAAGAAATTCAGATGACCAACAGGCACATGAAATTGTGCTCCACATCGCTAATAATCAGGGAAATAAAAATTAAAGCCACAATGAGATACCACCTCGCACCTGTTGGGATGGCCAACATCCAAAAGCCAGGAAACAACAAATAATAGTGAGGATGTGGAGAAAGGGGTACCCTCCTACACTATTGGTGGGAATGTAAGTTAATTCAACCATTGTGAAAAGCAGTATCAAGGTTCCTCAGAAATCTAAAAATAGAAACACCATTTGACCCAGTAATTCCATTCCTAGGAATTTACCCAAAACAAACAAGATCCCTGATTCAAAAAGACATATGCACCTCTATGTTTATTGCAACACTATTTACAGTAGCCAAGATATAGAAGCAATTTGTGTGTCCATCAATAGATGAATGGATAAAGAACATGTGGTACATATACAACATGGAATATTATTCAGCCATAAGAAGAAAACAAATCCTACCATTTGCAACAACTTGGATGGAGCTAGAGGGTATTATTCTCAGTGAAATAAGTCAGGCAGAGAAAGACAAGTAGCAAATGATTTCACCTATTTGTGGAGTATAACAGTGAAGCAAAACTGAAGGAATAAAATAGCAGCAGACTCACAGACTCCCAAGAAGGGACTAGCAGTTACCGAGGGAGGGATCAGGGAGGGTTGGGAAGGAGGGAGAAGTGTATTAAGGGGCACTGTAATTCTCAATCACAATATAAGTAGGTCATGATGAAGGCAGTATAGCATGAAGACAAGTAATGACTCTATTGTTTTTTACTATGCTGATAGACTGACTACAATAGCAGGGGTGAGGACTTGATAATATGGGTGTATGTTGAAACCACAGTGTTGTTTATATGAAACCTTCATAAGATTGTGCATCAATGACACTTTAATAAAAAAAAGAGAGAAAGAAGCAGGCTATGGTAGGGATCTAGAAGGAGAAATAGTAAATAACTGAAATACCAATAGGCTTGTATGTCATTCTTTGGAATCTGGAATTTATCCTGTAGATGGTAGGAATCTACTCAGTTGTTCACACTGAAGTAACAGTATCTTTTTAGCACTGTAGCTGACTGATGTAGTTAAGAGAGACTGAGCTGTTGGAGAAAGGAGATAGGCAGACTAACTCAGAGGAGAAAAATAATGAAATTATGGTTAAAAGTGATGAGAGAAAGTGGGGTAAAATGGGCATATTTAAGAAATACTAAAACTTAGAAGTAATATCATGAAATAGATGTGGTAGAAGATAAGGGATGGCAAGGGGTCTAGGAATAATTCTCTTGCAGTCATTTGTGTGATTACCTCGATATAATTATTGGAAATAAACAAGGATAGCAATGCATCTATTACAAGAGTTTGAAATTGAGCTTGAAAAGCTACTGTTATATTTAACAGTACTTAAATGTTACATTTTCAGCAAAATTGAAAGGAAGTTATAGAGATTTCCATATGCCCCTTGCCCCTACACATGCATAACCTCCCCCATTATCTACCTCACTCATTGATGTATCTTATCACCCAAAATCCATAGTTTACCTTAGGCTTCTTTCTTGGTTTTGTATATTCTGTGGGTTTGGACAAAAGTATAATGGCACATATCCATCATTATAATATCATATAGAATATTTTTTCTCTCCTAAAAATTTTCTGTATTTGCCTATTCATCACTGCCCTTCCCTGACTCCTGGCAATCACTGAATGCATTTTTTAAAAATTGGAGCTATATTGAATAATGAGATTTTGTGTTAGTGTATTAGTTGCGGATCATAAGTAAGATAAAATTTGGATAAAATTGTAAAAATTGCTTGTAAGAGTAAATTTTTATTAATATAGTCTTTTCAAAAATAGATCATGGAAAAATATTTCCCTCAAGTTTGATTGAAAATACATTTGTTATTAAGGTTCTGGTCATTAGATTTAGTTCTTGCTAATGTTTAATATAAAAGAGGATACTTTTATTAATTTGTTTAGAGAAAGTAGAAGGAATACAGGGTCATTGAACATTTTCTCTTTGTGTAACACAAATTTTAAATTAGAGATTCTTTATTGTAACATAGTGTCATTTCCTCTGTGTAGAATTTCATGTGTTAATCATAGACAATGAAGTTCATTTTAGATATATAGATGTTTTTCTATGTAAAAGTTCTAACATTCAGTTTTTGTGCTATAAGGAAATGCTGTTTTAAAGGGTATGTAAAACATCTTGAAAAGTCCATTTAGTAACATGAAAATATACTGAAAAATGATGTGTCTACTATGTTGGCATTGGCATTTACCCACGTTTGATAGAAAGCTAATTCAAAGAAACTATTTGTGTACATTCAAATCTGACTTGATTTAGAATATTATCGAATAGAGGAGAGAGAATAAAAGAAAACAACACCAATTTGTGGTACAAATGTTAAGTGATAACATTATATTACAAGATTAATAAACAGTTTCAATTAATTTTAGATTTTGATGCAATATTTAAAATATTGTTTTGGTCAAAGTAAGTTATTGAATGTGGGTAACAAAATGAATAAGAATATTAGCATCATAACAAAGCTGTGAAACAAAATATTGTTTAGAAAATAGCAACCTGGTTATATGCCAGGGAAGGGAAAGAATTAGAAACACAAACAGCCTTACTATTGAAAATGAAAAAAAGAAGTAATATACTGCTATGTAATATATTTATCTTATTAGACTTTTATTTCTAAAGAACAAATGACAAAATATGATCTTGCTTTTTATAGAGTGGGAGTAGAAGCTATTGCTTTTTCATTTTAAGTATGGGTATGTCTTCTCTTGATAGTTTAACTTAGGACTCTTTTCTTTTTGTGTTAATATTTAGGTAGACCAACCTAAAGCAACAAATTACATCAAAAGGAACCTGGAGCAGATAAATATCTTATATGTTCAAAAATACCAATCTTCTACTTTCACATAGTCTAAAAAGTCTCACATTTTCCTTTCAAAAATAACAGAGCAGAAAGCTTTTGTAGGTTAGGACTGCATAATAAACAAAGTAAAAAACTCAAATCATAGATAACTTTACTTCCCAATATGGCAAAAATAAAATATGTTGTTTTGTAATGTAAATTATATTGATTATAGAAACATTCTATACCATGCAGCACTATCCTTTTAGTAACTTAAATTCTCAATTAAGAAAGATATTAGTAGGAAAGGAATCCAACAGTACAAAAATCCCTTGAACCTGAAGTAAGAGATAGAATCTGATTGTACCTGTGGTGAAAGAGGACCTCCTTAGCTTACCAAGTGTTTCAAGTGTCACCGATTATTTTCTTCTTCCTAAATCTCCAAACACATCTCTGATTTGTATGGTGTTTCCTGAATTTTTAGGATTATTTGGATTTCTTTAATCAGTTGAAGACTTAACTACAAATTTAGTGTCTTTGACTAGTCAGTAGCTAGTTCTTGCATCTTTAAACCTAAGAGACCTGTTCTTCCATGTGCTTGCTTGGCAACTTTGTGCTCTGTTTGATTTTCTTAGAAGGATATTTACACTGTGGCAGATTTGGATTGCATGAAATAAGATAGTCATCTGATGGAAGCCAATTCAGGTCACATATATTTAAGACTTACTTGGTGAACCTGTATTGTACATATAACTGTTTTGGAGGTTGCCAAACAGGAATCATGAAGACTACGTGAAGCAGATTGGGTGTGGCTGTAAATGGGTTAAGCCTTTCAAATTTCCTGGCTTTTTCCCTCTTTTTGGATTACACCAAAACAATTTTCTTCAGCAATGAAGCACCTGGCTAGCTCTTATAGTTTCTTTTCTCTTATGATTAGCAAGGGAGAAAAATTGACTCAGGGAAAAAAGAGCTATGGCTCAAATCAAAGTTTGTGCTAAGGATAAAACTCAGTGCACTAAAGTGCCCAGGTCTGTTCGTGTGGATCTCTGGAGAGCAAAATAACTGCAGCTACTTGTGTACAAGAAGTAGAAAAATTGGAATATGCTAAGTCTATCACTCACTCTAATCTTTGAGTAGTGGCTGAATTCTTTTTTTAATCTAATTAATTAATTAATTAATTAATTTTTAATAATTTATTTTGGTATCATTAATCTACAATTACATGTGCAATATTATGGTTATTAAACCAGACCCTTCATCAGGTCCCCCACCCAACCCCATTACAGTCACTGTCCATCAGCGTAGTGAGATGCTATAGAATCACTACTTGTATTCTCTGAGTTGTACAGCCTTCCCCGGGCCCCCTCAACATTACATCTGCTAATCATAATGCCCCTTTTGCCCTCTTATCCCTCCCTTCCCACCCATCTTCCCCAGTCCCTTTCCCTTTGGTAACTATTAGTCCATCTTGGGTTCTGTGAGTCTGCTGCTGTTTTGTTCCTTCAGTTTTTTTCTTTGTTCTTATAGTCCACATATGAGTGAAATCATTTGATACTTGTCTTTCTCTGCCTGGCTTATTTCACTGAGTATAATACCCAGTAGCTCCATCCATGTTGTTGCAAATGGTAGGATTTGTTTTCTTCTTATGGCTGAATAATACTCCATTGTGTATATGTACCACCTCTTCTTTATCCGTTCATCTACTGATGGACACTTAGATTGCTTCCATTTCTTGGCTATTGTAAATAGTGCTGCGATAAACATAGGGGTACATATGTCTTTTTCAAACTGGGCTGCTGCATTCTTAGGGTAAATTCCTAGGAGTGGAATTCCTGGGTCAAATGGTATTTCTATTTTGAGTTTTTTGAGGAACCTCCATACTGCTTTCCACAATGGTTGAACTAATTTGCAGTCCCACCAGCAGTGTAGGAGGGTTCCCTTTTCTCCACATCCTCGCCAACATTTGTTGTTGTTTGTGTTTTGGATGTTGGCCATCCTCACTGGTGTGAGGTGGTATCTCATTGTGGTTTTAATCTGCATTTCTCTGTTGATTAGTGATGTGGAGCATCTTTTCATGTGCCTGTTGGCCATCTGAATTTCTTCTTTAGAGAAGTGTCTATTCATGTCCTGTGCCCATTTCTTAATTGGATTATTTGCTTTTTGTTTGTTAAGGTGTGTGAGTTCTTTATATTTTTTGGATGTCAACCCCTTATCGGATACGTCATTTATGAATATATTCTCCCATACTGTAGGATGTCTTTTTGTTCTACTGATGTTTTCCTTTGCTTTACAGAAGGTTTTCAGCTTGATATAGTCCCACTTGTTCATTTTTGCTTTTGTTTCCCTTGCCCGGGGAGATATGTTCATGAAGAAGTCGCTCATGTTTATGTCCAAGAGATTTTTGACAATGTTTTTTTCTAAGAGTTTTATGGTTTCATGACTTACATTCAGGTCTTTGATCCACCTTGAGTTTACCTTTGTGTATGGGGCTAGACAGTAGTCCAGTTTCATTCTCTTACATGTAGCTGTCCAGTTTTTCCAACACCAGCTGCTGAAGAGGCAGTCATCTCCCCATTGCATATCCAAGGCTCCTTTATCAAATATTAATTGATTGTATATGTTTGGGTTAATGTTTGGATTTTCTATTATTGCCCAATTCTTATCTCAAAACATTTAGAGATGTCGTGTATTCTATCAGTTCCATCATCTTGAATAAGTCATTCATGAAATTCTTAGCATAGTATCTTTCATATGGTCAGTTATCAGTAAACATCTATTGATGAATTATCTGAATGCTACCATGTGAGCTACATAAATATATTTCTACAGTTTATTTCTTCTCAGAACAACTGAAGTTGTGTGGGTCCTTTCAAATATTCCATAATTGGGAGAAACTTCAATTTTTTAATCTGCAAAATGGGAATAAAACTACTTCTAAGGTTGCTGTAAGGACTAACCATGTGATAATTGTATACCATGTGTAGCACCTATAAAATACTAAATGCATGGTAGGTACTAATTTGAAGTAATCATTGTCTATACTACTACAATTATTACTTCTACAACCAACAATCAATACTAAAACTACTTGGGTCTTTATCATGAGTTTCCTTAGGTGAAGGACTTTCCAGTGACTTATCAAAAGGAAGAGCTGGAAAAAGATTTTCAGTTAATTTCAAAATCTTTCATGAGAATTCCCTTCAATATTTTTCTTGGCCTACTATTTGAAGGGTTTTGGATGCATTTCCTCTTCTTTAAATACTCTGCCTCAGGGACAACATGAAGTCCTCTCCCATTCGTTTTGATAGTACTTTGTATCAAAGCATATAATAATAAGACTTAATTTATTACATACTTGGTTTTATTTAACTGTTTCATATTTATTATTCTTACTTCTTCAATGAGTTCATTAGCTTTTAAAATGCTATCTGAAATAATTGCTTTTCGTATTTTGTACTTACCTGAATATTTTTATCATATTCAGCATTATGGTTTAATTCAGCACCATGAATTATATGTTTAAATGATAATATTATATTAATTGATTTAAGTTTCAAGTGAATAAAAAAGGGAGAGATGTAACTTAATCTCCCAGTGGTGTCTAAAATTTCTACTTGCATATATTCTTGATTCTTGAATGCTCCATAGCTGATTGTGCTATTTTCCACTCATTCCTTCATCCCTTCTCAAGATGTTTTCTCCATGAAGTCTTTTTAGAAATTATGCTTTATGTTGGTTTTGGAAATAATGTGTTAAAGCACGTTGACCCCGGGTGCCACAAAAGAATCCTTCAGCCAGCAAAGAAAAATCTCCAGTAGCAGAGAGGTCCCAAATCAACAATTCCTAATGAGGTAATTCTTACTGCTAATTGTGCCTGACAAATAGGGATTTCTGATGGATCATTTGACATTATTATTACCCTGTCATACATGGAAGGCATTTGAAGTTGCCCAATTAAAGATGTCTCTATTACATTAGACTTTTGGAAATTAAAGTAAAACATGACCATCAATGCACAGAGAGCCAAATTAAACCTCTCCCTTTCCTAGTTGAGCTAATTTTTTTGTTTAAATTTCAGATATAACTGGAAAAATATGAGATTTTTTTCAATTATCAAACATTGGTGTGTATTTTAAGATTTGAAATAATTGCTTTAAATATGTATTTTTTTCTATTTTGCTAATGAATAGTGACTTCAGTATTTTTAAATGCTTTGTTTTTAAGCTATTAACTGTATTAACTGTCAAGGTAAAAAGCAATTCTGCTAAAATGTAGAATTTCAACTTATGAATGGAAACATTAGGAAGAAACTCTAGATGATAAACTGTCCATAGGCTATGCTTATAACCACCTATTGAATGTGCTCATTGGGATGTATCACTGATACCTTAAATTCAAGTTGCCCCAATCAGATTCATCATATTTTTCCCTTATACCTGTGTTCCCTTTCTTGGTTAATTTATCGTCCTTTTAGTCACCAAATATAAACTTTGCATTCCTTCCTCCTCTTTGTGGTCATTAAGTTCTGTGGTTCTACCTCTGAAATGCCTTGTGAATCTTTCTTTTCATTTCAGTTTTCCTTCCCTCTATTCAGAGCTTTACTAAGTTATTGTATTATGCTCCTAATTGGTTTTCCAGTCTCTCTAGTCTCCCAAGGTATATTAGGAAACCTTGGTTATTTTGTATTTCTTGTGAAATTTAGTCAAACTTTCTTGATGGGACCATTAAGATCCTTTCTTGCCTCAGCATTTTTAATGTTGCTGGATAAAGGTAGGGCTTTAGGATCACACAGATCTGGATGCATATTCTGTCTTTACCACTTACTGTGTGATTTGCTCAGACAGATTTCCTAGCTTTACAAGAATAGTTTCCATATTAATAAATTAGTAATAATAATAATAATAGTTTCCATCTCTTGGAATTTTTGTGAAGATTAAATTATAGTCTAAAGTGCACTGTGTGTACTAAGCATTCAACATATTAGTTTTCATTTTCATTTCCCATCATTTCAGCCACCATGCCTATTGCTTACAATGCTGTGAGTTTTCAGATTCCATCATCTGTTTTCCCTCCTCTATCTGATGAACTCCTGCTTGCTCTTCAAAGCCCTATGTAAATGCCACCTCTCGTGTGAAGATTTCCTTGGTTGACTGAATTACTCACTCTCTTCTGGGAGTCACATTGCATATGCATAGTAATAATTGGGTTCCTAACACTGTGTCATATCTATATTTTAAAAAATCTTTTTCCTTATACATTTGGAAATCTTCAAAAGTAGAGACCATATCTAATTCATCCTTATATCCACAGTGCCTAGCACAGTGTTAAATGCAAGAAAATGCAAACATTTCAAATTGTATCCTGGTTTTAAGCTCTGGTTCTCTTACACTAGCTACCTTAAAGGATAGACAGCTAAAGGTCTTTCTCAAAGGTAATTTATAAAATAGGAACTTGAAAACACTTATTATTAATTGGTCAATATTAGAGAAAGTTTGGGAGATAAAAAGCTACCCACAATCATGCTGTTGTCATTATGATTTCTGTTATTCTTTTGTTGTTTTTCCCTTCTCATTGTTTTTCTGTAAACATGTTTGCATAGTTGTAATTCTAGTGCACATTCAATTTTTTGTTCCATTTGTGTTTTTTAAGGATTATTTTTAGGTACTTCATTACAGAACATTTTAGGAACTTCATTATAGAAAATTAAAAACCACATAATTCTCTAAGTGAGTATTTAATTATTTATTGTGTGTTTCTGTCTACTCTTCCTCTCCTTTCTTGCTATTATAAATTATGCTGTAGTAGACAATTGCATGACAGTAGCCTTTTATATGTATTGGATTAATTCTTTGATCCATATTCCCCAAAGTGAATGTTTTAATGGTAATTCATTTCAGTCATATACTGTGCTAGGATTATAACTACAGTATTTAAACAGGCTAATAGTGGACTTTGAAAATGCTAGGTTGGAAGATTAAGTAAGCAAGAGGAAATAAGTGTCTTTTCAATAAAACTGTATACTCCTTAAAGAGAGGGTACCCAGCCTTATAGTTCTTTGCTGTTTCCTCTTATGAGGAAACAATATTCATTCATTAAATATTTATTGAGCACTTACTAATTGAGGACATATATATACTAGGCACATATAGAAACATAATGCCTGCCCTTAAAAAGCTTACAGTTGCATGGGAGAGATAGACATGTAAACAGGCAATTAGAATACACAGAAATAAGTACTACAATGTAAGTACATCAAGGTATTAAGGAATTCATGAGGTGGGCTTAAGAATAGCAGCTGGTGAGTTGTGTATGGAATAAGCAAGAATGGGAGAAGAAGGAAGTCACACCCTCTTCTCTACATCCTGTCTGCAGCCAAGCCTACATGGGGGAGGTGGGCAGAAATTCTTACCTTTGAGTGAAGACAAGGATTGGTGACTATTTGGACTGGCCCTTTTCTAAATCAAGATGACATTTTTGCAACCTAAGTAAGCATATGGCACTCTATTTCCAAAAAGGGATCAGAAAAAATAAAAATGAAGGACTACCCAAAGTTTTATCCAGATAAAGGCAGCATTATTCCCCACTGAGCCAAAAGTATGGGAGATTCTTTCTGATGTTACACTATGCATCTTTCATATTCAGCTTCCCCATTGCCGTGGTTATACACATAGCCTTCATTTTTTTATGGTCAGAGGCTTGATATAAGTCAAAATATGGTATTTAGTCTTTAAGAAAGTGTGGCAGAGCCAGCTAATTACCTTAAATTCATCTCTCCTTTCTTTTGCTTAGAGAACCCCAGGACTTTTAGGAGTTCACAAAACTATCTAGTTAGAGACTACATTTTCTAGCCTCGCTCACAAGATATGTTTATGAAACTAAATTTTGGCCACTGGTATATAAGAACTAATTTATACAACTCTGGGTCACTTCCTTAAAAAAGGAGCTGATGGCCTTCACATCCTCTTTCCCCTGTGCCACTGGCTGTGACTTGATGAGAACTGGAGTAGTTGCCTTGTATATAGAACTATGGGAGTTTTGTGTTGTGAATAACAGAGCTGCCTGCTAACACTACCTCTGAATTGTTACATGAGAGAGATATGTAACTTTAAATATGATAGACAGAAATATTATTTTGTATATATGCACAATATAGTAACATTTTATTTATTGGGGGGAGTCTTTCTTTACTAAGTTAACCTGTTCTCTGCTTAATTCAGAAATAGTTTTGGTATAAGGCTAGGATATTCCAGGAAAATAGATAAAAGCATAAAAGAGCAGGTTAGTATTTTGATATGGTTAGACTGCAGGGTAAATGTGAGAAAGTGATGAGAGCTGAAGTTGGAAAATTGGCAGTAGTCAAATCATGAAGAGACTTGTATATCATGCTACCAAATTTAGATTTTATCCTGTCAGCCATAGAGAACACTTGAAAGGTTTTGAGACGAGGCCAGGGTTTAAAGGATGACACTGGCAATAGCATGGAGGGTGAATGACCTTGTCATATCATGGTTTTGGACTATCTGTATCTTTAATCCCCTTCTCTAAAGTTGGATAATCAAAGGTAACATAATCTGGCTTCTCTTCAGTTTAGCTGAGCTCATATAATTCTAGACTCCAGAATTCAGTATGAAATCAAAGAAACAGGAATAGCTTTTCCAGGGTCATCTTCCTCAACCTGAGCTATTATGAGTGGACGGAAGGCTGGCGCTACTTGAGGGAGCTACATATCTTTCCAGCTATGCCTGCATTCAGGAAATGCTGGGCAATTTCTCCTTTCATATCCGAGCTAAATTCACATCCAAGCTAAATTCACATCCAAGCTAAGCCTTTTTTAGAGAATTACTTTTCTAGTTGTATTTTTGACAAATCCTTCCTTTCTCTCAAGTCATTTCCTCATATCGTGCAGCTTTTTCATCATGTGCTTGCTGAATCACAGCAATGGTTAGTCTCATGACTTGTGGTCTTGAATCTTGTGGTGTGTATTTCAAGAAGAGCCAACCTAAGTGTCCCTGGTTTTATTACCTGTTGTATATGTCAGACTAACAACAAAGTGCCTGCAGGACCTACACTAAGTGGTTTAACCTTCAGTAGCCAACAGAATGATATAATTCATACACACAAATAGAAAACACTCTTCTAGCTTGTAAGTTTTTTCTTTATATCTTAGTGTTAGCAATTAAAGGTAAGCAGGTTTTTACTAAACTTTCTTGCCATTTGCTTTCATTTTGCTGCTCTCCGAGGAGAAAATAGTAAAATTTTTCTAGTGAGCTAAGCCTGTTACCCCTAAAGGAGTATTTTGTACTACACCAGAGGGAAGGATAGCTAAGATGAGTGAAATTTTGGCCTGCTCTAATCATATTCATTTGGTGATAATTTACAGTCCTACTGCTCAATCTTCTTTTGAATGATGTATCAAAAGCTTGGGCTATCTAAACCCTTGCGTATAACAGGTTCTCTCAACATGCCCTCTTTACCTCTTATGGAGGTATTTTCAGAGGACATATCAAATTCATAAAATGAGAATATGATAATTCCACTTATTCCATTATTTTCAGTAGAAATAATTATAAAAGCTCAAACAGATTTATCTTTGGCCCTCTTCTTTTATTTGAGAGAGGCAGAGACAAAGCAAGTATAACTGTTAAGAGGGATTTTTTTAACCTTATTATTTTTTTATTTTGCTATCATTAATGTACAGTTACATGAACATTATGGTTACTAGACTCCCCTATTATTAAGTCCCCACCACATACCCCATTACAGTCACTGTCCATCAGCGTAGTGAGATGCTATAGAATCGCTACTTGCCTTCTCTGTGTTATACTGCCTTCCCCATGTCCCCCCCCCCACATTATACATGCTAATCGTAATGACCCTTTTTCCCCCTTATCCCTCCCTTGCCACTCATCCTCCCCAATCCCTTTCCCTTTGGTAACTGTTAGTCCATTCTTGGGTTCTGTGAGTCTGCTGCTGTTTTGTTCCTTCAGATTTTTCTTTGTTCTTATATCCACAGAGGAGTGTGAAATCATTTGATACTTGTCTTTCTCCGCCTGGCTTATTTCACTGAGCATAATACCCTCTAGCTCCATCCATGTTGTTGCAAATGGTAGGATTTGTTTTCTTCTTATGGCTGAATAATATTCCATTGTGTATATGTACCACATCTTCTTTATCCATTCATCTACTGATGGACACTTAGGTTGTTTCCATTTGTTGGCTATTGTAAATAGTGCTGCGATAAACATAGGGGTGCATATGTCTTTTTCAAACTGGGCTGCTGCATTCTTAGGGTAAATTCCTAGGAGTGGAATTCCTGGGTCAAATGGTATTTCTATTTTGAGTTTTTTGAGGAACCTCCATACTGCTTTCCACAATGATTGAACTAGTTTACATTCCCACCAGCAGTGCAGGAGGGTTCCCCTTTCTTCACATCCTCGCCAACATTTGTCGTTGTTTGTTTTTTGGATGTTAGCCATCCTCACTGGTGTGAGGTGATATCTCATTGTTGTTTTAATTTGCATTTCTCTGATGATTAGCGATGTGGAGCATCTTTTCATGTGCCTGTTGGCCATCTGAATTTCTTCTTTGGAGAAGTGTCTTTTAACCTTAATTTTTGAAAGTTATTTTTGCTGGATATAGAATTCTAAGTTGACAGATTCTTCTTTCAGTACTTTAAAGATGATGTTGTCTTCTGCTTGCATTGTTTTTGACAAGAAATCTGTTAAGAGGGATTTTTAAAAAAAATATCAACATCTAAAGCAAGATCTATATTAAGTCACCTATTCCATCCCTAGGTCTAAAATGGTGTCCATTGGAAACTGATTTTTGTAATGATGATCCTGAAACACTTAAAAAGTACTTTCCAATCATTAAGGAAGTATTTATCCATCAACAAGTATTTTTTGATTATCCACTATGTCTCAACAACTAAAAAAGCTTAGTGTTCTTAGCTCTAAGAGATGAGGAGCCTCAGGAAGTTAGCTTCAAGAACTTGTTCAAGGTGACACAGCTGAATAGTAAAAGAAGGAGTAGTACCAAAGCTCTGTAGTTTAACTTTCCTCAAGGGGTTGACGATGTGGATGTGACGATACGACTAACCAATGAAAATAATAGGCTAAATACTTAAATTCAGAACTATATGGTCAAGACTGTGGGTATAATATACAGAGGATAGAGAGTTTAATGGGGATTATAACAATGAGGTTTCAAGCAGAATGTTAGACCTGAACTAGGTCTTGAGAATGATAAAGAACTTGTTAAGGCAGATTGGAGGGAAAATGCAATTTAGGGATGGGGAATAGTTAGAACAAACTAATGCAGGAGGAAAACTGCAGAATATAAGTTCAGAGTATTTTTAGTGTTATGTACATTTTTTGTTCTACTTTTTCAAGTTCAGTAACCCATCAACATATCCCATTTCCACCATATAGACAATAGACTTTTACTGTGAAAATCTATTTTAGACTTTCTGAGCTGGGAGAAATTAAAAAAATCCTGAAAATGTGTAATTCATAGAAAGTAATTGAATCACCCTATTGCTTATCTTGAGTTAAAAGTGCTTTCTCTATCACTACACTGCTCTGGGAGGTGGGGTATGGGTAAGGGGTGGGGAGGAGAAGAGAAAGCCTACAGTACTGGGTATTCTCAAACTGTCTCCTTTCCAAGTACTAAGCAGAACTAATTCTGCTTAGCATTCCAGATTGCAGGGCTGTCATATAGAAAGGAAAAACAAAGTACATGAAGTTTCTTTTAAGGTGCACATGTGGACTGGTGTTTCCTTTCTTGGCTCTTAGAAGGCGCCTTCATCACAGTACAAAGGAATTTTCTCAATACTATGGGGATTCATTTTCACAAGTTATAATGTGCCACAGAGGCACTTTTTCTCCCTGCAGAGTTATGTCTGATGGGTGACAAAGCAAATACACGATAGGCTTCTGAGCTATGGTGTGCAGAACCTGAGAAGTGAGTTTGAAAATTGAAAAAGGAGAAGAAAAGGAACAGGGAAATAAGTTTGTTCTTTACCTCTACCTTGCTTTTATTATGGAAATCATACTGTTTAAAAAGAAAACAACAGAAAAGAGTCCGTATTTTACAGGTCTTGGCTAGGAGATGAGAGCTGTTCTTTTAGCAGACAGGTGAGCTAGAAGGTATAGAAGGAAAATGAAGTTTAAAGAACTGCCTGATTCTAAGAGGATTCTTGGAAGGTCATTCAGTGGATGTTCTTAAAATCTACTTGGGAGGTCTTTAAATATAGAAGCCATACATTCATATCTTCTTTGATACTTTTTCACATGGTTTTGCCTACAAATAGATGCAGAAAGCTGGATTAGATAATTTCTACTCCAGCCTTGCAAATCTGTGGTTACATTCAAGTCATTTATCCAAACGAATTGACCTTTAGATATTTAGAAGTATTTAATGGGGGCATATTTGAAAGTCTATCTAGTAAAAAATTTCAGAAAGAATTCCTGAACCTTTGTTAATTAAGAAAACCATGTCTAAATAAATCTTGTTTCCTTGCAGTAGAGGGAGTGCCTTGAGATATTCTGAACTTATACAATCATATAAAGGAAAAAGTCTGTCAAGGAGGGCTGTATGTTCCTTATGCCTCTGCCTTGCTTTTGTATTTTGGGGCATGTATCCCTAAACAAATGAGCAATGAGTTTTCAGGAAATTGGGGTCTCCTGTCAGTATAGATGTTATACTGAAAGGGGCATTACATACTATTGCATTGTTCATGGAGACTTTTTATTTTCTGATTTTTATAAATGCTCCTGATTAAAGAGCAGAAATTTCAAGCATATTGGAAGCTGTTTTTCAAAGACTTGTTACTTGTAGATCTCTTGGACTCCATTCATTAAGTAGACACCTGTGTGCCAAGCATAATTCAAAACATTGGGAATACAGTGGGAATAGATGAACATGGTCTGTGTCATTAAATATTCATTGTCTGGCATCTCAAACTCTTCAGAGAAAGTTAGACTAGTAATAATTTAGTATAATTAGAAGGAAGTTTCCTTTTTATGAAGCTAGATTGTTGCCAAAATTGTTATAATACAACAGAGAAATTTGAAATTGGAAAGGACTTGTGAAATGTTTCCTTTTAAGTCAAGAATCCATTTAAAAAATCACTGGTAGTTCTAGATAAATCAGATTTTCCAATTTATTCATAATGTGGTGGAATAAAGTATATTTTCATAGATCTGGAACAGCAGCATTGGTAAAAGAGCCATGCAACAAGAAACCAATTTCAAATTTTGTTTCTTATTTCTGAAATGGTTTTCTGTCTTAACTCTGGAAAACCAGCACCATGAGTTTTTCAAATTATCATTAGACAGCTCTGGCATAATTTATGTTAAGAGGTTTTGGCCTGTTTATGTACCCTGGAATTTGCCAAAATTAGTAACATGATATTCCATATTTAGCAAACCTATAGAGCAATAAATAAGGACATATGACTATTGGGGACTGCTGTTTGTTTAAATTCTTTTTTGTGGCATTTGTGAAATGCAGGGGACTTCCAACTCAAATTTTGCAATATTAGGCAGCAAGTTGTACTCTGAACCAAACCAGATGGTGATCAGCTCTATTCCTATTATCAACTCAATACAGCGATGGTTACCAGACCCTACTTGCAAACTTTAACATTTGGAACAGATTAAAAGCAGTTAGGCTGAAATGAGAAACCTCCATTTTACTAAAAGGTTCAGAACATATCATGCTGTAAAATCAGAAAGACTAGTAAGAAAAATTATGAGGGAAAGGGTTCAGTGTCTACCTTGGTTTCTCCTGTAGGATGTGCTATTTCCCTTTTATGAGTGCCTTTTTCAAAGGAATTTTAATGTGGAGTATTGTGAGGATTAGGGTCTATTAGCCTATCAACCTTCACAACCTGTTGTGGAATTCTCTCTATGTAACTATGAACAACCTACCCTTGGGCACACAAAGAGGATTGTTTGCACTTTTGGGGGTTTCCTTTGCAAGGTCTTTCTCTCTCTCTCTCTCTCTCACACACACATACACATACAGTACAAGTTCAGAGGTTCACTAGCCACTGAAATTCATGAAACATTTGGGCTGCTCAGGTTTGGCCTATGGATTTGCAGGTGTTTGGCTAAATGCTTTGTCTGCTAATGCCATATACTGTCTGTTTCTCACAACAGTCTTTTCTTTGTGGCATCTATTGGCCAACTACTAGGACTTTATAGGACCAGGGCAAATTAGTGTGTGTCCTTCATGTCCAGTTTTGTATAAAAGTGAAACCAAGGTGAACACCAAGATCAGCAAGTTTTAGAGTTAAAGCTATCAGAACGAACTGTAGAAATAAACATCTGACCAAATTCAACTCCCATTTTGCTGTATAGAAAACTGAGGTTCAAAAAAAACTACGGAGAAGTTAAAGGATTTTCCTAAAGACACACAGTTGGTATGAGTGGTAGGCAGATGAGGAAGGGTGTGAGTATTGCTAATATATCAACATTCTTCTATGATCATGATTCAGAGACAGAGATAAAAAGGTAGATCTTTCACTTTCCATATACAAATGGTACTAGCCCTGTTCTTGTTCTGGTAAGTTGAACAGTTTGCCAGAGAAACCCTTCAGAGAGAGGCTAACTGTGTTTGTGAATTTTTTATTCTCTATCCAAGAACTTTCTTCAGGGTTGATTGAAAACCCTTTTGCCTATTTCTTGGTATGAGTGGAAATATAAATTCCTCTTCAGGAATGGGACTTTGAAGCCACTTGTATTGTAAAAATCAAGTTGGAAGAAAACAATGCTCAGGTCCACAAGGATAAGGACATATCACTCGTCTGCTGGAATTGAATTTTGGGTTGCCATTGTTAGGAATGCAGACAGTGGAGTTAAGAGGATCTGGATGAGAGTGGCAAGAGGTGAGAGAGAAAACCAGGCACGGAACAATCATTGTATATTCCAAGAAGGAGGTTGTTCTTTATTCTATAAGTAGAAGAAACAGTTAAGTATATTTAACTGGGAATTGCATAATAGGATTTGCATTTTGAAACTGTGGCAGCAGTCTAGAAAAAGTTGGATTATTAGAAACTAAGAGTAGATGAAAACCACTAAGGAGGTTATTGCAGTAGATGAGATGAGTGATAAGTTTGGCTAGTATGGTCCTTCAATTCTTTGTTCTATTAGTATCTATATCTATAACTATAGCTTAATATATTTTTTTGAAAATTAATTATATACTGCTTAAACTCTTTGAGTTTTTTAACTTCACAATTTATTGTGAACAGTTTTTGCCATTTAATTTTTAATGGCCTCATAATATTCCCTCAAGGGAGAATATTATAGTAGTTTATTGACTCATTTCTTATTGATGAATATTTGAGTGTTCAACTTTTCAGTAGACACTACTATTATGACTACTTTCGTAAATACATGTTTGCTCATATTCGGGACTACTTCATTAGAATAACTTCCTAGAAAAATAATTTCTGAGACAAAGAGTATTCAAAAGACTTAAATTTTGCAGGGTATTACCAAATTGCACATAGCCACAATTCAAGTTCCTTTTGCAATATAGCTGATAGCCAAAGAGTTGCATGCCAAGATCCCCACACTGCATGTGCCCCTGTCCCCAGATTTGCTGGCTGTGATTCTTTCTTATGGTATAAAGTACCTTGTAAATAATCAATGTACCATTTACTTCTCTTATTCCAGACACTAGTGTTAGACATTGAAATTGAAAGGGACTTGTGAAATTTGAATTGTAAGTCCATTTTTTAAATCACTGGTAGATCTAAATTTGTCCATAATGTGATAGAATAGATCAAAGTTTATCCATCTTAGACATGAAAAAAATCAGTGCCCTCAATATTTAAACTTTGAAAAAAGTCTTCATTTATATATATATTATATATTTATATATACTTTTTTATTGCAGCATTGTTGATATACAAAAGTCTTATATTGTTTTCAAATATACAACAAAGGGGTTCAACAGTTACCCATATTATTGAATCCTCATCCCCACTAGTACGATTATTATCTTTCAACATAGCATGCTGTACTACCATTCCTGTCACCAACTTATATTTTGGTTGAGAATTTTTGTGCCTCTTTTTCCCCCTCACCCTTCCCACCACACCCACTCCAATCCCCTACCCCATGGTAACCACTAGTCACTTTTCAGTGCTTATGGATCTACTGCTATTTTGTTCATTCTGTTTTGCTTTGTTTTTGTATTCTACAAATATGTGATAGACTTCATTTTTTAGAGCAACTTTATGTTCTCAGAATAATTCAAGCACTTTATAATTGTAAAAAAATAAAAGGAAAAACCAGGGATGTCAATAGATGTGTATTTTTGAAGTGAAAGAAAATTATTATTTTTCCTTTTAATCTCTTACAGGTGATATTATAATTGCTTAATATTTGGAACTGCTTATAACAAGAATCTATCATTTCATAGTAGCTTCAAACTTAAGTATGTTTTCATTTGCTTCTGAAACTTAAATCATGGTGAAGCTAAATGAAACCAGGAGAAAGACTTTAAAAAAGATATTTTTATTCTCTTATTTCTTTTGCTTCTTAATTGATATTAATGAGAAATTGCTTAGTGGAGATTTTGAATGTACTGGCTACCAGACAGTTCTTATTCCCACAGTGGCATTTATGTTTCTAATAAGATGGACATTATGGCCAACTTGCAGCCATCTCATTTGTGTTTAGCACAATTCCTTGTTACATGTTTATATGCTACAACTTACCTTTCAATTAAAATAACACCCAACTCCTATTCTTCTTTTTCGTACTTCAAACACTGTCTTGCTAAATGCTAGCTATATAACGGATGCTTAGTAAGTGCTTGATCAATTCATTAACCTGGAAGGCATTGTTAATTGGTTGAAGATTCTAGTTCTCACAGTCACACAGCATTTGCCTTGCTGTGAAGATTAGTAGCAACATACTCTTTGCTGGATCCAGAGTATAGGTCTTTAACTTCCTTGGTTAGGTTTATTCCTAGGTATTTTATTAATTTTGATGCAATTGAGAATAGAATTATTTTCCTAATTTCTCTTTTTGCTAGTTCATCATTAGTGTATAGGAATGCAACAGATTTCTGTGTATTAATTTTGTATCCCGCAACTTTGCTGAATTCAGATATGAGATCTAGTAGTTTTGGAGTGAATTCTTTAGGGTTTTTTATGTACAATATCATGTCATTTGCAAACAGGGACAGTTTGAATTCTTCCTTGCCAATCAGGATGCCTTTTATTTCTTTGTGTTGTCTGATTGCTGTGGCTAGGACCTCCAGAACTATGTTGAATAAAAGTGGGGAGACTGGGCATCCTTGTCTTGGTCCCAATCTCTTTCAGCTTCTTGCTGTTAAGTATAATGTTGGCTGTGGGTTAGTCATAGACAGCCTTTATTATGTTGAGGTACTTGCCCTCTATACGCATTTTATTGAGAGTTTTTATCGTGAAAGGATGTTGAATTTTGTCAAATGCTTTTTCAGCATCTATGGAGATGATCATGTGGTTTTTGTCCTTCTTTTTGTTTATGTAGTGGATGATGTTGATGGATTTCCGAAAGTTGTACCATCCTTGCATCCCTGGAATAAATCCTACTTGATCATGATGATGTTTTTGATGTATTTTTGAATTGGGTTTGCTAATATTTTGTTGAGTATTTTTGCATCTATGTTCATCAGGGATATTGGTCTGTAATTTTCTTTTTCTTTGTGGTGTCTTTGCCGAGTTTTGGTATTAGAGTGATGTTGGCCTCTTAGAAAGAGTTTGGGAGTATTCCCTCCTCTTCTACTTTTTGGAAAACTTTAATGAGGATGGGTATTAGGTCTTCACTAAATGTTTTATAAAATTCAGCAGTGAAACCATCTGGTACAGAGGTTTGGTGCTTAGGTAGTTTTTTGATTACCAGTTCAATTTCATTGCTGGTAACTGATCTATTCATATTTTCTGCTTCTTCCTGAGTCAGCCTAGGAAGGTTGATTTTTCTAGAAAGTTGTCCATTTCTTCTACGTTTTCCAGTTTGTTAGCATATCTTTTTTATTCTTTTGGTATTATTAATGTACAATTACATGAGCAATGTTATGGCTACTAGACTCCCCCTATTATCAAATCCCCACCACATACCCCATACAGTCACTGTCCATCAGCATAGTAAGATGCTATAGAATCACTACTTGTCTTCTCTGTGTTATACTGCCTTCCCTGTATCCCCCCACCCCACTACATTAGGTGTGCTAATTATAATACCCCTTTTTCCCCCTTATCCGTCCCTTCCCATCCATCTTCCCCAGTCCCTTTCCCTTTGGTAACTGTTAGTCCATTCTTGGGTTCTGTGAGTCTGCTGCTGTTTTGTTCCTTCAGGTTTTTCTTTGTTCTTATGCTCCACAGATGAGTGAAATCATTTGATACTTGTCTTTCTCTGCCTGGCTTATTTTACCGAGCATGATACCCTCTAGCACCATCCATGTTGTTGCAAATGGTAGGATTTGTTTTCTTTTCATGGCTGAATAATATTCCATTGTGTATATGTACCACTTCTTCTTTATCCATTCACTACTGATGGACACTTAGGTTGCTTCCATATCTTGACTATTGTAAATAGTGCTGCAAGAAACATAGGGGTGTATATGTGTTTTTCAAACTGGGCTCCTGCTTTCTTAGGTTAAATTCCTAGTAGTGGAATTCCTGGGTCAAATGGTTTTTCTATTTTGAGTTTTTTGAGGAACCTCCATACTGCTTTCCAAAATGGTTGAACTAGTTTACATTCCCACCAGCATTGTAGGTCGGGTCCCCTCTCTCCACATCCTCGCCAACATTTGTTGTTGTTTGTCTTTTGGATGTTGGCCATCCTAACTGGTGTGAGGTGATATCTCATTGTGGTTTTAATTTGCATTTCTCTGATAATTAGCGATGTGGAACATCTTTTCATGTGTCTGTTGGCCTTCTGAATTTCTTCTTTGGAGAAGTGTCTGTTCAGCTCCTCTGTCTATTTTTTAATTGCCTTATTTGCTTTTTGTTTGTTGAGGTATGTGAGCTCTTTATATAATTTGGATATCAACCTCTTATCAGATATGTCATTTATGAATATATTCTCCCATACTGTAGGATGTCTTTTTGTTCTACTGATGGTGTCCTTTGCTTTACAGAGCTCTTTAGTTTAATATAGTCCCACTTGTTCATTTTTGCTTTTGTATCCCTTGCCTGGGGAGATATGTTCATGAAGAAGTTGCTCATGTTTATGTTCAAGAGATTTTTGCCTATGTTTTTTCTAAGAGTTTTATGGTTTCATGACTTGTATTCAGGTCTTTGATCCATTTGAGTTTACTTTTGTATATGGGGTTAGACAATAATCCAGTATCATTCTCTTACATGTAGCTGTACAGTTTTGCCAACACCAGCTTTTGAAGAGGCTATCATTTCCCCATTGTATATCCATGGCTCCTTTATCATATATTAATTGACCATATATGCTTGGGTTTATATCTGGGCCATCTAGTCTGTTCCACTGGTCTATGGGTCTATTCTTGGGCCAGTACCAAATTGTCTTGATTACTTTGGCTTTGTAGTATAGTTTGAAGTCAGGGAGGGTAATTCCCCCCCAACTTTATTCTTCCTTCTCAGAATTGCTTTGGCTATTCTGGGTCTTTGGTGGTTCCATATGAATTTTAGAATGATTTTCTCTAGTTCATTGAACAATGCTGTTGGTATTTTGATAGGGATTGCATTGAATCTGTAGATTGCTTTAAGCAGGATGGCCATTTTGACAATATTAATTCTTCCTATACATGAGCACAGGATTTGTTTCCATTTATTGGTATGTTCATTAATGTTGTTGGTCACAAGTGTCTTGTTGTTTTCATAATATAGGTCTTTCACTTCCTTCATTAGGTTTATTCCTAAGTATTTTATTCTTTTTGATGCTGCTGTGAGTGGAATTGTTTTCCTGGTTTCTCTTTCTGCTAATTCATTGTTAGTGTACAGGAATGGAACATATTTCTGTGTATTAATTTTGTATCCCACAACTTTACTGAATTCAGATATGAGATCTAGTAGTTTTGGAGTGGATTCTTTAGGTATTTTTATGTACAACATCATGCCATCTGCAAACAGGGACAGTTTGACTTCTTCCTTACCAATGTGGATGCCTTTTATTTCTTTGTGTTGTCTGATTGCCATGGCTAGGACCTCCAGTACTATGTTGAATAAAAGTGGGGAGAGTGGGCATCCTTGTCTTGTTCCCGATCTTAGGTGAAAAGCTTTCAGCTTCTCACTGTTAAGTATGATGTTGACTGTGGGTTTGTCATATATGGCCTTTATGATGTTGGGGTACTTGCCCTCTATACCCATTTTGTTGAGAGTTTTATCATGAATGGATTTTGAATTTTGTCGAATGCTTTTTCAGCATCTATGGCCATGATCATGTTTATGTCCTCTTTTTCTTGATGTAGTAGATGATGTTGATGGATTTCCGAATGTTGTACCATCCTTGCATCCCTGGAATAAATCCTATTTGATAATGATTGATGATGTATTTTTGAATTGGGTTTGCTAATATTTTGTTGAGTATTTTTGCATCTATGTTCATCAGGGATATTGGTCTGTAATTTTCTTTTTTTGTGGTGTCTTTGCCTGGTTTTGGTATTAGAGTGATGCTAGCCTCATAGAATGAGTTTGGGAGTATTCCCTCTTCTACTTTTTGGAAAACTTTAAGTTGGATGGGTATTAGGTCTTCACTAAATGTTTGATAAAATTTAGCAGTGAAACCATCTGGGACAGGCATTTTGTTCTTATGCAGCTTTTTGATTACCAATTCAATTTCTTTGCTGGTAATTGGTCTATTCAGATTTTCTGTTTCTTCCTGGGTCAGCCTTGGAAGGTTGTATTTTTCTAGAAAGTTGTCCATTTCTTCTAGGTTATCTGGTTTGTTACAATATAATAGTTCATAGTATTCTCTCATAATTCTTTGTATTTCTGGGGTGCCTGCAGTGATTTTCCTTTCTCCTTTTTGATTCTGTTTATGTGTGTAAACTCTCTTTGTTTTCTTGATAAATCTGGCTAGGGGTTTTTCTATTTTGTTTATTTTCTTGAAGAATCAGCTCTTTCATTGATTCTTTCTATTGTTTTATTCTTCTCTATTTTATTTATTTCTGCTCTAATCTTTATTATGTCCCTCCTTCTACTGACTTTGGACCTCATTTGTTCTTCTTTTTCTAGTTTTGTTAATTGTGAGTTTAGACTATTCATTTGTGATTGTTCTTCTTTCCTTATATAGTCATGTATTGCAACATACTTCCCTCTCAGCACAGCCTTCACTGCGTCCCACAGATTTTGCAGTGTTGAAATATTGTCATTTGTCTCCATATATTGCTTTATATCTGTTTTTATTTTGTCATTGGTCCATTGATTATTTAGGGGCATGTTATTAAGCCTCCATATGTTTGTGGGCTTTTTCATTTTTTTTGTGTAATTTATTTCTAGTTTCATACCTCTGTGATCTGAGAAACTGGTTGGTACAATTTCAGTCTTTTTGAACTTGCTGAGGCTGTTTTTTTGGCCTAGTATATGATCTGTTCTTGAAAATGTTCCATGTGCACTTGAGAAGAATGTTTATCCTGTTGCTTTTGTATGGAATATTCTGTCGATTTCCGTTAGGTCCATCTCTTCTAATATGTTGAGTTTCTCTGTCCCTGTAATTATTTTCTGTCTGGTTGATCTGTCCTTTGGAGTGTGTGATGGGTTGAAGTCTCCTAAATTGAATGCATTGCATGCTATTTCCCCCTTTAATTCTGTTAGTATTTGTTTCACATATGTAGGTGCTCCTATGTTGGGTGCATAGATATTTATTATAGTTGTATCCTCCTGTTGGACTGACCCCTTTATCATTATGTAATGTCCTTTGTCTCTTGTTACTTTCTTTGTTTTGAAGTCTATTTTGTTTGATATAAGTACTGCAACTCCTGCTTTTTTCTCCCTATTAGTTGCATGAAATATCTTTTTGCATCCCTTTACTTTCAGTCTGTGTATGTCTTTGGGATTGAAGTGAGTCTCTTGTAGGCAGCATATAGATGGGTCTTGTTTTTTTATCTATTCAGTGACTCTCTGTCTTTTGATTGGTGCATTCAGTTCATTTATATTTAGGGTGATTATCGATTTGTATGTACTTTTTGCCATTGCACGCTTTAGATTTGTGGTTACCAAAGGTCTATGGGTAATGCCCTTACTATGTAACAGTCTAATTTAACTCACTTAGTACGCTGTTACAAACACAATGTAAAGTTTCTTTTTTTTCCCCTCCTTTTTCTTCCTCCTCCATTTTTTATATATTAGGTATCATATTCTGTACTCATAGTCTATCCCTTGATTGACTTTGGGGGTAGTTGATTTGATTTTGCATCTGCTTTGTAATCAGTTTTTCTACTTTTCTGTGGTTTTATTTCCCCTGCTGACAGCTGTTTAGCCTTAGGAATACTTCCATCTAAAGAAGTCCCTCCAAAATACACTGTAGCGGTCGTTTGTGGAAGGTAAATTCTCTCAGCTTTTGCTTATCTGGAAATTGTTTAATCCCTCCTTCAAATTTAAATGATAAACTTTCTGGGAAGAGTATTCTTGTTTCAAGGCCCTTCTGTTTCACTGCATTAAATATGTTATGCCACTCCCTTCTGGCCTGTAAAGTTTCTTTCGAGAAATCTGATGATAGCCTAATGGGTTTTCCTTTGTATGTGATCTTTATTCTCTCTCTAGCTGCTTTTAAAAGTCTATCCTTATCCTTGATCTTTGCCGTTTTAATTATTGTATGTCTTGGTGTTGTCTTCCTTGGGTCCCTTGTGTTTGGAGATCTGTGCACCTCCACGGCCTGGGAGACTATGTACTTCCCCAGATTAGGGAAGTTTTCAGCAATTACCTCCTCAGTGACACTTTCTATCCCTTTTTCTCTCTTCTTCTTCTTCTGGTACCCATATAATGTGAATATTGTTACGTTTGGATTGTCATACAGTTTTCTCAATATTCTTTCATTCTTAGAGATCCTTTTTTCTTGCTGTGCCTCAGCCTCTTTGTATTCCTCTTCTCTAATTTCTATTCCATTTACCATCTCTTCTACTACATCTAATCTGCTTTTAAATCCCTCCATTGTATGTTGCATTTCAGATATGGAATATCTTAATGATTGAGTCTCTGTCTAATTTCGTTCCTGAGTTCTTGAATATTTTTCTGTACCTATATGAGCATGTTTATTTTTATCTTGAGCTCTACTTCAGGAAGATTGGTGAGTTCAGTTTCATTTGGTCCTTTTGCTGGGGGTTGTGAGATTTTGTTCTGAAGGATGTTCCTTTGGTGTTTTATATTTCTATATGGTGCCCTCTCATGCCCAGAAGCTCTAGTCTCTGGATTTGCTCAGCCCCTGGATTGAAGTTGCAGGTGGCAGGGGAGCAGTGCTGGTTCCTGGGGGGATATAAGAGCTGTTTCCTGCTTTCTGGCTGCAGTGCCTGTCTCCAGTGTCAGAGCCAGTGGGCTGAGCGCACAGGTATAAGCCTCTTTGCTTTGCATCTGTAGCTGCCATAGGTGGGACCTCCCTCTGGCTGGCCTGAGGGCAGCACAGTGACTGCCTGGTTGCAAGCTTGTGCCAGCCGGACAGGTGGAAGGTGCAGCAGGCTGCGTAACACTATGAGGCTCTTGGAGCTGAGTATCCAGCCAGGGGGGATGGAGCACCTGAAGTTCCTCAAAGTTCACAACCCACTGGGCAGAGCGTGCCTAGACAACCTTGTTCACCTATCCCTTCTCCTGTGCAGCAAACTCCATGCAAACCCCACCCCTTCATCAGCCTTCTCTGTACTAAGAAGCCTGTGAACCTGCCAGCCTTTCCTTTGACCCAGAGAAGCCAGATGTGGATTCCTGTCCTCCATAAATGACTGGATTCTTAGTCTCTCAAGTATTCTGCCTTTCTTAGCTTTGCAACCCCGCCAGTCTCCAGAGCACCATGCAATGTAGTTAGTTTTGTGCTCCAAAGCAGATCTCCAAGGCTGGGTGTTCAGCAGCCCTAGGCTTCCTCCCACTCCCCGCTCAGTTTCTCTTCCTCCTGCTGGTGAGCTGGGATGGGGGAAGGGCTTGGGTCCCACTGGTTCAAGGCTTTGGTACTTTACCCTGTTTTGTGAGGTCTGCTATGTTCTCCAGGTGTATTTAATCTGGTGCAGCCTTTTTTCCTGTTGCTCTTGTAGGATTGGTTGTATTGACTATATTTTCTTGGTATATGTGGTTTTGGGAGAAGTTTTCTGTCTCACCTCTCACACCGCCATCTTGAATTGATCCCCATGGAAATGATATTAAGTCATGTCTACATTTTTAGTTTTAAGGCACACCTGCTAGAAAATAAATTCTCTTAAGCAGAGATTAAAGAACTTTGGAATGGTTTTAAAATGGCCCTAAGGAAGATTGTTTAAGCTTTGAAATCAAGACAGTGCATTTTGAATGAACTTGTAATTATTTTACTGCTAATTTTTAATGTGTCATTTAGTGTGGACCCCGTATCACTTTTTCTCCAGCTGTCAGTACAGTCCCTAAACTAAACCTTCTTCACCAGCTGTTGCCTAGTTCAATATGGTCCATGTTGGCATTTTTCCAACTCTGCCTGCACATAATTTCTAAGTCTCAACAGACCTGTGCAAAAATTAACCATAACTATAATCTTTCATGTTACTCATAGTTCTATTAAATTTTCTGAAATACTACCTGATAAATAGTGCAATCAGAAAAATTCCAGTTTACCAGTAACTACTTCCACATCACTTTTCTGCTCTCATCTAGTTTGAAACAGGTTTTGGATTACTACCTCTAAATTATGTAAACTCCTAATCAATGATTAGGAATCTTCAACAACTCCTTTTTTTTTTCTTTGTGTCAGTGTGTGGTTCCTAAGTATCAATAAATTCAGGCCTAGTAAAATGAAATCCCTGCCCGCCACCACCCAGCCTTCTTAGGCTTTTATTTTCACTAAGCTTGTTGGGGGAACAAAGGATGGGTGGTCATAATCAAAGAAAAGTAAATCCTTACAACAGAAAAGTGGCTTTCAAAGAAAATGTCTTTTATTGTAGAATTAAAAGTACATTTGTATGAAATGCCTCTGACACAAATTATAGTTCAGAGAAGTATCTGAAGTGGAAAAACTATTCTTCATTTAAAAACAAATTTATCAGTGAATGGTAATATAGTGACATTTATTGAGCACTCTGTAAATGACAGGCATTTTACACTTATTTTGTTTGAACCTAAACACAACAATGGGAGATCATTATTTTAATATGCCTTCATTTTGCAGATGATGAAACTATAGCTAAAAGCTTGAGGAAATCTCCCAGATTTACAAGTGAATAAATGTTAGAGCTTGAATTCAGACTCATGTGGGTATAACTTCTACATCGCTTGGCTTTTGCCTACAAGTTGTGCCGCCTTCAGATCAAGGTATGTGGGGGTGGGCTTTGTGTCTTTTATACTTTGTAATGGTGATTGCAAATGAAAACATGATATTAATTTTTTTAAATTTATCAAATATTTATTGAGTGCCACAATGTTATTGGCACTTTTCTAGGAGCTAATTAATACTAATAGTGAATATTGCCATTTATTTAATTCTATAACTTATATGCATTTTTCTAAAAGTCTGGAATTTGTTTTTATTTCTTCTGTTATTTGACATTAGGGATGTCAAAGGATCCCAGTGAGTTGCTGATGATCTACAATAATGAAAATATGTTAGACTGGATCCCAGGCGACCTGTAGATTTGTGTTCACTGGGTTCCTTGGTGATTAAGAGTAAATTTCTGTCTAGAGCTCAGTTTCTTCATTTGTATAATTAAAGGATTGAATGCATCATCTCTGAGGTTCTTCTGAGTACTAATATTCTATAAGTTTACTAAGCACATTCATATGTCATTCCTAAAGAACCACGTGAATACAGTGAAATGTTGATGGTTATATAATTCAGAACTGAAAGAAATGCCTTTGGGTTGGCTTTGGGAATTATAAATGAGGTACACTGAAAGAAACCTTTAAAGTATTATACCAGTTATATGAGTTTTCTATTGCTGTGTAACAAATTACCACACACATTCTGGCTTAGAACCACACACATTTACTATGTCATGTTTTCCATGGGCTAGGAGTCTTAGCATGGTTTAGCTGGGTCTTCTGCTGACTGTCTCTCAAGGCTGCAATCAAGGTGTCAGTGGGCTACATTCGTTTCTGGGGCTTGATCTTCCGCACTCTAGTTGCTGGCAGAATTTATTTCACTGTGGTTGTAGAATGGAGGTCCCCATTTTCATGCTAACTGTCAGCCAGAGGCTCTTGGCTCCTAGAAGTTGCCCATGATTTCTTGCTCTGTGGCTCCTTCATAAATCCTCTCAAAACCTGGAAGCTACTTCTTCAAGTTAATAAGCAATAGTCTCTCAGTCCTGTCTGCTACCATGAAGTCTTATATAACTGTACAATAACTGTATGGGTTTAATAATGTCCCCCAAAATTCATGTCCACCCAGCACCTCACCATGTGACTGTATTTAGAAATAATCTTTGCAGATTTAATTAGCCAAGTTAAGATGAGTTCATAGTGGAGTAGAATAGGTCCTAATCTAATGACTGATGTCCTTATAAGAAAGTACAAGCACACTGACACACAGAAAGAAGACGCCATATGACAACAGAGCCAGAGACTGGAGTTAGGCTACTACAAGCCAAAGAACACTAAAGATCGCTGGCAACCACCAGAAATTAGAAGAGGCAAGGAAAGATTCCTCCCCTAGAGTATTTAGAGAGGGCATGGACCTACAGATACCTTGACTGTATAGATTTCTAGCCTCTAGAACTCTGTGAGAATAAATTTTGATTGTTTTGAGCCACCGTATTTGTGGGACTTTATTATGGCAGCCCTAGAAAACTAATATAGTGATATAATCATGGGAATAACAATATCCCATTACCTTTTCTATGTAATATAACCAAATAAAGGGAGCAATATCCTATCACTTTTGCTCATTTTCTATTGGTTAGAAGCAAATCACAGTTTCCTCCCACACTGAAAGGGAAAAGATTATACAAGGCAATGACTCATTGGGATTACTTAACGATATATCTGCCATATCATGGCAAGGTTGTTTTGTGAGCAGGCCTTCCATTTTTATTTAATTATAATTTATTTTGGTATCATTAATCTACAGTTGCATGTGCAATATTATGGTTATTAAACTACCCCCTCATCAGGTCCCCCCACCAACGCCATTACAGTCACTGTCCATCAGCGTAGTGAGATGCTATAGAATCACTACTTGTCTTCTCTGAATTGTACAGCCCTCCCCATGCCCCCCCAACATTACGTCTGCTAATCGTAATGCCCCTTTTCCCCTCTTATCCCTCCCTTCCCACCCATTTTCCCCGGCCCTTTCCCTTTGGTAACTCTTAGTCTGTTTTTGGGTTCTGTGAGTCTGCTGCTGTTTTGTTCCTTCAGTATTTTTTCTTTGTTCTTATACTCTACATATGAGTGAAATCATTTGATACTTGTCTTTTTCAGCTTGGCTTATTTCACTGAGCATAATACCCTCTAGCTCCATCCATGTTGTTGCAAATGGTAGGATTTGTTTTCTTCTTATGGCTGAATAATATTCCATTGTGTATATGTACCACCTCTTCATTATCCATTCATCTACTGATGGACACTTAGGTTGCGTCCATTTCTTGGCTATTGTAAATAGTGCTGCAATAAACATAGGGGTGCATCTGTCTTTTTCAAATTGGGCTGCTGCATTCTTAGGGTAAATTCCTAGGAGTGGAATTCCTGGGTCAAATGGTATTTCTATTTTGAGTTTTTTGAGGAACCTCCATACTGCTTTCCACAATGGTTGAACTAATTTCAGTCCCACCAGCAGTGTAGGAGGGTTCCGTTTTCTCCACATCCTCGCCAACATTTGTTGTTGTTGTTTGTCTTTTGGATATTGGCCATCCTCACTGGTGTGAGGTGATATCTCATTGTGGTTTTAATCTGCATTTCTCTGATGATTAGCGATGTGGAGCTTCTTTTCATGTGCCTGTTGGCCATCTTTAGAGAAGTGTCTATTCATGTCCTCTATCCATTTCTTAATTGGATTATTTGCTTTTTGTTTGTTAAGGTGTGTGAGTTCTTTATATATTTTGGATGTCAACCCTTTATCAGATACATTATTTATGAATATATTCTCCCATACTGTAGGATGTCTTCTTGTTCTACTGATGGTGTCCTTTGCTGTACAGAAGCTTTGCAGCTTGATATAGTCCCACTTGTTCATTTTTGCTTTTGTTTCCCTTGCCCGAGGAGATATGTTCCTGAAGAAGTCGCTCATGTTTATGTCCAAGAGATTTTTGCCTATGTTTTTTTCTAAGAGTTTTATGGTTTCATGACTTACATTCAGGTCTTTGATCCACCTTGAGTTTACCTTTGTGTATGGGACTAGACAGTAGTCCAGTTTCATTCTCTTACTTGTAGCTGTCCAGTTTTTCCAACACCAGCTGCTGAAGAGGCTGTCATCTCTCCATTGTATATTCAAGGCTCCTTTATCAAATATTAATTGACTGTATATGCTGGGGTTAATGTTTGGATTTTCTATTCTGTTCCACTGGTCTGTGGGTCTGTTTTTGTGCCAATACCAAATTGTCTTGATTACTGTGGCTTTGTAGTAGAGCTTGAAGTCAGGGAGCGTAATTCCACCTGTTTTATTCCTCTTTCTCAGGATTGCATTGGCTATTCGGGGTCTTTTGTGGTTCCATATGAATTTTAGAATTATTTGTTCCAGTTCATTGAAGAAAGCTGTTGGTAGTTTCATAGGGATTGCATTGAGTCTGTAGATTGCTTTAGGTAGTATAGCCATTTTGACAATATTGATTCTTCCTAGCCAAGAGCATGGGATGAATTTCCATTTCTTAGTGTCTTCTTTAATTTCTCTTAGGAGTGTCTTGTAGTTTTCAGAGTACAGGTCTTTCACTTCCTTCGTTAGGTTTATTCCTAGGTATTTTATTCTTTTGATGCAATTGTGAATGGAATTGTTTTTCTGATTTCTCTTTCTGTTAGTTCATCATTAGTGTATAGGAAAGCAACAGATTTCTGTGTGTTAATTTTGTATCCTGCAACTTTGCTGAATTCAGATATTAGTTCTAGTAGTTTTGGAATGGAGTCTTTAGGGTTTTTTATGTACAGTATCGTCATCTGAAAATAGTGACAATTTGACTTTTTCTTCACCAAACTGGATGCCTTGTATGTCTTTGTTTTGTCTGATTGCCGTAGTTAGGACCTCCAGTATTATGTTGAATAACAGTGGAGAGAGTGGGCATCCCTGTCTTGTTCCCGATCTTAGATGAAAAGCTTTCAGCATCTCACCATTAAGTATGATGTTAACTGTGGGTTTGTCATATATAGCCTTTATGATGTTGAGGTACTTGCCATATATACCCATTTTGTTGAGAGTTTTAATCATGAATGGATGCTAAATTTTGTCAAATGCTTTTTCAGCATCTATGGGGATGATCAGGTGGTTTTTGTTCTTCTTTTTGTTGATGTTGTGGATGATGTTGACGGATTTTCAAATGTTGTACCATCCTTGCATCCTGGGATGAATCCCACTTGATCATGGTGTATGATCCTCTTGATGTATTTTTGAATTCGGTTTGCTAATATTTTGTTGAGTATTTTTGCATGTATGTTCATCAGGGATATTGGTCTGTAATTTTCTTTTTTGGTGAGGTCTTTTCCAGGTTTTGGTATTAGAGTGATGCTGGCTTCATAGAATGAGTTTGGAAGTATTCCCTCCTCTTCTATTTTTTGGAAAACTTTAAGGAGAATCGGTGTTATTTCTTCTCTATATGTCTGGTAGAATTCAGAGGTGAATCCATCAGGTCAGGGGGTTTTGTTCTTGGGTAGTTTTTTGATTACCGATTCAGTTTCGTTGCTGGTGATGGTCTGTTTAGTTTTTCTGTTTCTTGCTTGGTCAGTCTTGGAAAGTTGTATTTTTCTAAGAAGTTGTCCATTTCTTCTAGGTTTTCCAGCTTGTTAGCATATAGATTCTCATAATATTCTCTTATAATTCTTTGTATTTCTACGGGGTCCGTCGTGATTTTTCCTTTCTCATTTCTGATTGTGTTTATGTTTGTAGATTCTCTTTTTCTCTTAATGAGTCTGGCTAGGGGTTTATCTATTCTGTTTATTTTTTCAAAGAACCAGCTCTTGGTTTCATTGATTTTTTCTATTGTTTTATTCTTCTCAATTTTATTTATTTCTTCTGTAATATTTATTATGTCCCTCTTTCTGGTGACTTTGGGCCTCATTTGTTCTTCTTTTTCCAATTTCAGTAATTGTGTCTTTAGACTATTCATTTGGGAATGTTCTTCCTTCTTTAAAAGAGGCCTGGATTGCAATATACTTTCCTCTTAGAACTGCCTTTGCTGCGTCCCACAGAAGTTGTGGCTTTGTGTTGTTGTTGTCATTAGTCTCCATATATTCTTTGATTTCTGTTTTGATTTGGTCGTTAACCCATTGATTAATTAGGAGAATGTTGTTAAGTCTCCATGTATTTGTGAGCCTTTTTGATTTCTTTCTAAAATTTATTTCTAGTTTTATACCTTGGTGATCTGAGAAGTTGGTTGGTAGGATTTCAATATTTTTGAAATTACTGAGGTTCTTTTTGTGGCCTAGTATGTGGTCTATTCTGGAAAATGTTCCATGTGCACTTGAGAAGAATGTGTATCCTGTTGCTTTTGGGTGTAGAGTTCTGTAGATGTCTGTTAGGTCCATCTGTTCTAGTGTGTTGTTCAGTGCCTCTGTGTCTTTACTTATTTTCTGTCTGATTGATCTGTTCTTTTGAGTGAGTGGTGTGTTGAAGTCTCCTAAAATGAATGCATTGCTATCTATTTCCTTCTTTAATTCTGTTAGTATTTGTTTCACATATGCTGGCGCTCCTGTGTTGGTTGCATATATATTTATAATGGTTATATCTTCTTGTTGGACTGACCCCTTTATCATTATGTAATGTCCTTCTTTGTCTCTTGCTACTTTCTTCATTTTGAAGTCTATTTTGTCTGATACAAGTACTTCAACACCTGCTTTTTTCTCCTTGTTGTTTGCATGAAATATCTTTTTCCATCCCTTCACTTTTAGTCTGTATATCTTTGGGTTTGAGGTGAGTCTCTTGTAAGCAGCATATAGATGGGTCTTGCTTTTTTATCCATTCTGTTACTCTGTGTCTTTTGATTGGTGCATTCAGTCCATTTACATGTAGGTGATTATTGATAGATATGTACTTATTGCCATTGCTGGCTTTAGATTCGTGGTTACCAGAGGTTCAAGGGTTGCTTCTTAACTATCTAACAATCTAACTTAACTTTCTTGTTAAGTAATTGTAAACACCGTCTGATGTTTCTTTATTTCTCTCCCTTATTATTATTCCTCCTCCATTCTTTATATACTAGGTGTTTTATTCTTTGCCTTTAGTTAGTATTTGGATGGTCTGCTTTCTTTGCTATGATTTTATTTTCTCTGGTGATATCTTTTTAGCCTTAGGATTGCTTCCATCTAGAGCAGTCCATTTAAGATATCCTGTAGTGGTGGTTTATGAGAGGCAAACTCTCTCAACTTTCGTTTGTCTGGGAATTGTGTAATTCCTCCATCATATTTAAATGATAATCATGCTGGATACAATATTCTTGGTTCGAGGCCCTTCTGTTTCTTCTGTTCTCTTCTGGCATGTAAGGTTTCTGTTGAGAAGTCTGATGATAGTCTGATGAGTTTTCCTTTGTAGGTGATCTTTTTTCTCTCTCTAGCTGCCTTTAATACCCTGTCTTTATCTTTGATCTTTGCCATCTTAATTATTATGTGTCTTGGTGTTGTCTTCCTTGGGTCCCTTGTGTTGGGAGATCTGTGGGCTTCGGTGGACTGCGAGACTATTTCCTTCCCCAGCGAGGGAAAGTTTTCAGCAATTATTTCTTCAAAGACACTTTTGATTCCTTTTTCTCTCTCTTCTTCCTCTGGTACTCCTATAATGCGAATATTGTTCCGTTTGGATTGGTCACACAGTTTTCTTAATATTCTTTCATTCCTAGAAATCCTTTTCTCTCTCTCTGCCTCAGCTGCTCTGTATTCCTGTTCTCTGATTTCTATTCCATTAACAGTCCCTTGCATCTCATCCAGTCTGCTGTTAAGCCCTTCAATCGCTTGTCTGATTTCTGCATTTTCTTTCCTCACTTTCCTCACTTCCTCCCTCAGCTCTTGCACATTTCTCTGTAGGTCCGTCAGCATGGTTATGACTTTTATTCTGAATTCTTTTTCAGGAAGACTGTGCATTTCCATCCCTTCAGGCTCCCTCTCTGGGGTTGTCTGGTTAATTTTGGTCTGAACCATATTCCTCTGTCTTTTCATGGCTATAGAAGTGGTCGCTGGTAGTTGCCACATATGTCAGCTGGGCTCTTTAAGACTTTAAAAAGAGAAAAAGAAAGAAAGAAAGAAAGAAAAAAAGCAAGAAAAAAAGAAAGAACAGAAAAAACAAAAAAGAAAAGAATACAAAACAAAAAACAAAAAACAAAACAAAACAAAAATACCCACCGGGAGTAGATTCTGTGGGGATGCTGTAGGTGGTGTTGTTGCCCCACTGTTTCACAGCCATGGCCGTGCTGCTCTGCAGGGCCCTTTATTTCTCTGGCCAGGGTGGGAACGAATGGGAGGCTGTTGATCTCAGTGAGAAGTGTAAGTATGGCCACGCTTCCCCAGTTGCCAGCTAAGGCATCCGAAACTCCCCAGGACTCCCAGCCTGCTGGGCTGAGTGTGCCGGGGCGATCCAGCTCCTCTGCTGGTCTCCTGTCTCTTTCAGACCGTTGAAGAAAGCGCGGCTTTTTTTTTTCCTTCCCGGGAGCCGACTGCAAGCACCCTGGCACGTTCCCGCTCAGATCCTGCCCCTCTGTCTCTCCTATCTCCACTGCACTGCGCAATGTGGGTCAGCGCTCCCCGCGCACATCACCCGGGCTGGCTACTTTGCAGGGTGTACTTCCACTCCCTCCCAGCTCTGAATCCTCTCCTCCCGCTGGTGCGCTGGTGTGGGGGAGTGCTCGGGTCCCTCCAGGTCACGGCTCCGTATCTTACCCACCTCTTGGGGTGCCGAGTCCTCTCGGTTGTAGCTGCACGCTGTGCGCTTTCCTGTGTATTCTGGTCTCTCTTTTAGGAATAGTTGTATTTGCTGTATTTTCGTAGATAAATATAGTGTTGGGAGGAGATTTCTGCCGCCCTGCTCACACTGCCATCTTCCTGGAAGTCCTGTGGCCTTCCATTTTGTAGAAAATGAATTAAGCAGTCCTTTCTAAATCTCCTTACCATTTCTAAGTATTTCAAAATTATTTTATTAAAAGTTTTAATAAATAAAAGCATACAAAAATATGCAACGATATTTTATTAAAAGTTTCAGTGTGACTGATATATTTTTTTTCAATGATTGCTCCTTTCTTTAAAGTCCAGCACTCTTGAAATTTTTGGTGTTCTCAGTTGTCTTTTTAAAATGGATTTGTTGATACTTTGGTTACAAGTTGTTCTGAAGATGAAAGTTGATTGTTTGAAAATGTATGAAAGAAAAACAGAAGTTTATTAGTTAAACTCTGCCCTCTTGAAAACATCATTAGCACTTTAAGAGATATTGTCAATTAATCAATATTCCCTTAAGCACCTACCATATACTGAGCATTGTACAAGACTAAGTATACTCTTGCATATTTTCACTATTCCAAATGATAAAACAATATAATCAAGGGCAAGCTGAGATTTGTCAGCCTGCAAAAATCATTGCTCTCAGAGTATCTAGGATATACTGACACAAAACATTAGTAGATTCTATGATATTTATTAGATTTCACAGAATTGCCGTTCAGGGTTAGTGGGAACCAACAAAGCAAAGCAATGACTCTAACTGTGGCTACTCTGTGGTTTTCACATTGGTTCTTGAATCCAAACTTGCACCAAAACTATGAAATATAGTCATATTTGTGAACTAATGTTCCAGACACATCTTTCTATTTTCCTATGGATTTCTTTGTGGGCTGTTAGACAGACATGTGTTTTCCTTTGGGTACTGTTATTGAACTCTCTTATGGGGTAGATTTCAACCCTTAGCCAGCCTTGGGGAAAAATAAATGTTTCCTTATATATGAACTTAGTGCATATCATGTTGCATAACTATTCTGGGTGCACAGTCCCTGCACATTTGGAATATTTTCTGGGGTTCAAGTTTTCCTTTCAGAGATTGTTTGAAAACTTACCAGTATTGTCTATTGCAAGATAGAGGCTTACATACTTTCATAAACAGTACTGTCAAATTTCAATCCCTAAACTATTCTTGATTCTATCAAGATCACAAATTCTTCTTGCCAAATTCCTGTCTTTAATACTGCATGAATAATCCTTTATGGTATTGGTATTTAATACTGCCAGAAAGAGCAATATTAAATGCTGTAATTCCAGAAATATTATTTGGGTAACATTAAATATATAGAAATTAAGTACACTTTAGGTCTATAATGTTAGAATTGCCATGTAATGTAATGAAGTTGCTTCATGTAAAGAAGTTGATATGTTTGAGTTCCTGACTCTCGATTTAAAAAAAATGAAACTTTCTGTAGGTCCCTGATGGAAATTTAGATAGTCAAAGGCAGAAATTTTCCTCTGCGTTTTCTGAGTTGGGTCTGTCCATGGGAGAGGTCCAAATCCTACAAGCTCTGGAATCAGTTGACTAGCGTTCAGATTTAGGCTTGTGGCACTTTTTAGCTTTAAAATGGGTTAGGATGATACATCACAGAGAATTTGTGACTATTAAATAATGAATGTCAATTACATAGCAGAAAGCCTAGCATGTAGGAAGTACTCAATATATGTTAGATAAAATTAATCAACAGAAATGAAATGTCAACCCAACAATTGACTTTCCAAGTAACTGTGAAGCTAATTTAGGTTATGGAGAAATTTGCAAATGATCTTGGGATTTTCTTTGGACTAGAATATTTTGGCACCACCTGTTCTGGTAAGAAGCAACACACATTCACTGCCTACCACTGTATTTTAGAATGGTGTGTTAGAATCTTTGCATAGATGAACTCATAAAATTCTTTAAAAAGATCGCACAAACAAGCCCATGATAGATTCTCATTTCAAAATAAGGAATTGAGCTCAGATAGTAAGTTACAGAGCTGTTATTTAAATCTGTATCTTTTAAAATCCTTAATCTAAGATCTTTCCTCTCCACCATGCTGCCTCTCAAAAGACAAAGTCCCCTGAAATTCACCCATGTTTATGTGACTTCTGTGTGTTATGAAAAGAGGAAAATAGAAGTGGAAAGTGATGAAAACCATACAAAAAACTTGGTATTTCCTGTGATAAGGCATACATGATTTTGGGAGGTTTTGAAATGTGATTAGGCATGCACAATCAGACATATTCTCAGTCTTGCTTGTGTAGATATTTCTTACTTCCACCTACACATACATGCGTTTATGATTGCCTGGACCAGTTTGTGTCTATTGGTAATTTGGACTCACTTAGATGGGATGAGGGTGGGAATGGTGGGTAAGAAATAACTACATTTGCATTTTAAAAAGATCCTACTGACTGAAGTGCAAAAGCAGATTAAAGGCCAGAAGAATGCATGGAGATCAGTAGTCCAGATGAAAGCTGATTCTTAGAGTAGACTAATAGTAATCAAGAGGGTGAAAAGTCAATGGATTTGAATTAGAAGTTAAATCAATGGGACTTCGTGATGAACTGGATATGAGTGGTTATATCAGGAAGGCTCCAATATAACTCTTAGTTCTGTAAGGTTCACTGAGATAGGGGAAACAAGTACAATCATATTTTAGGAGGAAGATCAATACCTTGGTTTTTGTATATGTCAAATTTGACTATGCTAAGGCTGAATGTGTTGAGTTTGAGACTTCCAAATGGGGATTTAGGGTAAGAATAGTCCTAGACTAGAGATACAAATATGGGGAGTGGGTGGATAATCATAGTATATATGTTGATTAAAACTGTAAATGTGGATGTGGTTTTCTCAGAGAGTGAGCCAAAAAGGTTGTCTACTACTCAGGCTTTTGGAAGTCCAGTGTTTTATGGCTGGGTGGATGAGGGTGAGCCTGCAAAGGGAATGCAAGAGTGACCAGAGAGAGAAGAGTAAAGCCAAATGTGTGTGGTAAGAAAATATCTCAGAAGAAAAGGTGATTGACACATACTGTGGTAGATAAGGACTAAAACATGTCCATAGGTTTTCTAACATGGATTGAATCAGTGACCTTAACAAGATCTCTTTCAATGAAGTGATGAAAATAGAAATGAAATTGCAGAGGTTGTGGAGGAGCAGGAGGTGAGAAATAGGAATAATGTATAGGAAAAATAAAACCTCTCAGAATTTAGTTAACTTTTTAGAACCTGTGAAAAGCAGTTAGGCTTTCTCTTTTCTTTTTCCTGCCTATTTAGGAGAAACAAAACATTGCCATTTCGGTAGCAAATTCTTTCTTGCACACCCCGCTCCCCACCCCCCAAAAAAAGGAAGCAAGCAAAAGGAAAAAGAACCAAATAAAAGCCAAGAGGAAATCTCTAAGTATTTAAAACGTAGCCTAATTCTTCCATCTAGAGATTGGGAGCTGAAATGTGCAGTGTGGAGACTATCCTGGGCCAATTCAGAGGGGTTTTCTTACTTGGGAGGGAGAAGAAAGGGGCAGGAGCATAGTTATGATGGTGGTAGGTACTCGAGTTGTGTAAGATGAAAATCCAGTTTAGCTCAATTATCATAGACATTTTCTTGTTGATAAGCTCGAGTTCTGGGTATTCCCAAGCCAGTAATTAACTTATTTTATTTTTCTTTGTATTTCTTGTGGTATTTCCCTTTCATATGGGGGAAAGGGAGAACAATTTCTAACTTAAAAGATGTGGAGGCAGTGAGGATAAGAGGAGGAAGATCTCTGGTACAATGAGCAGCATAAAACTACACTTTCTTAGCAAAGTGGGAATAAGTGTTTTTGAGTTAAAAACGTGTATAATATAATTCCCCTTGATTAATTTTTGGGTAGCAACTTGGTAGAAGGCATTCTGCCAGTGTTTTGTGTATTCTTCAACATGTTCTAAGCCTATAATCTTTTTGAGATAATATTTTTAATTAAAAAATTATGCTATAAATTAACATATAGTAATAGTGAGTTTGTGTTGCTATGTAGTTCTATGAATTTTATTTAACACATAGATAGATTCTGTAACTACCACTGCAGTGAGGATACAGAACCATTTCATCAGTCCCAGAATTTTCTTCATGTTGTTTGCATCTTTTCTCCACCCAACCCCTGGCAGCCACTAATCTGTTTTCTGTCCTTATAGTTTTATCTTTTTGAGACTGCCATATAAATGTAGTCACAGAGTGTGTAACTTTTTGAGGCTGGAGTCTTTTACCTGAGAATAGTGCTTTTGAAATTCATCCACGTTGTTACATATGTCAATAACTGATTCCTTTTTATTTCTGAGTAGTATTACGTTATATAATACCATGTGTTTATTCATTCACCTGTTCAAGGACAACAATTATTTCCAGTTGTTTGCAATTATGACTAGAACTGCTATAAAAATTCATGTTCAGGTTTTTGTGTAAACATAAGTTCCCTGTCTCTAAAGTAAAGAGCCAGGAGGAGGATTATTGGGCCATAAAGGTTAAATTAAAGTGGATACACACCTAGAAAGGCTCAATTTTAAAATGATGACAATTTCAAGTACTAGTGATGATGCTGAGAAATGAACTCTCACACATTGATGGTGGAAATGCAAAATGGTACAGCTGAGTGAAAAAAAAATGGAGGTAACGGTCTTTGATAATTTAATCGTGAAAGTGACATTCCATCACTCTTCCATGTTCTGTTAGAAACAAGTCACTAAGCCTACATTCAAGCAGAGGAGATTATGGAAGGGTATGAATATCAGGGAGGAGAGATCACATTTGGGGTCATTTGAGAATGCTGCCTAAGACAATAATTTAAATAACATAAGAAGAAAGAATAACATATGTACAGATAAGTGTATTAAACAGGTATTTACTATTTCTATTGCTCTTCCTTTATTTCTGATGTTTCACATTTTCTTCTGCTATCATTTCCTTCTGTCAAAAAAACAAACCCAAAAAATCATACTTATCAATTATTTCAGAGCAGTTTTCCTCATAATGTATTCTTTTAGTTTCTTCTAAGAAAGTCTTTATTTTACCTTCATTCCTGAAGGATATTTTCACTGAAACTGGGTTGACAATTCTTTTCTTTTAGCTCTTTAAAAATGTTTAACTTCTTTTGACCTCCAGGTTTTCTAATGAATTTGAGCTGTTACTCCCCTACAAATGTGTCATCTATTTTGCCTAAATTTTCTTTGTCTAAATATTCAGCAGTTTGATTATGATTGTTTCTAAGTTTGAGGTTCTCCTATTTGTGGTTCACTGGACTTCTTGCATCTGTAGGTTTATGTATTTTACTATATTTCAGAAGTTTTTAGCATTGTATCTTCAGGGGATTTTGAGCATTGGACTCTTTCATCTGGTATATTATTATAAGTCCTTGAGGCTCTGCCACTTTTTTTCCCCAATTGTTTTTCAGTTCAGAAAATATCTGTGGATCTGTTTTCAAGCTCACTTACTCTTTTCTTTATTATCTCCAATCTGCTGTAAAGCCATTACAGTAGATGTTTTATTTTGGTTATTGGTTTTTGCAGTTCTAAAATTTCCACTTAGTTCTTCTTTATACTTCCTACTTTTTTGTGGAGATTTTTAATCTTTCCTGTCTAGAGTGTTCTCCCTTATTTATTGAAGCATTTTTATAATGCTGATATAAAGTCTTTGCCATATAATTCCAATATCTGTAACATTTCAGTGTTGGCATGTATTGATTGTCTTTTTCTATGGAAATTGAGATTTACTAGTTCTTTATGTGCCAAATAGTTTTAGATAGTTTCCTGAAAAATTTGAATGTTACATTATGAAACTCTTGGTCTTATTTAAATCCTGTGGAATATGTTGATGTTTTTGTTTTAGCAGGAAATTGACCCAATTAGTATAGTTCACAAGTTCTGTGCAATTTTTTGTGGGTTGTGGTTTCAACGTCAGTTCCATTCTCAAACCTTTTCCCATAACTACTCTGATAGGTCCCATGTACACACCATTCAATGGCCAGTCCAGGACTTATTTCTTAGTTCAGTTCTCACAGTCTTTGATATGCTGTTAAAGATCTGATCCATTCATGTGCAACTTGGAGGATGAACCCAGGAGTTCATAAATAATTTTATGGTGTTCCTTCCCCAAGCTCCTTCATGTCCCCAGAACTTTCTAGTTTCCTGATATTCCCATTGTTGGTTTTCTGGCTAGAAAACTGAAAACTTACTTAATCTGTTTTACTGCCATCTTCTCATGACTACACCTGCCTCTGGGTCCTATTGGTGGGAGTTTAGATAGAGAAAGAGCAATGGGGTTTAGCTCTACTGTCTCTGGTTCTGACTTTCCCTACCCCCTGATCTCTGGAACACATTTTTTCTCTAACATGGAAAAAGTTTTAAAAAATTTTTTCAAATGAGTTTGAAAGTGGAAAACATTTTGCTAAAAGCTTGCACTTTTCTCATTTGAATCAAAGCCTGTATGTACTCTTGTCTGGTACCGAGCATAGGAAGCAAATAGTGGATCCAGTTGTCTTAAGATAGTACATGTGCAAGGGAATTCCTTGTAGGATAAGAGAGCTGCAGTTAATTGTAAGATGAAGGATCAGAAAACAGGAAGTGTAAAATAAATGCCTAGTGCATCTAATATGTTCTGGCCCTGCCATTCTGGTCCAATGTTGAAGCTGAAACTATACCACCAGCCCTTAAGAAAAGTAGGTTCATGCATTTTTGAGGTCTTCTGAGGTTATAAATTCGAAGTCCTATAATGCTTTCCTTTTATAGTCCTTATGTCTATTCAAAACCACATTTCTGCCCACAGTGGTTAATAATTCAAAGATCACATTTCGATGTTCCTGAGAGGTCTGTGGAACTCAAAGTAAATTAAAGCCAGGACTTTCAGCCATATATACTCTTACCATCTTTCCAAGGTAAGGACACAAAGGAATCCTGTTCAGGGATAGATAAACCCTTTAAATATCTAGTTTTATGAAAGTAAAACATTTAATAAATATTGTCCATTTTTTTACTCTGAATTGGATACTTAAAACCATGTGGCTGGTTATCAGAATAAAAGTAAAGTGATTTTCAAAAATAAACAAAACCTTTCAAGTGGTGCATAAAAATGATGTCATTGAAATCTGAAAACTCTCTTTAACAGTTTATATTTATATAATGATGTCCGGCTGATGTCTGATGTAAGAAAAAACAAAAAACCTCTTAGAGAAAATTAGCTACTTGAACCTGGGTTGCTGGATACATTTAGTAAGTTCTATAATTTTAGTAGAATATCACATTATCTAAACGGAGGAGATAAACTTGAGGTGTAAGGTATATGAAATGCAGTTTGCATTCTTGACTTTTCAGACAGTAGATTTTGGAAGGTGATAAGTTAAAGCTTCTGAGGAAAAAGGTAAATGAATTCTGAAGCTGCCAGTGATGTATCCTGGCTGGACCAAAACCAAGATATTTTCATTAGTCTAGGCAACCTAAACTCTATTGACATGGGGCTCTTTTAGTTTATTTTTTTAAATATAACTTCCACATTGTAATTATGTCAAGAATTTTCCTTATTGGAGATCTTACAATTGGGTACACACTCAAAATGTCTTATCTTTTCAGCAATGAGAAAAAAATTACTTTGAGAGCATAAATGACATAAATATAACTGATGTTTAACTAAAGAATGAAAAATTATAAATAAGGTACATCTTTTTAAAATTAATATATCATTGATATACAATCTTATGAAGGTTTCCCATGAGCACCACTGTGGTTTTAACATTCACCCATATTATTAAGTCCCAACCCCCACCTCATTGCAGTCACTGTCCATCAGCATAGTAAGATGCTATAGAGACATTACTTGATTTCTCTGTGCTACACTGCCTTTCCTGTGACCAACCTATAATTGTGTGTGCTAATTATAATGCCCCTTAATCCCCTTCTCCTTTCCTCCCCACCCACCCTCCCAACCCCTTCCCTTTGATAACCACTAGTCCCTTCTTGGAGTCTGTGAGTCTGCTGCTGTTTTGTTCCTTCAGTTTTGCTTTGTTGTTATACTCCACAAATGAGTGAAATCATTTGGTACTTGTCTTTCCCCACCTGGCTTATTATTCATTGTGCATAATACCCTCTAGCTCCATCCATGTTACAAATGGTAGAATTTCTTTTCTTTTTACGGCTGAATAATATTCCACTGTGTATATGTACCCTATCTTCTTTTTTTTCTTTTTCTTTCTTTTTAATTTTTTATTATGGTATTATTGATATGCACTTATGAAGGTTTCCATGAAAAAACAATGTGGTTACTACATTTACCCATATTATCAAGTCCCCACCCATATTCCAATGCAGTCCCTGTCCATCAGTGTAGTAAGATACCACAGTTTCACTGTTCGCCTTCTCTATGCTACACTGTTTTCCCCGTGACCCACCACACCATGTGTACTAAACATAATACCCTTCAATCCCCATCTCCCTTCCTCCCAACCCCGTCTGCCACACCCCTCCCCTTTGGAAACCACAAGTCCCTTCTTGGAGTCTGTGAGTCTGCTGGTATTTTATTCCTTCAGTTTTGCTTTGTTGTTATACCCCACAAATGAGGGAAATCATTTGGCACTTGTCTTTCTCCGCGTGGCTTATTTCACTGAGCATAATACGCTCCAGCTCCATTCAGGTTGGTGCAAATGGTAGAATTTATTTCTTTCTTATGGCTGGATAGTATTCCATTGTTGTATATGTACCACAACTTCTTTATCCATTCATCTACTGATGGACACTTAGGTTGCTTCCATATCTTGCCTATTGTAAATAGTGCTGCAATAAACATAGGGGTGCATATGTCTTTTTTTTTGGTATCATTAATCTACATTTACATGTGCAACATTATGGTTATTAAACTCCCCACTTCATCAGGTCTCCCCCACTTACCCCATTACAGTCACTGTCCATCAGCATAGTGAGATGCTATAGCATCACTACTTGTCTTCTCTGAGTTGTACAGCCTTCCCCGGGCCCCCTCAACATTACATTTGCTAATCGTAATCCCCCATTTTCCTCTAAGACCCTCCCTTCTCACCCATCCTTGACAGTCCCTTTCCCTTTGGTAACTGTTAGTCCATTCTTGGGTTCTGTGGGTATGCTGCTGTTTTCTTCTTTGTTCTTATGCTCCTCATATGAATGAAATCATTTGATACTTGCCTTTTTCGGCTTGGCTTATTTCACTGAGCATAATACCTTCTAGCTCCGTCCTTGTTTTGCAAATGGTAGGATTTGTTTTCTTCTTGTGGCTGAATAATATCTCCTTCTGTATATGTACCACTTCTTCTTTATCCATTCATCTACTGATGGACACTTAGGTTGCGTCCATTTCTTGGCTATTGTAAATAGTGCTGTGATAAACATAGGGGTGCATCTGTCTTTTTGAAACTGGACTGCTGCATTCTTAGGGTAAATTCCTAGGAGTGGAATTCCTGGGTCAAATGATATTTCTATTTTGAGTTCTTTGAGGAACCTCCATACTGCTTTCCACAATGGTTGAACTAATTTGCAGTCCCACCAGCAGTGTAGAAGGGTTCCCTTTTCTCCACATCCTCGCCAACATTTGTTGTTGTTTGTGTTTTGGATGTTGGCCATCCTCACTGGTGTGAGGTGATATCTCATTGTGGTTTTAATTTGCATTTCTCTGATGATTAGCATCTTTTCATGTGCCTGTTGGCCATCTGAATTTCTTCTTTGGAGACGTGTCTATTCATGTCCTCTGCCCATTTGTTAATTGGATTATTTGCTTTATGTTTGTTGAGGTGCATGAATTCTCTATATATTTTGGATGTCAACCCCTTATCGGATATGTCATTTATGAATATATTCTCCCATACTGTAGGATATCTTTTTGTTCTACTGATAGTGTTCTTTGCTGTACAGAAGCTGTTCAGCTTGATATAGTCCCACTTGTTCATTTTTGCTTTTGTTTCCCTTGCCCGGGGAGATTTGTTCATGAAGAAGTTGCTCATGTTTATGTCCAAGAGATTTTTGCCTATGTTTTTCTCTAAGAGGTTTATGGTTTCATGACTTACATTCAGGTCTTTGATCCATTTTAATTTGACTTTTGTGTATGGGGTTAGACAGTAGTCCACTTTCATTCTCTTACATATAGCTGTCCAGTTTTGCCAACACCAGCTGCTGAAGAGGCTGTCATCTTCCCATTGTATATCCAAGGCTCCTTTATCAAATATTAATTGACCGTATATGTTTGGGTTAATGTTTGGATTTTCTATTCTGTCCCACTGGTCTGTGGGTCTGTTTTTGCGCCAATACCAAATTGTCTTGATTACTGTGGCTTTGTAATAGAGCTTGAAGTCAGGGAGCGTAATTCCACCTGTTTTATTCCTCTGTCTCAGGATTGCTTTGGCTATTCAGGGTCTCTTGTGGTTCCATATGAATTTTTGAACTATTTGTCCCAGTTCATTGAAGAAAGCTCTTGGTATTTTGATAGGGATTGCATTGTATCTGTAGATTGCTTTAGGTAGTATAGCCATTTTGACAATATTTATTCTTCCTAGCCAAGAGCATGGGATGCATTTCCATTTGTTAGCGTCCTCTTTAATTTCTCTTAGGAGTGTCTTGTAGTTTTCAGAGTACAGGTCTTTCACTTCCTTCGTTAGGTTTATTCCTAGGTATTTTATTCTTTTTGATGCAATTGTGAATGGAATTGTTTTTCTGATTTCTCTTTCTGTTAGTTCATCGTTAGTGTATAGGAAAGCAACAGATTTCTGTGTGTTAATTTTGTATCCTGCAACTTTGCTGAATTCATATGTTAGTTCTAGTAGTTTTGGAGTGGAGTCCTTAGGGTTTTTTATGTACAATATCATGTCATCTGCAAATAGTGACAATTTCACTTCTTCTTTACCAATCTGGATGCCTTGTATTTCTTTGTTTTGTCTGATTGCCGTGGCTAGGACCTCCAGTACTATGTTGAATTAAAGTGGAGTGAGGGCATCCCTGTCTTGTTCCCGATCTTAGATGAAAAGCTTTCAGCTTCTCACTGTTAAGTGTGATTTTAGCTGTGGGTTTGTCATATATGGCCTTTATGATGTTGAGGTACTTACCCTCCATACCCATTTTGTTGAGAGTTTTTATCATGAATCGATGTTGAATTTTGTCACATGCTTTTTCAGCATCTATGGAGATGATCATGTGCTTTTTGTCCTTCTTTTTGTTGATGTTGATGGATTTTAGAATGTTGTACCATCCTTGCATCCCTGAGATGAATCCCACTTCATCATGGTGTATGATCCTCTTGATGTATTTTTGAATTCAGTTTGCTAAAATTTTGTTGAGTATTTTTGCATCTATGTTCATCAGGGATATTGGTCTGTAATTTTGTTTTTTTGATGAGGTCTTCGCCATGTTTGGGTATTAGAGTGATGCTTGCTTCATAGAATATGTTTGGAAGTATTCCCTCCTCTTCTATTTTTTGGAAAACTTTAAGGAGAATGGGTATTATTTCTTCTCTATATGTCTGGTAAAATTCAGAGGTGAATCCATCTAGCCGGGATTTTTTCTTGGGTACTTTTTTGATTACTGATTCAATTTCATTGCTGATGATTGGTCTGTTTAGTTTTTCTGTTTCTTGCTTGGTTAGTCTTGGAAGGTTGTATTTTTCTAAGAAGTTGTTCATTTCTTCTAGGTTTTCCAGCTTGTTAGCATATAGATTTTCACAGTATTCTCTTACAATTCTTTGTATTTCTGTGGGGTCGTCGTGATTTTTCCTTTCTCATTTCTGATTCTGTTTATGTGTGTAGATTCTCTTTTTCTCTTAATAGGTCTGGCTAGGTGTTTATCTATTTTATCTATTTTTTCATATAACCAGCTCTTGGTTTTATTGATTTTTTCTATTGTTTTATTCTCAATTTTATTTATTTCTTCTCTGATCTTTATTATGTCCCTCTTTTGGTGACTTTGGGCCTCATTTGTTGTTCTTTTTCCAATTTCAATAATTGTGTCTTTAGACTACTGATTTGGGATTGTTATTCCTTCTTTAAATTGGCCTGGATTGCATGCAATATACTTTCCTCTTGGAACTGCCTTTGCTGCATCCCACAGAGGTTGTGGCTTTGTATTATTGTTGTCAGTAGTCTCCATATATTGTTTGATCTCTGTTTTAATTTTGTCATTTATCCATTGATTATTTAGGAGCATGTTGTTAAGTCTCTATGTATTTGTAAGCCTTTTTCTTCTCTTTGTACAATTTATTTCTAGTTTTATACCTTTGTGATCTGAGAAGTTGGTTGGTAGTATTTCAATATTTTTGAAATTACTGAGGTTCTTTTTGTGGCCTAGTATGTGGTCTATTCTGGAAAATGTTCCATGTGCTCTTGAGAAGAATGTGTATCCTGTTGCTTTTTGTTGTACAGTTCTGTAGATGTCTGTTATGTCTGTCTCTTTCTAGTGTGTTGTTCAGTGCCTCTGTGTCTTTACTTATTTTCTGTCTGGTTGATCTATCCTTTGGAGCGAGTGGTGTGTTAAAGTCTCCTAAAATGAATGCATTGCTTTCTATTTCCTCCTTTAATTCTGCTAGTATTTGTTTCACATATGTTGGCGCTCCTGTGTTGAGTGCATATATATTTAAAATGGTTATATCCTCTTGTTGGACTCACCCCTTTATCATTATGTAATGTCCTTCTTTATTTATCTCTTGCTGCTTTCTTCCTTTTGAATTCTATTTTGTCTGATACAAGTACTGCAACACCTGCTTTTTTCTCTTTGTTGTTTGCATGAAATATCTTTTTCCATCCCTTCAGTTTTGGTGTGTGTATATCTTTGGGGTTTGAGGTGAGTCTCTTGTAAGCAGCATATAGATGGGTCTTGCTTTTTATATCCGTTCAGTATCTCTGTGTCTTTTCATTGGTGCATTCCCTGCATTTACCTTTAGGGTGATTATCGGTAAATATGTATTTATTGCCGTTGCTGGCTTTAGATTCATGGTTACCAAAAATTCAAGAGTAGCTTCTTTACTATCTAACAGTGTAAATTAACTTTCTTGTTAAGTTATTATAAAGACAGTCTGATGATTCTTTATTTCTCTCCCTTCTTATTCTTCCTCCTCCATTCTTTATATACTAGGTGTTTTATTCTGTACTCTTTTACATTTCCTTCGACTGTTTTTGTGGATAGTTGATTTTACTTTTTGCCTTTAGTTAGTATTTTGATGGTCTGCTTTCTTTGCTATGATTTTACTTTTTCTGGTGACATCTTTTTGCCTTAGGCGTGCTTCCATCTAGAGCAGTCCCTTTAAGATATCCTGTAGAGGTGGTTTGTGGGAGGCAAATTCCCTCAGCTTTCGCTTGTCTGGGAATTGTTTAATCCCTCCCTCATATTTAAATGATAATCGTGCTGGATATAGTATTCTTGGTTCAAGCCCCTTCTGTTTCATTACGTTAAATATATCGTGCCATTCTCTTCTGGCCTGTAAGGTTTCTGTTGAGAGGTGTGTTGATAATCTGATGGGTCTTCCTTTGTAGGTGATCTTTTTTCTCTCTAGTTGTCTTTAATACACTGTCCTTATCTTTGACCTTTGCCATTCTGATTATTATGTTCTCACAGGTGTAGCTGTAGCCTGTTTGTTATTCTGTATCTTGTGATCTCTTTTTTAGGAATAGCAGTATTTGTTGTATTTTCACAAATATATATGGTTTTGGGAGGAGATTTCCACCGCCCTGCTCACCCCGCCATCTTCCCAGAAGTTTGCATATGTGTTTTTGAATGTGGGAAGTTGTACTCTTTGGGTAAATTCCAAGGAGTGGGATTGCCGGGTCAAATGGTATTTCTATTTTTAGTTTTTTGAGGAACCTCCATATTATTTTCCACAATGGTTGAACTAGCTTACATTACCACCGGCAGTGTAGGAGGGTTCCCCTTTCTCTACGTCCTCGCCAGCATTTGTTGTCCTTAGGCTTTTCCTTGCTGGCCATCCTTACTGGTGTGAGATGATATCTCATTGTGGTTTTAATTTGCATTTCCCTGATGATTACTGATGTGGAGCATCTTTTCATGTGTCTGTTGGCCATCTGAATTTCTTCCTTGGAGAATTGTCTCTTCATGTCCTCTGCCCATTTTTTAATCTGGTTATTTGCTTTTTCGGTGTTGAGGCCTGTGAGTTCTTCATATATTTCGGATGTTAACTCCTTGTCAGATATGTCATTTACAAATGTATTCTCCCATACTGTAGGATGACCTTCTGTTCTGTTGATGGTGTACTTGGCCGTACAGAAGCTTTTTGATTTGATGTAGTCCCATTTGTTCATTTTTGCTTTAGTTTCCTTTGCTTGAGGAGATGCATTCAGGAAGAAGTTGCTCATGCTTGTATTCAGGAGATTTTTGCCTATGTTGTCTTCTAAGAGTTTTATGGTTGCATGACTTACATTCAGGTCTTTGATCCATTTCCAGTTTACTTTTATGTATGGGTTAAACAACAATCCAGTTTCATTCTCTTGCATGTAGCTGTCCAGTTTTGCCAACACCAGTTGTTGAAGAGGCTGTCATTTCCCTGCTGTATGTCCATGGCTCCTTTATCATATATTAATTGACCATATATGGTTGGTTTTATATCAGGGCTCCCTAGGCTGTTCCATTGGTCTATGGTTGTGTTCTTGTGCCAGTACCAAATTGTCTTGATTACTGTGGCTTTGTAGTAGAGCTTGAAGTCAGGGAGCATAATTTCCCCCACTTTATTCTTCCTTCTCAGGATTGCTTTGGCTATTCCGGGTCTTTTGTGGTTCCATATGAATTTTAGAACGATTTGCTCTAGTTCATTGAAGAATGCTGTCGGTATTTTGATAGGGATTGCATTGAATCTGTAGATTGCTTTAGACAGAATGACCATTTTGACAGTATTAATTCTTCCTATCCATGAGCACAGGATGTGTTTCCATTTATTGGTATCTTCTTAAATTTCTCTCAAGAGTGTCTTGTAGTTTCCATATTATAGGTCTTTCACTTTCTTGGTTAGGTTTATTCCTATGTATTTTATTCTTTTGGATGCAGTTGTGAATGGAATTGTCTTCCTGATTTTTCTTTGGCTAGTTCATTGTTAGTGTATAGGAATGCAACAGATTTCTGTGTATTAATTTTGTATCCCGTAACTTTGCTGAATTCAGATATTAGATATAGTAGTTTTGGAGTGGATTCTTTAGGTTTTATTTACAATATCATGTGATCTGAAAACAGGGACAGTTTAACTTCTTCCTTTTCAATCTGGATGCCTTTTATTTCTTTTTGTTGTCTGATTGCCATGGCTAAGACCTCCAGTACTGTGTTGAATAGAAGTGGGAAGAGTGGGCATCCTTTTCTTGTTGCCCATCTTAAAGGAAAAGCTTTCAGCTTCTCACTGTTAAGTATAATGTTAACTGAGGGGTTGTCATATATGGCCTTTATGATGTTGAGGTACTTGCTCTGTATACCCACTTTGTTGAGAGTTTTTATCATGAATGGATGTTGAATTTTGTCAAATGCTTTTTCAGCATCTGTGGAGATGATCATATGGTTTTTGTCTTTCTTTTTGTTGATGTGGTGGATGATGTTGATGGATTTTCGAATGTTGTACCATCATAATGGATGATCTTTCTCATGTAATTTTGAATTGGGTTTGCTGATATTTTGTTGGGTATTTGCATTTATGTTCATCCGAGATATTGGTCTGTAATTTTCTTTTTTTGTGGTTTCTTTGCCTGATTTTGGTGTTAGAGTGATGATGTCCTCATAGAATGAGTTTTGAAGTATTCTGTCGTCTTCTACTCTTAGGAAAACTTTAAGGAGGATGGGTATTAGGTCTTCACTAAATGTTTGATAGAATTCAGTGGTGAAGCCATCTGGTCCAGGAATTTTGTTCTTAGGTAGGTTTTTGATTACCAATTCAATTTCTTTGCTGGTAATTGGTTGGTTCAGATTTTCTGTTTCTTCCTGCGTCAGCCTTGGAAGGTTGTGTCTTTCTCGAAAGTTGTCCATTTCTTCTAGGTTATCCAGTTTCTTGGCATATGATTTTTCATGGTATTGTCTAATAATTCTTTGCATTTCTGTGGTTTCTGTAGTGATTTTTCCTTTTTCATTTCTGATTCTGTTTATGTGTGTAAACTCTCTTTTTTCTTGATAAGTCTGGCTAGGGGTTTATTTTGTTAATTTTCTCAAAGAACCAGCTCTTGCTTTCATTGATTTTTCTATTGGTTTATTTTTCTTGATTTTATTTATTTCTGCTCTAATCTTTATTATGTCCCTCCTTCTACTGACTTTGAGGCTCATTTGTTCTTCTTTTTCTAGTTTTGTTAACTGTGAGTTTAAACTGTTCATATGGGATTGTTCTTCTTTCTTGAGGTAGGCCTGTGTTGCAGTGTTCCTTCCTCTTAGCACGGCTTTTCCGGCGTCCCACAGGTTTTGTGGTGTTGAATTATTGTCATTTTTCTCCATATATTGCTTGATTTCTGTTTTTCTTTGGTCCTTGATCCATTGATTATTTAGGAGCATGTTGTGAAGCCTCCCTGTTTTTGTGGGATTTTTTATTTTCTTTGAGTAATTTTTTTCTAATTTCATACCTGTGTAGTCTGAGAAACTGATTGGTACAATTTTAATCTTTTTGAATTTACTGAGGCTCTTTTTGTGGTCCAGTATATGTTCTATTCTTGAAAATGTTCCATGTGCACTTGAGAAGAATGTGTCTTCTGCTACTTTTGGGTGTAGAGTTCTGTGGATGTCTGTTAGGTCCTCCTATTCTAAAGTGTTGTTCAGTGCCTCTGTCTCCTTACTTATTTTCTGTCTGGTTAATCTTTCTTCAGAATAAGTGGAGTGTTGAAGTCTCATAGAATGAATGCATTGCATTCTATTTCCCTTTTAATTCTGTTAGTATTTTTTTCACATATATAGGTGCTCCTGTGTTGGGTACATAGATATTTACAATGGTTATATATTCTTGTTGGATTGACCCCTTAATCATTATGTAATGTCCTTCTTTGTCTCTTTTGACTTTCTTTGTTTTGAAGTCCATTTTTTCTGACAGAAGTACTGAAACTCTTGCTTTTTTCTCCCTATTAGTTGCATGAAATATCTTTTTCCATCCCTTCAGTTTTACTGTGTGTATGTCTTTGGGTTTAATGTGAGTCTATTGTAGGCAGAATATAGATGGGTCTTGTTTTTTTATCCATTCAGTGACTTTGTGTCTTTTGGTGCATTCAGTCCATTTACAATTAGGGTGATTATCGATAGGTATGTACTTATTGCCGTTGCAGGCTTTAGATTCGTGGTTACCAAACGTTCTAGTTTAACTTCCTTACTATCTAAGAGTCCAGCTTGACTCACTTAATATGTTATTGCAAACACAATCTAAAGGTTCTTTATTTCTCCTCCTTTTTATTCCTCCTCAATTCTTTATATATTAGGCATCATATTGCATACTTTTTGTCTATCCTTGATTCACTTTGGGGATAGTTGATTTAATTTTGCATTTGCTTAGCAATTTACTATTCTACTTTCTTTACTGTGGTTTTATTACCTCTGGTAATATCTATTAAACCTTAGGAATGCTTCCCTCTATAGCACTCCCTCCAAAATACACTGTAGAGGTGGTTTGTGGGAGGTAAATTCTCTCAGTTTTTGCTTATCTGAAAATTGTTTAATCCCTCCTTCAAATTTAAATGATAACCTTGCTCGATAAAGTATTCTTGGTTTGAGGCCCTTCTGCTTCATTGCATTAAATGCATTTTGCCACTCCTTCCTGGCTGTAAGTTTCTGCTGAGAAATCTGATGATAGCCTGATGTGCTTTCCTTTGTATGTGATCTTATTTCTCTCTCTGGCTCCTTTTAATAGTCTGTCCTTATCCTTCGTCTTTGATATTGTCATTACTATATGTCTTGCTGTTGTCTTCCCGGGTCCCTTGTGTTGGGAGATCTGTGCCCCTCCTTGCCCTGAGACACTATCTCCTTCCCCACATTGGCGAAATTTTCAGCAATTACCTCCTCAGTGACACTTTCTATCCCTTTTTCTCTCTCTTCTTCTTCTTGTACGCCTATAATGTGAATATTGTTCCGTTTGGATTGGTCACACAATTCTCTCAATATTCTTTCATTCTTAGAGATCCTTTTTTCTCTCTGTGCCTCAGATTCTTTGTATTCCTCTTCTCTAATTTCTGTTTCATTGAATCTTTCTCAGGTGTTGTGTTCATAATTTTTCTGTGGACCATGTTTCTTTGGCATTTCATATTTGTATATGTCACCCCCTAGTGTCCAGAAGCTCTACTCTCTGGGGCTGCTCATTTGTGAAGCAATGTCGGGGGTTGCAGGGTAGTGGTATTGTTGCCTTGGGGGAAGGAAAGAGCTGTTTCCTGCTTCCTGGCTGCTATGCCTGCATCCACTGCCAGAACAGGTGGGCCGATTACACAGGTATAAGCCTCTATGCTTTGTGTTTGTAGTTGCTGTAGATGGGGCTTCCCTCTGGCTGGCCTATTGCCAGGGTAGGGTTTGCCAGTTTGCGAGCCAGGTGTGTTGGCTGGCTGGGACAAAGGCGCAGTAGGCTGCATATCACCAAGGGTGTCCTTTGAGCTGTGTAGCCAGACAGAGAGCTGTAGCACCTGAAAATTGAGAAAGTTCCCATCCTGCTGGGCAGAGTGCACCTGGACAATTTTATCTACCTGTCGTTTCTCCTGAGCAGTAAGCTCTGTGCAATCCTTGCCCCTTTAGGAGTCCTCTTGCTGTTAGGAAGTCTCTTAGACTGCCCACCTTTCTTTTGTCCCAGAGCAGCCATATATGGATCCCTGCTTTCCACAAGTGGCTGGAATGTCAGTTTCTCCAGGTATTCTGCTTGTCTTAGCTTTCCAATCCCCTAATTACGAGAGTACCATGCAAGCACCATATAATGTAGGTTTGTGCTCCCAGAGAAGATCTCTGGAGTTAGGTATTCAGCAGTCCCAGTCCTCCACTCCCTCCCTGGTCTGTTTCTCTTCCTCCCTCCAGTGAGCTGGGGTTGGGGAAGGTCTTGGGTCCTGCCGGGCCTGACTTTGGTACGTTACCCTGTTCTGTGAGGTTTATTTTTTTCTCCAGGTGTATGCAGTCTGGTGCAGTTGTCTTTCCTGTTGCTCTTTTAGGATTAGTCGTATTAATTATATTTTTTGTATTATATGCGGTTTTAGGAGGAAGGTCTGTCTCACCTCTTGCACTGCCATCTTTAATCCTCTGTACCTTGTCTTCTTTATCCATCCAACAAGGTACATCTTAAAAGAGTTTATCTATTTTCATAATCAGAGTGTATAAGTGGTGTACATGAGACAAAATGCTCTGGGCATGTCTGAGGATGAAAAGTAATTTTTTATGTGAAAAATACCAAAATTGTTTGTAGTCAGTCTCATTATAGATAGATAACTGTTTGGGCATGGGGGAGAAAGACATCATTCTGTTACCACTGACTGCAAAAATTTATGACACTCATTTAGTCTGTGCCACATTTGCTGAATTTTGCCATATAGATATCTTTAGGGGCAGTAATGAGTTAATGGCCAAGAGCTTGTGCTCAGCTGTCAGATTCTGTAGTTTCCAATCCTGTCTTCACCATTCCAAATCCATTTCCAAATCCGTCTTTCCTACCATACACACCTATTCTTGTGTATTTAATATGAGTCCCTCCAAGCCACCTTTTATATATTTATTTGCAAGTATATGTATTCATAAGCAATATATAATATTGTTTTAAATATGTGCATTTAACTTATATAAATGGTTTTATTTGACATAGTCTGTTACTTTTGTCACTTGACATTATAATTTTGAAATCTATCTTTTTCAACATGTTTAGTACAAGTTCATTCTTTTTGGCTTCTGTATATTTTATCTGTGTCCTGTATTGATGGATATTTAGTTTGTTTCTAATTAACTCAATGCTGCAATGAACATCCTTCATATAAGGCTTTACCAGTATAAGAGGTTTTTATTGAGTTGGGGTGAGTTGTGATTGAATAACAGGATTATAATCACTAGGTTCAGAGCAGGCACATCGTCATTTTTGTAATTATTTCCATTTTTCTCTTCAGTATGGCTGCACCAGTATACACGCCTGCATGAAGATTCTCTTTCCTAATCTTAGTCCAGACTTGATACTGTGCAGCATTTTACTTTGTTGTTTTAATTTAATAATTTTCTGACTGCTAATAAGTTTGAGTACTTCTTCATTTGGATATCAGGCAGTTACGTTTTCTGTCTATAGAATGTATATTCATATTCACTGCAAATTTTACTTTTGGGCTTCCCATTTTTTTCTTGCTGTTTTTCAGTATATCCTTGTATAGTCTATATGTTCTTTGCCATATGCAAATATTTTCTGTGTATCTGTCATGAGATATAATCAAATCCATCAAACTTATTTATAGTTTGTGCTTTTGCATTTTAAGATCCTTCCCTGATTCTGTGAAGATATTCTTTTATATTTTTAATGGTATTTTTTTAATCTTTAATATTCACTATAATATTGGAACTTATACATTGCAATAGGAAAATCAAAATTAATAAGTATGAAAGTTAGAAAGCAAGTTGATATAATTACTTTTGTAGAATTTTGATGAGAGCCAGAAGAAAATTAGAACTAGTAATAATTTAGCAAGATGAATGGATATAAAATCACCCAATAGCAAAAACCGATTTAACATTTGAAAATCAATCTAATTTACCTTGTTAATAGAATAAAGGAAACAATCAAGTGATTATCTTGACAGATAAAGAAACAGTATTTGATAAATTCAACAACCAGAAATAAAAATTTTTATAGTAAAACCCCACAAAATTCATTTAACTAGTGGTACCTTATACCATAAAAAAATCAATAACATTCTTTTTTACCAGTAATTATTAAATTGAAAATACAAAACTTTACACAATGGTAATAAACCTAGCAAAAATTAAGAAGACTTTCACAGATAAATATTTTAATGTGCTACTAGAAAACACGAAGATCTGAATGAAGAGATACACCATATCTCTGAGTAGGAAGACAGCATCGCAAAGATAACATTTCTTCACAGCCTAATATATACATTTAATGCAGTTCAAATCAATATCATAGGTGTCCATGAATTTCAAAAACAATTTGGAAAAGTAAAGCAAAGATAAGGGACTAACCCTTAAGATAAAAAGGTTTATACAAATATATAATTAAATCATTCTAGCACTGGCATAGGAACAGACAAATGGACTATTAGAATACAAGTTCTAATCCATGCCTGTGTACACATGGGAAATTGATAAGGATAGGTTAGCTACTTAAATCAGTTATGAAATATTGGATTATATGTTGTCAAGAGCAAGAATAGCATAATTACAAGAACAGCAACCAATACTTACTGGACATTCACTATATTTCAGCCCTGCTCTAAATGTTGAAACACATATGGACTCAATCTCATATCAACTATGTGAAGTAGATAATATTTTTAACATCATTTTACAGATAACAAAACAGAGGCACAAGCACAGAGAGACTGGACAACTTAATGATTCCCAAGCAGGGATTCCAATGCAGGCAATTTGGATTCAGTGTCTATGCTCTTAGCTACTGTTCCATATTGGTATCTCAGAGTTACATTGGCTCATTCTAAGCAGAAAAATAAAAGTAAGCCCTTACTTTAAACCTTACACAAAAAATAACCACTAGATGAATTTTTTATTTTTTTTCTAAACCTATAGTATAATTAATATTTCTGGTCCCTTGTATCAGGTGGGTGGTAATTAACTCTCTTCCCAAAATGGATCTAAAAACTTTAAATATCTTGAAATCTCATACTGGCATCAAGATATTTGTTTTTATTTCGAGTTATCCCATTTTCTGGGTTCAAAACCTGGCAGAGGACACAAATTTGCCTTACCAAGAATTCTTAAATGTTACATTACAGAAATGTGAAAAAAGAAGTAATGGGCCATGTCTTATCCACATCAGAATAGGACTTGCCATCTGGAAGCACTGTATACTATTGGGGGCAGATAAAAAGGACTGCTGAAAAGGGGAAATTTTGACACAGAATACAGAGTGATACATCCATGGAAGTTCTTGGGGTATGTTACCTAAATGTCATGATACTTCCTGAATATGAATTCTCGCAGGAAATAAAATGTATTCTCTGATATAGAGTCTGAAAATAAAGGTGTGTACCTCAAAATCCATAAATTCATCTCTACCTCTCAATCAGTTTAAATAACATCAGTAAATACTCATGTGGATTCAAGATGCCAGCAGTGAAATGGAAAAAGTTTCAGTGAATAAAAATTTCTAAAAAGTTTATTTTTGTTTGCATTATATTAACTTATATGTTAAAAATGTCTCTGATACAACTAAACTCTCAGGATCATTGGCATTTCCTCATCTCTTTCACATTCACCTTCATTGACTTTCACTCAGCACCTTACATATAGTCTTTCCCTCCATCCCAAGAGCAAGGTTGGAGTTGAAATAAGCACAGTGAAGACAGGAAATTCAATCTTTCTGTAACATCTCTCACAAAAGTTTATGGGAGTCCAAGAACATAAACTACCATGATTATATTAAAATCTGTTAACCTTTCTAGTGTCTGTTATCCCTAAACTCCTGGGATCCTTGCCCTCATCTATCACAAACAGCTGTCATCCACACCATTTTGTCCTGAACAATGTGAAGTAATGCCCATCTTGCTCCTAACACATTATGTCTTCTCTTCCATGACTAGTAGCCCTGAAGAATGGAACATTTCTTCCATGATAAATGCTTTCCTTAACAATCCATTCACACAGCTTTTTCCTTGGGTGGTTGGAGGAGTAGGAGAGGAGGAACTAAGTGTACAAAGCAGGTGTGCAGGTGTGCAGGAGGTGGGAACTGTGGATCTATATAAGTTATGTGGTCATCTATATGTCCATGTTTTCTTTTCTTCTCAGTCCACCAAAGAGTTAGCATTTCTGCCATTCTCTTTCCTAGATAAAAAGTGGCAAAGAAGAGAGTAAAAGAGAGGTCCTGGAAACACAACTACAGTTTCTTAAAAGAAGCCCAAATATTTTTGACTTGCCATTTGGGAAGCAGGATTCTTTCATTTTTTTAAAGTTGGCTTCCTGTGAAAACTAGCAATATTTAGCCTTGCACTATAGTCAGTTTTGAGATCATAGATGTACCTTCTGATATCTGTGTTGTACCTGAAAGTTATACTGGGAAACAGGAGGCTGGGAACCCAGCTAGATAGAAGGATGTCTATTCCCAAGGTCCATTCATGTTCTATTTGTGAAGGATTTTATTTGTTTAGTTTTAGTGGGTTTCAATAGAACTGTAGAAAGAAATTGAAAAGACCAAGAATTTAAAAAAATTATTACCAAATGTACAACTGGTATGCCTAACTGTAAGAAATTAGTTTCAAATGCCCTTTAATTATCCAATTTCAAATATCCTGTTAATGCCTTAGGATGGTGGAGGCAAAGAATATTTGTGAATTTCAATCTGCCATTGCAAATATCTGCTTAATGTCAGTATCATATCTTTGAAGAACAGAATTCAGTTCCACCATAGTGATGTTGATAACCTAAAAATGATACAATAACTGCTTATCAAGATTCTCCAAATCATAGGTGACCAAGAGAGTAAGTAGCCACTGGTTTTGAGGAGTCTTAAGGAATAGTGATATGATAAGGAATAGCGGTGGATCTTACCAGACCACTCAAACTGAGACTATGATTCTGAATATGGTCTTATGACTTACAGGGCCCTGTACTATTATCTTGTTACTACATATACAGTAAGTGCTTTCTGTAAACTCACCAAATCTCATCTATCAGCTTCCTCAACAAAAATAAGTGTTTATACCTGTCATTACCACAAATCCCAGGAAATGCCGAACATCACTAGAGGTTATTTCACTCATGTTTTCTATCAACTAGAATGTAATATCAGCGCTAAGACCATTTTTCACTTAAACTTTTTTTTTTAAATGAGGGTATGGTAATGAACCATTTTGGGAATTTGGATTCTAGAAACTCTGTTCTTAAAACCCTTGGTTTTGCTAAATGGTTAACCTATTTTCTCACTATTGTAGGTATTTACAGGGTAGATTTCCTTAGTTACTTGTCTGTAATTGGTATATGTCCACTCTTTACCCCTATATAGTTTGAGAAAAAAGGATACTTATCAGGCCCTCTCCAGACTATGGAGTTAGTCCAGGACAAAGGTAACTTTTGAAGGAACTATTTTGCTTCAACAAAATAATATTAAGAGAAAATATTTTGGAAAATCTCTTCACTATTGTTGAGAGCATCAAATTAATCACTTCCTTTTTTTACCCATCATGCCCTTATTTAAATTCTCTTGCAAATACCACACTGTTCTTTTCTGAGGAATATTGGTTTGAGCTTTCAGAGTCCTTGGCTTCACTGTTGTGTTTATTATCCAAACTACTAGAGGCAAGTTATTCCTAATATTCACTGTAGTAGGTTTAACCAGAGTATTGAATTGGGTGTAAACATGAAAATCTTTTATTTTCCCAATAAATCCCTACTGGAAATTCTAGTAACCCCCTACAACAATACAAATTTTGGGGAAAAGGCCAAGTTTTTTGTAGATATTTTAGAGAAATCTAGCACTCTATATGGTGAGGAAAAATTTGGACTTGTACTTTATATCGTATGCAAAGATGATCTATAGACCTGCTTCTGGACAATTTATTCTACCTCATTAGTTTTTCTTTTTGCATGTTTTAAAACAATTCCACTCATTTTATTGCTATGATTTTCTAATGTGTCTCAGTACCCAGTAGAATGAGTATGGTTATTTGGAGATTTTTTTCTTTCATATAAACTTCAAAATGTTTGTAAAGTTACCCTAAAATATTCTGCAGGATTATTTTTGGTTGTTGGTATTGTATTGAATTTAAACATGGTATGTGTATTCAGGTCTTTTATGATACTTAAAAGTGCTTAAACATTTCCTTCATAAATGCCTTGCGAATTCTTCATTAGATTACCCTCACTTTATAGTTTTTAAAATTTCTATAATTTGATAGTGTATTTACAAACTTGATGAATTCTCTTATTAGTTCCAATAGTTTGTTGTTAATTCAATGATCACACCATAGGGAGATAATGTCTTGCACTTTCCTTTGCAATTATCATAACTATCTTTCTTACTGCATTAGGTTAGAATGTTCAATATTACTATACATAATAGTAATACTGAAAACAGAAATTCTTATTTTATTCCAGTTCTTTAAGGGATATACTTACCTGTGTGTTTTTCATAGATAGGCTTTATCAAGTCTAGGAAATTCCTTTCATTCTAGTTTCCTAAGTTTAGTTTTAAATATGTATTGACCTTTATCAAATAGTTTTTCTTTAATTATTGAGATGATCATGTGATTTTTTTTCTTTTAGCTTATTAATGTTGTGAATTGCATTAAGTTCTCTGATGCTGAATTATCTTGGATTGTTGGAATCCATCACATTGGATCATGATATGTTTTTAGATAAATTGATAGATTCAGTTTTATTATTATTAAGGTGTGTTTGGATATTTAAAATGTTCATAAGTAAAACATATTTATACTCCTTTTTCCCTCTAGTGTTCATCCATTTTTGGACTCAGGGTTATATTAACTGCATAAAATGAATTAGGCAGCTTTCTCCTTCCTTCTATTTTTCTGGAACAACTTGTATGAGAAAGGGATTATCTGTTTTTTTAAGTTTGGTAGCACTCAACTGCAAAACCATATGGTACCAAAGTTTGGTCAGTTTTGGAGGTAGAGTTCTTGATTCCCATATCCAATTCTTTAATGGTGCTTCATTTATTAAAATATTGTATTTCTTTTTTGGGTTTATCTTGGCATCTTATATTTTTCCAAAAATGTATCCATTTAAGCTACACTTTCAAATGTCTTGGCATATAATTGTTAATATTCTTTTAAAAATTATTTTAAAAATCTCTGTTACATCTATAACTTATTGCTAGTTATTTTTTTTTAATTTAAGAAGTAATTATTTTCAGGGTATTTTCTGTTTTATTAATCTATTCAAGGAATTTAGTTTTGTTAGCCATCTTTATTATAAATAAGATTTATGTGATTGATTTGTGGTCTTTGTGTTTCATCTTTACTTTCTTCTGTTTGGTTTATTGTGTTGCCATTTTTCTAGTTTATTTTTGATGCTCACTTCAATTATTTATATCTTTCTTATTTTAAGTAGATTTAGTTAAATCTATATATGTATTCTTCCAAGTGAAACTTATATTCTGTCCCCAATTTTGACATTTAGTGCTTTCATTGTCATTCAGTTTGAATTATGTTGTGATGTCCACATTATTTCCTCTTTATCCCAAGATTATTCAATCATACATTTTCAGATTCTATATATATGTTTATATTTACATATATTTATATAAATTACATATGTATGATTTTAAAGCTATGTTATTGTAAATGGATTTTAACTTGTATTGTGGTTAGAAAACATAGTCTGTATGCTATTAATTTCATGGTGTTTGTTGAAGCTTCTTTTGTGTCTTACTTGCCTCAGTACTAATTAGTTTTTGTGAATGCCCCATGTTTGCTAAAATTATTTTTTCTACTTTTCTTGGGTGTAAACTGTGTGACCAATCCAAACAGAGCAATATTCGCATTATAGGGGTACCAGAAGAAAAAGAAGAGAGAAAAAGGGACAAAAGTGTCTTTGAGGAGGTAATTGCTGAAAACTTCCCCAATGTGGGGAAGGAGATAGTCTCTCAGGCCATGGAGGTGCACAGATCTCCCAAAACACGGGACCCAAGGAAGACAACACTGAGACATATAATAATTAAAATGGCAAAGATCAAGGATAAGGACAGAGTATTTAAAGCACCCAGAGAGAGAAAAAAAGATCACATACAAAGGAAAATCCATTAGGCTATCAACAGACTTCTCAACAGAAATCTTACAGGCTAGAAGGGAGTGGCATGATATACTTAACACAAAGAAGCAGAAGGGCTTTGAACCAAGAATACACTACCCGGCAAGATTATAATTTAAATTTGAAGGAGGGATTAAACAACTTCCAGATAAGCAAAAGCTGAGAGAATTTACTTCCCACAAACCATCTCTACAGTGTATTTGAGAGGAAATGCTATAGACGCAAGTGTTCCTAAGACTAAATAGCTGTCACCAACAAAAATAAAACCACAGTAAAGGAGGTAGAGTAATTAATTACTAAGCAAATGCAAAATTAAATCAACTACCCCCGAAGTCAGTCAAGGGATACCCAAAGAGTACAGAATATGATAGCTAATATCTAAAGAATGGAGGAGGAAGAAAAAGGAGGAAAAAAAACCCATTTAGATTGTGTTTCTAATAGTGTAGTGAGTTAAGTTAGATTGTTATATAGTAAAGAAGCTATCCTTGAACCACAAATCTAAAGCCTGCAGTGGCAATAAGTTCATACCTATCGATAATCACCCTAAATGTAAATGGTCTGAATGCACCAATCAAAAGGCATAGAGAAACAGAATGAATAAAAAAACAAGACCCAACTATATGCTGCCTACAAGAGACTCAATTCAAACCCAAAGACATACACAGACTAAAAGTGAAGGGATGGAAAAAGATATTTCATGCAACTAATAGGGAGAAAAAAGCAGAAGTTGCAGTATTTGTATCACACAAAATAGACTTCAAAACAAAGAGAGTCACAGAGACAAAGAAGGACATTACATGATGATAAAGGCGTCAGTCCAACAAAAGGATATAACCATTATAAATATTTATGCACCCAACACAGGATCACCTACATATGTGAACCAAATACTAACAGAATTGAAGGGGGAAATAGAATGCAATGCATTCATTTTAGGAGACTTCAATACCCCACATACTCCAAAGGACACATCAACCAGACAGAAAACAAGTAAGGAGACAGAGGCACTGAACAACACATTAGAACAGATGGACCTAACAGATATCCACTGAACACACCATCAAAAGCAGGATACACATTCTTCTCAAGTGAACATGGAACATTTTCAAGAATAGATCATATACTGGGTCACAAAAACAGCCTCAGAAAATTCAGAAAGATTGCAATTTTACCAACCAGCTTCTCAGAACACAAAGGCATGAAACTAGAAATAAATTATGCAAAGAAAACAAAAAAGCCACAAACACATGGAGGCTTACCATAATCCTAAATAATCAATGGATCAATGACAAAATAAAAACAGAGATCAAGCAATATAATGACAACAATAATTAAACACCACAAAATATGTGGGATGCAGTGAAGGCTGTGCTAAGAGGGAAGTATACTGCAATACAGGCTTACTTCAGGAAAGAACAATCCATATGATCAGTCTAAACTCATAATTAATGAAACTAGAAAAAGAAGAACAAATGAGGCCCAAAGTCAGTAGAAGGAGGGACATAATAAAGATCAGAGCATAAATAAATAAAATTGAAAAGAAAAAAAAAACAACAGAAAGAATCAATGAAACCAGGAGCTGGTTCTTTGAGAAAATTAACAAAATAGATAAACCCCTCACCAGACTTATCAAGAAAAAAAGAGTCTACTCACATAAACAGAATCAGAAATGAGAAAGGTAAAATCACTATGGACACCATGGAAATACAAAGAATTATTGGAGAAAACTATGAAAAATTATATGCTAACAAATTGGATAACCTAGAAGAAATGGACAACTTTCTAGAAAAATACAACCTTCCAAGACTGACCAAGGAAGAAACAGATAATCTGAACAGACCAATTACCAGCAATGAAATTGAATTGGTAATCAAAAAACTACCTAAAAACAAACACCTGGACCGGTTGGCATCACTGCTGAATTTTATCAAACATTTGTGAAGACCTAATACTCATCCTCCATAAAGTTTTCCAAAAAGTAGAATAGGAGGGAGTACTTCCAGACTCATTCTATGTGGCCAGCATCACTCTAATACCAAAACCAGACAAGGACACTGCAAAAAAAGAAAATTACAGACCAATATCTCTGATGAACATAGATGCAAAAAACCTCAACAACCAACAAAATTAAAAAATATATCAAAAAGATCATCCATCCTGATCAAGTAGGATTTATTCCAGGGATGCAAGGATGGTACAATATTAAAAAAATCCATCAACATCATTCACCATATCAAAAAAAAGAAGGACAAAAACCACATGATCATCTCCATAGATGCTGAAGAAGCATTCAACTAAATTCAACATCCATTCATGATAAAAACTCTCAACAAAATGCGTATAGAGGGCAAGTACCTCGACATAATAAAGGCCATATATGACAAACCCACAGCAACATCCTACATAACAGCAAAAAGCTGAAAGCTTTTCCTTCAAGATTGGGAACAAGACAAGGATGCCCACTCACCCCACTGTTTATTCAACATAGTACTGGAGGTCCTAGCCACGGCAATCAGACAACACAAAGAAATAAAAGGCATCCAGATTGGTAAGAAAGAAGTTAAACCATCACTGTTTGCAAAAGATATGATGCTGTACATAAAAAACCCTAAAGAATCCACCCCAAAACTACTAGAACTAATTTCTGAATTCAGCAAAGTTGCAGGATACAAAATTAATACACAGAAATCTCTTGCATTCCTATACACTAGTTTTGAACTAGCAGAAAGAGAAATTAGGAAAACCATTCCATTCACAACTGAATCAAAAAGAGTAAAATACTTAGGAATAAACCTAACCAAGAAAGTGAAAGACCTATACCCTGAAAACCACAAGACACTCATGAGAAAAATTAAAGAAGACACCAATAAATAGAAATACATCCCCTGCTCATGGATTGAGAGAATTAATATTGTCAGAATGGCCATCCTGCCTAAAGCAATCTACAGATTCAATGCAATCACCAACAAAATACCAACAGCATTCTTCAATGAACTAGAACAAATAGTACTAAAATGCATATGGAATCAAAAAAGACCTGAATAGTCAAAGCAATCCTGAGAAGGAAGAATAAAGCTGGGGGATTATGCTCCCTGACTTCACGCTCTACTACAAAGACAATGTAATCAAGACAATTTGGTACTGGCACAGGAACAGACCCATAGATCAGTGGAACCAAATAGAGAGCCCAGATATAAATCTAACCATATATGGTCAATTAATATACAATAAAGGAGCCACGTATACACAATGGGGAAATGACAGTCTCTTCAACAACTGGTGCTAGCAAAACTGTACAGCTACATGTAAGAGAATAAAACTGGATTACTGTCTAACCCCATACACAAAAGTAAACTCGAAATGGGTCAAAGACCTGAATGTAAGTCATGCAACCATAAAACTCTTAGAAGAAAACATAGGCAAAAATCTTTTGAATATAAACATGAGCAGCTTTTTCCTGAACACATCTCCTCAGGCAAGGGAAACAAAAGCAAAAATGAACAAATGGGACTACATCAAGCTAAAAAGCTTCTGTACAGCAAAGGACATCATCAGCAGAAAAAAGGATCCTACATATGGGGAAATATATTTGTAAATGACATATCTGACAAGGAGTTAACATCCAAAATATGTAAAGAACTCACTCACGTGCCTGAACACTTGAAATGCAAATAACCCAATTGAAAAATGGTAGATGATATGAACAGACATTTCCCCAATGAAGAAATTCAGATGGCCAACAGGCACATGAAAAGATGCTCCACATTGCTAATAATCAGGGAAATGAAAAATAAAACTAAAATGAATTATCACCTTCCACGAGTTAGGATAGCCATCATCAAAAAGTCAAGGAACAACAAATGCTGGTGAGGAAGTGGAGAAAGGGGTACCCTTCTACCCTGTTGGTGGGAATGTAAATTAGTTCTACCAGTCTGGAAAGCAATATGGAGGTTCCTCCAAAAACTAAAAGTAGAAATACCATTTGACCTGGGAATTCCACTCCTAGGAATTTACCCAAAGAAAACAAGATCCCAGAGTCAAAAAGACATTTGCACCCCTATGTTTATTGCAGCACTATTTACAATAGCCAAGATATGGAAGCAACCTCAGTGTCCATCAGTAGATGAATGGATAAGAAAGAAGTGGTACATATACATGATGGAATATTATTCAGCCATAAGAAGAAAACAAATCCTACCATTTGCAATATCAAGGATGGTGCTAAAGGGTATTATGCTCATTGAAATAAGCCAGGTGGAGAAAGACAAATACCAAATGATTTCACTCATTTGTGGAGTAACAATGAATCAAAACTGAAGGAACAAAATAGCAACAGACTCACAGACTCCAAGAAGTGACTAGTGGTTAGTAAAGGGAAGGGGTGGGGGAGGGTGGTTGCAGAGGGAGGGAGAAGGGGATTGAGGGATATTATGATTGGCACACATTGTGTGTGTGGGGTCACACACGGGGAAGACAGTGTAGCATAGAGTAGACACATAGTGACTCTGGCATCTTACTACACTGATGGACAGTGACTGCAATGGGGTGTGGTGGGGATTTTGTAATATGGGTGAATGTAGTAACCACAATGGTGTTCATGTGAAACCTTCCTAAGAGTGTATATCATTGATATCTCAGTTAAAAAAAAAGGAAGTAAGAAATTGTACACCAGTTAATTTACTGACATTGTTAGTAATGACTTTTTAAAAGTGCATTTTAGACAATCTCATTTTTTTTTTTTGCAACAGTGTGGGCGGATAGCCTTTAGTAGATAACCTGTATGGTAATTTCTGAGTCTTCGTGTTACTTACCCTACCAGAAGTGTTTGAATCAGTCCTCCTTCTTGAACACTGCCTTTGTCTTCTAAGACACAATTTTCTCCTCATTTTCCTCCTATGTTCCTAACTATTGCTTCTAAGTCCCCTTTTGCTGCTTCCTCCCTCATCTTACTGACATGTAAATGTTGGAGTGTCTCAGGACTCTTTTTTGTAGTTCTTTTCTATTCACTCTCCTTCCAACATAATGAGATTAGTCCTATGGTTTTTAAATATCATCTATATGGTAATTACTCTGAATTTATTTTTATTTGGTTGAACCATATGAAATTTCAAACACTTGACCATTTTTTGATATACAAACATGGTAGTTTTATTTGATTCAATGATTCAACCTAAAAAAGCTAAAAATAATATGTTTATTTTTTTCCATGTGAACAGCTAATGAACTCTTTTCTTCTCTCATAGCAATCTATCAGCAAATCCTGTCAACTCTACATGAAAAATATATCCCAAATCCTGGTCTCTCTGCTGTCATCCTTTTCCCTTTATAGTTTATTCACAACACAGCAGTAAGAGTTATCCTTCTAAAAAATGAGCCAGAACTTGTCAGTACTTTGATCAAATCCTATAATTCACAGCAAATTCGAAAGTCTTTTCAATGGCCTCTCGGGCATCACATGTTCTGACCCCCACTACTTCCTTGAATTTGTCTCCCATCTCTTCCCCTTTCTTCTGTAGCCACAGTGCCTGGTGTTCCTCAAACTTGCCCAACATGCTTCTACCTAGGGGATTTATCTTTCAGGCTCCTCTGCATGAGACACTCTCCTCCCAGCTATCTATGGCTCACTACTTTATGCTTTAAGTGGCTGCAGTGCCGCCTTAACAGAGAGGCTTTTCCTGACTCCTCTACACAAAACAGCATCCCACACTGTCACTCACTGTTCTTTTATCCTGTTCTGTTCTTCTTCATGGTACTTATCAGAATCTAATATGTCATATATTCATGTGTTTATATATTTATTTTCTGTCTCCTGCAACTAGAAATACATTCTACCCACCACAGATTTTTGTTTTGTTTGTGTTTTATCTTCAGCATGAAGCAGTGCCTGGCACATAGTATACCTCAACATTTGTTGAATGAGTGAGTGCATGAATGATCTGGTTATAGTGATGGGGACTTCTTTTTAATGTTCAAGTTGTTACAAGGACTTGTTCACTCATAGTCCTTTCTGCAGGTTGAACTTCTTATCATTTTGTACATTGCTATCAGGTATCTCTGAATTAATCTTGCTTTTTGACAGCAAAATGACCGAGGCTTATCATGTTTTTTTCTGCCTCAAACATGGAATTATATATTATATAAGAAGTCTTTTTTTAAAATTCATTTTTGAAAAATAAGTACTAGTTTAAAAGATCAAAACATACATGCTTTTGAGGCTCTTGCCAAAATTTATTTCACCTCTTTAATTTATGGGCACCAATGTCTTCATTTATTTGTAGTGTAGGGAACTCAGTATTGAACATTTTTTTAATATTTATTTTTAAAAGAATAAATACAGGTATTTCTTTATAATTTTAAAAGTCAAATAAGTATGTCAGGTAATTTAATGAATAAAATAAAAATAAAAATAATGAGTAAAAATAAGAAATGCCAAAGACTTTAAAAACTTCATCCAAAATATTTAAATGGAAAAAAACTTATTGGTCCATATAGTCACAACAGTATCTGGGGTTCATGGGAATAAATGTATTAAAATACCAGTGCATTTGTGTTGTACCCCATTTTAATTATATTTTTATATTGTTTTATATTTAAATGTATACTTTTATACTTATAAATACCTTATATGCTATATAATTATATATTTATAAATATATTTAGGTAGCTCACATGTCATACATAAGTAACTTCTTGTCATATTTGGCATATCTTCAGATTTTTTAATTCCTTTATAAAACAGACACAGAGAATTGAATGTGATATAATTACAGAAAAACTTAGAGCATATATCCAAGTCATTGCATGATTTAAAAATGCCGTGTCTTCACCACCATTTTGTGCTGTGAATAATTACTACATAGACAAAACAAAGTCACTTTTTTTTGCTGGATAACTTGATGGAGAGTAACCAATGAAATCACCGAATGTGGGAATTGCTTTTGCCAAAATTCAAACAGATGATCAGATTCTGGGACTTCTTACTTGGACTGGATGGATCCAGAGCCCGTAATTCATTTTTAATGAACTTCTCAAGAGATTCCCAGGAATCTAACTGCTGCAGATTTACAATTTTCTAGGGAGCCAATAATGCAACAGGTTACTACTTGTTGGTGTAACTCTAATTAGTTCTTGCATGTAAGCAGGAGAAACCCCATCTGAAGCCATTTTGCTCTCAGGTTCATGATGGACCACTGTTGTTCTGGGGCATTTTGGCCTCACTTTCAATCTGCTTTTGGGCAAGGCATCCCTAAAATTACTCAGTGAAGCTGCCACCTCCCCTCTCTTCTTTTGGGTTGCCATTTTATTCCAGTAGCTAGGAAGCACCACTTCCTTTTCACCAGGTCTTATCTGACTTTCTCCTTCATTCCTGTCAGAACATCCTTCAGTTGACTGTTGTCACTCTAGGGAATGCAGCAAAGTAGAAATACTCCCCTGTGTAACCACATAGCCTCCAGGTCTGGGCTATTTCTGACCCATTCTGGGTTCTTTGGGCCCAATGTTTGCTCATTAACTTTGATGTTTTTCCTTCAATTCAGTGCACTTTATTCACTGTTAGCACTGTTTAATATCCTTCTCTCCCAACCACATTTCCTGTAAAAAAGCAAGCAAACAAATAAAAAATACCCACCAACAAACAAAAACCTCCTTTTAGTATTTTCCCACTTTTCTATGAAAGGAAGGTGGTAACGATGGGCATGCAGACCAACAACTTCACACACCCACATTTTCTGTGTAGAAACTGTAATCTCAAGTACATGTGTGTGTGTGTGTTTGTGCATATGTTTGTCCCTGTGGCTCATAAAAGCCTTGTAGCCTTGGATAATATCAGGGTGTGTGCCAGCCCCTTCTCATCAATCAGTTTTCTTCATACTGCATCTAAGTTTGTCTAAGGTCTTGTAGTATCAGCATTACCTAGGAGCTTGTTAGAAATGGAAGGTCTCATACCTCACCCTAGAGGTACTAAATCCCCTCATTAACTTCTGAGTCTATAATCATTTTCTGATCATAAAGTTATTATTCTTTATAGCCATAGCTCCTCTGGAGGTTGCCTGGAGATATTCCTAATATTAATAGAGTTGTAATTACTCTAATGCTTCTTTCAAATGTCTCTGTAGAATGCCAGGATTCCTTCAACACACACACCTTAGGGATGATGGCCAAATGGGTGGGGCCCTGCTCTTTTTTGAGACAACCTTTCAACCAGAGCCACTGTTGTAGGTTGAATTATGCATCCCTCCTCCAATCAAAAAAAAAAAGATGTGTTGAATTCCTAATCCCTGATACCTGTGAATGTGACTTTATTTGGGGATAGGATCTTTGCAGATGTAATCAATTTAAAATGGGATCAAATTGGATTAGGGTGGTAATTCATTCTTAATTCCACCCAATGACTGGTATCCTTATAAGAAGAGGGAAATTTGGACACAGACAACAGAGAGACACACTGGGGAGAACACCATGTGAAGATGGAGGCAGAGATTGAAGGGATCTGTCTACAAGCCAAGGAATTCCAAGGAATACCAAGGGCTAACGGCAACCACCAGAAGCTAGAGAGAAGCTAGAAGGAATAGATTCTAACTCAGAGTCAGTAGAAACCAACCTGTCAACACCTAGATTTTGTAATTCTAGCCTCCAGAACTGGGTGGGAATAAATTCCTTTTGTTTTAAGGCACTCAATTTTTGATATTTTGTTATGGCAGTCCTAGGAAACTAATACTATATCTGCATAACATGACACTTGAAGGAAGAACGGGCTCACTTGTGAAATGCTAAGAAACCATGACTATCCTCTATTGGTGGTGGGGGTAGGTGAGGGGAAGCATTGGGGCAAAAATTACTCTCTTTGCCTCCAAATAAAACCCTTTTGTCAGAGTAGCAGTGTGTTCTGAGTATTCTACGGCACTTCAAGTAATGTGTTTTCTCATTTGATAAACCTTAATTACTGTTTCCACTCCTTCTTTGTGTAACTTGGACAAATTACACTGATGGATAATGCATTATACTGTGTTCAAAACCATTCACCCTCACAAACATCCTAGGTAATGGACCAAGGAAGTGTATGGACTCTTGTTACTTCCAAACGAGTTCCTTCCAAAGTAGTACATTATTTTGGAAGCTATGCAGGAACCATTATTCCCAGACTGTTCTGGGGCCATGCCCAATCCCAGGAGTCCCAGCCATGTTTTTCACCCTAAGGCCCATTCAGTTCTCATGAAACTGGTAAATCCACCTTCTACTTCTGCCCTGGAATACTCTTTTTGCACTTTATTAGAAATCACTGAAAAAAATTTAGATGGCATGCAAAATTTTGTTTTAGACAAAGTGAGCAAAGGTAAGTTGCTGTTTCTCTGAAAGGGAAAAGTAGGCCGCATTATTTAATGTATAAGCTCATTAAGGACTGTTTATCATTTCCAAATCCAGGAAGTTATAGTTTCCTACGAGTGCTGGCTAAAAAGCAATAGTTGAATGGATTCCTAGAGTTAATTAGGTCATTTAAAATTATTGTTTTTACTCTTTTCAATTTAGGGTATGTTTATTTTCTTAGTAATATTTCAACATAGCAATTATAGTTTAAATAAACAAGTGAAAGAATGCAGACACTCAAAAGAGATACTCATAAATACTGTTTTATATTTTAAAAATTTATAGCTGTATTCAGTGGATTCCAGTGAGATTTAGTGAGTTTATTTCTTTTTCGGTTTCAATCAGGAAACCCTACAGGAAATGTGGATAGCTGTATAAACTGGAGGAATGGGTATGTTTTTATTTGATTATATTGGATGTTAGTGACTTTTTCTTTACTGCATTTTTAGTGATGCTATGATGTTAGTTGAATTTTTTTTAAGAATGGTGGAAATGAAACCAAATGTTTACATAATTTTGAATATTACAAGAGAATATGCTTATTGAGAAAGTTGAATTTTCTCTAAGGAAAAAACCCTATACTTTCTATGTCTAACTGTATATCAGTTTGAGATTGGGGCCTTGTAAAACTCCACATAAACAAAGTAAGTATTCAGAAAAACATTCTTTTAGTTGTGGTGGTGAGCAGGCAGGAATAGACAAAGGGAAGGCCTTAAAATAGACAAACCATTTCCTGAGATTTTCTAAAGGGGGGCCACTTAAAATTCTCTTTGGATTTTTCAATTAAATACAAGAATATATTTGGGTCATTCTGTCAGTTCATCTTCTGCCTCCATAGTTGAGAACCAAAGAAACTATCAGCAGCAAGGATTCAGCCATGAAACCAATCCTCAGTGATAGGTTGTTTATATAGGGATTGATTCCAGCAGGAACTTTATATCTGCATACTTCTCTTTCTCTAATTATATATATATAATGTTGCAACTTGTCAAAAGATGACAGTTGATATCCAAGTGCCTTGCATTCTTCATTCCGAAACCCACAGTGATTGCCCTAAACACAACTCCTCATGAGTTGTTCTCTTTTCAACTCTCTCATTTCTGTTCTTCTTGGACCCACTCTTGCCAGAGTTGACTGATGGCCTCCTTTATTTACCCCTACCCTGTCTTCACTATTATTCCTAACCTATCCCACTCTTCAGGCCACCGTTCCATTAAAAAAGGCTCTTTTAGATATTGACTTTTCCCTTCTCTTCTTTCATTTCATTGACTTAACCTAAATCTAGAATCATCAGATTCTGGAGCAGTAAGGGATCTTAAGGGTCAGTTTACCTTACCCTATTCTTTTATAGGTGAATATAATGAAGAATGTGTAATGATATGTTCAAGGTTACATAGCCATATAGGAATAATACGAGAAGTACTACATATGTCTCTCACATTTGTTAATAGTTACTATTTATAATAATACCTTATATCCTAGATTATTTTTAGTAAGGTATCATATAATAAATAATAGAAATAAATCTGATAGTGACATGACATTAATTCATTTATTGAACACATTTATTGAGCATATACTTTGTGCCAGAAATTTTTCTAGATACTGGGAATTAATCTGTAAATAAAAAAAATCCCAATCTTCATGAACTTCACTTTCTTGTGGTGAAAGATTATTAACTCATACATATGGGAAATAGATAATTGTTTATGATGGTGCTGAATATTCAAGCAGAGAGGGGAAGAGGAAATGTAGGGGGTTATATTTTCTAGTGTATGTGTGGGTGGCATATGGTGGGGTCAAACCAAGGCTTTGGAAGTAAGGGAACTGAACATACTGGAACTGAATTAAGGAAGCATATGTCCTTCTTGATTTAATTTTTGCTAATGAAGGAGGATAACCAAATATAATTCTCCCAAAATTTTCCTTTTTTTCTTCTTCCTGAAATGAATGATGTAAAATTGTAGCAAAGCATAATATAAGGAGAAGATAGTTTTGCCCTGGCTACCACCCTCATCACCTTCATTTTTCTTTGAGAATCTCTTTATCAAAAAGACATGATTTACCCATTGACTTGGCAATCACTCATTAATTTAAATCCATAGCTTGCATTTCTTAATTTTTGAGAACTGAATTCCTTACTTGAAGGCAAAAAGGATTTAATGAAAGCTGCATATAAGAGAAAAAAACAAAATGAAGAAGGGACCTAGCAGGGCCTCAGCCCAAATACCCATGCTTTGGATATTTCTGGGAGAGGGCAACAGTTTGGAAACCCTTTACTATGGGAGAGTAGAGAGAGAATGACGCTGGTGACTTGGAAAACAGAAGTAAGTACTAACCAGTTCTCTCTGCTTTTCCTAGCCCAGTGAGTGGTACACTGTTTCAAAACTGAGGGGGAAAAAATCCTTTAATTAGGTGGGAGTAATTCAATAAGAGAAATAATGTTTCTCAATGTTTTTTCTTGTGTTTGTGTATATATATGTACCGTGGTGGTGGAGGAATTCACGTTAAATTTCCTTGATTTTCTTCCAGTTTCCCCTACAATTTCTCTTTCCTTACCCAATTCCCTTCCTCTCCCTGCTCTTAATGTTGGTGTTGCTGAGGGTTCCATCCTGTATTCACTGCTTTCCGCTCTCCAGCTCCTCTTCCTGGGTAATCTTGCCCAGTCACAGGATTTTAGTTGTCACCTAAATGGTGATGGCATTCCAGTTTCTTCCGCCACACCTGACCTCTCTGATCACCAGACTCAGGATGTTTCATTGGAATATCATATGGGCCTTAGCTGTGGAAATAAACTAACTACCTTTACTCTACTAGTTTGCTCGTCCTTTTTAATCTCCATTCACTCTCCATCCTATCTCCCAGATACTCAAGTCATTTTTTATTAATCCCTTTTTATCATTAGTCAACCCCTGATATTGACAGTTTTATGTCCTAATAATATTTTAGGTTTCTTCCTATCCATCCCTATAGCTCTACCCTAATTTAGTTTCTTCTCTCGTCTCCCTTTCTCCCTCAACCTCATCTCTCATCCACAGTTTTGCAGGAGAGATAATTGAACATGCAAATATGACCATGTAAATATCCTGCTTTGATAATTTCCCATAATGGACTTCCTTTAGGAACAGCCCTTTTCTTACTTAAAGTCTAATTTTATATTGCTATATAAACCAATTTTTTGTTTCAGAAAGAAATTCAAGTGTATTAAAATGATAAGAGCATAGAATCATAGGATTGAAACACTCTTCAAGGGAACTTCTGTCTTCTCTCTGAAGGTATACAAGTAGAAGCTGTATGTCAAAAGAGAGGGACTGAAAATGGAGAGAATTGAAGTCTAAGATATGATCGGAATTACATGAACTCTCAGCCTCCTGCCAAACCAACTCTGGATTGTTTAATGTGGAGAAATCTTAACTCATTTTCTAGGCCCAGCTTAATGACATTTCCTTCATGATATCTTCTCCCATATCTAGCAGTGATTTTTAAAAATATATACCTTTTTTATTAAGGTATTATTGATATACACCCTTATGAGGGTTTCACATGAAAAACAATGTGGTTACTACATTCACCCATATTTTCGAGTCCCTCCCATACCTGATTGCAGTCACTGTCCATCAGTGTAGTAAGACGTCACAGAGTCACTATTTGCCTTCTCTGTGCTACACTGTCTTCCCCATGATCCCCCCACACCCAGTATGCCAATCATAATACCCCTCAATCCCCTTCTCCCTCCCTCCCACCTGCCCTTCTTAGTTCCTTCTTGGAGTCTGTGAGTCTGCTGCTGTTTTGTTCCTTCAGTTTTGCTTCATTGTTATACTCCATAAATGAGTGAAATCATTTGGTACTTGTCCTTCTCTGCCTCGCTTATTTCACTGAGCATAATATCCTCCAGCTCCATCCATGTTGTTGCAAATGGTAGGATTTGTTTCTTTCTTATGGAGGGATAGTATTCCGTTGTGTATATGTACTGCATCTTCTTTATCCATTCATCTACTGATGGACACTTAGGTTGCTTCCATATCTTGGCTATTGTAAACAGTGCTGCTACAAATAAATGGTAACACATCACATGCTCATGGATAGGAAGAATTAATATTGTCAAAATGCCCGTCCTGCCTAAAGCAATCTACATATTCAGTACAATCCCTATCTAAATACCAAAGGTATTCTTCAGCGAATTAGAGCAAATAGTTCTAAAATTCATATGGAACCACAAAAGACCCCAAATAGCCAAAGCAATTCTGAGAGGGAAGAATAAAGCCAGGAGATTACACTCCTTGACTTTAAGCCCTACTATAAAGCCATAGTAATGAAGACAATTTTGTACTGCACAAGAACAGAACCATAGACCAATGGAACAGAATAGAGAGCCCAGATATAAACCCAAGCATATATGGTCAATTAATATACTATAAAGGAGCCATGAACATACAATGGGGGAATTACAGCCTCTTCAAGAACTGGTGTTGGAAAACTGGACAACTACATGCAAGAGAATGAAACTGGATTACTGTCTAACCCCATAAACAAAAGTAAATTCAAAATGGGTCAAATACCTGAATGTAAGTCATGAAACCATAAAACTCTTAGAAGAGAAAATTCAAGATGGCGGCGTGAGAGGTGAGACGGAGAGCTCCTCCCAAAACCACAAACAGTACAAAAATATAGTTAATTAATACAACTAACCTTAAAACAGCAACAAGAAAGAAGGCTGAACCAGACTGCAAACAGACCTCACAAACGGAGCAGACCTCATGAAACAGGGTAGCATAGGAAAGCCTTAATCTGGTGGGACCCAAGTCCTTCCCCCACCCCAGCTCACCGGCCAGAGGAAGAGAAATGGAGTGGGGAAGGGGATGGAAGACTGGGACAGCTGAACACCTAGCCCTGGAGATCTGCTTTGTGGCAGAATTCTATACTGCGTGGTGCTCTGGACATTGGGGAGCTTGGACAGTATAGTGCTTGAGAAATTGACATTCCAGCTGTTTGTGGAGGAAGGGATCCACACCCAGCCGCTCTTTGTCAGAGGAAAAGTCGGCAGTCTGAGAGGCTTCCTAGCAGCAAGAGGACTGCTGAAGGGGCAGGGTTTGCACTGACCTTGTTGTGTGGGAGAAAGGTGAGCTGGACAAGGTTGTCTGGGTGTGCTCTGCCCAGCTGGTTGGGAACTTTGGGGAGCTTCAGGTGCTCCATCCCCCTGGCTGCCTACTCAGCTCCGAGGCCACCCACTGTGACACGCAGCTGCTGAGCCTTCCTACTGGCCTGCAGGCACCTGCTCGCAAACCCACAAGTCACTGCACAGGCATCAGGCCAGGTAGAGGGAAGCCTCACCTATAACAGCTAGAGACGCAATGTACAGAGGTTTACACGTGTGTGCTTGGCCCACTGGCTCTGACACTGGAGACAGGCACCGCAGACGGGAATCAGGAAACATATCTTTCCTCCCCCAGGCACCAGCTCCACTCCCCTACAACGCCCAACCTCACTCTAGGGGCTGAGCAGCTCCGGAGACTGGAGTTTCTGCTCACTAGTGTGCACCACAAAGAAATATGAAATGACAAAAGAACATGGTTCAGACCAAAATCTCACAAACCACAAAAGAGGACCAAATGAAACTGAACTCACCAATCTTCCTGAAAGAGAGTTCAAAATAAAAATTATAAACATGCTTATGGAGGTACAGAAAAATATTCAAGAACTGAGGAATGAACTTAAGTAGGAGGTGCAATCATTAAGAAATTCCATATCTGAAATGAAACATACAATGGAGGTACAAAAGCAGACCAGATGTAGTAGAAGAGATGGTAAATGGAATAGAAATTAGAGAAGAGGAATACTAAGAAGCTGAGGCACAGAAAGAAAAAAGAATCTCAAAGAATGAAAGAATATTGAGAGAACTGTGTGACCAATCCAAATGCAACAATATTCGCATTATAGGGGTACCAGAAGAAGAAGAGAGAAAAAAGGATAGAAAGTGTCATTGAGGAGGTAATCGCTGAAAACTTCCCGAATCTGGGGAAGGAGATAGTCTCTCAAGTGATCCATATGCACAGATGTCCCAACACAAGGGACCCGGGAAGACAACAGCAAGACATATAATAATTAAAATGGCAAAGATCAAGAATAAAGACAGACTTTTAAAAGCAGTTAGAGAAAAAGCATCACATACAAAGGAAAACCCATCAGACTTCTCAACAGAAAAATTACAGGCCAGAAGGAAGTGGCATGATATATTTAATGCAGTAAGCAGAAGGGCCTTGAACCAAGAATACTTTACCCAGCAAGGTTATCATTGAAATTTGAAGGAGGGATTAAACAATTTTCAGATAAGCAAAAGCTAAGAGAAATTACCTCCCACAAACCACCTCTACAGTGCATTTTGGAGGAACTCCTATACATGGAAGTATTCCTAAAGCTAAATAGATGTCACCCAAGGGATAGACAAAGAGTACAGAATATGATTTATAACATACAAAGAATGGAGTAGGAAGAAAAAGAAGGAAGAAAAAAAAAGAACCTTTAGGTTGTGTTTGTAATAGTATACGAAGTAAGTTAAATTAGAGTGTGAGATAATGAGGGAATTGCCATTGAACCTTTGGTAACCATGAATCTAAAGCCTGCAATGACAATAAGTAAATACCTATTAATAATCACCCTAAATGTAAATGGTCTGAGTGCACCAATCAAAAGACATAGGGTCATTGAATGGATAAAAAAACAAGACCCATCTATATGTATGCTACCTCCAAGAGACTCATTTCAAACCCAAAGACATACACAGACTGAAAGTAAAGGGATGGAAAAAGATATTTCATGCAACTAGTAGTGAGAAAAAAACAGGAGTTGCAGTACTTGTATCAGATAAAATAGACTTCAAAACAAAGAAAGTCACAAGAGACAAAGAAGGACATTACATAATGATAAAAGGGTCTGTCCAACAAGAGGATATAACTGTTATAAATATCTATGCACTCAACACAGGATCACCTACATATGTGAAACAAATACTAACAGAATTGAAGCAGGAAATAGAATGCAATGCATTCATTTTAGGAGACTTTAACACACCACTCACTCCAACGACAGATCAACCAGACAGAAAATAAGTAAAGACACAGAGGCAATGAACAACATATTAGAACAGATAGACCTAATGGACATCTACAGAACACTCCATCCAAAAGCAACAGAATACACATTCTTCTCAAGTGCACATGGAGCATTTTCAAGAATAGATCATATACTAGGCCACAAAAAGGAACTCAGTAAATTCAAAAAAGATTGGAATTGTACCAACCAGCTTCTCAGATCACAAAGGTATGAAACTAGAAATAAATTACTCAAAGAAAACGAAAAAGCCCACAAACACATGGAGGCTTAGTAACATGCTCCTAAATAATCAATGGATCAATGACCAAATAAAAACAGAGATCAAGCAATATATGGAGACAAACGACGATAATAATTCAACACCACAAAATCTGTGGGAGGCAGTGAAGGCCGTGCTAAGAGGGAAATATATTGCAATACAGGCCTACCTCAGGAAGGAAGACCAATCCCAAATGAACAGTCTAAACTCACAATTAATGAAACTAGAAAAGGAAGAACAAATGAGCCCCAACGTCTGTAGAAGGAGGGACATAATAAAGATTTAAGCAGAAATAAATAAAATTGAGAAGAATCAAAGAATAGAAAGAATCAATAAAAGCAGGAGCTGCTTCTTTGAGAAAATAAACAAAATAGATAAACCCCTAGCCAGACTTATCAAGAATAAAAGAGAGTCTACACACATAAAGAGAATTAGAAATGAGAAAGGAAAAATCACTACAGACAAACACGGAAATACAAAGAATTATGAGAGAATACTATGAAAAATTATATGGTAACAAACTGGATAACCTAGAAGAAATGGACAACTTTTTAGAAAAATACAACCTTCCAAGACTGACCCAGGAAGAAACAGAAAATCTGAATAGACCAATTACCAGCAAAGAAATTGAATGGGTAATCAAAAAACTACCTAAAAACAAAACTCCTGGACCAGATGGTTTCACTGCTGAATTTTATCAAAAATTTAGTGAAGACCTAGTACCCATCCTCCTTAAAGGTTTCCAAAAAGTAGAAGAGGAGGGAATACTCCCAAACTCATTCTATGAGGCCAACATCACTCTAATACCAAAACCAAGCAAGGACACCACAAAAAAAGAAAATTACAGACCAATATCCCTGATGAACATAGATGCAAAAATAATCAACAAAATATTAGCAAACCGAATTCAAAAATACATCAAAAAGACCATCCATCATGATCAAGTGGGATTCATCCCAGAGATGCAAGGATGGTACAACATTCGAAAATCCATCAACATCATCCACCACATCAACAAAAAGAAGGACAAAAACCACATGATCATCTCCATGAATGTGGAAAAAGCATTCGACAAAATTCAAATCGATTCATGATAAAAACTCTCAACAAAATGGGTATAGAGGGCAAGTACCTTCACATAACAAAGTCCATATATGACAAACCCACAGCCAACATGATATTTAACAGCAAGAAGCTGAAAGCTTTTCCTTTAAGATTGGGAACAAGACAAGGATGCCCAGTCTCCCCACTTTTATTCAACATGGTTCTGGAGGTCCTAGCCACAGCAATCAGACAACACAAAGAAATAAAAGGCATCCAGATTGGCAAGGAAGAATTCAAACTGTCCCTGTTTGCAGATGACATGATATTGTACGTAAAAAATCCTAAAGAATCTACTCCAAAACTATTAGATTTAATATCTGAATTCAGCAAAGTTCTGGGATACAAAATTAATACACAGAAATCTGTTGCATTCCTACACACTAATGATGAACTAGAAGAAAGAGAAATCAGGAAAATAATTCCATTCACAGTTGCATCCAAATGAATAAAATACCTAGGAATAAACCTAACCAAGTTAGTGAAAGACCTATACCCTGAAAATTACAAGACACTCTTAAGAGAAATTAAAGAGGACACTAATAAATGGAAATTCATCCCATGCTCTTGGCTAGGAAGAATTAATATTGCCAAAGTGGCCATCCTGCCTAAAGCAATCTACAGATTCAATGCAATCCCTCTCAGAATATCTACAGCATTGTTCAATGAACTGGAGCAAATAGTTCTAAAATTCATATGGAACCCCAAACGACCCAGAATAGCCAAAGCAATCCTGAAAAGGAAGAATAAATCAGGGGTAATTACGCTCCCTGACTTCAAGCTCTACTACAAAGCTACATTAATCAAGACAATTTGGTACTGGCACAAGAACAGACCCATACACCAGTGGAACAGCATAGAGAGCCCAGATATAAACCTAAACATATATGGTCAATTAATATATGATAAAGGAGCCATGGATATACAATGGGGAAATGACAGCCTCTTCAACAGCTGGTGTTGGAAAAACTGGACAGCTACATGTAAGAGAATGATACTGGATTACTGTCTAACCCCATACAGAAAAGTAAACTCAAAGTGGATCAAAGACCTGAATGTAAGTCATGAAAGCATAAAACTCTTAGAAAAAAACATAGGCAAAAATCTCTTGGACATAAACATGAGCAACTTCTTCATGAACATATCTCCCTGGGCATGGGAAACAAAAGCAAACATGAACAAATGGGACTATATCAAACTAAAAACTTGTGTACAGCAAAGGACACCATCAGTAGAACAAAAAGACATCCTACAATATGGGAGAATATATTCATAAATGACATATCCAATAAGGGGTTGAAATCCAAAATATATAAAGAGCTCATGGACCTCAACAAACAAAAAGCAAATAAGGCAATTAAAAAATGGGCAAAGGAGCTGAACAGACACTTCTCCAAAGAAGAAATTCAGATGGCCAAAAGGCACATGAAAAGATGCTCCATATCGCTAATCATCAGAGAAATGCAAATTAAAACCACAATGAGATATCACCTCACACCAGTTAGGATGGCTGCCATCCAAAAGACAAAGAACAACAAATGTTGGCAAGGATGTGGAGAAAGGGTAACCCTCCTACACTGCGGGTGGGAATGTAAATTAGTACAACCATTGTGGAAAGCAGTGTGGAGGTTCCTCAAAAATCTCAAAACAGAAATACCATTTGACCCAGGAATTCCACTCCTAGGAATTTACCCTAAGAATGCAGCATCCCAGTTTGAAAAAGACAGATGCACCCCTATATTTATCGCAGCACTATTTACAATAGGCAAGAAATGGAAGCAACCTAAGTTTCCATCAGTAGATGAATGGATAAAGAAGATGTGATACATATACACAATGGAATATTATTCAGCCATAAGAAGAATACAAATCCTACCATTTGCAACAACATGGATGGAGCTAGAGGGTATTATGCTCAGTGAAATAAGCCAGGCAGAGAAAGACAAGTACCAAATGATTTCACCTATCTGTGGCGTATAAGAACAAAGAAAAAACTGAAGGAACAAAACAGCAGCAGATTCACAGAACCCAAGAATGGACTGACAGTTACTAAAGGAAAAGGAACTGGGGAAGATGGGTGGGAAGGGAGGGATAAGGGGGAAAAAGGGCTATTACAACTAGGACGCATAATGTATTGCGGGTGGTTTTGGGGTGGTGGGATACAGGAAGCCAGTATAACACAGAGAAGACAGGTAGTGATTCTGTAACATCCTACTATGCTGATGGAAGTGACTGCAATCGGGTATGTTGTGGGGAATTGATAATAGGGGGAGTCTTGTATCCATAATGTTGGTCATGTAACTGTACATTAATAATAGCAAAACAAAAAAAACTCTTAGAAAATATTTTCTTTTTTTACTTTGTTGCCTCCTTGAGGACATAACATGTCTTTTCACTTTTGATGAATGTATACACTCAGTAAGTGCTGAATGAATATTTGCATATAAAGCAGCATAGATTTATTTTAGGTTCAAGTTGTATTATTATTGTTGGTGTAATCCCAAGAACTCAAACTACCTTCAGGGAGACTTTAGTTCAGATCCTGGCTCTAGTACTTACTAGTTTTGTGGTATCAGAAAAGATGATTGATTAATGACTGTGAAGCTTGATTTCCTTATCTGTAAATTGGAAATACTAAATTCTGCTTTTAGGATTAAAGAAAAAAAGCACAAGACTCTGGTCTTGGTGATCTGGGGAGAAGTTCAGATCCAATTTCATTCATTTTGGTCACAGAATTTAGTCCTTGTCGTTGTAGGACTGAGTTCTTTATTTCCTTCTATGCTGTTCAGCAAAGGACTTCTCTTAGCAGCTAGAGGCTGTGCACATTCCTTCTCACATGACCCCCTGCATCTTTAAGCCAGCATCAATGTGTCATATTTACCTTTTCTTCACATCTCTCTGATTTCCTCTTCTGCTGTTGGGTGTAGAAAGCTGTCTGATTTTAAGTGTTCATGGGATTAGATCAAAACCACTCAGATAATCTCCCTAATTCAAGGTCAACTACATTATAAAACATAATGTAATCATGAGGGTTATATCTCATCATATTCACAGGTTTCAAAAATTTGAGTATCGCATCTTTGAGGGGCAATTAAAAAATTATGCCTACCATAAGTGTGCATATAGTATATAAAATAAAATAAGGAAAAAATTATAATTAGAAAATAAATTCCAACTTTTTCTCCATCCATATTTTTTCTTTCCTATTTAGACTGTGTATTATCAATTCCTCTGCAGCTTATGTTTGTTTTGAGAAAATACTAATATTTCATGAATACACAGAATACATAATATCAAATTTGAGTATTTTTCATCATCTTTTTATAAATTCAACTTTCATTTGTTGATCATTTATTATGTGCCAGCTTCCTGCTCTAATTTATCTAATTCTTACAGGCAACCCTATGGCTGGTGCTGTTACCAGCACTATTTTACAGATGAGAATGAGAGACAGAGAGAGATTAAGAAAATTCCCAATGTTCCACAAATAGTAAGTAGCAGATCCAGGACCTGAATACAGCTACTCTGCATGCAGATACCAGGTTGTCAACCTCTGTTTCTCAGACTCAGCAAATTGCTCCTATTGATTAATCACCTGCCCCAAGAAGGTGACATCTTGCCACATGGAAGTCTAGTAGGTCTAGTCCAAAGTAGGCCTTTGGTAGATCACTTCACTTGTGTTTCAATTATAAATCTGCAAATAAGCAGATAGCTCATAAGAGGAATAGAGGAGCAACTTCCCTGTGATTTAAAATAAACTGTTACTTAATCATGTTCAGATCTTTAGAAGACTTAACTGGATTAGAAAGACTCATTAACAGCATATTATTTGTTGAAACAGAATGAAGTAACCTCTATTTGTAGTGATTAACATTGTGGATAGAAATCCAGCTCTAAGAACAGCAGACAGTATAGACTTAGTTAAGTGTACATTTTTACTTGTCCCTTGCTAACATGATTAAGTGCTTCCGAACAGTTGACAGTTGGTTAGAACGAAATCCCACTAATCATAAGGTGCTAGAGAATTCATTTAGACGTGAAGAAAAAAAAAAGAGAATGAATTGCATGAGCTAATGAGGTTTTCCCATCTCTAATACCTGTGAATTGTATAATTTAGTAATACTTTGGAGATGCATATGTAATTTGAAATAAATTAATACTGTATCCAGAAGTGTATATTTTGGGACACAAATCCAATTGCAGTTGGTATGGCATGTTTGTCCTTATTGCCTGCCTGGTTACCAGGAGAAAATCTGTCCTGGCCTCTGCATTAGGCAGGAGACTGCTTTGTCTGAGCTTGTTGGAAGCTTGAGTTATTCAGTGACTAAGGGACCTCCAGTGGGTCAAAGCACCTCTCTGACTGAACAACTCACTTCCTTATTGTCCATTCACTCATTCATTCATAGTAGATACTCAATAACTATTTATTGAGTGAATGAAAAAATAATCCCTTAGAAAAAGAGTCAGTCACTCAATCTCATGCTAAGCACTTTTGGAGAGCAGAGCAGCAATGCTGGGATGATCTAGACATTTTTTTGAGAATATTTTTGAAAATGAGTCTATTAAAGTCAACACAGAAACTAGTTAGGGGAATGGGATGTGACCTGTCTGAGGCAAAAACAACCTATTTCTGTGTTTTGGGAGGCAGAGTTCTGGACATACATGATATAGCCTCAAGAATCACTTGTTTGGCAATTTGATGTTATAAATGGGGCTTTTATAGGCAAAGAGATGTGTCTTAAAAGAAAAATCACTGACAAGGTTCCCAATTCTTTATAAAAGCTATGCAGTGTTTAATAATGATAGGGAAATCAGGGCAGCATGGAGATTTCATCAACCCAGAGAATAGCTTGGGGTTTATTACCCCATGATACAGCTGCCCATTAAAGGCTTCAGCTTTGTAGGTCTGAGCAAGTCAGGCCATGGAACTTTGCACTGGCTCAAAAAAGTAAGGAATAGAAACTTAGGACAAGGTTATTTTGTGTCTTTGACACTAAAAATATTACCTAGGGACCATAAGCTTTTCAGGAGCCCATAAAAATATTTGAAGACTGAGAAAAAAAGTATTAACTTCAAATATGAGAAGATAATAGCAAAATTGAAATTAGTAATTGTGTAATTCAACGTAGACAAAGTATAACATCATGTTATTCTATTACTTATTTAATTTTTTATTAATTGTTTATTGATTTTATTTGAAAACAATTTGTAGATTGGGTTTTTTCACCTTGCCAAAATTCTCAAGAATAATTTATGCCTGCAGAGAATTTATTGCTAATTCCAAATTAAATAAGTGAATTATGCATGATTTCTAAAACAAAATTTTAAAGGTCTTCCAAAAGTTTTATAGCAAAATATTATATTATATTTAACAAGGAACAGAGAGTTAATTTAATATAAATAATACAACAGTATATTGCCCAAGGCTGAACCAGGTGAATTACAGTGTAATGATAAGCAACAGAAAGATGTCCATGCAAACAGCATCAGGGAAGTTCAACAGAAAGCTTCTGAGGAGTCTAACTGAAGGTTAGAGTCTAGGCAACATGGGCTATCAGGAAAGGTAGTCAGTGAGTAGCGAGCTTCCCTCCCACACATGAGAGAACTGGCAATAGAAAGTCCTGGTCCCAGCCCTAGAGAACCAAATCTTGTGTTTGTAGTCAAGGCTTTTTTTTTTTGAGGAATAACTCAGATGCTGGATTACTACAAGCTAGCACTAGATAAAAGGTAGCCTTGGTAGCAAGCTTAACTTGTTTGTGAGTCCCATGAGTTTTAATCCAGAATATAGTTCCCCCCCTCACTTAAAAAAATCAGGTTCCAGAGCCTGGGGAAGGATGGGCACATAGGGGATCAAGACACTCAACAAACATCCATTAAGCCCTTCTGTGTGCCAGGGACTGTGCTGTTATAGGGAATATAGTAGAGAAGGGTGTAAATGCTAACTCAGTGCTTACTGCTAATTAGAAAGCCAGACATTAAACCAATAGCGAGTGGGATAAGTGCTCATGAAAAGAAGTACAGGGTGCTAAGAAAGTAGCACGCAGAATGTGGGAACAAGAGACCCAGACAGGGCATACAGGAAAATCAAAAATAGAGTAAGCATGCCCAGAACTAGGGACCTTACTGATAGGAAAATTTTCTGCCAGCAGAGGACATCATAGCAGAGGTTGTTAGAGAGCTGGACAAGAGCATGGCATGGAATATGGATATAGATTTTGTGGGACTGCTACATCAGTCAATGCTGAAAAGCTCTCAGTTACTTCTGCGCGGACAAGATCTTTTCTAAGGCAATATGTGACACTGAGAAATGCTCTCTCAGAATTTTGTTTGAGGGACTTTGGATTACTGTTTTCTCTAATAAATGAGCTATCCCTTAAAACTTAGCTCTTTTACTAACACTTCCTCCCAGATACTGACTATCAGGCTTACAAATAACCGGTAGTGTCAGCTTAATGGATCATCCAGTAGAGAAGTCTGTCATTTTTAATTTTTAACATGTAAAAAGCCTCAGACATCCCTAACACATGTATAATTCTCTAGAATTATAAATAAGGTGTATTCAACACCAATTAACATCATCATAAAATATATTGTGCATGGCACACGTCTCATGCAAGCAGCAAGAGCAGCAAGCACTGCCTGTACAAAGTACTGTCAACTGGAACCCACCCAGTCCAAATGACTTCATGCAGAGAAAATAAATAGTAATGAGCAGGGAGAATGATCTGGGTAGAGTAGACTTTTTTTGTTTTGTTTTTCTATCTCTACCAGCTCTTAGCATAGTGCCTTACTCATGAAATATTTGTTAAAATGAAAAGTGTACAGAACTTGGTATATTTTTTCTAATGCCACATCTGATTTTTGAAAGTCAACGAATCCAAGTTAAATCACGTAGAATTTTTGTTTTAGAGATAGTACCCCTGTCCCTTTACCTTCCTCCAGAGTGGAAAGATGAAATGTAATAATGCAGCCATTTGTACTGAGCATGTTCCAGCTGAAAGGCCTTTGTTTAGGTGTTTTGAATTTCAGAGAAAGGTATTCATTGTTCCTTTCTAGTATTTGAAGATGACCTCACCGATAGGGTTGTATCCCCAGATGACTGAAATGGCTGTGGTCTGGGAAACCTGTGGAAAGGCTTTTTTTGGATTGTGTTAAGAGCCTTTTTGCAGGACCTGGTATTTGTAGCACCACCTTTCTTCAGGCTGCTTGTCAAGATGAGTTGACTCATGTCTGTTAGCTGTGCACAAGGTTCCTCTGTTGGCAGATGTTCTATTCCAGAATTCCATAGTTATCGAGAAATGGACTATGTCAACACAGGTTTTATTGTGTTTTGAGGCACTTTGGGGCCTCTAACAGCTGCTCTCACTTTGCAGAGCAAACTGCTGCTGAAGGTTTGGCAAAGTTTAATTTTTAAATGGATTCTATGCTGCTATATGTGGCATCTCCCTTGGTATTTGAATCATTCAGTACATAACCCCATAGTTAGATCATTTTTTTTTTTGGATGAAATTTTTGTTGGTCACCTTTAAAGCTGCATCAATCATGGTAATGGAAAAAAAAGTCAATGTAATGATCTGCTTTGAAAATAAACAGTATAACTTGACTTTGGCATCAAGAGTGTATTATCATGTGGTAACATCATTCTATTCCAATGACATTATCTGCTAAGGGTATTATGATGGTGGAAAATATTTCAATTTTGTTATCAGAACAATGAAGCTGTGATATTTAATTATGGAGAAGTATGTTTAATTTGGGGAATCTGGTATGTTGACTGTCACAGTTTACTTATCAGAAGCCTGGATGATGGTAATCAAATTTGAACAGAATATTATTTAATCACCCAACTATGTTATTGATTCAATACTTTCCCTCACTTTCCTACATCTTTTCCTTTGAAATGTGAGTTTTTTCATTAAGTTTCCTGGTTAACAAATTAATTAATGAGCTCAATTAATACTCTGTAGCAATAGGAAGTAGAGAAGGGCTAGGAAATGGAGAATAGACACTTTAGCTGATTTTTATTTTGGGAGGGGGATGTGAAACCTGTATGAATGACACGGCAAAAAAATATTCCCTAGTTGAAAAGTTAACAAATTAGAGAAAGTGTATTCTCTCTCTCTCCACACACACACACATGTATGTATATACAGTGTGATGAGGACATTAAAAATAAAACAGCCATATGATTACATTGATTAGACTGTTACGTGATAAATAAAGGCTGTCCTTAAAATGGTAGAAAAGGTGGCATTGAAATAAGATTTAAAAGCCAATACAAGCTGCTTCCTTTTCTATAGTAACTTTCCTGCTGACAATCAGTTGTGCCATCCTATATTCTTGAATGGTCTTCAGTTATAGCCATTGACTAGCCAAGAAATAGATGAGCCCCTTTCTCTGAGTAACTACTGTGTGTCAGACTGGGGTCAAGGGTATTGGAATTCTGCTGTGGAAGGAGTTGTAGGTGGACACTTGATCTACTTCACAACTTTCCTTGGTCACAAGTCCCAGTGTCAAATCTTTATGCTTCCTTTTCATTTATCTGGAGGCAAAGGATAGATCTCAGGGGTAACCTGGCTAATGGCAGACTGTTTCTGCAGCTGTGCCAGAAGTGCTCAGTCCCCTGGTTTTGGCTGCTGAAACATTCTGAGTCACTACTTGGCATGTCCCCAGATTCACAAAAGTGCCACAGGGACTACAAAACAGACCTTTACATATATGGATGGTTGGGAAAAATGAAGGGGGTTATATTGAGGGCTGCCACCAAATTCACATGGGAGCTGTATTCTCACATGGACTATAAGAAGACAAAAGTGTGTTGCTTCTGGTAGGGGGCCATTATCAGCCTTAGGGCTGGTGACAGTAAACTGTGAAGAAAAGTAGCCCAGGCTGCATTTCAACCAGCACTGAGCAATTTGGGGAATCGACAGAAATATGACCTTTCTGGCTTGTACTTCTATACTTTAGTTCAGTGCCTTTTGGAGGCTCTTTTAGTATATACAGCAAGCTGAATGCTCTTCTTTCATAGGCTTTTTAGGTAGAATGTATATCTGAAAGAAACCATTCAAGAATTGGTTCTAAATAAGCCAGATTTTTGATTGTAGGTGGATAGCGAGTAAATATTGATTTATTACATTTTAAAGGGAAACTACTTTGTTCATGCTTTGTAACTTTATTTAAAAAAATTTTTACAGATTTATCTCTCCCAATTAAAAAGCCCCAGTCCCAAACTAAGAGAACTGTAGCAGATCACAGAGGCATGCACATCACTGGTAATTTATCTGTTACTGTCAAAATTAGATGCTTTTGAAAGTGAAAAAGCATAGATTAAAAAAATGCCAGGATAGGTTAAAAAAAATCAGATGGGATGTTAGGAGAACAGACATACATCTGGACTGTCCAGAGCAAACCAAGACATATGGTCCCTTGTCTCTAGGAGTTCCTTGGCCCTCAAGCAGCAGGTCACACAGACCTTGGCCAGAATTTCCACTAGGTCCGTAATGGTTAGACATGCCATGATCAGTTATATAGCCACCCTCAGCCTCGACTTATTTATTCATGGAAAGGAGTTAGTGAAACTATATCTCAGGGCTGTATTAAGAAACAAAGAAATCTACCTAAAGTACTTGGTACAAGGTGTTGTGCAATAAATAGGAATTGTTATTTCAAGTGCATAAAGCACAAAGAAAGCCTACATGGAAAAGGCCTGAAAGTACAAGTAAATCTCCTAAACGTAAAGAATCTCCCACATCCCTGACTTCAACATTACAAAATTTGGAACATGGAGCAGTGACAGAAGGAAAGGAATTACCGGTATCTTATGCTAGTTGCTATTAATTTTGGACTTCGTTAAATAACTATTCAGTATTTTTGCCTGCTATGTTATTGTTATATTGTTTTTAATATAATCAATAACATGGTAATCTAAAAACCTGTGGATTGATCCAGGATCAAGAGGGAGAAGAGGTGTTTAGGGGAGGAACTATTGCCACATGTTTGGGTGCTGGCAGTGAAATTGCACAGGTTAGGAGAGCTTAGCCGCCATTCGGAATGAATTGCTTCCCCTTCCCTAAAAGGTGTAAATATAAATGGTCTTGTAGGTTTGGAGCCTCCTGCAAAGGAAGAGAGCAGCAATCCCTCCTTTGGCCATCTCTGGTACTGTTAGGAAGAAAGCTCTTCATCTATAGATAAACAAATGCACATAGCAGACACACATGTACTGGAATACTTGCTTTGAGTCATTCTTTCAAACCATTCAGACAACACTTTAAAAAACATGTAAGAATTTGTCCACTGCTAATATCCAAATATCTGCTCAGTAAAAAATTCCACATCCTCAAACATCATCATGTTGAATCACATTAGTTGTAAAATAATGGGGGCTTCTGAATATTCTGTCATGCATGATTTTTCACTTATCAGAATATGTATTCACTTTTCCAGCAAAGCAAAAGAAGAGGTTCAAAGCTAGAATGTTGGAATTGCATTTAGTGGATGCAAATTAGACTATGAATAGTTACTGAGATGAGATTAAAACACATTTGTAATGAGAAAGAAGTGCATAGGCTGGATGAAGGTCTCCACTCTTTGGTCTACTTATTGGCATTATTTCTTATAGCCAGACCACTTCTAAAGACCCTGCTTTTGTAAGAGTGGGTGTTTTCTACCTGCCTTTTAATAAATAGTCTTGTTCTTTATTAACAACATACTTTTCTTAGGGTTACTGAATGTTTTCATTTTAATAAATTAACAGATGTATATTTATATCTTTACTGAGACTTTATATGTTATTCCACCAAAGAAATTATATGCTTTTAAAATGAAATGCATTACCAGAAGAAAAAATATTAGGTTTCCTGTGCATTGTCCTTCCAAATCTGCCATTTATGTGATCATGATGTATCTAAAAAGAGGCCCAGTTTTGCAGTACTTATAATGGTAATAGTAACTTTGAAATCAAAACCTAGCAAGTGAAATTGTATTTACCACCAGAAATAATGTTCAGTTTGACATATTTAAATCAGCAATAGGTAAGTGCCCCATTCCCTCAGTGTAGGAGGGAAATTGTCCCAGTCCCATGTAAATTTTATCTTGTAATTGATGGGGTTTGTTTTGGTAATTAAGCTTGCCAAGAATAACAGAACCTGGCTTCCATGAGTCCTTTTTTTTTTTGGCTGTTCTTATTCTGGCAAATTTTTTGGAAGTTCTTTTGTAATTCTTGGAGAATACCTTCAATAACGTGCCTGTGTGATTAAGAGACACATCTAGGGCTAGACAATTTAATGCATGTCTGGTAGTGCAATCTAGCATGGCTAGAAATTACAGGCAAACAATTACCTGTTACCAGAAAGCAAAGGGAGTGAATAAGAAATTTCCTACTTTCCCCTCCCTTTATTTTATTTCAAACTTTTAATTAACCAAATAAAATATGTCTTTTTGATGTACGATTCTGTGACTTATGCATAGATTTGTATAACTACCACCACATTCAGGATACAGAACAGTTCCATTGCTGTCCAGCTCTCTTGTGCTATATCCCTCCATAGTCACTTTCACCTAATCCATAACTCCTGGCAGCCACTGACCTGTTCTCTATCATTATAGTTTTATCTTTTCAAGAATGTCCTATAAATGGAATCATATGATATGCAACCTTTTCAAATTGTCTCTTTTCATTTAGTATACTGCCTTTGATCCATGTTATGTGTATCAATAGTTCATTTCTTTTTATTGCTGAGTAGTAGTCCATTGTATGGATGTGCCACAGGGGGTTTATCCATTGAAGGATATTTGATTTCCTTCCAGTTTTTGGCAATTATCAATAGAGATGCTATAAACATTAATATATAGGGTTTTGTGTGAATTTACATTTTATTTCTCTAGGATAGTGAGACATAGGATTGCTAGGTCATGTAGTTAAATGTGTATTTAATTTTTTAAAATACTGCCAAACTGTTTCTCAGAGTGGATATATCATTTTACATTTCTATCAGCAATGTATGAGTTCCACTTGTTCTGAATCCTTGTCAACACTTATCCTTGTCAGAAATATTCATCTAATTTTAGCCATTCTAATAGGTGTATAGTTGTATGTCATTATGATTTTAATTTGCATTTCCTTAATAGCTAATTATGCTGAATATCTTTTTATGTGCTTATTAGCCTTCCTTATACTCTCTTTGTGAAGTTTTTGTTCAAATATTTTGCCTCAAAATTGAGATATTTGTTTCTTCAGTATTTGAGAGTTCTTTACATATTCTGGATGCAAGCCATTTATTGAATAAGTGATTTAAAAATATTTTCCATATTTTCTGTAGTCTGTATTCTCTTTTAACTTCCTCAAGAGTATCTTTTGTATAGCAAAAGTTTTTGATATTGATTAAGTCCAATTTATTAATTTTTGTTTAATGGATTGTATGTTTGGTGTCATGTCTAAGAACTCTGCTAAACCCCAAATCAAAAAGACTTTCTTGTCTGTTTTCTTCTAGGAATTTTATAGTTTTATGTTTTACATTTACATCTATGATCCATTTAGAGTTAATTTTTATATAAGGAGTGAAGTTTTGGGTAAAGTTCATTTTTATTTTTGCATATGAATACCTGCATTTTCTAACATCATTTATTGAAATGGCTATCTTTGTATCTTCACAAAAAATCAGTTGGCTATATTTGTGAGGATCTATTTCTATTCTCTATTGATCTATGTGTATATCCTTTTACCAATACTACACTGTCTTGACTACTGTAGCTTTATAGAAATCTTAAGATTGGGTGATGAGATAACTTCAATTTTATTACTATTTCTCAAAGTTGCTTTAACTATTTCAATTCCTTTGCATTTTTAAACATAAATTTCAAAATAAATTTGCATCTACAAAAAAAACTTGCTGGGATTTGACTAGAATTGCATTATATCTGTAGATTAATTTGGGAAGAATTAACACTTAACCCATGAACATGGAATGTCTATTTATTAGGTCTTTTAAAATTATTTTTTTATTTCTTTCATCAGTGTTTGTAGTTCTTGGTAAACAGATCTTGTACATTTTGTTAGATTTATACCTAAGTATTTCATTTTTAGAGCTATTGTAAATGGTCTTGTGTTTTCATTTTGGCTTGCATTGCTTATATACAGAAATACGACTGATTTTGAGTGTTGACTTTTTATGCTGTGAACTTGCTAAACATGAGTTCAAGGAGTTAACTTTTTTTTTTAGATTTCTTGGGATTTCCTATGTAGAGAAACCGGTTATCAGTAAACAAGGATGGGTTTATTTACTTTCCAGTCTGTATTTTACTTAGTCAGACCATTTGCACTACCTAGGATTTCCAGTGTGATGTTGAATAAAAGTAGTGAGAGTAGACACCCTTGACTTGTTTCCAGTCTTATGGGGGAATTTTTCCCTATATGTTGGTGGAGCTCTCACCTACAGTTCCATGAGTGTTAGGGAACTGAATGTTAGGGAACTCCTTTCCTACTTCTTGAGACAGAACTAAAGAGCTTCTCCTCTAGCTCTCTCTTTACACATTAATGCTACTTCTAGATTCAGGCAATCTTATATCCCTGCCAGGTGATAGTAGAAGAAAATGAAATTGTGAACTCATTGTTAGTTTGGTGATAGTTTGAATTCTAGCGTTTGTCCCCAGACTACCTGCTACTCTTTTCCAAGTTTCAAATAGCTGCTTCAGGTATCTGTCCAGGTTTTATAGCTATATCCGTGGAAGAGGCAAGACAGAATATGCTTCCTCCATCTTATCTGTAATCAGAACCTTTTGTATTTTTAAAAAGGAGATTTTTTAAATATATGCTTTTTACTTCTCAAATTTTGGGAGTAATTTTTAGGGGAGCTCTAGGGGGAGATATGTTTTAATTCTGAAAATAGGAAAAGTACTTTGGAAAAAAATTTCTCCCCTTTGCATTTCTTTTTTGTGTGTGTTTGTTGAAGCATGGGGATATATGGGGATTTATAAAAATCTCTCAATATTTAAGCCAAAGTGATATTATAAAGTGCAGGTGGAAAATAGCTTTCTTTTCCTGCCACTTAATGCCAAACAGACACACTCAGAGGGCTTATTCTTTCCTTGTCTTTCAGTCAAATCTTGGGCAGGACTCATTATTCATCTGCTTACTCTTAGAGTAAAAAAAAAAAAAAGTCCTCATTATTTTATTATGTCAAGCCATTTTAGTTCAGAAATTATTATATACATCCCTATATAATAATGAAAACTTCAGTCTGATTTTAAAGTAGAAGCTTTTTCCCTGGGGCTGCTCCAGACCATGATCTTATAGAGACAAAGAGGCTGAATTATCATTTTCTCTGTTTTGCTTACAAGCAATTCTTTTTTTTCTTCCCCACTTATTAGACACCCTTGGCTTCACCAGGTGGAGTTAGAAATGTGGAGAAGAGATAAGGGTCAGGAAAAGTATTACTTGGCTGGCACGATCATGAGTTGACACTGGCCCTAGATGTGGCAAATGTTTGGAATTAAAGTGACTTTTTCTCACTAGCAGGGTTTTCAGACGCTGCTCCCTCACTGAACCTCTCACATACAGCTCCATGACATAGATGATGCTCTGCCTCATATCAGCCTTCAGTGCTGGACTTCCAAAACTCACTCAGGTGGCTCTTTTGGGAAAGATTCATTTAAGATTATTCTAGGCCAGGACATTGGTTCTCTGTATCTCTCTCTTTTTCTTTAATACACATATAGTCCACAGGAAAATCACTCAATTTCCCAAAGCATAGCCCTCTACTCTGCTGCTTCTTGCCCTTTAAATCTCTTGGGGAAGGAGGAGGAAAAGATGGCAGCATGAGTAGGGTGGCAGAAATCTCCTTCCAAGACCATATATATTTTGAAAATATAGCAAATACAACTATTCCTAAAAGAGTGACCAGAAGATACAGTACACCAGCCAGGCTACATCAGTGGGAACCCAATATCTCATGGAAAAGGGTAAGATACAAAGCAGTGACCTGGCAGGACATGAGCACGAGCACTCCCCCCACCCCAGCTCACCAGGGGGAGGAAAAGAATCAGAGTGGGGAGGGAGTGGAAGCACAGGAGTGCTAAATAACCAGCCCTAGTAATCTGCCCCAGGACCACAGACATACATTGCATGGTGCTCTGGATATTAGAGGAGTGGAAAAGCAAAATCTGAGACTAAGACTGTGAACAAATTCCCACAGGCGGCTACCCTGGGACAAAAGAAAAGTAGGCACTCTAAAAGTCTTAAAAGGACAAGGGTTTAACAGGTGGACAAAATCATCCTGGCACACTCAGCCCAGCAGACTGGGAACTTTAAGGAACTTCAGGTGCCCTATACCCTGGTTGGCAACGCAGCTCTGAGATCCCTCACGGTGATAAGCAGCCTGCTGTTCCTTCCTCCCCGCGACACCTGCAAGCAAACCAGATGTCCCTGCCATTGCTGCAGACCAGCTGGAGAGCAGCCCCGCCTACAGCAACCATACAACTTAACACAAAGGCTTCTCCCTGCATGTGGCTAACTGGCCCAGACCCAGCGGCTGTTCCCTGCGCATTGTTGACCCGCACAGACAGAGGAAAAGGACGAGGAGACCGGAAGGCAGGAAGGGGCTTTGCTCTTGTGGCAGAACACACGCTGCTTTCCTGCAACCTCCGCCAGTGCTATAGGCCAACCTAAGGGCTGCCCTGCTCATGGCAACTCAGGGGATTAACACTGAGTCTGCTCCCTGCGTCTGGTTGACTGGCACAGACAGTGGAGAGAGGTGCGGACACTGGCAGGCACGAAGGGGCCTTGTTCTCATGACAGAACACATGCTGCTGACTTGCAACACCCACCAGTGCTATAGGCCAACCTGAGGGCCACCCCACCCATGGCAGCTTGGAGGATTAACCCAGAGGCTGCTGCCTGCATGAAGCTGACCGGCACACAGCGGAGATGGGCGCAGAGACCGGGAGGCACAAAGGGACTTAGCTCTTGTGGCAGAACATGGGCTGCTGGCCTGCGACCCCCACCTGTGCCCTAGGCCATCTTGAAGGTCACCCCACCCATGGCAGCTTAGGGAATTAACCCAGAGGCTGATCCCTGTACACGGTTAACCAGCACAGACAGCAGAGACAGGCAAGGCAACCGACAAGCTATAAGGGACTTTGTTCTCCCAGCTGACAAATGCGGCACTCCCTGGCGACCATACCCATCAGCATGAAAAGGCAGAGAATGTTGTTCAATCCAAAATCCCTCAAACAGAGAGAGGGCTTGGTGAGACTGAAATCACCAATCTTTCTGAAAAAGAATTCAAAATAAAAATCATAAGCATGCTGATGGAGCTACAGAGAAATATTTAAGAGCTAAGGGATGAATTTAGGAGGGAGATAACAGAAACGAAACAAACAATGGAGGGATTTAAGAGAAGACTAACGAGGTGGAAGAGACTGTTAATGGAATAAAAATCAGAGAACAGAAATACAGAGAAGCTGAGGTAGTAGGAGATAAAAGGATCTCTAGGAATGAAAGAATATTAAGAGAACTGTGTGACCAATCCAAACAGAACAATATTCGCATTATAGGGGTACCAGAAGAAGAAGAGAGAGGAAAAGGGATAGGAAGTTTCTTTGAAGAAATGATTGCTGAAAATTTCCCCAAGCTGGGGAAGGAAATAGTCTTTCAGATCATGAAAGCCCACAGATCTCCCAACACAAGGGACCCAAGGAGGACAACACCAAGACATATAATAATTAGAATGGCAAAGATCAAAGACAAGGACAGAGTATTAAAGGCAGCCGGAGAGAGAAAAAAGATTGCCTACAAAGGAAAACCCATCAGGCTATCATCAGACTTCTCAACAGAAACCTTACAGGCCAGAAGAGAATGGCATAATATATTCAATGCAATGAAACAGAAGGACCTTGAACCAAGAGTACTGTATGAGCAAGATTATCATTTAAATTTGAAGGAGGGGTTAAAAAATTCCCAGATAAGCAAAAGTTGAGGTAATTTACCTCCCAGAAACCATCTCTACAATGTATTTTAAAGGGACTTCTCCAGATGAAAATATGCCTAAGGCTAAATAACTGACACCAGAGAAAATAAAACCACAGCAAAGGAGGTAGACCAACTAAACACTAACTAAATGCAAAATAAAATCAGCTATCCACAAAGTTAGTCAAGGGAAACACAAAGAGAACAGAATAAAACACCTAACATATAAAGAGTGGAGGAGGAAGAAAAAGAAGGGAGAGAAATAAAGAATCATCATACTGTGTTTATAATAGCATAATAAGTGAGTTAAGTGGTTAGATGGTTAGATAGTAAAGAAGCTGCACTAGAACCTTTGGTAACCACGAATCCAAAGCCTGCAATGGCAATAAGTACATATCTACCAATAATCACCCTAAAGGTAAATGGACTGAATGCACCAGTCAAAAGACACAGAGTTATAGAATGGATAAAAAAGCAAGACCCATCTATAAGCTGTCTACAAGAGACTCACTTCAAACCCAAAGACATACACAGACCAAAAGTGAAGGGATGGAAAAAGATATTTCATCCAAACAATAGGGAGAAAAAAGCAGGAGTTACAGTACTTGTATCAGACAAAATAGACTTCAAAACAAAGAAAATCGCAAGAGACAAAGAAGGACATTACATAAAGATAAAGGAGTCAGTCCAACAAGAGGATATAACCATTATAAGTATGAACCCAACACAGGATCACCTACATATGTGAAACAAATACTAACAGAATTAAAGGAGGAAATAGAATACAATGCATTTATTTTAGGTAACTTCAACACCCCACACACTCCAAAGGACAGATCAGCCAGACAGAAAATAAGAACACAGAGGCACTGAATAACACATTAGAACAGATGGACCTAACAGACATCTATAGAACATTCCACCCAAAAGCAGCAGGATACGCATTCTTCTTAAGTGCACAGGGAACATTTTCCAGAATAGACCACATGCTATGCCACAAAAAAAGCCTCAGTAAATTCAAAAAGATTGAAATTGTACCAACCAACTTCTCAGATCACAAAGGTTTAAAACTAGAAATAAATTGTACAAAGAAAACAAAAGGCTTACAAACACATGGAGACTTAACAACATGCTCCTACATAATCAGTGGATCAATGACCAAATTAAAATAGACATCAAGCAATATATGGATACAAATGAAAACAACAGCACAATGCCCCAACTTCTGTGGGATGCAGCAAAGGGAGTTCTAAGAGGAAAGTATATAGCAATCTAGTTCTATTTAAAGAAGGAAGAACAATCCCAAATGAATAGTCTAAATTCACAATTATTGAAATTGGAAAAAGAAGAACAAACGAGGCCTAAAGTCAGCAGAAGGAGGGAGATAATAAAGATCAGAGGATAAATAAATAAAATGGAGAAGAAAAAACCAACAGAAAAAATTAATGAAACCAAGAGTTTCATAAACAAAATAGATAAACCCCTAGCCAGACGTATTGAGAAAAAAAGAGAATCTACACATATAAACAGAATCAGAAATGAGAAAGGAAAAATCACTACAGAAACCACAGAAATACAAAGAATTAATAGAGAATACTATGAAAAACTATATGCTAGCAAACTGGGTAACGTAGAAGAAATGGACAACTTTCTAGAAAAATACAACCTTCCAAGACTACCCAGGAAGAAACAGAAAATCTAAATAGACCAATTACCAGCAATGAAATTCAACTGGTAATCAAAAAACTACCCAAGGACAAAACTCCTGGGACAGATGGATTCACTGCTGATTTTATCAAACATTTAGAGGAGACATAATACCCATTCTCCTTAAAGTTTTCCAAAAATTAGAAGAGGAGGGAATACTTCCAAACTCATTCTATGAAGCCAGCATCATTCTAATACCAAAACCAGGCAAAGACACCATGAACAGAGAAAACTACAGACCAATATCCCTGATGAACATAGATGCAAAAATACTCAACAAAGTATTAGCAAACGAAATTCAAAAATATATCAAGAGGATCATACACCATCATCAAGTGGGATTCATCCCAGGGATACAAGGATGGTACAACACTCAAAAATCTATCATCATCATCCACTACATCAACAAAAAGAAGGACAAAAATCACATGATCACCTCCATAGATGCTGAAAAAGCATTTGACAAAATTCAACATCCATTCATGATAAAAACTCTCAACAAAATGGGTATAGATGGCAAGTACCTCAACATAATAAAGGCCATATATGACAAACCAACAGCCAACATCATACTTAACAGCGAGAAGCTGAAAGCTTTTCCTCTAAGATCAGGCACAAGACAAGAATGCCTACTCTCTCCGCTTTTATTCAACATAGTACTGGAATTCCTAGCCATAGCCAATCAGACAACACAAAGAAATGAAAGGCATCCAGATTGGTAAGAAAGAAGTCAAACTGTCACTGTTTGCAGAAGGCATGATATTGTACATAAGAAACCCTAAAGAATACACCCAAAACTACTAGAACTAATTTCTGAATTCAGCAAAGTTGCAGGATACAAAATTAATACACAGAAATCTGTTGTATTCCTATACACTTACTATGAACTAACAGAAAGAGAAATCAGGAAAACAATTCCATTCCCATATCCATCAAAAAGAATAAAATACCTATGGGAGAATATATTTGTAAATGATATATCTGACAAGGGGTTAACACCCAAAATATATAAAGAACTCATACGCCTCAACACCCAAAAAAGCAAATAAGCCTATTAAAAAATGTGTGGAGGATATGAACAGACACTTCCCAAAGAAGAAATTCAGATGGCCTACAAGCACATGAAAAGATGCTCCACATTGCTAATTATCAGGGAAATGCAAATTAAAACCACAATGAGATATCACTTCACACCAGTTAGGATGGCCAACATAGAAAAAACTAGGAACAATAAATACTGGCAAGGATGTGGAGAAAGGGGAACCCTCTTACACTGCTGGTGGGAATGTAAACTAGCTCAACTGTTGTGGAAAGCAGTATGGAGGTTCCTCAAAAAACTAAAAATAGAAATACCATTTGACCCAGGAATTCCACTCCTAAGAATTTACCCTAAGAATGCAGGATTCCAGTTTCAAAAAGACATATGCGCCCCTATGTTTATCACAGCAATATTTACAATAGCCAAGAAATGGAAGCAACCTAAGTGTCCATCAGTAGATGAATGGATAAAGAAGAAGTGGTACATATACACAATGGAATATTACTCAGCCATAAGAAGAAAACAAATCCTACCATTTGCAACAACATGGGTGGAGATAGAGGGTATTATGCTGAGTGAAATAAGTCAGGTGGACAAAGACAAGTACCAAATTATTTCACTCATCTGTGGAGTATAAGAGCAAAGAAAAAACTGAAGGGACAAAACAGCAGCAGACTCAAAGAACCCAAGAATGGACTAACAGTTGCCAAAGGGAAAGTGACTGAGGGGGCTGGGGGGGGTGGGAAGAGAGGGAGAAGGGGAATAAGGGTCATTACTATTAGCACACATAAAAACATAGTTGGGGGCACGGGGAAGGCAGTATAGCACTGCGAAGACAAGTAGTGACTCTATAGCATCTTAGTATGCTGAAGGACAGTGACTGTAATGGGGTATGTGGTGGGGACTTGATAATGAGGGGAATCTAGTAACCACAGTGTTGCTCATGTATATTAATGATACAAAAAAAATAAAAAATAAAAATAACTAAATATATCTCTTGGGTATGAGTGAGACCACAGTCTACTGTATCACCTAAGTTATTCAAATATTCTTGAATCTTTCTGGATTAGCTCCACACCTGGTGGGTCTCAGAGCATATCAACAATTCTCTCCAAAGAAAGACTGCAAGTTTGTAATAACTTTTCTCAGACTCTAAAACCTATTTTATAGGGTGGAGGTTAATGGGAGGGTCACAAAGTGGTTCTTTACCACCATCTTTACAAGTCCTATGTGTATAGTGTAGCAGCTTACCTTGGAATGTGAGTAGGTGGCCTGACCAAAACCAAGAAAGAATGAGTCTCTTTTTAACCTCCTATTACATGTATTTAATCCCTTTTATCTTTGCATGATTGAACGCGTATGTGTTAGCTGGAAGAAGATAAATCATATATCAAATGTAGGTGACTTAGCAGAGAAGCAGACTAGTTGAATACATATAACAGTGCTAGTTAGATTCTTTACCATGTATTTTTTATTTTAATGGCCCCAACAGTGAAGATTTTCTACATGCATTATCTTTAGGATTGATGTTATTGCATAAGAGAAAAAAAGTAATTTCTCTATTTTAAGTTTTAGAATTTGGAGGTTTCAGCCTTTTGTATCACTTACATAGTGGTTGAATGTCTGTTGATACAAAAATGATTTTCCACCATACAGAGAGGCAGGGGAGTAAAACTCCACAAGCAAGGGAGACATAAAAAATATGTTGAAGAAGGTAAGGGGATTCTTACATGTTTACCTTGATCCAGTCTGGGTCAGGAGAGAAATTATAGATAGGCTTTGGGGACCCAAGAACTAAAATTTGTCTTTCTCTATAGGATGACCATAGGAAATGCTATCCATTTTTCAGAGATCCCACATCCAGGACAGAGCAGAAGTTGGAATAGGAAAGGAAAAGGGTAGGGAACGACAGAGAAAACACCTGAAACATGCCCCTGAACTTTAGTGGTCTAGGAGAACATTCAACATTTTTCCATGATTATGAGAGGGAAGGGAGGCCAACAGCCCAAGAGAGACCTTGGAGAAACAAATTATGTGGCTCTGAGCACTGGAGGCCATATAAAGCCACGAATGTCGGTAGCTTCTAGAAACAGTATATTCAGGAGCAGTGACCAAGACCAGGGAAGACATATTAAACCTCAGCAAGAACATCAGGTGATACTATGGATTTGACAGGTGCCCATTCCCTCCAACATCTGGAATACCATGGTGTTCTGAGGCTCTTCCAAAATCAAATACCACTTAAGAAGAAGGGAAGGACAAGCAGAAAGTGAAACTCTTGTATTAACTGAATTGTTAAAAATAAGGATACTAAGTTTTAAATCAGAAATCTCTCAAATAGGCTTGATTAAGGTTTCCACAGCTGAACTGGATCCAGTTTTGCACAACTGAGGCTTAAACTGAATTAAAATCCATTATATACCTGTTTACTTACCCCTAACTTGTGAAAATTTGAGAGTAGAGCCCAATTTTAACGGGTTATTTTATCCATAGGACCTAGTAAAATGCCCAGAATAAGGTAAAAATTGAGTTAGCAGATATTGTATTAAATTAATATGAAAGAAATGGGCAGAAGATCTGAATGCACCTTCTTTCAAAGAAGATACACCGATGGCCAATATGCACATGAAAAGATGCTCGACATCCCTAATCATTAGGGAAATGTAAATCAAAACGACAGTGAATTATCATCTAACAACAGTCAGAATGGCAACTGTCCAAAACACAAGAAATAACAAGTGTTGGTGATGATGTAGAGAAATGGGAGCCCTCCTCCCCCAATGGTGGGAATGTAAATTGGTCCATCCACTTTGGAAAACCTATAGAGGTTCCTTAAAAAAACAAAAAATAATACCATATGGCCCAGCAATTCTCCCCAAAGAAAACAAAATCATTAATTTGAAAAGATACATGCACACCTATGTTGATTGCTGCTTTATTTACAATAGCCAAAATCTGGAAGCCCATCAATAGATGAGTGGGTAAAGAAGATGGGTACATACACACAGTGGAATATTAGCCATAAAAAGAAGGAAATCCTGCCATTTGTGATCACATGGATGGACCTGGAGGGTATTCTGCTAAGTGCTATAAGTCAGACAGAAATACAAATATTATATCATTTCACTTATATGTGGAATCTAACAAACAAAACAAATGAAAAAGAAATAGCCCCATAAATTCTGACAACAGACTATTGGTTACCATAGGGGAAGAGAATAGGGGAAGAAGTTGGGGGGATGGGTGAAATAGGTGAAGCAGATCAAGCAGTACAATCTTCAAATTATAAAATAAATTAGCCACAGGATTGGAAGTATAGCATCGAAAATATAACCGATAATATTGTACTATCTTGGTATAGTCGCAGGGGCTTACTACAACTTAATGTAGTGAGTATTTAGTAATGTATATAATTGTCAAATCACTATGTTATAAATCTGAAACCAATATGTTATTGTATATCAACTATATTCCAATGAAAAATAAATAATATGAAAGAAATAAAACTCTCAGTTTGTGAACTGGTTCGTTATCCCTGTCCTAGTAAATAAAATCGCTACCACTTAATGAAATCTTCAGCTATCCAGTTCCTTTTCCTCTGACAAATGAGCTTCTGTAAAAATTTGTGATACTTCTTTTTTTTTGTATCTTTGCCAATCTATTGTTTTCAGATGAGAGTCACTCTCATGGCTCATCCCTCTCTCCTTTTATAAAAAACTTAACAAAAACATGCAGAGGTGGAAACAGGAGTCAAAAGAGAAAGCCACACACTAGGAAAAGGTCTCTGATAAAGGGAAAGGACAGTAATTCATTGCTGTAAAGTCTCTCTTAAAAACACATTTCTACTATAACATTCTTCCATTAGCATTAGGAAAGAGTGTTCACATATAGAGAAATGGACCTCTCCTAGATGCCTCTAAGCAATCTACAAAACTTTTCTGTCATGTCAGGAAACCATTTTTCAATGCCATTTATTAGTGATTTGCACCTCAACTGTTATCTCTTTTTTAATTAATCATTTATGGTCTATAATATTAACAAAATAATAGTTTAAAGTGTGTAACAGTGGTTCAACATTTATAAATTGAAAAATACTCAGTATTAAAAGTGTAGGTTACCATATGTCACCATATCAAGTTATTAAAATATCATTGACATTCTCCATGCTGTACCTTTCATCCCTGTGACATTACAACTGGAAGTTTGTACCACTTAATTCCCTTCACCTTTGCCTCCTCTCTCCCCTCTGGCAACTGACACTTTGTTCTCTGTATATGTGAGTCTGTTTCTGAGTTTTTGTTTGTTTTGTTTCTTAGATTCCACATATAAGTGAAATGATAAAGTATTTATCTTTGTCTGTCTGACTTATTCTATTTAGTATAATACCCTTTAGGTCCATCCACATTGTTGTAAATGGCAAATTTTCCTTATTTTTTATGGTTATAGTCCACTGTATATACATACCACATCTTCTTTATCTGTTCATTTACAGATGGACACTTAGGTTGCACCCATATCTTGGCTATTGCAAATAGTGCCATAATAAACATGGGAGTGCATATTATCTTTTAGAGTTAGTATTTTTGTTTTCTATGGTTAAGTACCCACAGGTTGAATAACTGAGTCATATGATATTTTTAGCTTTTTGAGGAAACTCTGTACTGTTTTCCATAGTAGCTACAGCAGTTTACACTCTTGACAACCGTTTATAAGATTCCCTTTTCTAAGATTTTTGTCTTATTAGGAAAAAGTCTAAATGAGCTGGTTTTCAATGAGGAAATTGCACTTCTTTATGATAAACAAAACAAGAACAAAACCACTGTAGTTCATAGAAAACACAAGAGTAGATTACAGAAGTGATCATTTTTAGTATTTTGTTTTTTTTTTTTTACTTTTCTGCCTTTGAAACTGTAGGTTTATAATAGGATACTGCTTAGATGAGATGGACAGGTGTTTCCTGATGATGAGAACAGAAAGGTAATTCTTTTCTATAGTAAGAAGAAGTATAAACAATAATGAAAATATGAGCCCTAGGGCTAGACTGCCATGGTCGGAAGCCCAGTTCCTCTTCTAATTATGTGACCTTAAGCAACTGAAACACTCTCATAATATTTGAGTTTCCTTATGGGTACCATGGGGAAAATAATGTATTTATGTCAAAGAGTTGTGAGGATTGAATGAGTTAATAAGTATAAAGCAATTAGAACAGAGCTTGGCACATTGTAAGCACTAAACAATGCTAGTTATTTTGAGTAATTACTGATGATTGGATTTCATTATTGTGCCCTAGAAGTAACCCCCATATTCAGTTATTCTTGCTATATGTTATTGCCAGAAAGGATAATTTAAGATCAGCACTCTGAAATCCAAATCACCCACCCAAAGAGATGTCCAGTGATATTTAATTGGTTTATATTTATATTGGATATTAACCAATAGTTCAGCACAGCAAGAGAAGTCATTTACTTACCCCATTTACTTACAGAAAACTTATCTCAAAAAGTACGTGTATCCTATGCTTTCCCAAATTAGACATCATCTTTATAATGAGTCATTATAATTGATGACTTTCTATTAGTCTGAGAGATGATTGGCAATTCCTACCTAAAAATTTCCAGGCTAGAATTATTGTGGTATGCCATATAGATGCAGAAATTTGAGGCTTTGATTAGCATTCATCCATCTTTGGCTTGACACTAGACCTGTTATCAGAGGAAAATGTTGGCATTGCATGTGAGTAATCTCTTGGCCATCCAAGTGAGGTGGCCCTTCATTGAGATATATGTCTTGATTAGATTTTTCATAAGAAAATGTTAACTTTACTTTCTGCCTAGTTGGTTGTTAAATATGTAACAGAATATTTGCAGTGAATGCTCCTGGGGAATGTTCTTTGAACTTTTGATGACCAACTGTTTTTCACAAAGAAAATTCATTTGTGATAATATTTGTGAAAATTATGTAAAGAATATGATGTCTTCAAGATAGGCCACATTTTCCTCTTAAATCAAGTAATAACAACAATAGTAGGGTACTAACATTGTACTGTCTGGAGTCATTATAAAACTGCTTTTATTGAATAGCATTTCACCAAATTCATGATTTTGTCTACTGCAGGTTCATTGTTAAAGCCGTGTCCACTAAAGGAGAACACTGGAAAAAGTATTCTCAGGTTTCTCAGAGAAAATTAAGATTCCTCCATTATAACAAATCTTTTCTAAAAAAAAAAGTTATTATCTAAAAAAATAACTGGCCAAGATTCCTAAGGCCACTAGGAATCTTACTGTTCCTAGCAACTTTTAAGGTACTGTCTTTACTGTCTTTGTAAACCTATATCAGATCATACACAGAAAGTAGATATTTATATCTGCTTGGTGTGCTAAGGAAAAGAAGAAGGCTGCTTATGGGCAGAGGTAGCCAGCCCAGAATTGGATCATTTCTTCACTGAGAGCCAAGAGTTTAGTACATTTTCATACACAAGAACTATTATTCATGGCATACCATTTGGAACTCTCTGCTCTGTGGTATACATTTATATGATATTCTTTCAAATTGTATGAATGATTGAAATTAGCCTTAAAATCCTTGAGGAAGGAGGCAGGAAATAAAAAATAATCAAATAATTGATCAAAAGCAGAGTTGTGGCAGGACAACTCCTGGGGAATGCTCCTGGGGAAGTACCAAGATTATAGAAATGCAGAGCAGACCTTCAGTGGCAGACAGGCCATCAGCATTTTGCAGAGTACCCTGAGTAGAAGGAAAGCTCTTTAACAATCCTGTGACTTGATGCAGAAGAGTGAACTTGGGTCCAAAGCCCAGACAAAACCTAAGAAATATCTGAGTTGCAAGGGCCGTGATATCATATGACAAGACAGTTCTCAGTGCCTCTTGGTAGGGAATAGAAGATTGGGAAGATAAAGAAGATTTTCAGAAACTGTGAATCATAAGGAGAAACACACTTTGCAACCTACCTACTTAGGTATAATGAGATAAAAGTTTTTACAAGTGGATTAGGGAGGAACTAGAAACTGATATCAGATACCTACTGTAACTAACATGATATTAACTTGAAAATCTATGCTTGAATCAATGTTTAGTAAAATGTATATAGTATTCAGTGTATTTTAGTCATTTAAAGTTAATTGTTTTTTATTGTTATTATCTTTAAGTCTAAAACTGAAGGATCTTTCACTCTTTTAATGCAAGCTTTTTAAATTTGGAATGGAACAAAGTCAGGTCATTTGTACTCTTAGAAAATGTTGTTTGAATACGGCTTATCTTCCCTTCTGGAGGTGCTATGTAACATAATTGCAGCAAATAGATTCTGCCATCTATATGCTGACAACTCCCATATTGACATCTTGAGCCAGATAAAACTCTAAATTTGTATATTCAGTTTCCCACTCAACATCTTGATGTAGCTGTCTTTTAGACATTCTAATTTCAAAGTGTCCAAAAATGATCTCTAGATCTTGGCCTCACACCTCTGCCACCCAGAGCCTTTGTTATCTTAGTTGATAAATGTATCTTTCCAGTTCCTCAGGTCCCAAACATTATGAGTCTGTTTGACTCCTTATTCTCCATTATATTCAGCCCACCAGGAAACCTTGTCAGCTTTTCATTTAAAATATATCCAGATTTTAACCACTTTACTCTGCTTCCTCCATCACCACCCTGGCCCAAGATATGCCCATCTCCCACTAGATAGCTGCAAGAGCCCTAACTTGTCTTCTTGCTGCTGCTCTTGCTCCTTTACAATCTATTTTCAACATAGCAACAGAGTAATCCTTTAGCCTGGAAGTCAGATCATATGATTCTTTATTAGTATTACATTATATTTATGTAAACTTCTAGAACAGTGCCTGGTATATATTCTCTGCCTATTACTGAACACATGAATACCCCTTCTTAGAAGAGAACAGATACTTATAGAAAGTAATTTACTTGCTCAATATCATAGAGAGTAGCAGAATTTAACCAGGTCTTTGAACTCCATTGTATTATTCTTTTCACCATCCTATGCTTCCTGCTAGGCATGTTGGCAAAATCCTCAGGGTGGATATGAGTTTTTTTCTGAGGAAGAACGTTGTACTGATGGGCAGGAGTCTGAGTTCAAGTCCTGATTTTGCCCCTAAGTGGGCAGAATCTAAGTACCACAGTTTTTGGCTTACAGAAGGTAGTTGAACTAGATAGTCCCTAAGGTCCATTGTAGAACCAAAAAGTCCAGTGTTACTGTAAGTTTCCCAAGTTTTCAACATCAGTTCAACTAAAGAGTCCCTTGGTGGTGTCCAATGAACAAGGTAACCTACCACGTATGCTAATCTGCTTAGATTCCCAGGGACAGCCAGATCTAGTAACCTTGTTAAGTGGGGCAAAGCTTCCCAGAGCTGCTTTTAACTGGTGACATCTGGCTCAGCTGGCACTCTCAGTGGTGATATATGCAAGTAGTTGTTTTAGTAAAGCTAAGTGTGACATCTATCCATCTATTTATTTATTTTATGTCTTAACTATGTGAAACCAAGCCCACATCCAAATTATTGGTGTGATGACTTAGGTTAATAATAAGGCTTTGTGTGGTTTTTCTAGCTCCTTAGGTTAGAACTCCCTGTGTGTGTGTGTATTTGTGTTTATTTCTCTATCTAAAATACATGTTTCTGTCTCAAAAATACACTTTCCTAGCCCCAATCATCTCTTTATTCCACCAAGCCAGTTTTCCTATGGTTCCTCTTAATTTCCCTTTTTCTTTTCTTAATTATTTTTTGTCTTTCTTCCTTCCTTCCTCCCTCCCTCCCCTCTCATTCCCTCCCACCGTCCCTCCCTCCCTCTTTCTTTCTTTCTTTCTCTCCTTTCTTTTCTCTCTCTTCTTTCTTTTTCCCTTTCTCTCTGTCTTTCCTCCTTCTTATTTTCTCCTAAGTACTTTTGCTCAAACGTCTTTCCTTAGCAGGACCTTCCTTTGCCTTTCTAACAATCCTAACTCATCATCATTTTAAGGTAGAATTTATTTATGTGAAACTTTCTCTGCCTGCTGTACTTGACTCAGAGGTGAAATTTTCTCCTTGATTCCAGAAGTTATGGTTCTATTTATAACCATTAATAATTTATTTGCAGTATTTGATGGTTTCCATGTTGGCAATTTTCTGTAGTAATATATTTTTGGCACTCAATGGATTGCAAACTTCTTGAGTGTACTGACTTGCTTTCCAGATTCCTTGGATCCTCCTTTTCATGTGTTAGTACAGGCTTGGGTAGGGAGAAGGGGAGCTCCCTTTTCTGTGTTTCAATGACTATTGCTTCATAACAATCCTAAAACTCAGTGCTTAAAACAACCATTTTATTTTATTCATGGCTTTGGGGTTGAGGAAGTTGGGAATGGCTCGGCTGGTGGTTTGTTTCTCATCCCTTTGATGTCAGCTAGTGCAGATAGGGTTGGAGGATTTACTTCTAAGATGACTTCTTCACTCATACATTAGATGCTTTGATGTTCCTTGGCCTGTCTCTCTCTTCTTGGCATCTCTTCCTCCAAGGTCTCCCAGTGTGGCTTGGGCTTCTCATAGCACTGCTCTCTTGAGGGAATCATGCTTCTTGCGTGATGATTGGCTTCCAAGAGGAAGAAGTCAGTAGCTGCCAGGCCAGTTAAGAGGTATGCCTGGAACTGGCACAGTAACATTTTAGCCCTATTCTTCAATTGGTCAGAGCAGTCACAAGGCTTCCCAGATTCAAGGTGGGTGGAGAAATGGGCTCCAGTTCTTGAAGGAAATGTGAAAAGGTTACATTTGCAGGAGAAGATACAGGATGGGAATTATTGTTAAGGCCATTTTTGAAAAATTTAATCTGACTCAATCTGTAAATTTAATAGTTTAATTTTAGACATACATTTAAATAAAATGTATAGTATATAAGTTGACAAGTCAAAAGTGAGAATGTGGAAAATGAATGCTATTTTAAACCAACCAATCAATAAAAGGACAAATGTGTAGACTAAAATTTTATTAAAATGACTTGCAGAAATAGGTCCTGGTCTAAGGTTCTGTAGTCTACCTGATGACTATGAGATTCTAAGGTTCTGTGGTCTACCTGATGACTCTGAAATAATATGCTACTGGTACCACGGTGGACTCTGTCCTCTGCTTAGGTTGAATGTAGTAATCACCAATTCTATTGCAGCAGCTCTTGCTGTGTCAAGTGTAGTAATGCATAGTCATGGCATTCTCTGTAAATAGCCTGGAATTTAGTTTAAAGTCCACCTTTTATTAAAATGGCACTCATGGCTTTTCTAGCTTAGCTCTCCAGTATCAAATATCATCAATTCCAATCTTAAAGTGTTCTTTTCAGTTCTACAGATTAACTGATAAAACCAAAAGAAATTATATTTTATTTATTCACTTTATTATTATTAAAGATATATTTTAAACATATGCTATATTTAAAATGCCTTGTGTGCCATGCAGGTTTAAAGATAAATTTTGGTTAAATTGAATAGATTAAGATCCTAGTTGATTACATCTAAGCTTATAGTCTTGTGTATGTCTGTGTGTATTTATTTGTATTAGGATTTGAATGATTTTGTTGATGTAGGCTACATAGAGAATTTAGATGGTCTTCTGAAAGTTTTAAGGTTTGGTATTATCTCATTGGGTCCTATCATCACCTACTAAACTGGAAATTCTTTAAGGTCAACACCATGTCTTATCCATCTCTTTTTTCCTATAGCAAGAGTACATGGCATATTTTATGTACCCAATAAATGTTTCATACTAAATCTTCTCCAGTGGAGTTTCTGTGCAAATGGAACTGCTGGTAAATTAGTTCTGATTTGACTACACTAGGAATTGAAGTCAAAACAGGTTACTCCAACTTCCCAGAAACTTGAGGAAAACTTCTGGCCCCTTAGGATTCTTTGTCCAATTGTATTTTGGGTGAATCTTTCTTACCTAAGTCACCCCCATATGCTTCCCTACAATTCATACTGGCTTTACCTGCCGTCTTAGGAACTGCTGCTAATAAAATCCTGTCCAAAGTTTTTGAAATAAAATACCCTTTACTGAAACATTACTGGATATGGAATGAATCAGAAACATGTGGATTAAATATCCCTGAAAATTTCTTTGGTTATAAAAATTAAGGAGAAAAAGTGCTTGGCCAGATGCATTGTGGGTGATGCCAAACCCAAACTGTTTTAAAAATGTATGTGCTGGTTAGATAAAAAAACAAACAAGTTTTATTTCCCCTTTGCCTTGTAAAACAAACCTCACACTCTGTAAAAATCAGGTCAGCTTGCAGTCAGGTTTTATAAAGGTTTTTGAGAAGTCTATGTTTTCCTCCTTGGCTTGATCATTGGAGGCAAATAGCTATATAGATATATGCTCCTGAACATGCAAATAAGCAATGCTGATGTTTCTCGATATATTTCAATGATTTGAGTGGTGTAAGATGTATCTGTAACATTTATTTGATTTCTGAATGTTAACTGAGGATTTTGTCTAAGTTACTGCATAAGAGAAGCAGTTGACTTAAACTATTTAGAATATTCAAAAATTTTGACATGATATACATATGTAAAAAGGAGAAAATGCCTTTATTATTCAAACAACAAAATTGAAAGTAATTTAGGCTACAGACCCCCTCAGTGAAAGGAACTGTTTTAGGGTCAAAATAAATTTCATTGTAATGGTTATCATTCTTCTCATCCTCTCCATCAAAAATCATCCAATAATTGGTCAAACATCTATGTCCCTGTACCCAGCACAATTTAAATAGAACCATGAGGTCGTGGTCCCTGGTAATTAGACAGACATGGTTATGTATGCCCTAGTACAGCAAAGAACGACATTAAGAAATAAATGGGCAACATAACATGTAGTTGCTCTCACACTAAACTGTGTATAAGTATCACCCAGAGAGGTAATTAAAAATACAGTTTGCAAAAGTTTCCTCCCTTGCCCAGAGGTTTTGACCTGCATCAAGGGCCAGAAATCTGCATTTTCAACAAGAATCCCAATTGATTCTGATGAAGATCATTCAAATAGCACAAACATGGATTTAGAAGTGAGAAAAGAAAATGTATTGAGATTGATATTAAGAAGAAGAACTGAGGAAATTCTACCCCAAGACAGGGAGACAGGGACAGTTACACAACCTAATGAACAGTTTCTGTAGATGCTATTTTAAAACTATAATTATGAATTTCTAGAAATACATTTATTCATTGAATAAATATTTATGAAATGCCAGGTAAGTTCTGAAAAAGTAAAAACACAAATCCATGCTTTTGTAAATATTACATTCTTACTGGGGGACACATTCTGTAAAAATAAATAAATAAATAAAATAACGTATATCAGTTAGTAATAAGTGTCAAGTTGAAAAACAAAATGGGGAGGGGGTTGAAATTTAGGAAGAGTGGAGAGGAAAGGTCTTATTAAGAAGGTGATATTTGAGTAACACTTAAAGGGTGCTAGGGAACAGTCACTGGAATACCCTGAAGGGGAATGCTTCCAGGCTGAGGGAACAGCGATCTCCACGGCCTGGCAGTGGAAGCATGGTTGGCAGAGCTGGGACGTGTGGGCCAGGAGAGTGGGAGGCAAACAGGTGAGAGCTAAACAGGAGGGGTCTGAGCACATCACGGATTTTGGCTTCTCCTCAGACTGATATGGGATGCCATTAGAAGTTTTAAGCAAAGGCAAGACTTACACAGAATGTTTCCATTGTAAATGGAATGGAAATAAAATGCCAGTTCAGCTATTCACTTGATAGCCCCTGCAGAGCTAGTAGAGTGCAGTATTTGTGTTGTGAGGATGTTTGGGTGGATGGTGGTTGGACGATGGAAAAGGCTTGATGAAATGTGAAAGACCTGACCCGCATCCTCACATTATACTATAGTATACCTAGGGATTATAAATCATTTAGAACCTGAACAGTTATTATCCAAACTAGTCAATATTTGCCTCAATTTTTAGGGTTCCTCTAAGCATGTAAATACGGGGCATTCTCATTTAAGCATGAAGGAAATGAGAATTTGGTTAAGTTGGAAATGTATCTGAAATCTATGGATTAAAGTAGAGTGTATACATCTGTGGTGGGTGAAATCTTCCATTTTCATTTCCAAAGGTCTAGGGTTTTAAATGAATGTAATACCTGATATATAACATTAAGAACAATAAATCAGAATTGCTAAATTTCCAAAGCTAAGGAACCCAAGAAGATGCAAATAAATCATGTAAAATATCTGGGACTAACAGAATGTCTTTGCAGTCACTAATAAATTATAGTTGATGTTTCAGATTATAGGGCTAAGGGGTATTTGTTTCCCAGTTTGCCAAGATGCAGCTGGGCTAATAGGAAACATGCTGATACTTCAAATGAATAGACAGTGCTGTTGTTGAAATGAGACTCAATACACAAACAGGAACTGATGGCAGTTTGGTTAGGTGGTGGTCCTGTGTATGTTGTTGCCTGATTTCATCCTTTGTTGGCAACATCTTCGATCTCATCTTCCTTTTAATTAACAATGCTAAGTAACCAGTTTGACTAAATTTTTCTATCAAAGAACTGATCTGTCATTCATTATAAAAAATGTATATCTTCAAATATTTGTTCACGACTGATAGATATTTTTTCCTGGGCACTGACTCTTGGATTATTTAAATCCACATTATGTCTATTTTTAAGAAAATGAAATTAAAGATGCTTTCCACATTTTGTAGGTTCCTGGATACTAAAGTTACTGGAAACTACTTAACATTACTCTAGCTCAAGAAATATTAAAATAATATTTAACATAATTTTACAAAGGGTCATAAGAATAATAAATAGTGAATATTTGGAAATCAAATATTAGAGTATAAGGATTAGGTTCATTTTCAAGATTGGGAAATTAGGTTAGTTGACTTGTCCCATTTCACATAGCTATCCAGTATTGGAGCTAGGTCAAGTCCAGTTTATCTCACTTTCAGCATCAGGCTCTGGAATGTTCTACAAGATCAGAGCTTTAACAAGAGTTATCTAAGAATGGGTGGATGCTATCTGTGATTCATTGCTGAAACCTCCTAGACTCAAGATAAAGTTATCTGTCCAGCTGCACACACATATTTAATATAAAATAGGGTCATAGAATGTTAGAATGGGAAGGCATAGTGGAGAAGGTAGTCCAACTCTCTCATTTTTTAGATAAGAAAAGTGTTCTGTGAAACTTTTCATGCTCCAACTGCATCCTGGCTCTATTTCATTTCTCCTTCAAACTGATACTACCTTCTAACTTAGTACTCTTCTGTAAATCATTATAGCTTAGATTTGCTTGACATGATTATTTGAATTATGCCAGTTTATTATCTTCATTGGCAGCAAAATAAAAAGTCCAGGTCTCCTATTTTTTTAAGTTAGTTTTTCTAGTAGCATTCTCAAAATCTTGACTGTAAGCCACTTTTGCTGCTTTGCTGACTGGCTATTTAGTACATAAACTTATGGATCAGAAAAGTAAAAATCTCAAAGAAAAGCAATATTTGGTTGAGTTGGCTTGGCTTTCTTTGCTTCTTTAGTATTCAGATGGACAATTTGTGCAATTTTCCTTGCTTTGATCTCAGCTGCCCACACCACCAAGATGCAGGCCAAATTATTTGCCCATCCCTCTATCCACAGACTTTGAAGGATATGGAAAAAAACTCACCCATTGTGAAACTTCCAGACTTAAAGTGCCTACAGTTGTTTCGGCTGATGTGGGCCACAGAAGAGGAGGCAGCTCCAGCCAGGCCTGCCCCAAGCCACCCACCCTGCCAACCTTCTTGTCCTTGCCAACATCATTTCCTGAATGGTGACGCTCCCCAGTGTGTGTCCATGGCATGCCCTTGGGAGAGCAGGAATAACCAGTCAGGAATTAATGAAGAAAAGGCAAGACAGAGCTTTCTATTTAACTTGGAACCATGATAACCACGAAACGGCTGTGGGTATTTTGTGAATCAGATTGCTGTCAAATCCATGTAGTTTTTTATTCAGATACACTTCAATGATTGTACTGTCCTTTGGTGAAAACCATTTGATGTCCGAGAACCTTGAAGCCATTTAGACCACTTTTTCCCCCTTTTCAAATAGGGGTTTGCATTTTGTACACCACAAAGAGAGTGCAAATGCCAAAAGGTCTGAGTTCACTTTGGAAGTCCAAACCCACAGACTCTAACTGGCTTCTACACTTGGCCAGACATATTGTCCAGGGCTCCAAACCTTACATCAGTGGAACAGTATGATGTAATAATGAAGAGTGTATGCTGTGGGGCAGACTACTACCTGAAGTCAAATCTCTCAACTGCACCTTTTGGTAAATTGTCTCGTTTACTTCATCTTCTAATCGGGTGGTTAGAGTACCAATTTCTTTGTAATACTGGGTATGGAGCGTTTTGGAATCTGACATAAATAAGTAATTTCTGAGACAACTGGGAGAACTAACTTTTTGGTAAGACTTATTTGCATTTCGGTATTTGCTTTTCATGTAAATGAAACACAAGAATGGTAAAGGTAACTTTATTTCACAAGATAACATCAAATCAGGCAGAATACTATGCTTAGTTGGAATCTCATTGTATAATCCTAATTGGACATTTAACTATAATCATGCAAAAATACATTTTATTTTCTTAGATGATTTTTGTCCAAAATTCTTATCAGTATTTAATGAAAAGTTTGGGAGATATTTTTAAAATATCAGATACATAAAATTGGCAATACTTATTTAATTTTTAGTTATGGTCCACTATACTAGAATATGGCATTATGGCAAGTTTATGCTCTAGGAAGAAAATTTCATTTCTGTGTTTCCACATTACAAGATCTTTAGAGTACGCTGACTTCCATACCAAAATTGGAAAATATGCCAACATGTACCAATGTAGATGTGGGCTAAGTTCCAAAAGATTGTTGCTAAAGCCATTGCCTGAAACTGAGTTGTTGTAAAGATTTGTACTTAAAGTGATTTATTATAAACTTCATATAGTTGTTGCTCACTGGTAGGTACATTATTTCCCAAGAGTATTGTTTTTTTATACAGTTCTGAGCTAATGATCCCCCCTTAGATGACTATTATAAATAAAGACATATGGAGTTGGTCTTCATCTGACTATGTATATTTATGTGGAATGATAGAGCAGAGCATTTAAAGTAGCAGGAGGAGATTATCTATTCTAGGCGTCTGGAACTTTTCTATGATTCAGTATCACCTGAGCACTGAAAGATAAGTAGGAATCAACCAATCAAGTAAAGGAAGGAACCAGGGGGAGCCTTCAGAAGAACATTCCAGGCAAAGGAAACATGTGCAAAGGACCTGAGGTAAGAAAGAGCAGATGAGGGTGTGGTTTACTTACTTCTTCCTTTAGTCTGGCCCTTTGGTCTAATGACGTTTAACTGTTTCAGAGCATAAATGGCACCATGACCTATGTGTTGTCTTCAGTATGTGCTTTTATTCTGATGGAGTCAGTGCTAATATTATTGAGGATTTTTTAAATAAGTCATGCAAATTGGGAGGCTAACACAGAAGCAGCTGCTTCTGCACATGATTTTTGATTAGGGAGTGTAGAAAAGCCCCCTACTCCATATTGTCTGAAAGGGACCTCCTATCTATTTATAAGATTGTCTAAAATTCATTTGGTTGGCTTTTGATGGCTTCTTGGTTTTATAGAGAGTCATCATTTAAAAAACATATCCTAAGTGGCATATTAATTTAGCAGGAATTTAATTTTCTGACAGAATATCTAAAAGAAAGAGTGTGGACCTGATGAATAGGGAATACAAGGAACCCTGGAGGGAAGGAGGAAGAGGAAAAGGGGAACCAAAGCCTCAGAGAGGGCATAAAAATGTATGAAAGAAAGAAACATTTTACCTACTTGATAATTCAGCCTCAGGACTCCCTTATTTACAAGGAAAATTTACCAGTGTTGATTCTCAAGTAGTTTTCCTAAAGCCTACCCCTCTATCTTCCCCCTCCCACCTCCCTGTCCTCCCAGATCTTGTACTGGGAACACTAATATGGAGAAGTGACAGATCCCAGGAATATGCAGACTCTTTATGGATGAACTTCACAATCTTGTTCATCAGAGAGTCTATAGGGATATTATTGTATGCGTCATGATGCTAAGATTTGTAGTGCAATGAAGGGAATGTAGAAGAACCTGTATCAAATAGCAAGCTTTTATTCTCCATACTTCAGCTCCTGGAATTGATAGAAGTGAATGATCCAGGCATTCCACTCTCCCTCACTGCCTAATTCACAGCAAGTCAAAGTCTTGTGCCTATTGCCCTTGATATATTCCATGACTCTTCCATCAGTTGCAGAGTTTATATTTTGAAAATAAGTCGTATATTGTTTATATATGATGTATTTCAGTGTTTAAATACTTTGGAGCAGTGGTAATGGGTGAAAGTTATTTGATGGTGGGGATCCAGAGCAGTTGCTAGATTTTATATATTCTTACATAATTCCTCTTTAAATCTTTGCTAGATTTTTATTTAGGTCTGGATTTAGATCTTTGCTTGATTGTAGTTTTGAAACTTAACTTTGTTAATGAGAAATCAGTTTCACTATAATTTGCTCACTCTGGTCCTCAGTTTCATCATCTGTGATCTAAGGAACTAAAGGATAGAGAATCATGGAAGCTCTCCTCTTCTCTCTTGAACATATTATGGTTCTTTGTTCTGTACAGTGATAGCTCTGTCATGGTGGTCAGTGTTTTTTGGAGTATTCAGTAAAGGTTTAATTCTGTGCTGTTTGAAGTTACTTAATGAATCATTTCTATTACAACCTGTAGGGACTGATGCAATGAAAGTACTACATGTACAGACAGCCCAGAAAGTGCTGTGATAATTGAAATGCCTCTCACCTTCTCAACTCTGAGAGGAGTTACTTATGTTTACTATTTTTTTATTGAAATAGGAAAAAGTGGTTCAGTAACCATGTATACTGCTTTGATTTTTAGATGAATTAATGGGACAAAACAGACATATTGTTAAAGTTTTTGTAACTAGCCAAACTATTTCACTGAATCAGCAGAATGTAAGCCATGATAACAGACCATCACTGTCCAGCATTTTATTCAGGTGATAAGGGTACAGGAGGCCCAGAGCCACATCAAAGAAGTTGGTAAACCATGGTCTCCTTTCTACAAGTATTCATTTCTAAGAAAGAAAATTGTTATGTATTTGTACCAGACATAAGGGTTTACAGCAAGAAATTTAATCCCAAGAAGAACTTTATCCTATACATTTTATTATCAAGCCTAATTCCATAGGTGAGGAAGTTGAGGCACAGAGAACTTATATAGTTTTAAGTGACAGAGAAAGTATTCAAATCCAGATGTTATATTTCTAGTTAGCAAATATCATTACCTTTATAAAACATGGCTTCCCAGACATGGAAATTAGAAAGAGAAAGTAGGAATTCTGAGTAATATTTAAAAATATCCAAGAAGAAGTAGAGTAAGAAATCTGTTATTGAAGGTTGGAGGTATAAGAATATTTTCCTGCTGAAGGATCTGAACTTCTCTGAATCCCACCTGGATATGCCAGATGTTGCATTGTTTGTGTGATTCAGCGTGGAGGCTGAGACCTTCCACTGTTCACAATTTCCAGTCACCAAAGAAGTGGATGGGCCAATGAAGTATATAGAATAAGTTACCATACAAGCCAGATGTTGGATGACCCCATGTCACACCTCCCTGTGCTTTCTCTGTCTATGAAATGGATATAACTGTGGGTGGATGTCCTCTCTCCAGTTTTCTAGGCTGATCTTAAGTGTAGTTCTTGTCCTGGGAAGGTTGCTCTAAGAGTTAAAGCAGGTCTCAGAGTACAGACCTCAGAATCTGGGAGAACAATTATTCACATACATGCGTGCTCCTCTAACTTGAAGCTAGATCATTATGCGAAGTTACTCAAAACATTAAAAAAGCACATTTATGAACAAAACTTGCTTTAGCTCATCCTCTAAATGTCCACATCACTTAGTTATGGGCCAACATGACTCTGGGAGAAATGTGAAAGGCAGGAAATATGCTGGAATCAGAGACAAAAGATAGTCAACACCTTCTGCATACTAGATTTGTCATAGGGATAGGGAGGCTTTATTTATTTACCTTGCTATTGTCAGTAGCACATAATAGAAGCTGTCATTCATTTGTCTTAAAGTGGCTACCACATCTTTGGCTATGTTAATGAGGATATGTTGTATTTTCAATATCTGATGTTTATTTTCATCTTTCCTGACTTCTTTAATTTTCCTTAATCTGTAGAATCTTGCACATAATAGCTTCTAAAGAAATGCTCATTGAATTAATTTTTTTGAACATGAAAATTTAGAAGAATTTCCAGAAGGTTAATACAACAGAGCAAAAGAGATTTCCATGTATCTAAGACTGAGGATCATTAAGAAAATTTCCCATGATATTTTCTCTGTAGAGTGGCAGGTTAGGATGGGGCATGGGTAGACAAAGAAAAGAAACTAAAATTTTAAACATCTGTCAGCAATTTTAACATATGTTATCTCATTTAAATCTTTAACAGTTTTTGGAGCTAAATATTTCCATACCATTGAATATGTTTGAAAAATCATTCTTCAAGAAGTTACTTAATGTCATATCCTCTGTGGTTAAGCTGGCATTCAAACTCAGGTGTATCTCCTCAGATTCATGCATAATCTTTCCATTGTATCATGTCTCTCGAGAGGATATCACTTAGTAGGAGCATTCAGCATCCTAATGACACAGCACATTCATGACAATCTTTTTAGGTACGTTAATAACTCTTTTTTGATTTTTTTGGAAGCTTTGTCTGGTGGTATGGTTTATTTAAAAGGTGACCCTAGAAAACACAAGTTAAGGAGTATGGGAAGTGAGTTAGGACATGGGGAAGAGCCAGTATGAGGTACTTTAGTGAACAGGTTACTACTGTGGGCCAACTAGACTCAGATCCACTAGGGACCCTCTGCAAAAGTGAATGGGACAAAGAGCTTGGACATTTATTTATCATATTCCTATTTTGTATTGGTTGAAGCTTGTCAAATGAAACCAAGGTGAGAAGTTGTCCATTTATCATGAATTTTACTGTACCTGTAAGTAAACTGGGGAGACAAGGGCATGTGGAGCAAGTTATCAACAGCATCTGCTATATTTGTCTCTATGAAATGACAGGAGATTTGATGGGAAAAGTAGAGAAGTGCTCTGCAGCATTCTGTAGACCCCTTGCATATGCATGATTGATTAGTATTAAGGCCCTCTGGTGAGGGGCACTACAGTGCAATGGGTATGAGCAGGGACTCTGGCAGCATCTCTTGATTCAAGTCACCTCTGTTACTGGCTAGCTGGTTAACTTGGTCAAGTTTTTAACCCCTCAGTGCATGTTCCCCATATGCATATAATGAGAATGGTGATAATAAAGCCTACATCAAGTGTGTTGGTTTCAAGTTGAAATGAGCTAATATAGGTAAAGCATTTACAATAGTGCCAATCACAAAATGAGCACTCAAGCACTCTTTATTTCTGGTCATGCAAGAGACCTGTATTGCCTCCTAAATTTTGTTAATGTGAAACTGAACTTTCAAACATCTTCCTAGTGAATTCTGAAACTAGGGAGGTTTCTTTTACATTCCATTGTGAAATTCAACTCTCCTAGTCCCAGGACTTCACATATATCTTAACATGTAATCTCCAAATTTCGAGTAACTAGAGAATTCAACTTTTAAGGGGTACAGGTTTATAAAAGGACATAGTGACAAGAGGTTCTGAAAATGAGAAAGTGCTGGTGTTGTCAGGAACAGTCTGGATATCCTCAGAACTCCACATAAACTATCCATTGTGATACAGATTCCTTTATATTGGGAATAAAAGACGACAATGGTTACTACTGATGGAGCCTGTGCTAACTGTGCTACATACATTATCTCATTTAATCGTTTTATCAAACCTATGGTGTAGATATTATCAACTCAGTTCTTCAGATGAAGAGACAGATTTAGAGTTGAAATGACTTGCTCAAAATCCCACAACTGGTAATTTGTGAGACTGGGAGCCTGACACCAATGTGTGTTTTTTAACCACTGCGTGCTGTCAAAACGCTGCAACAAGCTAAATGTTATTCTCCACTGACATAACTTGAGGGTGATACTCTGGGTGGCTTTAGAATTGAGGCTTGTGTTGTCCTGCTCTATTTCTTGTGGTCTTGGGTATCACTTAACCTAAGTTCCTTATCTTATATTTTCTGTAAAAGAGGAATAATGGTACTTAGGGTTGGTTTGGAGTAAAATTACATAAGTACTTTATATAATTCAATGATATATAATTTGACTGTGTAAAAGGATAAAAGTTTTGAAATGAGAGGCTGAGAGGCTATATGGATTCAAGTGAGTTCGTATTTTGACTTAATTCATAATTAACTTTATACATACATATTTTGGAGTTTCTAATTGATGTTCTGGCTTCTCTTTCATCTTACTGATTCACTGCACAAACCTGACTTAAATGCTTACTGTATAGGGAACATTTTATGAGCTGGGAATGTAAAGATGAAAGCAGCATGGTACCTACATTCAAGTTATTTAAAAGTCAAAAATCGTAATGTATTTTAGAATTTCTCTCAAAATAGTGTCAGGGAAACTATGGTGATATTTTGTTTTGCTCACCCTTCCTTTTCATTTTTTCTTTTTAAAAATTCTACTCTCTATCTTAACTGAGAAAAAAAGATAACCAATTCACCATTTTGTTTGCCCTCTACTCATTGTTTAGAAATAGTTAAGTCTAACTGCTTTTAAGTTAGTTTGACTATATGTCAAGAGTCTCATGAAGATATGTGCTCATTTATAGATAGATACCTCTATCTGCAAATAGGCCTTCCTGAACCTATGAAACATTAGGGTTTTAAAAACCATTAAGATTGTTAGTTTTGGCTGCAGATAAGCAGAATAAACAAACCCATTTCCAAGTAGGGGCTAGTTCTGATGTCTTTGTTGGCTTTTGAAGCCCACGGAAGCCACAAGTCTCAAAAAATGGCTTATCCCCCAAACCGAGAATTTTCTAACAGGCGCCATTGTTTTGTGCCTATGTTTTTCACAGATGCAGACAACATAATATTTCTATGTTGGCTGTAAATAACCTTTAATGGTTTCCTGAGTTGTGTTAATCCTCCTGGTTGTACATAATTAGTTATCTACCTACCAATCTCTTAGCCCAATATTGGCCTCCATAGACAATACACACAATGAGTGTCTTTTCACTCCTGAATAATCAATCATATGTAAGTGCGATTAGAACTTGCAAATGCATTTCTAAATTTTCAGGGCAAAGTTGGTGTGTTTTCCTGTAAATTCAGTTTGGATGCCATTCTTGAACCCAGTGGCTCCCAAGAAACAATTTTGCCTCCAACAGGCGTTTAACAGTATTTGGAGACATTTTTGGTTGTTAAACTACTACTACCATCTAGTAGGTCAAGGCCCCAGGCACGCTGCTCAACATCCTGTAATGCACAGGGCAGTTCCCTACAACAAAGAATTATCTAAACTCCAGATATCCATGGTGCCGAGCCTGAGAAACTCTACAAGACTAACCTCATGCTTATTTGAAAACTTTAGGGGGTATAATTGCATTCTTTAAAGTTAATTCTGCTAGCCATAGTCTTGGATTTCCCAGGGCTGGGTAAGCACATTATTATAAACTTAATTCATCAGTAGGGTAACTAACAACACTTCACCCAACAGATTATACAAAATGAAACAAATCAGAATTTTGACTTCCTTTGGCTCATTTAAAAAGCGCTCATTTTATTCTGAGTGTTGTGTTTATATATGTGTGTATGGATGAGAATGACACTATCATCTGTTCACTGTATAAGATCTCTAAAGGGTTAACATGGGCTTGACCAGTCAGCTAGAAAGGCAGAAGAATAATGAATGTGACCACTTGTTAAAGCACCAGAATTTGGGTGACCAATGTGAATTACATTCACTTTTTTCAGAATCGCCTTAATGTTTTTTTACTTTAAGACCTTTGTTCACACTATTTCACTCTTTTTTTAAAAATTTATTTCTATATTTTGGTATCGTTAATGTACAGTCACATGAACAACATTATGGTTACTAGACCCCCTATTATAAAGTCCCCCCCACATACCCCACTACAATCACTGTCCATCAATCAGTGTAGTAACATGTTACAGAACCACTACTTCTCTTCTCTGTAAACACTGCCTTTCCCGTGTCCCTCCCCCTGCTACATTATGTGTGCTAATTGTAATGCCCCTTTTACCCCCTTATCCCTCCATCTCCACCGATCCTCCCCAGTCCCTTTCCCTTTGGTAACTGTTAGTCCATTCTTGGGTTCCGTGAGTCTGCTGCTGTCTTGTTCCTTCAGTTTTTTTCTTTGTTCTTATACTCCACAGATGAGTGAAATCATTTGATACTTGTCTTTCTCTGCCTGGCTTATTTCACTCAGCAAAATACCCTCTATCTCCATCCATGTTGTTGCAAATGGTAGGTTTTGTTTTCTTTTTATGGCTGAATAATATTCCATTGTGTATATGTACCACCTCTTCTTTAGCCATTCATCTACTGAAGGACACTTAGGTTGCTTCCATTTTTTGGCTATTATAAATAGTGCTGTGATAAACATAGGGGTACATACGTCTTTTTCAAACTGCGCTGCTGCATTCTTAGGGTAAATTCCTAGGAGTGGAATTCCTGGGTCAAATGGTATTTCTATTTTGAGTATTTGAGGAACCTCCATACTGCTTTCCACAATGGTTGAACTAATTTACATTCCCACCAGCAGTGTAGGAGGGTTCCCTTTTCTCCACATCCTTGCCAACATTTGTTGTTGTTTGTGTTTTGGATGTTAGCCTTCCTCACTGGTGTGAGGTGATATCTCATTGTGGTTTTAATTTGCATTTGTCTGATGATTAGTGATGTGGAGCATCTTTTCATGTGCCTGTTGGCCATCTGAATTTCTTTGACGAAGTGTCTATTCAGCACCTCTGCCCATTTTTTAATTGGCTTATTGGTTTTTTGTTTGTTGAGGTGCATTAGCACTTTATATATTTTGGATGTCAACCCCTTATTGGATATGTCATTTATGAATATATTCTCCCATACTGTAGGATGTCTTTTTGTTCTACTGATGGTGTCCTTTGCTGTACAGAAGCTTTTAGTTTGATATAGTCCCACTTGTTCATTTTTGCTTTTGTTTCCCTTGCCTGGGGAGATATGTTCATGAAGAAGTTGCTCATGTTTATGTCCAAGACATTTTTGCCTATGTTTTTTTCTAAGAGTTTTATGGTTTCATGACTTACATTCAGGTCTTTGATCCATTTTGAGTTTACTTTTGTGTATGGGGTTACACAGTAATCCAGTTTTATTTTCTTACATGTAGCTGTCCAGTTTTGCCAACACCAGCTGTTGAAGAGGCTGTCATTTCTCCACTGTATATCCATGGATCCTTTATCATATATTAATTGACCATATATGCTGCGGTTTATATCTGGGCTCTCTATGCTGTTCTACTGGACTATGGGTCTGTTCTTGTGCCAGTACCAAATTGTCTTGATTATTGTGGCTTTATAGTAGAGCTCAAAGTCAGGGAGCATAATTCCCCCCAATTTATTCTTCCTTCTCAGGATAGCTTTGGCTGTTCGGGGTTTTTGTCATTCCATATGAATTTTAGAACTGTTTGATCTAGTTCATTGAAGAATGCTGTATGTATTTTGATAGGGATTGCATTGAATCTGTAGATTGCTTTAGGCAGGATGGCCATTTTGACAATATTAATTATTCCTATCCATGAGCATGGATGAATTTCCATTTATTAGTGTCCTCAGTAATTTCTCTTAAGAGTGTCTTGTAGCTTTCAGGATATAGGTCTTTCACTTTCTTGGTTAGGTTTATTCCTAGGTATTTTATTCTTTTTGATGCAATTGTGAATGGAATTGTTTTCCTGTTTTCTCTTTCTGCTAGTTCACTGTTAGTGTATAGGAATGCAACAGATTTCTGTGTATTAATTTTGTATCCTGCAACTTTGCTGAATCCAGATATTAGATCTAGTAATTTTGGAGTGGATTCTTTAGGTTTTTTTTTTTATGTACAATATCATGTCATATGCAAACAGTGACAGTTTGACTTCTTCATTGCAAATCTGGATGCCTTTTATTTCTTTGTGTTATCTGATTGCTGTGGCTAGGACCTCCAGAACCATGTTGAATAAAAGAGGGAAGAGTGGGCATCCTTGTCTTGTTCTGGATCTTAAAGGAAAAGCTTTCAGCTTCTCGCTGTTAAGTATGATGTTGGCTGTGGGTTTGTCATTATGGCCTTTATTATGTTGAGGTACTTACCCTCTATACCCATTTTGTTGAGAGTTTTTATCATGAATTGATGTTGAATTTTGTCGAATGCTTTTTCAGCATCTATAGAGATGATCATGTGGTTTTTGTCCTTCTTTTTGTTGACGTGGTGGATGATGTTGATGGATTTTCGAATGTTGTACCATCCTTGCATCCCTGGGATGAATCCCACTTGATCATGATGGATGATCTTTTTGATGTATTTTTGAATTCGGTTTGCTAATATTTTGTTGATTATTTTTGCATCTATGTTCATCAGGGATATTGGTCTGTAATTTTCTTTTTTTGTGGTGTCTTTGGTATTAGAGTGATGTTGGCCTCATAGAATGAGTTTGGGATATTCCCTCCTCTTCTACTTTTTGGAAACCTTTAAGGAGGATGGGTATTAGGTCTTCACTAAATGTTTGATAAAATTCAGCAGTGAAACCATCTGGTCCAGGAGTTTTGTTTTTAGGTAGTTTTTTGATTACCCATTCAATTTCTTTGCTGGTAATTGGTCTATTCAGATTTTCTGTTTCTTCCTGGGTCAGTCTTGGAAGGTTGTATTTTTCTAAAAAGTTGTCCATTTCTTCTAGGTTATCCAGTTTGTTACCATATAATTTTTCATAGTATTCTCTCATAATTCTTTGTATTTCCGTGGTGTCTGTAGTGATTTTTCCTTTCTCATTTCTAATTCTCTTTATGTGTGTAGACTCTCTTTTATTCTTGATAAGTCTGGCTAGGGGTTTATCTATTTTGTTTATTTTCTCAAAGAAGCAGCTCCTGCTTTTATTGATTCTTTCTATTCTTTGATTCTCCTCAATTTTATTTATTTCTGCTTAAATCTTTATTATGTCCCTCCTTCTACAGACGTTGGGGCTCATTTGTTCTTCCTTTTCTAGTTTCATTAATTGTGAGTTTAGACTGTTCATTTGGGATTGGTCTTCTTTCCTGAGGTAGGCCTGTATTGCGATATATTTCCCTCTTAGCACGGCCTTCACTGCCTCCCACAGATTTTGTGGTGTTGAATTATTATCGTCGTTTGTCTCCATATATTGCTTGATCTCTGTTTTTATTTGGTCATTGATCCATTGATTATTTAGGAGCATGTTACTAAGCCTCCATGTGTTTGTGGGCTTTTTCGTTTTCTTTGAGTAATTTATTTCTAGTTTCATACCTTTGTGATCTGAGAAGCTGGTTGGTACAATTCCAATCTTTTTTGAATTTACTGAGTTCCTTTTTGTGGCCTAGTATATGATCTATTCTTGAAAATGTTCCATGTGCACTTGAGACGAATGTGTATCCTGTTGCTTTTGGATGGGGTGTTCTGTAGATGTCCATTAGGTCTATCTGTTCTAATATGTTGTTCATTGCCTCTGTGTCTTTACTTATTTTCTGTCTGGTTGATCTGTCGTTGGAGTGAGTGGTGTGTTGAAGTCTCCTAAAATGAATGCATTGCATTCTGTTTCCCCCTTTAATTCTGTTAGTATTTGTTTCACATATGTAGGTTATTCTGTGTTGGGTGCATAGATATTTATAATAGTTATATCCTCTTGTTGGACAGACCCTTTTATCATTATGTAATGTCCTTCTTTGTCTCTTGTGACTTTTTTGTTTTGAAGTCTATTTTATCTGATACAAGTACTGCAACTCCTGCTTTTTTCTCACTATTAGTTGCATGAAATATCTTTTTCCATCCCTTTACTTTCAGTCTGTGTATGTCTTTGGGTTTGAAGTGAGTCTCTTGTAGGCAGCATGTAGGTGGGTCTTGTTTTTTTATCCATTCAGTGACCCTATGTCTTTTGATTGGTGCATTCAGACCATTTACATTTAGGGTGATTATTAGTAGGTATGTACTTATTGCCATTGCAGGCTTTAGATTCATGGTTACCAAAGGTTCATGGGTAAATCCTTTACCCTCTAACAGTCTAATTTAATTCACTTCCTATGCTATTACAAACACAACCTAAAGGTTCTTTTTTTTTTCCTCCTTTTTCTTCCTCCTCCATTCTTTGTATGTTATGAATCATGTTCTATACTCTTTGTCTATTCCTTGGGTGACATCTATTTAGTCTTAGGAATACTTCCAGCTATAGGAGTCCCTCCAAAATGCACTGTAGAGGTGGTTTGTGGGAGGTAAATTCTCTCAGCTCTTGCTTATCTGATAATTGTTTAACTCCTCCTTCAAATTTAAATGATAACCTTGCCAGGTAGAATATTCTTGGTTCAAGGCCCTTCTGCTTCATTGCATTAAATATATCATGCCACTTCCTTCTGGCCTGTAAGGTTTCTGTTGAGAAATCTGATGATAGCCTGATGGGTTTTCCTTTGTATGTGATGTTTTTTCTCTCTCTAACTGCTTTTAAAAGTCTGTCTTTATCCTTGATTTTTGCCATTTTAATTATTATATATCTTGATGTTGTCTTCCTTCGTCCCTTGTGTTGGGAGATCTGTGCACCTCCATGACTTGAGAGACTCTTTCCTTCCCCAGATTGGGGAAGTTTTCAGCAATTACCTCCTCAATTACTGTTTCTATCCCTTTTTCTCTCTCTTCTTTTTCTGGTACCCCTATAATGCAAATATTGTTCCGTTTGGATTAGTCACACAGTTCTCTCAATTTTCTTTCATTCTTAGAGATCCTTTTTTCTTTCTGTGCCTCTGCTTCTTTGTGTTCCTCTTCTTTAATTTCTATTCCATTTACTTTCTCTTCTACTACATCTAATCTACTTTTAAATCCCTCCATTGTATGTTTCACTTCAGATATGGAATTTCTGAATGGTTGTGTCTCCAACTTAAATTCGTTCCTGCGTTCTTGAATGTTTTTCTGTACCTCCATAAGCATGTTTATAATTTTTATTTTGATCTCTCTTTCAGGAAGATTGGTGAGTTCAGTTTCACTTGGCCCTTTTTCTGGGGTTTGTGAGATTTTGGTCTGAATCATGTACTTTGGACGTTTCATATTTCTTTGTGGTGCCCACTAAGTGTGCAGAAGCTCCAGTCTCTGGAACTGTTCAGCCGCCAGAATGAGGTTTTGAGCTGTAGGGGAGCAGAGCTTGTGCCTGGGGGGAGGAAATATCTGTTTGTTGATTCCGGTCTGCAGTGCCTGTCTCCAGTGTCAGAGCCAGTGGGCCAAGCACACATGTGTAAGTCTCTGTGCTTTGCATCTCTAGCTGTTGTAGGCAGGGCCTCCCTCTTGCTGGCCTGATGCCAGCACCGTGACTGGCAGTTTGCAAACCAGGTGCTGGCCGCCTAGGAGGAATATGCAGCAAGCTGCGTGTCACAGTGGGGGGCCTTGGAGCTGAGTAGGCGGCCAGTGGGATGGAGCACCTGAAGGTCCTCAATGTTCCCAACCAGCTTGGCAGAGCGCGCCCAGACAACCTTGTCCAGCTCTCCCTCTCCCATGCAGCCAGCTCCATGCAAACCCCACCCCTTTAGCAACCCTCTCACTGCTCTGAAACCTCTCAGACCACCTGCCCCTCCTCTGACACAGAGCGGCCAGATGTCGATCCCCTCTCCACAAACAGCTGGAATGTCAGTCTCCCAAGCACTCCACCAGTCCGAGCTCCCCAATGTCCAGAGCACCACACAACATAGGCTTCCACTTACAAAGCAGATATCCAGGGCTAGGAGCTCAGCAGTCCCAGGCTTCCATCCCCTCCCTGCTCCATTTCTCTTCCTCCTGCTGGTGAGCTGGGGTGGGGTAAGGGCTCAGGTCCCACCGGATTAAGCCTTTCATATGTTACCGTGTTTCATGAGGTCTGCTCTGTTCATGAGGTCTGTATGCAATCTGGTTCGGCCTTCTTTTTTGTTGCTGTTTTAGGGGTAGTTGTATTAATTAACTATATTTTTGTACTGTCTGTGGTTTTGGAAGGAGTTTTCCCTGTCACGTCTCATGCTGCCATCCTGAACGCACACTATTTCACTTTTACCCATTAAAATTCTATCCATATCTCAAGGCCAAGCTCTTAGGACCCAAGCCTTTCTGGACTAGCCCAAGAAAAAGTGATTACTTCTTCCTTAAATGAATTTCATGATTCCAGTACTTTTTATGTTGTCTTCTTTGAAAAAGTACATGCATATGTATTTATAAATATGTATATCATATTAAAAATATGTAGTGTCTTCAATTGATTTTACAAAAATTTTATACTTTAAAGGTAAGGCACTCTATTTTATATTTACATTTTTCTCATAACCATTTAATTGGTATTCAATAGATTTCGGTTGGTTAGTGGATATTTGCAGGTTTTCCTTTCCATGGATTTGAAAACCATAGTAAAGATAAAGGTATAACCAAAATGACATTCCTTATTGTGGAGGAACATGTTTATAATATGCTGAATGGAATTACTTTTTGTTCCTTTTTGCTTTGTTTATCTCTCAAAAGGTCTCATTTAGATTATTTCACTATGTTTTAAAGTACTAGAAAAAGATATCGTTTATTATCTAGTGCTAGAAAGACAGCCACACCAACATGAATTATCCTATTTCATTTGGTATATTTAAAGCACTTAGATTTTGTACAAACCTTTCACACAGAATGTTATTTGTCTTTAATGAAAACTCTGGAGGGAGGGAGGTGGAGGGTGAGAGGTGAAGACATAAGAATTTAGAAGTGTATTTCTCACAGGTCAGCAAGTGCTGGGAGACTTTAACCTGGATCTCTAGAGCTTATCTCACATATTTGTTAATCATGTGGAAGAAGGAGCATGCAGATTATAAACTGTTAACTGCAACAGAAACCACACATGTGAGAGGGTAGCAAGGAACATTAAAGCAAGGCACCAGATTTTGCAATTCTGTGTTTGTTTTTTAAAGTTTCCTTGTGTTCATACCATAAAGATTGAATCAAAATATGGTCGGGTAAACATTCTATATAGTCATGTGATGAGATCATTATTAAATGCAAACATATTTCTTTCCAGTATTCCCTTGAAAGTGTTTTCATCTATTGCTTTCCAGTTCACAAGTATCTTTATTCTTCCCTTCTCAGTACTAAAAATTGTTCTGGACTGTTCAAATTTTCTTTTCCAAACAAAACATAAAATTACATATTGCAGATGTGAATTCTTTAGATTAAAAATAGGCTCACAGTTTAAGGTTTAAAGATAAGGTATAGCAGTCAAATGTTTGCAGGGTATACTTTATCAATTATATACCATTTAATATCCCCAGTGTGCCCATTCTGTTGCCCACTATATATTGAATTATTTTGCTCTTGAGGAAACCTATTCAGTTTTAAGATTCTCTACTCAGCATAACCTGGAAGCAAACTTAATTTTGCTATAGGGATGTTGTAGTTATAAAGTCTTATATATCTAAAAAAGATTCTATATTTGGAAATGCCAATTACATCCTCTTTCAAACAAACACATTCTTCAAGTACATGAATGGGATGTAAGAGGTACATAGTAGGTCAAGCATACTTAATATAAACTTTATGTATACTCTGAGCCACAAAAAATAATCAGCATATATTTGAGTCACTCAGTAATGTAGCCAAATGACTTGATGACCTTAGATACTAAGACTTAATTTACTGAGAGGCAGAATCAAGATAGTTTTACTGAACAACAATTAAACACCTCATTCAGCTTCATTCATTAGCTTCAATGATGACTCGAGACAAAATTATTTAAAAATGATAACATCAATTATTTTATTATTTCTATTAATTACATCTTTTTATACATTATTTATGTTATTAGATTATCTCTAGCACATTTATTTTCAATAAAACATTATTCTGTGTGTTTGTGTCTATATTGGGGAAGTCAAGAATGCTATTGTGTGATTTAAAATAAAACATTCAAAATTTACTCTGAATTTCCATCTATGGCTCAGAATTCTGTTATCATGCAACTCTTTATTTAATTGGATTTATTGTCATTTTATTGGCTTACACATGAAGCAAAAGCTTGGAGAGATACCTGATTCCCTAGATGGGCTATGGAGAGCTGTTTTCAGTATTCATGTTTACCATGTAAAAACCCTGTCTGAATTATTTATTTATTTAGGTTATGTAAGAGCAAATCATTTTATTGGTGCCTCATAAAATGTTACATTAATTTCCCACTACTTTTCATAATGTTTTTGGCAGTTGAGGGTAGGAATGGCTGCAGAAGTGGTTGGGGCCAGTGATCTGATGGGTGAAAAATTGTTGAGAATCTGATATGGATGAGGGTGATATACAGTGTTATCATTCTTCCTGGCTCTTGAGTGAAGACAAGAGGCTATGGCAAAGAGATTTCCATTTGTTTAAATGTATGCTGTAAAAATTGAATGCTTTTTTTTTTCTGGAACCATTATATATATACAACCTGTCCATTAGTCACCTCATACATTTTATTGTCACTTCATACTTTATTTTCTTCCTTTGACCTCAGGAAGATTCCCAAGTAATTCTAAAACCCATTAGTATCTCTGAACACTCACAAAAATCCATAAATGATTTCTTAATGGTTATTACTAGATGGTATTAAGCAATCTTGGACAGGCTAGATGTCATTGTATGGAGACTTCCTAAAAATCTTTAATATGTGAATTCTCTTTTGTTAATGTGATCATTTCCCTTTTGAATATCTAAAATAATACAAAATTAAACTCTGTAAAACCAGTATAATAAACGGGCAAATTCTGTTTTCACTTTCCATTCTGTTTTCACTTTCCATTATTACAGAGTATTGGATGTTAAAATAAGGAAGTTCTGAAACTGCTCTAATTTACAAAGAGAGTAAGGATCTTTCTGATTATCATCTCTTCCCCCACACTTCTGGTTGGTTCCTTGAGGAGGAGTAATATGGACAAAGGGCTTAGTAATACTGAGTTTAGATATAACTTCCAGCTCCTGTGGACATCTGTGCCATCTGGGGAATGATCAATATGTGCCATGGGATATCATATAATATAGAAACATAGGACATGGGATTTAGAATAATAGACATGGAGTTTAAATCTTGGCTCCACTATATTTTAGTTGTGTGCTTTGGCCAAGTTGTGTGTAAAGTAGGAATGATGCTAATACTTCCCTTATATGGCTTTTAAAGAGTAAGTGAGATAATGAATAAAAACTTCTAGCACAGTTCCTGTTATTCAGTAAGCACTCAGTAAGGTTAATAGTTACTGATTTTCCCACTTCCATGCCCGAGGAAGTACACCAAGAAAGCCTTCTCTACACTCAAAGGGGAGACCCCGTTCAATGTGGTCACTACAGGAATATAGCAAGAGTTAAAAACAAATCCCCAAAATGAGAGACCAGAATTTTCACTGAGGCCCACAAGATGGGGAATGGTGCTGTTTATTGGGGCTTATTAAGAGTCATAAGTAACTGCAAGTTAAGGTTTACAGAAAGTTCTGCAATTTTGTTCCCTGTGTTATGCTTGGTATCACTGTTTAATTTGGCACATTTGCAGACAATCTGGTCAAAAATGGCAGTTGCTATCTCCAATGAGCTCCAAATTTGCAACAACCTTGTTTGGAAGTATAGAGCTAACTCAAACAAGTTTGTCATCATTTAGAGTTATAAATACAGTAAACGGACCTTATGAAGACACCATTAATTGTAATCCATAAAAGTTGGGAGTATTCATCCTCCTAAGTGTGTTTGAGCACAACGGGCATGATGAAGAGGTTTGTCTAAATGCTTTCAACATTCATCATGGGAGGAAGGCATGGGGGGAGAGAGGGGTCTCAAGGTGAGTTTGTATATCTGAACACTCATGTTCAGAATAATAGAAGCCTTTCTACTTTCCCAAATTTGATTAGGAATGTACAGAGAGATGTGCTTGTACTAGAAGACACCATGTAGTGTCCATTAGACTAGTTACTCTTAGCAAGCTTATTGGAGAAGTCAGGCAAAGGGAGAGATTATCACGGTGAAGACCTTCCACACATGAGAAGGATGGTTGGGAAAGAACTTGGCATTTCTAGATCCCATCATTTTTGGATTAGAACTTCTTCTTCTGGGTTAGTTCCTTCCTTAGCTGCAGTATCAAAGAGAAGAATCAGTAGCCCCTCTTGTTAGGGAAGTACTATAGCCTAATAAGTTGGTTAAGCATTCTCCATTTGAAGTCAAACTTCCTGGATTTAGTCTTATTTAGACACTTTTATGCCTGGTAATCTTGGAAAATCTTTTAGCCTCTGAACTCTAATTTCTTAACCTCCAAAATGAGATCTACTCTATAGGATTTTTTGTGGATAAAACCAGATAATAAAAGTAAAGAACTTAGCATATTTATTAGAGCATTTTAAATTCTCAACAAATTAGGGTTATTGTTGTTAATATTTTTGGGACACTGTTGGTTCCATAATCTAATGAGGTTTAAGTTTCTTTGAGTTAAATGTAGTAGCAATGGGATCTTTATGGAACTAGAGAAGTAAGAACATGGAGGATCATATCCTAGCCAGTACTTTGGGCTGGAAGAATAGTGGAAAAGGTTATAGTGTCTAAGAAAACCTGCAAATCAAACATAATGAACTTAATGTGTGGACACCTTGGATGCTCAGCAGAGTGATGAGACTGTCCATCAGCCTAGCAAAGCCCATTTGTGTAGGACCTTGGATACTGTTATGGGCTGATTGTGTTCCCCTGCACCAGATGAATTTTTTGATGTCCTAATCCACAGTACCTCAGAATATGGCCTTATTTGGAGATAGGTCTTTACAGAGGTAATCAAATTAAAATGAGGTTATTATGTTGGGCCAAAAACCAATATGATTGTTGTCTTTATAAAAAAGGGGAGAATTGGTCTTAAAAATATGAATGGAGGGAGACCACCATGTTAAGAGTCATAGGGAGAAGACAGCCATCTACAAGCCAAGGAGAGAGGCCTGGAGCACATCCTCCACTCATAGCCCTTAGAAGCATTGGTATTACCAGTCCTGCCAACACCTTGGATCTTGGAATGTGAGACAATCAATTTCTGTTGTTTAAGCTGCCTACTTCATGGTATTTTGTTACGGAGGCCCTGGCAAACTAGTACAGATACTTAATGGAAAGTGTCCTAAAGTGGAGTTGGTAAGGTTGGTGGTACTGGTATTAGCATGTGAAAGAAGCTAGGTGTCCCTGATTTACAAAGCTATGGTTACTGACACCAAGAAAGGAAAAGCATTTCAGGAGAGTTGCCAGTTTGGATGTGGTTTGATTCCTTAGGTCACTTGGGAAAAATAGGATCTCAGAACTTCTCCTCTTTCAGTTTTCCAAGAGTTTTTGTAGCACAGTGGGAATAACCCTCTTATTTGCTTTCCACTTGGTGTCAAAAGCCTGCTTAAAGGACTGAAGATATTTAGGTAGGGACTTGTATTTGGTTTGAAACTAGTGGGCAAGGAGAAGGCTTGAACCTTACATCTAACTCCTCCATTTTTGTAAATCAAACTCAGATGACAGAAAACATCAAATAGAAATATTTCCACTTTTGTTTTGAATAATACGGGCCACTAGAGTTGTAGATAGTTGTATAAAATTAATTAATAACATATTCATCCAGTCTTTTATCTGACGTTTACTGAACCCTCACGAGGTATCAGGCTTCACTGACAGTAGGGGTTCAATGGCAGATAAGACTTGGTTTGTGTCCTCATGGGACTTAACCATGGGGAAGTCTAGAGAGAAATGGAGGTGAGTGAATAGTGCATTAGACTGTAACAGTTGCTGAGTAACTCAGGGATGCTGTATGAGCACATAGGAAGGCTGTTATCCCAGCCTCAAGGGGTTTAGGGAGACTCTGAATACCCCAAGAAATAGATGATTCCTGAGCCAAATCTAATAGGCCCTCTTAGCTAGGTGAATAGCGGTGGAGGGAGGGAGGGAGGATGGGCAGTTACTAGAGGGTAGGGTAGGACAGAGGAAAGGTTATCCTTAAGAAAGAAGAGGTACGGTAGCCAGGAGTAGAAAACAAACTAATTTGGGATTTAGAGTTAATTCGCTCTTTCAATAAATATTTATTGAAGTTCTAAATATGTTAGGATTAGGGGATAGAGTGGTAATTTTTGACCTCGTGGAAAAGGCCTACATTTATCTCATGACTGTGTCATTTCCTTGCTCTGTGGGCTCTGAGCAAGTCACTAAGCTAAAGTGGGAGATTCTGTATTTAACTCCCTCATTTGGCACAATGAGACATCTGGATCAAAGTTGATTGTACTTCTAAAATAATTCTGCCATAAACAGTAAGAAGAACATGTTCTGTTAGTAGGCATGGGTAGAAGGCCGGGTTGGTTCATTTCCCCACCATTCTAACTCAGAGTATCCTGGGTCTGAGTATACTGAGTTAATAATTCCATATCGGGAAGAGTATTGAAATAACAGTCCCATTGGGCAGAAGTCCTTTTCTCCCAGAGTAATAAAAGCCACACATTTATGACTGTATGAAATAAAAACCATGAGCTTTGGTTGTTTCTGTAAAAATTCTGTCATGTGTCTGTGGAAACTGGTTTTTATCACTCAGAGGATTACTGTAAAATTTGTCAACTTTTTTATACTCCTAATTTCTCCAAGAAACAATGGGATTTTTACATTTTAGTTTAGGAGCAATTATGACTCAATTGTGAGAATATGAAGTGTTGAGAGAAACCTGGCTTACCCTGGAGAACTATCTCAAACAAATAGAGTTTGTGTATATTCCCTCCCCTCCCTGATCACACTAAGGATCCCTCTCTTTATCTACCCTCACTTCAACCTAAGTTTTTACATTTAGGTTGGTAGCCAATGAATAGCTGATACTTATCAGCCACTAATTATGAACTTAAGAAAATGATCCCTTGTATTCCTCATAATAATCCACATTGCTGCACATTTCAAGCTTGGGCATGAAAGGAGAACTGTGGGTAGGACCAGTGCATTTTCTAAAGCGTCAATGAAAACTTACTTGCTTAAAGCTTTTTCAAGTTATTTTCAAGGTCCAGTAATACCATGTCATTTCAAAATTATTAATTAAAGTGAGAATTTGATTTTGTTTCTGCTCAGAAGCCTGTACATACTTCAACCTCTCAGGATTCAGGTTCAAAGTTTTCAACATTGTCTGTTGAACTTCATTGGAGAGAAAGAACCTTCACACTAAAAAAATACTTTTTTATACTAAGAATCTATTTCATGTTAATAAGATTCTACAAAACCTTATGTTCTTCATGGTGATTTCCTCCTTATTTCTGTTGCAATTTTTCAAGAGGTTCAGACTAAATCAACTCAGATATAATAAACTTTCAGTAACTTGGGGAAGTTTCCAAAGTTACTAGCCTTAAAAAATTCTCTAGAAATAAGAAGTTAGACATTACCATAATTCCATAACTTGTTATATCAGCTATACTGGGTAGGATGTTTGACCCATCATGTGTAGCCTCTTATTCCTTATAATCGCTAACAATTATGGGGCACTTACTCTGTGTCAGACTCTGAACCAGCTGTTAATGTCTATTGGCATGCATGATTCTCAAAACAGCTCTATGATACAGTGTAGTGGTCTGACTGTAATAATAGCTCCAATTTTCCGCACATCTCTTGTCTTAGTTCATTTGGGCTGCTATAACAAAATGCCACAGACTGGGTAGTTTGTAAACAACAGAAGTTTATTTCTCACTGTTCTGGAGACTGAAAGTCCAAGACGCTATCAGGCATCATCATTTCTCTGCTAAGGGCTCTCTTTCTAGTTCATAACTGGTGCCTTCTGCCTGTGTCCTCACATGGTAGAAGAGCCCAGGGATCTCTCTGGACCCTCTTTTATAAGGTACTAATCCCATTCATGAGAGTTCCACCTGCATGACTTACCTCCAGGCCCTACCTCCTAAAACCATCATTTTGGGGAGTTAGGGTTTCAACATACAAATTTTAGGGGGACACATTCAGACCACAACATCTCTGAATCCATACGACTGACTCAGGGCTTGACCCTGTGATTTGCTCTGGCCAGTGGAAGAATGGCAAAGTTGATACAATCAGACTTGAACCAATGCTTGCACATTTCCCTTCTTACTCTTGGACCTCTGCCACCACCAGTGAATAGGCATGGATAGCTTCCTGGAGAGGCATAGTTATATTGGAGAGGAGCCAAGATAACCCAAGCAAGTCCATCCTAAGCTACAGCCCAAACTACTCTTGCAAGTGATTTCAGGAGCCTGAGTGAGCCTAGCTGAGGTCAGCCCAGTCCAGCCAGGACTGTGAGCAATAATAAGTGCTGATTAGTTTAAACTCTAGGTTTTGAGGTGGTTGGTTATTTAACAGTAGCTAACTGATACATGTTGATACTATTATTATTCTCATATGTGAGTAAACTGAATTTTAGAAGGATTGAACAACTTGTTCAAGACTGACTCTACAGCCTGTTAGCCATATGCAATCAATCCACAGTTTGCAAACTGTGGTGTGAATTCCTCAACCTAAAAATTGATAGACTAGTTGTTGTATATACACACATTTACACAAACATGGTGTTTCCATATTGACAGAAATAAGCATTATGAAATAGATGTGATCTAGGGGGGCCTTGGTGATCATCTCTGATCTGTTAACTTCACATAAGTGACACTCTAGAAATTCTGGACAGGATAATTTTCCTGTTGTATGGGACTCTTCTTGGGCTGCAGCATGTTTATGGACCCTTCCCCTATAATGTTACTAATGCTCTCCTACTTCCCCAGTCATAATGACCACTAAAAATGCCCTCATAGTAATTTTGACTACTAATTTTGGCATCTATCCATTACCCCAAATTTCTAACCCCCTCGAATATAGGGCTGGGGAGAAAGAATCACTTCCAGTTGAGAACCACTGTTGGAATTTTCACAATAGTAGATTTAAAACCATATATATGTGGGTTTTGGTGCACCTGTTCTAATTTTTAAAAAATCATTTCACTTAATTGTTAAAGCTTAATAAATTATTATAAGGCAAACATCCTTGATATCACCACTCGTAAAGGAGTACTTTGTTGTCTCAGACATCCTTCCTATGTTCCCTGTCTCAATTGTAACCCCCTTCATTCCCTCAAGAGTAACTACTATCCTGGCTTTTATGGTAATCACTTCTTAAATTTCTGTTTTTTTGTAGTTTCAACACCCAAATGTGTGTTCCTAGTCAATACAGTTTTGTTTTGACCACACTATTTAAAAAAAATATGCCTTTTAGCCTCTTTTAATCTAAAGGTGTCCTCTCCATAATTTTCTTTTACCTATAATCTATTTGTTGAAGAACTTTGGGTGTTTACTTCAGGCCTGAGTGTGTAAATATGTGAGAACACAATTTATCATTGGAAAAAACCCATGGCAATATCATTTATATGACTCACCTATATATATAGTTTATTCAGAATCAGCCATTACTGTGCACTGGCTCAGAAAAAATGTTATCATTTTGGCACAGTTGTGTCTTGATATAATGACCTCACTGACTTTCTTTAATTAGCATCATGGTGAAGGAACATATTAAGCAATGAAGTTAATAAGTATCTTTCAAATAACAGGTCTTGATTGCTTCCAGGGAATCTGTTAACAGCTGCTCTATTCCTCCCATATCTGTTCAAGAATATCATCACTTTAACTATTTACCTAGTAATTTTTTCAAACAGGAATTATGCAGAAAATGCTTTTGTTTCAACCCTTTCTCTCTGACCAATTTCTGTTTCATGACTTTACCCTCCAGATTAGGAAAAAATCAAAGCCTAATCATCATGTGGGATCATGATGCTACAGATTAGGTTGCTATTTTAATTCTACGCTTCAAGTTGGGATATTTTAGAATATCAGTTTACAGTGTAATGGAATGGTAAGCTACTTATCCTTTTTTTAAATTTTATTTTATTAAGGTATTATTGATATATGCTCTTATGAAGGTTTCACATGAAAAAACAAGGTGGTTACTACATTTACCCATATTATCAAGTCCCCACTCACCCCAATTCAGTCACTGTCCATCACTGTAGTAAGATGACACAGATTCACTGTTTGCCTTCTCGGTGTTACATTGTTTTCCCCGTGATCCCCACACCATGTGTACTAAACAAAATACCCCACAATCCCCTTCTCCCAACCTCCCCACCAACCCTCCCACATCCCTCCCCTTTGGTAACCACTAGTTCCTCTTGTAGTCTCTGAGTTTGCTGCTATTTTGTTCCTTCAGTTTTGCTTCGTTGTTATACTCCACAAATGAGGGAAATCATTTGGCACTTGTCTTTCTCTGCCTGGTTTATTTCACTGAGCACAATATCCTTCAGCTCCATCCATGTTGTTGCAAATGGCAGAATTTGTTTCCTTCTTACGGCTGAATAGTATTCCATTGTGTATATGTACCACATCTTCTTTATCCATTCAACTACTGATGGACACCTAGGTTGCTTTCATATCTTGGCTATTGTAAAAAGTGCTGCAATAAACATAGGGGTGCATACGTCTTTTTGAATCTGAGAAGCTGTATTCTTTGGGTAAATTCCAAGGAGTGGGATTCCCGGGTCAAATGGTATTTCTATTTTTAGTTTTTTGAGGAACCTCCATATTGCTTTCCACAATGGTTGAACTAGCTTATATTCCCACCAGCAGTATAGGAGGGTTCCCCTTTCTCTGCATACTCGCCAGCATTTGTTGTTCTTAGTCTGTTGGATGGTGGCCATCCTTACTAGTGTGAGGTGATATCTCATTGTGGTTTTAATTTGAGAAGCTCCTTATCCTTTTGAAGTCAACAGGTAAGTTGATTGTCTGGAAATCTGAGCGCTGTTCAAAACCAACAAAACTTGTTTTCTGATCATAATAGCAATACGTGTTAATTATAGAAGACTTTGGAAGAAAACACAGAAATACATAGAAAAATAGTAAAAATTAGAGAATGATGCCTTATTTATAGACCCCATTCTCTATTTTTATTTTAAGACCATGTGTGTAGTTATCATTTTTAGGGACAGCATGCCACTGCGACTGCCCAAACACATTTTGTTAGCCCTGTGCCAACACTGCCTGCCAGGCTGGCCGGGTGTGTTTTCCTCTCCCCTGGAATGTATTTCAGCCACCACTGCACTCAAGGTCGACCACTGTGAGGGCCCACCTATGATAGGAACTCATATACAATTTGGTTTTGCCCATAATCTTGTGTGGACTGTCTTTTGTCCTGCTCTGTATATCCCTCCCTATGATCTTTGGACTACAGTGAACATTCCTCCAAAGTGAGCAGACATGTGTGGACAGGTGGCTTCTCAGATCCACTAGGCTGGATAGTCAATCAGGATGTAAAAATAAAACTAAATTCATTCATCTGCTGCCAAGGACAGTAATCTTCCTTGCTAGTACCCATTCAAACCTTATCTTCATTTCCATTTGGGAGAGACCTGATAGTTAATGAATTTCATAAATTTTGCTCCAGCTTTATTTCAAGTTCATAACTGTACTCTGAATGATAATCTGGTAAGCCTAAAACAGTAAACCTGAAGACAAAATCTCTATACCCATTCATTTATTAATGTACTTAACACACATTTATGAGCACTCACTATGTTTCAGGCATTGTGTTAGGCAACAAGAATTTAACTGTGGAAGACTGATGTGGTTGCTGTTCTTATGGAATTTAGCGGTCTAGTTGAGGAGACAAGTAAATAATTAGTTTCAAGAATATACACTTAATGTAATGATAGAGAAATGTATAACCTAAACCAATGGTTCTCAAACTTAATAGGCATCAGAATCATTCAGAAGGCTTTTTAAAACACAGATTGTGGGGCCTATATCCAGAGCTTCTGATTCTGTACATCTGGAATGGGGTCCAAGCATTTGCATTTCACGTTTCCAGGTGATGCTAATGCAGTTGGTCCAGTGATCACACTTTGAGAATGATTGGCTGGCTTAGATTAAAGGCACCACTGGACAGGCTGAGCTAAACTCTGTGGTCTTGTTGTTTCAATTGCAACTTGAGGGAAAGATAATTCATTGAAATATTAATTTGTTTAGATAGATTTCTTCCTGCATTTTCAAAAATCAAGAGAAAGCTTGATTTTAAGCAATTTCTTGTCACGTACATTTTTTTGCAAAGTGTAAAAAAGTTCTTTGAACCCAGGGGCCTTTTATAAATACCTACACTGAATTTCAAGGAGTTTATGCCAGGTGTCCTTGGAAGGGGGTGGTGGGGAAGAAGCTTATTTGAGATCCAGAAGAAGGGGGAAATTTTGGTTAAGCTGGAGAGAATATGAGGTCTATGATCAGAGGGAAAGCTTACCCATTTTGAATCACATCCTAGAGACAAGGCAAAATCTCTAAAATTGAAGCATGAAATGAGAGTTTTCCTGAAATGGGGTCTCCCAGGCTTGCACAAGATTCTCTTACCCTACATATGGGACAGAGAAGCAGCAGAGCAATCAGATTTACAGGAAGGTATGGAAAGGGACATAAGGAAATGCTGAGTGATGACTAAGGGACTTCCCTCACCCCATCCCAAATAATCTGTGCTATGTATGGCTTCGGGCGTCCGACAACCCTGGAGGAAGGAAGCACCATAATAATAGAATGAGTTTTTTGCCAGTTGGACACAAGGAGGGCTTGAATGAGGATTCAAATAAATTCAAATAAATTTTCATGACAATGAATAAATGTTCTTTCTCATGCATCTGAATTTGTGGACTTAGATTTATACTTGTCTTTCTTGGTTAATATGGCAGTTGTAAAATTTTAAGAGAAATTGTGAAACAGGAAACCACCACCTGATTTACATTTTCCATGAATTTTCAGGGAAAGGATAATAAAAAACTTCATACTTAACATGATCTCAAGAAATATTTGTTAAATGAAATGACTCTTAGTTGATGTTTCTAAATCATCCAAGTGTACCTATGTTAAATATTCAATTTAGGACTAGGAACACAGTATAGTCCCTGTGTAAAAGAGGCAATGTAGTGCTGTGATGCGGGGAATAAGTTCAGGAATTACCTGCTTAGATTCAAGCGTGCCATATGGTAATTATAGGACCTTGGATAAGTTAGATGAATTTTCTGTGTCCCATTTTGCATTAGAAAAATGAGTATAATTATCTCTCAAGGATGTTGTTAGGATTAAATGAACTAAGTCTTGGAGTTTTAAAAATGTAAGAATTCAACATTAATGACAATTTATTGGCTGTGCCAAATTTTCATGAATGAATATTTCATGAATGAGTTTCAAATAAACAAGAATGCACCTTTTGGGGTATATTCTTTTTGGAGGCTTAGAATTAAGAAACTTTCAGAAAGCTTAGAATTTGTTGTTATTGTTAAACTGTGGTCTGCTTTATGGCATGATTTCCTGAGATTCTGTAAAATGTTCATTAATAGTGACAGTTTTAACATTGGTATATAAGCACTCTGAAGATAATTAAAAATTAACTAACTTGATTGCCTCGTACTTCAATGTTGTTTTTATTCATTTTTGTGATTCCTAACTCAGCTTATAGAAATGTTATCTGAGCTAAAAAAATAAAGGGCATCCACACATATTCCAAGTATGGTCCATTGTAACATTACATTGGAGAACAACGTGGTTTATTCTGTAGTGTTCTTCTTGGTTATTTAATCATATTAAACATCTGTGCATTTCATTTTAGCTTATATTATAGCTGGCTTTCTTGGTTACAGGCATACAGCATATCCTTTCCCCAAATAAGCTCTGTTTCTTGTAACTCACCATCTCCGATTTGATTCCTTAATTACACTGGCAATGTGGAGCAGCCTGCTTACTCATGTTGTGTCTGCAGCTCTGGAATCTTAGCCCTTGAGTCATGTAATTTCAGAAATCTTTGCTTCCTTCCTTATATATTAACAGCAATCAGGAAGCCCCTTAAGACCTTCCTGGAAATATCTCAAAATACCTCAGTTTTTATTTTGTATTGAGTTTTAAGGAATTCCAGTTAAGTTAACCTTGGGTTCCTAATTTTGACTTACCATCCAATTGAAATATGTCCTCAGAGATCTCTAGTTTGGCAAATCAGCATCCTTGGTGGCAAAATGTGGGTTTCCTAAATGTCATACAATCAATTTGTGATATCAAGGTTTCAGAATCACAGTTTAACTTTTAATTCCAGGGGAAATTTTTTCTGCAACAAATATTTTGTATTAGTAATTCCTTTCTTTCCTATTTAGTTTACCAATGAAAGTCTGTCTTCCAAGGTAGAAAAAGTAAAGGATTAAAGTTTCATTACATATAAATATACTTAATGAAACAGTAGTAATTGAAGGATGGAGTTTATAGAACATTTACTGATACATTTATTCAAGAAATTATTGTTAACCTACTATATGAATGATACATTACTAAGTCACTGGGAAAGCAAGAGTGACTGAAAACATTTTTCTGCCCATAAGAAGCTTACAGTCTAGGTTGAAAGGCAGAAAAATAAACAGATAATTTTGATACAGTATGTTAAGTGCTATATCAGGGCTAAGTATTGAGTATAATGAGAACATTAAGAGGAGACTGCTGGAGGAGGTTTTATTAAGGCTATGAAAAGAGCCCTGGAGGAAAGTAATTTAGCCAGGAAGAGAGGAATGCATTTTGAGTCTCCTAGGAAGAGAAAACAGTTGTACAAGAACTTGGATTACTCCAGCTAGGGATGGACTTGTCTTAGATGGTCTCTCTCACGTACTCTGCTAGTTATGGTAGATGGTAAAAATGGCTACAGATTCTTTTTCCTCTTTGCACCCAAGCTCTTATGATGTGCTGTTACAGATCCTCCCATAAAGAAGTGGAGTATATTTTTCTGTCTCTCGAATCTGGGTAGGGCATGTGACTTGCTTTGGCCAAAGGGACATAAGAAATGTGATATTAGCAGAGACTTTACCAGTGCTTGTACACTGGAGAGTGAGAGCCCTGACACCACCATGTTTTATGAGCCTGAGCTCACCTGCTAGGGGAAAGAGATCACATGTAAAACTGAGGTTTCCTGATTGACAGCCTGCCAGCTGCCAGATGTGTGAGGGAAGCAAAATAATCCCTACTCTTAAAGATTTCCACATCCTAATTCCAGAACCTATGAATAAGTTACTTTACATGGCAAAGTAACTTTGAAGATGTGATTAAGTTAATGATTTTGAAACGAGATTATCTTTAATTATCTGGGTGGGCTCACTATAATCACAAGGTTCTTATAAGAGGGAGACAGAGGGTCAGAGTTAGAGAAGGACATGAGAGAATGGAAGTAAGGACAGAAGTCACAGAGAGATTTGAAGGGGCCATGAACAAGGAATGCAGGCATTCTCTAGAATATGGAAGAGAAGGAAACAGATTCTCTAGAGCCTCCAGAAGGAGTGCAGTTATGCTGATACCTTCCTTTTGGCTGTCAAGATTTCTGACCTTCAGACTATAAGATAATAAACTTGCGCTATTTTAAAAAGTTTGTATAATATGTTACAGCAGCCACAGGAAAGTAATACAACATGTTAGATCATCTAGCTGCCAGCTGGTACAGAGCAGAACAACCACCCAGACTACCACCACAGGATCATGAACGTTAATAAACAGTTGTTTTAAGTCACTAAAATTTAGAGTGATTTCTTACAAGCAACAGCCAACTGACCCATTAAGTTCAAAAAATAAATAAAGCAACATTTATATTGTTACCTAAAAATAGTTATTTCTGTAACTCTCTTATAGACATTTATGCGAGCTTTTGAAAGCAAAGATTCACCATCTCCTGCCTCTTAGTCCCCAGTCTGCCGTGGTTCCGACCCATCCTAATTTTAGTGGTTCACCTTTTCTTCAGATTTCTGATTTTCTTGCTAGGCTGTGAGCTCCATGAATGCAAATGTGAGAATTCCTTCTCATTACTCACCTGTTATACATCTGTTAGATACCCTGGTATTTTGGAAGCTTAATGGAAAAGACATTTCTCATCTCTAAGATTTACTTTTTAACTTTTTGCATTTTGTAGATAACTTAAAATAAAGCTGATATATTGGTTTTAGTTCACTGAAACAAGTCAACATAAGTCTAGAGCTGTTATAGAGAGCCTCCATGCCTAAGACCATTACTTGTCTCACTCTCCACTCAGCTTAAACTAAGTCATCTCTTTGGAATGCCATGAGAAGACATTCTATCCTTTGTTAAGGGACTTGACTGGCCACAATTATATTATTATGCCTATGTCTGTTGAAAAATTCCAGGGAAAGTTAGAAAAAATCACATGGGATTTTGGCTTCAATCAAATGAAACCAGTTTGGAATGGAAGAGCAAAGATACTTTGTCTAAGCAGGCAAAGAAATTTCACAACTTTTAAAAGTATCAATTTTGCTATAAACTTTTTCCCTCCTTCAGTGGCCTATATAAATTGTACATGCAGTGGTATACTTTTTAGAATGTGAATAAAGACCTTAGTTGCAAAACATAACTTCTATTACATGGTATCTAGCTTTTTTGAGTTCCAGTACTATATTACATATATCAATTTCCTACATTTTATTTTAGGTATATATTTTTGCCACCACTATTATCCATGCTTCTTGCTTAGTTTTTGGTTCTGTGGTCATCAATTTTATGATACTGTCACCAGAATCATTGGTTTTCTGTCTCCCTTTCATTCCTCTGCACCCACCAAACATTCCCTAATCCTGAGTGGATTCAAGACCTACCTTCTTTGCTTCACTACATAGGCTATTCAACACTGTGGACATAAAATTGTGTAATGACAAACTGCAACTACTACAAACTGAGCATTTGCAAGTCCAGCTGGGTTCTCAGTGCCACTTGGTAACCTTTTTACTTGATGCTACTCTCTAGCCTGAAGTCTCTCTCTTTTAGTACTCACTTTGCCTCAGCCTTGACAGAGAAAATAGATGCTGTCAGATGCTAATAATTTCCTCCCCTACATTATAAAACTGCCTATAGTAGCATCCACCCTTCCTTTTTTCTATTAAGGGAAAATGAGTTCATCAGGTATGTGCTGTGTATGTCCAGCCAAACCTCTCCTCTAAACAGATTTATACTTATTGCCTTATTGCCTACTTATTAACATCTCTTCTAGGTATCAAATGGACTTCTCAAAAACATGTTCAATATGAAACTCCTTATCTTCCTGGCCAAGTTCTGCTTTTTCATTGTATTCCCCATGCCAGTTAATGGTGACTCCATCCTTCTAGTTGTTCCCAAATTTTGAAGTTATTCTTGCTAGACCAGTCACTATCATTTCTTGTTTAGATTATTGCAACAGTTCCCTAATTTTTCCTGTTTCTTTTGCCTTTGTAGCCCTATAGTCTATTCTAAACACAACATCTGGAGTCATTCTGCTAAAAATGTAAATCACATCACTTCTCTGCTCCAAACTTTCTATTGCCTTCCCATTTTACCCCAAGTAAAAGCCCTAGTCTTTACAATGGCCCATAAAGCTTTATACCAACCGGCTCACCATGGCATCTTTGAGCTGATGGTTGACTACTCCCCTCACTCATCTACCTCCTTGTTCTTCCTTGGATATGATGGACTTGGCCTTAGGCCTTTGCAGTTGTTCTCTGCCTACAACAATCTTCCCCAGGATATCTGTCTGCCTTTCCTTTTTACTTATTTCAAGTTGTTCAAATATTTTCTTCTCAGTCTGCTCTGATCATTTTTTATTTAAAATTGCTCCCACCCACCTAATCCCACTGACCTCTATTTTCTTTTCACATTTTACTTTTCACCACAGTGCTTACTGTGATCAGCCATTTTGTGCATTCACTTCTTTTGTTGTCTGTGTTCTCACACAAGAACATAAGCATAAAAAAGGATTTTTGTTTTCTACTGCTGTATTTCCCAGTGCTTATGACATTGCTTGGCACACAGTATAAGCTCAATAAATATTTGTTGAATGAATGAATGTTTATTACTTGCTAAGGAACTTCTTTGTTTATACACTGAATTGAATCTCTACTGCCTCTTTTAAGAGTTGATTCATAAGCTATTCTAAAATTCTCCTGCATTTTTCCTTTCTCCCTCTCATTTAATTCAATATTTTCAGTCTATAAATATAGTTAAATATCACTAATACTAAAAAAAAACCTTCCCTGTGGTTTCCAGTTCAGCCTGAGATTTTATGAAAATTTTAATGAGGAAACACAAAATCCAGTAAACATATTGTAGGAAAGATAGGAGAGGATGGAGATGTAAAGTGAATGTAAAAAAATGTCTAGAGGTTAGAAAGAGAATGGGAGCAAGCTGAAGAATGAAATAGAATCTGAGGACAGCTGTAGCTCAGATAACAAGGAAGGAGCTTCAGTGTGTGTGTGTGTGTGTGTGTGTGTTTGCATGTGTGTGAGTATATTTGGGGCAGTGTCAGCTAATCTTCTTGGTGATGCCCAGAGAGCATTTGGACCTCCCAGGTGAGAGGAAAAAAGGTTAGGATTGAGAAGCGAAGCTAAAATGGGGGGATTTTCGACATATGTTCATGGAAAGCTGCATCATTCTATTCACCCATTTCCTCTCCCCACTGTGAGCTGTTCAGTTTGAGCTAGCGAATATGCCAAGACATAGTGTGCTTTGAATTTTGTATAAATGAGAATATATTACTTTGACTTAGATCTAAAAAAAAAAAAGATGGAAAAAGGATTAAAGGCAGCAGAGGAAAAGGCAGGATAGAGTAGCACTTAAGAGCATAGACCAGAATTCCTGGGTTTGAATCCCAGGTGTGCTACTTACTAGCTGGATGACCTTGGGTAATTTACTTAGGTTGTGCCTCAGTTTTCCCATTTGTAAAATGAACATAATAGAGGTGGTTCTCTTATAGGGTTGCTGTGAAATGAGTTATTATAGATGAAGTACTTAAACCAGGGTCTTGCACATGTGATATTAAATTATAATTATGTGCTTGGGCAAGGAAAAAGAAAAAAAAGACGTAATGAACCAACTCACTCTGATTTATTTCTTCTAACTTGACTAATATCTAGTTTCACTAATAATTCTAGGTTTGTCAGTCTTTTGAGGGAGAAGAATAAAGGTTGAATATGAGATTGTTTGGGATTCCTGAAGGAGGAACAAGTGAAAGGGAACATTTTAGTTTGGTTGGATTTTTATTAAAAAATGCCACTTGTACCCTAAGCCTTTGTTCCTACTATTGTTATCTTGAAAGACCTTTTTACCTTTTATCCAGTTTTTTCATATTCTAACTAATTTTAAGGAAAAAAAAAAGGATATCCCTATACCATCCATGAAGCCTTTTATGAAATCCCTGGCCCACTCAGAAGAACTCCCTTTATTCTCTCACACATATTTTTTTAAATCACATTTAGCCCCATTTTACATGTACAGACTAATTATCAGGACCATAGAAATTATTACTTTGTTGTATGAGACCATTCTATAGAATGTATTTACTAAGCACTATAGGTTTTCAGTGTGTGTTTATTTATTAGGAGCAATTTTTATGGAAGAACACTGATTTTCCCTTCATCCTTCCTAGGAAGATCTTGTGCTTAACTTTTTTCTTCTTTTCACAACTGAAACTTAGTAATGGAAATCTGCATTCTAAAGTGGTTTCCATTTCCATAGCTCATTTACTCCTTAGCCCTTTTTAAATGGCTCTAATTCCTCTGTGCCACTAAAACTACTTTCACTGGGATGTACAGTGACTTCTTAGTTGCTGGGAACAAATACATATTTCAGTCCTTATTTTGCTTGACAGTTCAACATCAACATTTTGACCACTTCTTGGACCTTGAGTAGTCTTGAAACTTCTTGAATATTCTATGGTGGATTCCAGAAAGTCCTTCCTGACTCACTTCCAGTTTCTGACCATTCCTCCTCAGTCTTCTTCATAAGCATCAGTATCTAAGATCTTTTGTATTTTGTAGATCTTTCATTCCATAGCTCCTCAATATAAGTATTAGAAATGCAATTTATGATGAATTGGATAGTAAGCAGCATCACTATCATATTTAATGACCACTGTTCTCAAGAATTGAAGCACTGTAGAACAATATAATCAAATAATACATTCTAGGAAAAATAGCGTTATTGAGATAATAGCATGGTTTTGAGCATTCAGAATTGTGGAAGTTTCTGTGAGAAAGTTCAAACACAATTTTTTTTTGGTACAGTTAAAAAGAACACTTACAAAGCCAAAACCATTGCTAGAAAAAAATTTTAAATGCAGTTCTTACAGAACTCACCTCCATGGAAATTTTTTCTACACATTTATGCTCCCCAAACACTACTTTGTAGAGCAGATACATTCATAGTGTACCAATTATACATCTTCTGGGGGTAATTGGTAGGGGTAGGGAATATTCTTATTCCCCACTTCTCTTTTCTTTCAGAAGCAAGTTTTTCCTCTTAGTCCCTTTATTCTCTGTTTCCTAGGAGGAGTAAAGTGACTAAAAGCTTGGTGAGTTTTGGAGGAGGACCAGGCAAGTAGAGTGCCTTCCTTTCCTTTAGTCTTAGGGATCTGCACTGCCTGCAGAGACTCTGCTCTGGTAGATCATGTGGAAGTATTAGTGGTCAAGATCCCAAACTTGCTTTTTGTTCAGTGTGATTATGTGAGAACATTTGCTTAATTCTCAGAACCAGGAAGTCCATTGTTGCCACATGTTCTCCAAGAGTCCTGTTTTGGTCTCCACCTGCCTCATTCTTTTGTCCATCTCAACTGGTTCAGAATTCAGGAGGGGAAAACAGGAATTATTTAATATTCCCCTCAAACTCCACTATTATCTTCCACATAGAATCACTCCCCACTGTTTGTCCCATGTATCAGAGAAAACTATCATTTCATAGACTTAATGTTCTACCTGGCAATAGCTCCAAATAGAAATCTTCCTATGATTTTATGGAGACATAGCCATTCATAGAATGATTTCGTTGTCCCCAAAAGACCAAAGTATATCCCCATGTGATACATTCACCATTTACATTTCACATGGTCACATATTTTTGTTCCCTGTTTTTGTCATGTAGATAACAAAGAAGAAAATTCAACCAGAAACAGGTAGAAGAGAAATCCTGCTTTCTTCACTGGAAAACTAAATCATGTCTAATATATAGTTTTCCACATTTATAGGATTTTCTTACATCCAATATGAATGAAAATAAATTTTCTTGAAACTCTAGAATGTTTTTTCAGAAACCATTTTTACAAAGAAGATAAAATTTGAAATTAAGCTCAGAATCTATGACAAGTGAAAACCTCTTTCTTTGGGGTTTTCTCTGCTATACAACAGTTATAAAATGTATTTTACAGTATCCACTTGAGGGTATTAAAGTGTTACAGCCTTTTACAGACAGTGCTAATCAGCATCCCTAATTTATATGTAAGGGAAATCTTGAGTCATCCCAGGTTAGAGAGAGAATGCCTACCATAGTTAAAAACTGAAACTCTAAGGCTATTATCCTGAGCTATAGAAGGTCCGGTCAACTTAATTTAGTAAAGATTTACAGAGTAACTACCTTGCATGAAGCATTATATTAGAAATTGGGGGATCCAAAGATTAGCCAGACTGGTCCTTGTCCCTGAGATTCTTACTCATAATGAGAAAGACAGATGTGAATTCAAGCAATCAACTGTCTGATCTGCTTCTTCTGAGGCACCAGGATAGCCAGCCTGGGTTTTGGCCAAATGGATTAGTGTTAGGTTTGGGTTCCTCAAGGTCCAACCTTGGGCTGGTAAGTGCCCTGAAGTAGCCAGGATTAGGCAGAATTATTTGGTAAATAAAATAAAAACATGAACCATCCAAAACAAGGCAACAAAAACATGTCCTTAGGGAATCCTAAGGTCTATCACTTTTGGGCTTCAGGAATGGAATTAAGTCACGATAAATTAAAAGCTAGAAGATGAGGAATCTGGTAGACACTAGGATCAAGTAGAGAAAGGGAATGAGGCAGAAACAAAGTGAGAGGACCCAAAATCATTGCAGAGACTAGTCTGGCTAGGCTATGACTCATTCCTGGTGGCTGTTGGCTGTATAAATTGTGAGCTAAAGGCCTGAGTTGGGAGGATATCACCCAAGCTCTAGATCATCATAGGAGAGTGGAAGGAGCTCAGAGACTTCAACAAATCATGTGAGTTATTTTCATCAAGTTCTGTTTTTAAAACTGGTGTTTGGGGCTCTCCCTAGAAGTAGGTTTATATAAAGATGGGGCACTAAAATAAGCAGGAACATTGGCATAGCATGTACTTCTTGGACTTCCTATTTTTTGCTTTCTTTTATGTCAGGTATTTACCTCTCGATCTAGGGGTAAGTGAGACCAGTCCAACTTCAAACCATTAGGAATGAGAAGGATAGGTGGTTCTCCAAAGGGCATACAGGAATGCTGTTTCAAAGTTTAAGAGAAACAGATTTCAGAGTGTCAAAAACAGATGTCCATCACAAAGGAGAAAATCAAAATTATAAAACACAAGGATTATGAGGAAGAAAGAAGACCTCTGAATTCATCAATAATCACAAACATGATAAAGGCAGCAGGCTGTTGTAGGAAAGCTTTACAGTCAAGCAAATGCCAATCTGAATCCTGGTTCTGCCATTCAGTAATTTTGTAACCTTTGGCAAGTCAATCTCTCAAACCTCAATGGTAAAGCCAAAATTATAATTCATACCTTATACATTGACTATGGGGGCTTAGGCCCCCACCCCCTCCAGTACCATTGATAGCTCTTATTATTAACAACCTTCAAAAGCACAGTCATTTCAGTGGTGGGGAATACAATTCAAAGAAGTGAATGGAGAAAAAATAAAAATATTAAGTATACAACTCTGATGTAAGAAAGATAATCAAATGAAAGACAATAGAGAAATTAGATGATAGCTAGAAGGTGGCATTGATTTACCCCTCTCTATCCCAAGGTAGGGCAGATATGTGAAAATAAGGCTTGGTAGAAATAGCCAACTGAAGATTATAGAGAAAGGAGATAAATGAGAGGAATCAAAAAGTCACTTAAAGTTGAACATGAAGAAAAGACCATTACTCCTTCAAAACTAAAGATAATGCAAGATGAAAGCCACTTGTTACCTTCATAGGCCATCTCAAGTATTAAATCTCCTGATACCACCAGCTGAGCTCAATTGCTCCTCCAATGGCTTTCACTGTCCCTGATGTAACTCCCACTGTAGCACTTACCATGTTGTAATGTGAAGGTCAATTTATATGTGTGTCTCTATCATGTCGTAATTTTGACACCAGTATCTACATCCTTAGTGCCAAGTGCTGTTCTTAACCTACATTACCTACTCACTAAATGTTATGTGAATGAATGAATGAATGAATGAATGAATACAAGCAATTGCTTTCTTTTTCTCCTAAAAACAACACTACTGCTATCAACTTTAATCTTTTGCTTGATTTGATGGAAAAGACTAGTGTCTGACCAATTGTTTTTATACTGAGACATATGAAAGCCAGTCCTGTCTTTAATAAGCTGAAAGGTTATAGTTTTACCTATCAAATGCACCCAGGAGAGCCATTGTCCTCCTTCTTGCTGAATTTCAAGTTTACAATTCTCTCTCCTTTGTTTAACTGTGTGCTCCTCCAGGCTGGAAGCCAAATCTTACTTATTTTGGTTATACAATCCCCAAAACTTCACTCACATCCTCAACTCCATAGCAGAAACCTCGTTCAGTCCTTGACTCTTACAGAAATTCTGTAAATGTTTGGATAATTAATAAATGAGTCTAATCTAGGTAAGTAAAATTTAAATGATGCCCAGTGTGTTATCATTTAAACCTATAGTTTAATAGTTGTGCCTCTGTTATAGAACATTTGTAAAATTATTTAAGCTCACCATTCACACCTCATAAAGCTGCTTCCTTTTAATCCCTTTGTTGTATTGCAGTGTGAAAGTTAGCTGTGATAACCGCACTGAAAATATTTAGTGTAGGTAACTCAGTTCATTGGGAGACAAGAAGAGACTTGTACTATTGCTTATTTCTTATATTTGTAGCTAAGGTTGCCATGTCAGTAAATGCTACAATCATTGACTTTCTTATTTGTTACATATGGAACATGGAAAACTGTCTGCGGTCATGGGAATAACTAAATAAAGGTGTTGAGATCCATCTTTGTGATGAAATGTGGTTTAGTATTAAGAAGGAAATCCTTCATTCCCAAAGATTTGCTAGGATGATACTAGAAAAGAATCCCATATGGTTAAATTTAGGGGGCTGAAAGAATTCCACTCAACAAACATCTCTGTAGCATTTTCATTTGATTATTATTTAGATATATTTTCTTTTCCCTTGAAATTACTTATCCCAAAGTTATTAAATCAGTTGTTGGCCAAAATTACTGCCTCTCTTACACAAATGATCTTTTCAAATTATGTGATTCCCATTTAAAAGTTGCTCTGTGTGGCTAAGATATTTTCAGTTTGCAATTATGCAAGAACTGTTTTGTGATTTTTGCCACTGAACCTGGTCTTTTTCCTCTCTTTCTTGCAACTTCTTGTCATTTCTCTTTGCTGAGGTCATTTGAGAAAGATAAAGAGGCTTATAGATAAGCCTATATTGCAGTTTAAAGTTGACTCTTTAAAAAAAAAGGGATATTGGTATAAATCACTGTGTATTGCTTAATATTTCAGTATTCATAAAACATCTATGGAGTGCTGGCTGTGAGCCAGGCACTAAGGGTACATATGTGTTTGTGTGTCCAAGGAGCCAAGTCTTATGGGGAGGACACTCAAGACTGTTGACTTTTATTGTATAATGAGTGCTGTAAGAGTAAAGGGTGCTTCCAAAGCACTGAGGGATGTCTGATTCCAAAATGAAGGGAGTGGCCTCCTTTTCTGGGTGGGTGACCCAGTTCTTTGAAGACAAGTAAGAGTTATTTAGGGAAGAAGAGGGGACAGTAAGACAGACAAATTGGACTGGCCTTCTAAAGAGGCAAGAGGTTAGGAAACTGCAAGAAATTCTGTATAACTTATAAAAAGAGTGTAGCAAAAGGAGTATAATAAGAGATGAGGCTGGTGAAAAAAACAATGATTAAATGATAAACATTTACCACTTTTTAATCTCCAATATTCTATGAAATGAGGATACAAAAGGTAATGGTCCTTATTTTCTGAGTGGTGTGAGCAATAGTGATGGAAATAAAATAGGTAAGGATTGCTTCATATACTAAGAAAGATGGATAGACCCATAGGGAGAGCAAAGGATAAGACAGTCTAGATGTAGGAAGAAGCAGATGGACAAGCTGAGGAGATGATGCTGGAGATAGAGGGAAAGGAAAGGACTAAGAGACAGAGAAAGATACACACATACAAATACACATATAAGAGAGAGATAAGAGACATAAATTGAGTGAGTGAGGTAGAGACACCTAAAGAAAAGAACACACATCCATCAGTGGATGAATGGATAAAGAAGATGTCTCTCTCTCACACACACACACACATACACACACACAGAAATATTATTCAGCCATGAGAAAGAAGGATGGATGGACCCCTTGAGGTCATTATGCTGAGTAGAATAAATCAGAGAAAGACAAAAAATTTATGATATCACTCATATGAGGAACCTAAAAATGATGAATTCATAAAAACAGAGAGTATAATGGTGGTTATCAGGGGCTGGAAGTGAGGAAATTAGAGACATGTTGTTAAAAGATAACAAACGGGCATTCCAAGATCGAGGATTAAAGATGGAGGCGTGAGAGGTGAGACAGAGGCTTCCTCCTAAAACCGCATATAATATGAAAATATAACTAATACTCTTGAAAGAGCAACAGGAAAGAGGACTGCAACAAACTGCATACACCTGGAGACAAGGGCAGACCTCACAGTAAAGGGTAACGTACTAAAGCTGTGGTCCTGCGGGATCCAAGCCTTTCCCCAACCCTAGCTCACCAATGCGAGGAAGAGGAATGGAGCAGGGATGGAGTGGAGATCTGGGACTGCTGAATACCTAACTCCAGAGATCTGCTCTGGGAGCACAAACCTACATTTCATGGTGCTTGCATGATACTCTCATAATTAGGAGGTTGGAAAGATAAGACAGGTAGAATTCCTAGAGAGACTAAGATTCCAGCTGCTTGTGGAAAGCAGGGATCCATATCCAGCTGCTCTGGGACAAAAGAAAGGGGGGCAGTCTGAGAGACTTCCTAACAAAGAAGCCCTTAGCAAGAGGGCTGCTAAAGGGGCAAGGATTGCACAGAGCTTACTGCTCAGGAGAAAGACAGGTAGACAAAATTGTCCAGGTGCACTCTGCCCAGCAGATTGGGAGCTTTCACATTCTTCAGGTGCTCCAGCTCCCTGGCTGCCTACACAGCTCCAAGAACCCCTTCTGTGACAGGCAGACTACTGTGCCTTTCTCCTGGCCAGCTCCACCTGGCTTGCAAACTGGAAACCCTACCCTGGAGTTAGGCCAGCCAGAGGGAAGATCTGTCTACAGCAACTAAAAACGCAAAGCACAGAGGCTTATACCTGTGTGCTCAGCCCACTGGTTCAGGCAGTGGAGACAGGCATAGCAGCCCGGAAGCAGGAAACAGCTCTTTCCTCCCCCAGGCACCAATACCACTCCCCTGCAATCCCCGACATTGCTTCAGGCACTGAGAAGCTCCAGAGAGTAGAGCTTCTGGGCACTACAGGGCACCATACACAAATATGAAATGCCAAAGGAACCTGGTCCAGAGTAAAATTATTAATACAACTCCTTAGAAAAATTTAAATGATACTGACCTAATGATTCTCCCTGAAAGGGAGTTCAAAATAAAAATCATTAACATGCTCATGGAGGTACGGAAAGATATTCAAGAACTCAGGAATGAATTACGGTCGGAGACCCAATCATTGAAGAGCACAATGGATGGTATTAAAAGCAGATTGGATACGGTGGAGGAGATGATAAATGAAATAGAAACTAGAGAAGAGGAATACAAAGAGTCTGAGGCACAGAGAGAAAAAAGGATCTCTAAGAATGAAAGAATATTGAGAGAACTGTGTGACCAAACCAAACACAATTTGCATTATAAGGGTACCAGAACAAGAAGAAGAGAGAAAAGGGGATAGAAAGTGTCTTTGAGGAGTTAATTGCTTAAAACTTCCCCAATCTGGGGATGGAGATAGTCTCTCAGGCCATGGAGGTGCACAGATCTCCCAACACAAGGGACCCAAGGAAGACAACATCAAGACATATAGTAATTAAAATGACAAAGATCAAGTACAAGGACAGACTATTAATAGCAGCCAAAGAGAGAAATAAGATCACATACAAAGGAAAGCCCATCAGCTATCATCAGACTTCTCAGCAGAAACCTTACAGGCCAGAAGGGAGTGGCATGATGTATTTAATGCAATGAAGCAGAAGGGCCTTGAACCAAGATTACTTTATCCAGCAAGATTATCATTTAAATTTGAAGGAGGGATTAAACAATTCCCAGATAAGCAAAAGCTGAGAGAATTTACCTCCCACAAACCATCCCTATGGTGTATTTTGGAGGGACTGCTATAGATGGAAGTGATCCTACCGTTTAATAGCTGTCACCAGAGGGAATAAAACCATAGTAAAGAACATAGTACAGCTAATTACTAAAAAATGCAAAATTAAATTAACTATCCCCAAAGTCAATCAAGGGATAGACAAACAGTACAGAATATGATACCTAATATATAAAGAATGGAGGAGGAAAAAAAAAAGAACCTTTAGATTGTGTTTGTAATAGAATATTAAGTGAGTCAAGTTAGACACTTACATAGTAAGGAAGATAACCTTGAACCTTTGGTAACCATGAATCTGAAGTCTGCAATGCCAATAAGTACATACCTACCCATAATCACCCTAAATGTAAATGGACAGAATGCAGCAATCAAAAGACACAGAGTCACTGAATGGATAAAAAAACAAGACCCATCTATATGCTGCCTTCAAGAGACTCACTTTAAACCCAAAGACATACACAGACTAAAAGTGAAGGGATGGAAAAAGACATTTCATGCAAAATAGGGAGAAAAAAGCAGGAGTTAGAGTACTTATATCAGACAAAATAGACTTCAAAACAAAGAAAGTCACAAGAGACAAAGAAGGACATTACATAATGATAAAAGGGTCAATCCAACAAGAATATATAACCATTATAAATATCTATGCACCCAACACAGGAGCTGGTACATATGTGAAACAAATACTAACAGAATTAAAGGGGGAAATAGAATGCAATGCATTCATTTTAGGAGACTTCAACACACCACTCACTCTGAAGGACAGATGAACCAGACAGAAAATAAGTAAGGAGACAGAGGCACTGAACAACACATTAGAACAGATGGACCTAACAGACATCTACAGAACTCTACATCCAAAAGCAGCAGAATACACATTCTTCTCAAGTGCACATGGAACATTTTCAAGAATAGATCATATACTAGGCCACAAAAAGAGCCTTGGTAAATTCAAAAAGATTGAAATTGTAGCAGCCAGCTTCTCAGACCACAAAGGAATGAAACTAGAAATGAATTATGCAAAGAAAATGAAAAATCCCAGAAACACGTGGAAGCTTAATAACATGCTCCTAAATAATCAATGGATCAATGACCAAATAAAAACAGAGATCAAGCAATATACGGAGACAAATGACAACAATAATTCAACACCACAAAATCTGTGAGAGGCAGTGAAGGCCGTGCTAAGAGGAAAGTATATTGCAATACAGGCCTACCTCAGGAATGAAGAACATTCCCATATGAGCAGTCTAAACTCACAATTAATGAAACTAGAAACAGAAGAACAATGAGACCCAAAGACAGTAGATGGAGGGACATAATAAAGATTAGAGCAGAAATAAATAAAATTGAGAAGAATAAAACAATAGAAAGGATCAACAAAAGCAAGAGCTGGTTCTTCGAGAAAATAAACAAAATAGATAAACCCCTAGCCAGACTTATCAAGAAAAAAAGAGAGTCTACTCACATGAACAGAATCAGAAATGAGAAAGGCAAAATCACTACGGACCCCACAGAAATACAAAGAACTATTAGAGAATACTATGAAAAATTATATGGTAACAAACTGGATAAGCTAGAAGAAATGGACAACTTTCTAGAAAGATACAACCTTCCAAGGCTGACCCAGAAAGAAACAGAAGATCTGAACAGACCAATAACCAGCAATGAAATTGAACTGGTAATCAAAAACCTACCCAAGAAAAAAATGCCTGTACCAGATGGCTTCACTGCTGAATTTTATCAAACATTTACTGAAGACCTAATACCCATCCTCCTTAAAGTTTTCCAAGGAGTAGAAGAAGACAGTACTTCCAAACTCATTCTATGAGGCCAGCATCACTCTAATACCAAAACCGGGCAAAGACACCACAAAAAAAGAAAACTACAGACAAATATCCATGATTAACAGATGCAAAAATACTCAACAAAATATTAGCAAACCCAATTCAAAAATACATCAAAAGGATCATCCATCATGATGAAGTAGGATTTATTTCAGGGATGCAAGGATGGTTCAACATTCAAAAATCCATCAACATCATCCACCACATCAACAAAAAGGACAAAAAGCACATGATCATCTCCATAGATGCTGAAAAAGCATTTGACAGAAGTCAGCATCCCTTCATGATAAAAACTCTCAACAAAATGGGTATAGAGGGCAAGTACCTCAACATAATAAAGGCCATATATGACAAACCCACAGCCAACATTATACTTAACAGTGAGAAGCTGAAAACTTTTCCTTTAAGATCCGGAACAAGACAAGGATGCCCACTCTCCCCGCTTTTATTCACGACAGTATTGGAGGTACTAGCCATGGCAATCAGACTACACAAAGAAATAAAAGGCATCCAGATTGGCAGGGAAGATGTTAAACTGTCCCTGTGTGCAGATGACATGATATTGTACATAAAACACCCTAAAGAATCTACTCCAAAACTACTAGATCTAATATCTGAATTCAGCAAAGTTGCGGGATACAAAATTAATACGCAGAAATCTGTGGCATTCCTATACACTAACAATGGCCTAGCAGAGAGAGAAATCAGGAAAACAATTCCATTCACAGTTGCATCAAAAAGAATAAAATACCTAGGAATAAACCTAACCAAGGAAGTGAAAGACCTATACTCCGAAAAGTTACAAGACACTCAGGAGAGAAATTAAAGAAGATACTAATAAATGGAAACACATCCCGTGCTCATGGATAGGAAGAATTAATATTGTCAACATGGCCATCCTGCCTAAAGCAATCTACAGATTCAATGCAATCCCTATCAAAATACCAACAGCATTCTTCAATGAACTAGAGCAAATCGTTCTAAAATTCATATGGAACCACAAAAGACCCTGAATAGCCAAAGCAATCCTGAGAAGGAAGAATAAAGTGGGGGAAATTATGCTCCCTGACTTCAAGCTCTACTACAAAGCCACAGTAATCAAGACAATTTTGTACTGGCACAATAACAGACCCATAGACCAATGGAACATACTAGAGAGCCCAGATATAAACACAAGTATATATGGTCAATAATATACAATAAAGGAGCCATGGATATACAATGGAGAAATGACAGCCTCTTCAACAGTTGGTGTTGGCAAAACTGGACAGCTACATGTAAGAAAATGAAACTGGATTATTGTCTAACCCCATACACAAAAGTAAACTCAAAATGGGTCAAAGACCTGAATGTAAATCATGAAACCATAAAACTCTTAGAGAAAAACATAGGCAAAATCTCTTGGACATAAATATGAGCAACTTCTTCATGAACATATCTCCCCAGGCAAGGGAAACAAAAGCAAAAATGAAAAAGTGAGACTATATCAAACTAAAAAGCTTCTGTACAGCAAAGGACACCATCAGTAGAACAAAAAGACATCCTACAGTCTTGGAGAATATATTCATAAATGACATATCCGATAAGGGGTTGACATCCAAATTATATAAAGAGCTCACACACCTCCACAAACAAGAAACATATAGGCCAATTTAAAAATGGGCAGAGGAGCTAACAGACACTTCTCCAAAGAAGAAATTCAGATGGCCAACAGGCACATGAAAAGATGCTCCACACTGCTAATCATCAGAGAAATGCAAATTAAAACTATAATGAGATATCACCTCACACCAGTTAGGATGGCTACCATCCAAAAGACAAACAACAAGAAATGTTGGTGAGGATGTGGAGAAAGGGGAACCCTTCTATGCTGCTGGTGGACATGTAAGTTAGTTTAACCATTGTGGAAAGCAGTATGGAGGTTTCTCAAATATTCAAAATAGAAATATCATTTGACCCAGGAATTCCACTCCTAGGAATTTACCCTAAGACTGCAGCAGCCCAGTTTGAAAAAGACAGATGCACCCCTATGTTTATCACAGCACTATTTTCAATAGCCAAGAAATGGAAGCCACCTAACTGTCCATCAGTAGATGAATGGATAAAGAAGTGGTGGTACATATACACAATGGAATATTATTCAGCCATAAGAAGAAAACAAATCCTACCATTTGCAACAGCATGGATGGAGATAGAGGGTATTATACTCAGTGAAATAAGCCAGGTAGAGAAAGACAAGTATCAGATGATTTCACTCATCTGTGAAGTAAAAGAACAAAGAAAAAACTGAAGGAACAAAACAGCAGCAGACTCACAGAATGCAATAATGGACTAACAGTTACCAAAAGGAAAGGAACTGGGGAAGATGGGTGGAAAGGGAGGGATGAGAGGGAAAAAGGGGTATTACGATTAGCACACATAATGTAGGTGGGCGGATACAGGGATGGCAGTATAACACAGAGAAGACAGTAATTCTATAGCATCTTCCTACGCTGATGGACAGTGACTGTAATGGGGTATGTGGTGCAGACTTGATAATAGGGGAAGTCTAGTAGCCATAATATTGCTCATGTAATTGTACATTAATAATAGCAAAGAAAAAGAAAAAAATAATTATGCTAGTGGACCTATCAGACCCTATCCTATGGCTACCTCAGTGGCTACCTTCATTGCCTCAGTGTTGAGAGAACCAACAATAATACAGATTTTACAAGATGTACTGTAGTCACATCCCCTCTCTTGACTCAGATTTTGGCTGGAATACTAAAAGAGCTAGTAACTTAAAACCAACAACCAACTAAACAAAATCCTACTCAAACACTGCATTACATTTACCACATTATGCAGCATTATAAATAATTCAGTGCAAGTGGCTCTTGTAGTGCAAATGAACATAGGCCATTCCACAGCATTGACACTGATGATTTTGTTCACATTTTTTTTCTAACCCAATCTTTGTTCATCTGTAATGGGCTTCTGAGGTCATCTACTTGAAATAGCCAGGTTCATCCTACACTCCCACAGAAACAATAGCAGTTTCTCAAATTGATAGTTGCAAGAAAAGGTCTAATTTCCCAATATGGATTGATTTTTTTTTTTTGGCATGGTAAGAAGTATCTCTTGTGTTTTTAAAAACAACCAGTGTCACAGTGGCTGGAATCTAGTTGGTCTAGACTAAAAACAGACTTTTGTCCTGGAATGCTAAGTACAAGTCCCAACTGTGTGACAATTTCAGTTTTTTGAGTGGGCAAACAAGACTGACCAATCTCTCAGGGGTGCAGAGTGAATGAATTAACATAAAATTGTTAAGCTTTTTTGGTCAAGATACAATAGTATAGTAAAATGATATATTTTCTTTCATGATAGTTCCTGATGAATGTAGATTAAATAACAATTTTCTCAGCTAGATGCATTAGTTGCTCTGTCTGGAGGAGGATTTTCTTTTCCTTTCTTTTTATTATTATTTGTTTTCTAAAGTAAAAGATACAGTTGCAACCACAGATTTTTCTAAGGAAAGCTGTTCTTCTGAGAAGGTAGTTTCAGGCAGCTTCACTGTGTAACATGTACCCCGGTGCCATGTAATCCATCTTCGTGAGGTGGTGAAACTCGGTGGGCAACTGAGCCACATGTTAGCCAGTTCATAGCAAGAGCAGCAGCCTATGGTGTCGTATTGCCCAAAAGTTCTGTTCCAGAAAAGATAGTGCTTATTAGCCCAATAGATTCTTTATCTTAGTAGTTTACACTGTCAAATATGAAAAGAATAAACCAGAGGGTATCAGGAAGAGAAGACAGAGAACAAGAGGTATGCAGAGAATAGCTTAATCAGTTGAGAGGCATAGATCTGGACTGAAATCCAAAGGCTCTTGCTGCTAAACTGCCTTAGATTCTGAATGACCCTTGATTGTAAGCTTCCTAGGCTCTGTCTCGCTTCTGCCCTTCCTGATATCTGATTCTTCACCCTCCCTTGGTTTCTGGGAAGGTAGTCTTTATGAAAAAGGGCTTGTTCCCTAATTTCTGTACAAAAATACCCCTATTATGTAAAATAATTTGAGTTAAATCTGCCCTTATGACAGTAACAATAAAAAAGCAGAAGTAAACAGAGGTTTTTAGAAGTAAATAGACAAGTTCTAAAAGGCCTGCTTTTAATTGGAGTTACTTTCTGCTCTTGTGTCTAACAAAGAGAATAAATGGTGCTCCTAGATTTTAAACAACAGTAAGAGGGAACTCAATATTAATAGATCCATGGACTTCATTCTGTAGTTCTGTATTCTTGAGCTTTAGTTCTACTCCCTGCAAAAGGACACAAAGTTCAGCTTGCTTTCAACTTTTTAAAAATGCAGTATATGCCAGTTATTTCCCTATTTGCTCTCAGATTGTTTCCCTGCCTTTCTCTTCTGTTTTAGATAGCAAGGAATTACATGTCCCAGGCTTCTTTGCCAACTAGAATCAGGTAGATTGAAGGGCAGAAGGAAGGAGGAAACCAGTGTACTTCTCCTTTTCTTGTTCTGCTATGGATGAGTCCCCAGTATCTCTCTCACTTGCTCTAGCTCCCACTGAATAGCTCTGTTCTCTGTGGTACAGATCCTGGCAGAACAGTTAGGCCTTCTGTGCTTCTAGCTTTTACTGGGTGAACCTAGATTCTAGACTTTAGGAAGACTTACTCCAACCCTGCTCTCCCAAACAAGGGGCCATGGAAGCTTCTTGCTGTTGCTCATCTCTCTCATTTATTTACTCCTTATTTGGCTTTACATCTCCTCCATTACCTCTATTACCAATTTCCTGACCTCAGACAGTCGTTTAACTGGGCCTCCTTTTCACATCTGTAAAATAGAGGCAATAAGACACATGTCAGAATGTTGTTGAGAGAATCATCTGTTCCAGAATGGCCTCAAGTGAATCTCAAGAAGCTAAATGGGTCTGATTAAATTAAAAACTGAAATATCCAGGCCCCTGAGGTGGGATTTAATTTGTTAACGTGCTGCAGTCAATCCATCAGCCCTTTGGAGAGGTCCCGAGCTAATCAGTACCTCCAGATATAAAACAGTGGATGTGATGAAATCAAGCCAGTTTGCAGAAAGCAAGCATGGAAGTCAGAGTTGGTCCTCAGTGGAGGTATACAGGGAGACTAGATACTTCCAATCACAATGACTATGGATATATGGCTTAGCACATTGCCATATCAAAGTTGCCAAGAAGCCCAAAGGAAAACAGGAACAGAGTTCATCAGCCTTTTCTACATGGCAGAAAACTTAGCTACCATAACAGTTTTATGTTTTAGAGTTATAATCTGTGGAGAGAAATTAAATCACCTTCTTATTGGTCTGTAATTTAAACATCCCAGTTAAGGGACTCAATTACCCACTTGCTGACCACTAAGCTATGGCTGGGGCTAGAGCATGTGATTTATGCTGTATTAAGGAGGCAGCTTCAATAAGCGATTTAAAAAGAGTGGGAGAGCCAGCCAGGTCTTAGAGAAGGGGAGCTAGCATAGGAAATCCCATAGATGTCCATTAAAAGTGTGCATGAGGTAAACAAGAGTCTACAGGTATAAAAATAAGGACCTAGCCAGTGGAGTGTAACAAATGGGAAGAGAAGAGGATAGTGGTACAGAAGAGAGATTTTCAGGGAATGGAAGATACAGTGAAAGAAGAGGAGTCAAAAACAACTGCAAGATTCAAAACCTGAATGAGAAAGGAATATTTTGTTTAAATGCTTATGTAGTGCTTATGACATGCCTGGAACTGTTCTAAGTACTTGATACACATTAACTGATTTAATTCTTAAATTAACCTATTGTGGTAAGGAAACAGAGCACACAGAGATTAAGCAACTTGTCCAAGATGACCAGCTAATAGGTGGCAGAGCAGGGCTTCAGACCTCACAAGCCTGTTTTAGAGTAGCAAAATGGCAGGGGCAGTCAGACTCCACATTTACTGAAACATCCGGGGGCTGAGATACAGTCTCTGATGATTGCTGCCATGGAAGACAAAACAAATATCTCCTCATGTCTTCCTCACCTTGAATGGGATTCATGTCCATTCCTAAATGGGTCATTGTAACTAGGGTGATAGGCTATATATACAATTGGCTCATATATAGCAGGGTTGGGGCACTCCTACTTAAGCAACAGGACTGAAATGAGAAGAGGAGGAATTCCCACAAAGCAAAAATTTGGTTGCTATTGCTAGAAGATGGGAAAATGGGGGTCGGTGGCAAGAATAACAAATGAATACCACAAAAGGAAACAAAGCAGAGGATTTCGCCCTTCCAAGTGACAATAGAAAATGCTGAATCAGGAGAAGAGGAAATAGGAGACCAGAGGATGGACTAGAGAACAAATAAAAGCACAATTTGGGACTTCCTGAATTAGCTGGGGAGATTTAAGCAGGGGCTAGTGTCCACTGCAGTTGTTGATACCATGACAGAAAAACCTTGATTTGTTACTATCCTGTGGCTCCATTTTTACCCTTATGTTGTTGACTCAGAGAAAATACAAGTTGATCCTGGAGCTGAACCCCCCTCTTACACTGAAACATCTTTTCTCCTGGCTCTCTCTTATCAGTACTGTATTTAAGTGTATTTATTTCACTTCCATGCTTCCTTTCATCCTCACATAGAACAGAAAATCAAGAAGTAGGATTTTCTTACATAATTTAACCTTATATCATTATATTTCAGCTTAAAAAAAAGCAACTCTTCTACCAGAGTGACTTTATCAGAGTTAAACGAAGGTAGTGTGAGAAAAGACCACTGCCTGTCAGACTTTTTTCTGAGGCTGGGTGTAGTCAAAATATCAGTTCAGCCTCAACTCAGTTATTCTCTTGGATGAAAGGCACTGAAGCCTAGACCTGAATCTTGAGAGGAGAAGAAATACATAATATGTAAACACTGAGCTGCTGTGACATATACTTCTCTCAAAAATATGTAGTTTTACAAAAGTAGCCTTTTATTCAACATAACAAATAAACAAGGAAGAAATTTTACCTCTGGATTTTAATTAGAATGACTAGTGATTACTGAGTAATTTTTGATGAGTCACTCTCTTTGGCTAATGAGAAATAAGAACTTCAAAGTATCTTTGAAGTGACTTGCTGCTTATTCACTGAAGTGAGATCGGAGAAGTTATCTCACTGCTATATTTAAACATAGATTTATAGATTACTGCTCTGGTAAGTAATTTATTAGTTGGTGTAGAGAAAATAAAAGTTCCTATAGCTAAGACTCTCTCCTGACCCTGGTCGGCTTGCTCACTAGGCATATGTGGGCAATATGTTATTATTGACTCTATGTAAAGAGCTCCACCCAGTGCTCTGGGCTGCAAAGTTGCAGGAGAGCAGAGGATGGAGTGGTGGCCGTGCTGAGGACAGACACTGAGATGGCTGCGGGTACAGAGAGGCCCAGGGGCAGAGACCAGCTTGCTGCATGCAGACTCGCTCTGAGTGGATGAGATTCTAGTGATTGACCTTCAACCATGGGATTAAAGTTGGGTATAAACCCTTTTGCCCCAAGAACGTTCCACTGTCATTTCTCAGTTTCACTGAATCAAGTGTGAACAACTTGCCTGGGTCTGAAACCCACTGGCAAGAGAATTAAGTGCTTAAACTGGAGAGGAACACCTTACTAAATTTAGTAAGTTATTTCTATAATATCTGGTTATGATAAAGAAAATATCAAGTTATAGTCTGGTGAGATTCAGATCCTTTAGATAATTTCTAATGGTTTCATTCATTTCCCTTTTATATACATAATTTATAAAAGTAGCATTCCTAGCTCTCATTTATCTTTGGAATGTCCAATGTACAGTCTGCTCTTCCCCCTCCCCTGCCCCCGGATTTCAGCATATGTACTTTCCTCTCTTTAAACTAGAAGAAACTGTAGTCCTAGTACCTCTTCCCCAAATACTAAGGAGCAGAACAACATTGTCATCTGCTTCATTTTATGGACACTACTGATTTTCCTGTTAGAGGGATAACTGTTGATTAAATATTTTCCATGCTCCCTCCACATTTCCTGGTTCTGCAGCTCTTGTTTCCCTGACTTAAAGAAAAAATATTGCTTGGTTAAGACACCCTGTGCTCTATTTCAAATCAGTTTGCCACCAACATTTTGTTATTGGAATATCATTTAAAAGACAAACTACCCATATGTAAATATTACTCATGACCAGAAAGGAAGCAGAGCACCTTATCAATTAGTTTATTAATTTAGTAAGTGGCTTTTCAAGAGTTCTTTGTAATTGTGCTGCTTTTAGAGATATAGTCTCTAAGCTAATTTCTAGTTATTGTTTAATAAATTTGTCAAAACATCTACAAATACATAAAAGTGTGCTTATATTTAATCTGCAGCATTTACATTTAGCAGTCACAGAAATTATGTCTATCAATTGCTGTATTGACAATAGCCATTGGTAGACCTTATTGGAGAAATTATACTATTTTCAAGATGTGTCATAAAAAAACAAATAACAGCAACGATAGCACTAGCTCCCTCTATTGCTACTGTTGGTAATTCTGTATCTAGTAGTTTTATGAGGTAAGCCTGATAGCTCTATTTTTTCCCATTTAAAGGAAGCTGAGCATATTTCAATGACTTGTTCAAGGTCAAAGGAAATATCCAAGGCAGGAGAAGGGAAAGAAACCACTTTTTTCTGACTTTCAAGAATACGTATTTATGTGCCCAGTATTTTGTTATGTTACTAACATCTGATGTGTTAGGAAAGTTTGCTTTGGTATTAAAAAGTACATCATGAGCCTTGTTGGACAGTGATTTGAGAAAATTATGGAAAAGAAAAGAAAGTTTGTTTCTCATCAAAGCAAAATCAGTAAATACAGAAATTACCATATTGAAATTGTTTTTATGACTCCTGAGAAGCCAAACTTCTTGGTCAGTATGTTGGATTTCTTCATCCTTCAAAATTTTGTGATTCTACTTGGTGTTAAAGAATTGGAGAAGCTTATTTGGGTATCAGGCAATAGTCTGCCATAGTTAAACTGCAATTATATTAATCCAGTTTACAGTGTTACTTCAGATTTGGAGCTCTGCTGTTTATGTGCTATAGCTAGATACAGAGAAGATTGTTTATGACCTGGGAATCTTAATATCTATGATCCTGGCTCCTTAGACAGACCATGCAACCATTCCCCTCTAAAGTCTTGCCATCTTCTGAGGTGCTGTCCCAGAATGTATGTGGATATTGCTCAGAGTACTTACAGATCTCTTTCCCTTTTCACGCTCTATTTCAGCATATCAGATGCATTACCTCTCCTTTCTTCTTGGACTTGTTGAACCTCAAAGCATCATTTCCTCTCTTTCTGCTTCTCACCTTGCCAAAATCTCAGGCTGGGGTTACAAAAGGTTGACAGTTTGCTTGAAGAATGGCTATAGAGAGGACACACACATATTATCCTGCCATACACATTACTATAAAATATATTCATCACTGGTCCCTTTTAATTATTTGAAAAATTTACAAAGCTTTCCCTTTCTATTCTGGGCTGAAATGTAGAGAAAATTTGCTGGTGCTATTTGCACTGGCCATGGGAAGGAGTAACAGGAAATCATCCATCCTCTAAATCTTGGTAGTAAGTGGAAATACTCTGTGACTCTGTGCTGCCTCTGATTTGGAGCAATAATACATTAATTTTATTTTTCTGATTTTAATAAGATTCAATGTAACATTTTCAAAAGCAGATGAAAATATATCCACTTGTGTGCTTCTGTGTTGTCAGCTTATCATCGATATCCACAAATCAGATGGAGGTGCCAATTATCTCCAGAGTGAAAGAATGGAACATTTTCCAGAAGAAGTGAGCAGACCCATCTCCCTTCCTCATATCTATTTTTCTTGCACAGAAAAATACAGTGGACATACAAATAAGATGTTCAACCTGAATCAAATTGATCTACCATCATAAGTCCTTTCTTTGCTCCATGACAAAATATACTTATACCTTAGTTTCATTTTAGTTTATAAACAAATGGCCAACAACTGCAGTCCTTTTGGTGCTATGTTTGGCATTTACTTCAGAACACCAAGTGTTGGCTCAGAAACACCATCTGCTTAACAATTTACCCTGCAAAGTCTTTGGAAAAAAAGGAATGTCTTAGTTTAATCCAGTATCAGGCATTGCATAGCACAATATATGAGAACTTCAGATCATAAGTGCAATTTTGATTCTGAGTCTCCCATATGCTCCAGGGCTGTGTGCTTGTGGCTGAGTCTTAATGCATGCTGTGATACCACTTCCCCGTTTTAAAGACAAATGAAGATTATAGTGATCTATTTTGATGCTTTAAACTTGATTCCTTCACTTTACTTGCCTTCTCAACACCCCACAAGATCTTTAGCAAACCAGTTCAATCTTTCAGAAACAGATTAAAATTGCTTGAAAATAGTGATATCCAACAGAGTGAAAGTACAACTGTTCTGCACTTTTGTGGAAGGTCTGGATACAGACATATATGAAAGATGGATGAATTCAGTAGTTTGTGAATTGTTACCAGGAAACTTTCATTCCATGTTCACTCTAGCATTAAGAACCAGCAATTTAGGAGAAAATAATACTTGACAAGTAAATGCACTTTAGGTTAAAGAAAAAGGAGGGAAAAATGAAAGGAAGAAAATAGACTGTAATTGACTTATAGATCTTTAAGCTTTATTTTAAACTTCAAGACCTAGATCAAAGTCCATAAAAATGGCCAATCGTCTCGTTAATAATAAAGAAGCCACTGGAGAAGTTAACAGAATGTGATGTTTTAAACATGAGTATACAGTTCAAATTATAAGATAAAATATTTCATTAATTGTATCAAAGCTGTGTTTTTGAGCCAGGAAAGGACTCTGGGACCTGATAAGGACTCATAGAAGGCTGAGTTGAATGTGGCTGCAAAATGTATGGCCTGAATTATTGTCAGAAACACGTGATGGCCAGTGCTCACTCTTGGAAGTATTTTCTTTTATATTTGGCTAGGAGTTATTCAATTATTTTTTAAAGGCATCTCCAATGGGGCCATGCAGAGCCAAAGGTTAAAAACTAGTAGTTCAGGGTCTCACAGTATCTTGGTTTTCCGGCTGTCATGAAAATAGGATTTTCATTCTGCCACATTGCCCACTGAGTTGTATCACGTTGTTGCCAGGCTGAGAATGTCCTCCCAGGCCAAAAGCAACCATCCTGTTTCTGTTCATGGCTGGATGGAAGATGTCCACCTGGCTAATGATCCTGGTGACCCAAAGAAAAGCAGGTGAAGCTGAGGTTAACATAATATCGAAGTGTTAAGAGATTTTTCACAACTAAGAAAACTCTCTTAGCTGATCTGGTTCTCCTGAAATGTTCAATCCTGTTTTCCGTGGCATGGTGCAGCTGATGTGACTCTGTGGTCGGGACCAGGAAAGCTGGTGGGGTGGAGAGAGATGAGTGGTCTGAAAATATGTAATTGGTATTACATGCAGCAGGGAGTTGACAGCCTTCAGGGACCACAAACAGAACAGGACCAACAGCTCAACTGAATTAAAACAAGCTGATTTTTAAAAAAACTTAGAAATATATTCAAGTATTTCAGAATTTGATAAATTATAGGTGAACTTCATATTGTCCACTTTAAAAGGTAAAATGTTAAATGAGACAATCTATATAAGTAAGTTGGTATAGTGCCAGGATCATAGGGATTAATAAAAACCTGGCAGTTTTTATTATTATTATGTGTGGGGGAGCAGGTCAGGATACCTTAATCTTAGAAGCAGTATTATTTCAATGGAACTTTTTCCCCATTTGCACTAGAGAATTTTGATCCTTGATTCATATCCTGTACCAGACATTGTGAGTGGAAAAACTCCACTCATGAATTTGGAGAGAAGGCAGGAACCCTCCTATGGCAGTTGCCATCCAACTGAATGTGGTTAGTTTGCATAATTGAAGCCAAGCAATGCTAAGGCAGTGCTGGCACATGGATCCTTCTCTTAGACTAAATAAAGGACAATGAGACCATTTTTACTGGGGGAGGAGAAAAGAAGTGTTTTTAACGGTAGTAGGGACTAGCTTGAGTCTAGAAACCTCAGACTGTGTCTGATGTTACCAAATATTGAGAAACTGCACAAAAATTACTCAGTTATCCAAATGTTTCCAGAAATCTAATCTTTGATTTCATTATAGATGAAATCTGGGAAGATTATGTATTTTTTCTGGTATCATGAGATACAGTCTTAGTATCTTTCTGGTTGGTTCGTAGGACTTTATTTCAGATTATGTCATGGATTCATCATGGACCAATGCAGCTTTTTTCTGGACTACCAGTCAACTGCTAGGGCCACTCTTTAACCTATAAAGGGCTGTTTTCTGTGTGTGTGTGAAGCTCACACAGGAATGAAGGAGTCTAGTTTGATGTTTGGGTCATTGGAATGAGCCAGCTGACTTTAGTGTCCTGGTACTTTCAAGTCAAAGGATTAAAATTTACAAAGCAATGGCATTTAACTTTCCTCCCTATATCTCAAGTCTATCTGAAAGAGATCTACCAACAAGTATGCTTCTGAAGTTCAAAGAAGTTAGGTCAATTCAAATCTGTAATAAAGTAAGTTCCTTGATATCTGTGATGTTTAGCAAGATCAGTTCTTTGTTCAGTACAAGATGATAGAGATGAACAGGAGAGGGATAGATTTAATACTGATCACTTCCCATAAAAGATGCTCTGATGTTGGCTGTTGAGTGAATGAATTAGAATATTTCAAATAGAGGTGGTTTTGACAAGAAGAACAAGATTTAATTAAACACAACTTTTCAACTTTAATTATGTAGCAGAAACATAAATGGAAAAGCATGACAGTAGTCTGATAGAGATAGATTCAAATTCCAAGAAAAATCACTTACATTCTTCAAGTTTCCTCAGCCATTCAGTGGGACTCTGAAACCAGTGTGTGGCTGTTCCTCACTGAAGGAATGACCAAAAGAGTGGTCAAGACAATAATGTCTGTTCTGATCTCAACTGGATTCTTATTCTAGGTTACTGATTTTCTGTATGACCCACAGTGTTTTCTTTCTGGCCCATACAGTCTGCCCTGAGATTGTGTCATTCTGAGAGTTTACAAGTCTGTTTGAAATAGAGTCTCTATCACTTGGTTGCTTTTGAGTTTTGGTTCCCTCTAATGTTCTCTGTAAAATGCCTGCTCCTATTGCTTGCCCATCTCACTAAGCTGACTGTTCTTTGGCTATGTTCTTTCTGCTGGCCACATTCTCTGCCACAGTAAAGGATGATTACATTCTGCCCTAGCAGTCCTGGAGATTTGCCTCCTAATTGGAGCTTGTCCTCATTTCACAGTACCAAGCCTCTTCCAATGTAGTGTACCACACAGCAGCTTACCATGCTAGGCTCAGTGTTCTGAGGTCATGTGATAATAAAGGCAGGAACTATTATTTTCAGTAGAAATTGAGTACTCCAAGTGTGTAGTGATTCTGCTAGATAGGTACTGAGTATAACAGAGAGTCTTACTCTGAAGATCTGTGTTTGAGATAATAGAGACAGCTTCATAGGATTTTTAGGTAGATTAGTTAATCCTCCTATGCTATAGCTTCTTCAGTTAGCCATAGCATTAGTTCTCTGGTATTCCTTTCATGGAATAAGAAGGATCCCATTGTTTGATATAAAAAAAACAAACAAACAACTTCATAAGTAGATTTTATAACACTGTGTAAACAAACCATCAGTTTTAACAGACTTATTACCATCACTATAAAGTATACTCATCACCATAAATTGATTATTGACAATACTCCTTTGAATTCATTGATTATTGCTATATAGTCCATCAGTGACATGATCATAGAAGATAGAATTGACCTTCTCCAAAAGATTTATCTCAGAATTTTCCTTTTATTCTCCTGCATGCTAGGCATTTGTGCCTGGAACTAAAATTGTGCTTAAAGAGAGGGTTAAAAGAAAAACTGGGAGAGAGAGAGCTAGTATTATTGGATTTGATCTGTCTTCATCTCCTGTGACTCTTTTGCTTGTTCACTCATCTACATACACTGGCATTCTTTCTGGGCCTCAAATATGCCAAGCTCAGTCTGTCCTACCTCAAAGCCTTTGTATAAGCAGTTCTCTCTGCCCACAGGGATATGCATATATCTCACCCCCTTTTCTCCTTCAAGTCTTTACTCACATGTCACTTTCCCAGTGAGGCCTTCTAAGATCATTCTGTTTAAAATTTCAAACTTTCCCTAACTACCTTGCTCTATTAAAAAAATACATGTATTTTTACTTTCTAACAAAATACCTAATATTTATATGCTTATCTTCAATTAATTTCCCCCACCCCCCAACTAGAATGTAAGCACCCTGAGAACTGGAATTTTGTTTTAATTCTTCTTCCATTGCTGTATCTCAATCTGAACAAATGAATGAATGAATGAATAAAGACTTGTTGCTTGCTCTGCTAACACCAGCACCTGGTACACAATATTTGTTGAATAGTTGAATGAAAGAATCAGTGTTTATGGGCTTGACTAGAAAAATCTTACAGTTGTCGAGGTAAAATTTCAAGTTAACCTTGACTTTGGTCACAGACCCCAAAATGTAAATCAAAATATTATTCAAAGGCCAGCTCATGATTCTTTCTATCTCCTGGATAGTTCAATCTTTAGCTGTGGAATATTTTACCATATATCTGCTGAAATCCAGCATCTCACTTGTGTTGGCTAGAAGATAAGGTTTTTCCTTAGGTAAAATCTATGAGGTGTATATATAGTTTCTGGGAGATATTTTATGGTATGGCTTAGGGTGATCCAGCCTGGAAAGAAGGGAATATAATCTCATTTCTCTTCTTTCCATTGCAGTGATTCCAAATAATTAGCCATTCAAATCTGTATTTTCACAAAATTTTACGTAATTAAACTATGTAAATACTGGCTGTGAACATAAAAAGGTTAATGTTAAATAAAACATTATTTTAAACAAAGAAAATTATCATGTAAATTGCATCATGCATATCAGTGAACTAGTATGTTATATATAAAAATATTCTAAAAATATTTGAAAATATAATAGCTTAAATTTAATGTAAAAAATGTAAGTATTTTGGTATTTTGACATTTTCTGAAACAAATGAATCATGTACAATCTGACCAGATGACTTCTTTTCCAGAAATGACTTAAACTTTAGCCATGTTTCCACCATTACCTTTTGGCAAGGGGGGATATTGACAGTAATGACAGTTACTTTGATTTTGTGTTTTTGCCACAAAATCCATCTTTCTGTACTGATCAGCATTTTATTTTCATTTGGGCATGAGGCCAAATGTGGCCAATTGGCTTTGGAGTGATGAGATTGGATCAGCCTAAATCTTCCCAGATTCTTCTTAATAAGACTTGATTTAAGGATACATTTGTACAGATGAGTTGTGACAAGCTACAGTTATCCAAGTTTTGACTTTTTATTAATTTTTCCTACCACCATCATGCAGTGGCCCCCTAATAAGTTCACCATAACCTTGAAAGAGATCATGGTAGGCAGTACTTCACTATGTCCACATGTAGATTCCAAGTAGGAAGTCAGTTTTCAAGCTGCCTTTCTCTTGGAGAGGATGTTACTTAACAGCGATGACTTCCAAACAAAGCACTAGAATACAAAATGCGTCAATCCTTCTTCACATTTTTCAGAGAAGAACTTAATCTTTTCATAACTTTCAATCACACAGGAGAAATTCTTTTTTTTCCAGTTTTATTGAGAAGTAATTGACATATATCACCATGTAAGTTTAAGGTGTACAGAATGGTGGTTTGATTTACATATATTGTGAAATGATTACCATAATAGGTTTAGTTAACATCCATCATGTCATATAAATGCAATAAAAAGGAAAAAAAAAGAAATTCTCCTTGGGATGAGAACTCAGGATCTACTGTCTTAACAACTTTCTTATATATCATACATTAGTGTTAACTATAGTAATGTTGTTCATTACATCCTGAGTTTTTATTTACCTTGTAACAGGAAATTTGTGTCTTTTGACTAACATTTTCCAGTTTCATCTCTTCCCTCTCCTGGTAACCAGAATTCTGATTTCTTTTTCCATGAGTAAGGTGTGTTTTTTTTTTTTAGATTCCACATATAAATGAAATTACAGTGTTTGTCTTTCTCTATTTGCCTTATTTCACTCAGCACAATATCTTCAGGGCCCATCCATGTTGTCAGAAATTGTAGGATTTCCTCATTTTTTATGGCTGAATAATATTCAATTGTATATTTATACTACAACTTCTTTATCCATTTATTCATCAATGGACACTTAGGCCATTTCCATATCTTGGCTTTGTAATAATGCTGCTATGAACATGGGGGTACAGATATCTTTTCAAGTTAGCGTTTTCAATTCCTATGGATAAATACCCAGAAGTAGAATTGCTGGATGATATGGTAGTTCTATTTTTGTTTAAGGAACTTCCATACTGTTCTCCACATTGGCTATACCAAATTCCCACCAACAGTTACACTAACAGCACTTTCTCCACATCCAATGCCAGTATTTGTTATCTCTTATATTGTTGATGATGGCCATTCTAGCAGGCATGAGTTGATATCTCATTGTGGTTTCAGTTTGCATTTCCTTAATGACTTACGATGTTGAGCCTCTTTTTCTGTACCTGTTGGCCTTTCTTCTTTGGAAAAATGTCTATCCAGGTCCTTTGCCTATTTTTAAATTGGATTCTTTGGTTTTTGCTATTGTGTTGTATGAGTTCTTTATATGTTTCGGATATTAACCCCTTATTAGATATATGGTTTGAAAATTTTTTTCCCATTCCATAGATTCTTTTCACCTTGTTTCTTTCTTTCTTTTTCTTCTTTTTTTTGCTATGTAGAGTTTTTTAGTTTGATGTAGTCCCCCTTGTTTATTTTTTATTTTTTGTTTGTTTTTTAGGTGTGATTTCCAAAAAGTCACTGCTTAGACTCATATCTAAGAGCTTTTTGTCCTGTTTTCTTAGGAGTTTCATGGTTTCAAGTCTTACATTTAAGTCTTTAATCCATTTGAGTTAATTTTTTGTGAATGGTATAAAAATTCTTATGTAAAATTAAGTGAAGAGTGCAGATGACAAAAACAATAGATTCCAATTGTACAAAAATATATAGAAAACTTTGGCTTTTAGATGACTTAATTTTTCGTTAGCATGACAATTAAAATATCTGAAACATGTCATCCTGTGCTGCTGTTATCATCATCATAATCATCATGCCCAGTTTGGTTTGATTCTCTTAAACAAAAGAAGGCCACAATTATTGTTAATGCCTCCTGTAGACTATGTAAGCCAGTCTATGGAATACTCCAAAGGAAAGAGAGCCCACTGTCCCACAGGATGCATTGAAGACCATACCCAAAGAAATGTGTTCTTAAACCCAATGATAAATTGTTAAGAGACTGAGACCAGAGAATAGGTGAGGATGACGAAGTACTCAGCCATTTCACCACTAACTTGCAAAAACAAATAATGGAGACTTATTTGTTTGTGAATATAAAAGACATTTAAAGGCAGTAAAAAACTTGTTCAACAAGTCAAAAGTGATAGAGCCTGCATAAGATAAAACCCCAGCAGATCACACCACTGGAACAATATATTCTGTACAACTAAAGAAGGTGATTTTTAGACAGGGGCTTTCTAGTAGAACAAGTTTAAGATTTTTTTTAAGTAAATGTGATCTAGAATTTCTATTTGGAATGTTTTAAAATTAATTCAATACAAGTTAATATTTCTCCTTAAATCCATATTTTCTGTAGCACTGATTCTATTTTTTATAGCATACCACTCACTGTTTTGCCAGCCATAATTCTTTTAGGAATACAACCCTTTAGTTTAGAGAGAGATTTTTGTAATATTTATAGAAAAAAGAAATATTGCAACATGTTAACAGTGTGAAGCAATAATAAGTAGTTTTTATTTTCTTTTATGTTCCTTTCTATGTATGTTGCAAAATTTCTAAAATGTACACATTATTTTCATAATCAGAAAAAAATACTGTTTCAAAATAAATGGAATGTTCTGGGAGACCAAGAGAAAGGATCACTTGACTAATTGACAGGATGTTAATACTGTGGATGGGTTAGTAGTTAAATTCAGTTATGTGTTCATAATAGTTTTTGTTTATTTTAGGAATTTCTTAATTGGATAGAGGGCATAACCCTGGGCTAGAATTAACCAGGAATAATTTCTTGATTGATGGGAAAAAACAAATGGCTGAAACCACTAAAATGATTTGTAAATGATCTCACCTTTGCTGATTTGGTAGAGGAAAAGAGAAGGAATAGAATGGGAAGACAGAGATCTGCCTAGGGCAAGTGACTTGTCGTCAACCTTTTATAGACAGAAGCTTCTCAAATCTTCCCTCTAATATACCCTTCCTCCATTCATTCTCACCTCAACAAATGGCATCCATTTACTCAAGTTCTCTACCTAAAAATCTAGAAGCCATTCTTGATGTCATTCTTGAAGTCATTCTCCTCTTTCATTCCATACTTCAAAGTCATTACCAACCATCAACTAATAAATAGATAAACAAAAGGTGATATATGTATGTAAAGAAATATTATGCATCCATAAAAAGAAATAAATTACTGGACATGCTTCAACATGGATGAAGCTTGCAAACATCATGCTAAGTGAAAGAAGTTGGATATAAAAAGCCACTCATTATATGATTCTTTTTATAGGAAATATCCACAATAGGCAAATCCATAGAGGCGAAAGCAAATTGGTAGTTGCCCTGAGCTGTGCAGAGGAAGGGACAGGGAGTCTGTTAGTTTGCTAGGACTGCCATAACAAAGTGCCACAGACTTGGATGGCTTAAGCAACAAAATTTTATTTTCGCACAGTTCTGAAGGCTATAAATCTGAAATCAAGGTGTTGGCAATATTGATTTCTTCTGAGTCCTGTCTCTTTGGCTTAGATGGACGTTTTCTCCCTCTGTCTTCACATGGTCTCTCCTCTGTGCATGTCTGTGTCCTAATCTACTCTTCTTAGAAGGACATCAGTTGTATTAGATTATGGCTAACCTGTGTACCTTGTTTTACCTTAATTTCCTCTTTAAATGACCTATCTCCAAATATAGTCATATTTTGAGGTATTGGGGTTTAGGACTTCAACATATGAATGTTGGTGGGTGGGGGCACAATTCAGCTAGAAGTGACTGCTTAATAGGTATGAGTCTTTCTTTTAGGGTGATGAAAATGTTTGGGAACTAGGTAGTTGGGATGGTTGCAAACATTGTGAATGTACTAAATGATACTGAGTTGTACACTTAAAACAGCTAAAGTGGTAAGTTTTACATTATATGTATCTTACCAGAATAAAAAAACTCATCACCTACTTATATTGATTTTATCTTAGAAATGCTTCATATCAGTGTGCATTTGCCATCTCTTCTCTACCACCATTATTTTTTACACGGTATATGTCAACAATTTCAAACTACTCTTCTTACTTCTACTCTCTTGACAGTTAGATCCTAACATCTTATCTGTAGGGAACAAGTAGAAAGCCTCACTTTGGCCCCAGGATAAATTATATCCTCTTATACAATATGTTGGAAGTTCTGTGTTTGGGGGAGATGACTGGAAACTACCCAGCCATGTGAAACTTATGTTGCACATTTTCATCTTTATTGGACTCAACTGTCTATTGTCAATTTTTGAGAAGTTTAGGGAGAAGAAGGTGGGACATAATTCAACCCCAAATATCCAATAAGAAAATTTTCTTATGAAATCTCATAATGACCCAACAGACAAAAAGACACATATTAATTTAAGATACAATTAGGGTTTCAAATAATGATAAAATGGTATTTAGGTAATCAGCTATCCATTTATTTTTTAAAAATTAAATCTACCTCAGCAAACATAAAAATAACTTTTAGATAATTAAATAATCAGATACAATGCAAAAACCTATGGACGTATTAAAGGAAAGTACAGGAGGTTATTGTGACAATCATGGAGCTGAGAGGATTTATGAAAGACATTAAACACAAAAACTATTTAAAAAATTAACATTTCTAAACAATGAAATCCAACAGCAAATATAAAAGTCAAGTAACAGACTGGAAGAAAATATTTGCAAGATATAGCAGAGAAAGTAGAACCATCAGAAAGTTCCTACAATTCAATAAGGAGAAGCAGATAATCTAGTAAGAAAAGTGAACAGTAGTTGTAAACTGGCAGTTCTTAGGAAAAATACAGATGACCAGTATAGATCTGAAAATATGCTTAATTTCACCAGTATTCTGGAAAATTCAAATCAAAGAAAAATTTTCCCATCAGATTAGCAAAATCTAAAAAGATCAATAACTGCCAAAGCTGGCTAGCATGCAAAATGGTGCCCTCATAATCTGTTGGTCAGTATTTAACCTGGTTCAACCTTTCTGTAGTCAATTGACAATATTTTTCAAATCTAAGATTTACATATTATTTGAACAGCAATTGTCTCAAAAATTCATGTTTGAGGTCCTTGTCCTCTCCTACAGTGATTCTCTTGCTAGATCCCTACCCCAGAGTTTGTGAGATCACAACTCACACGCTTAATTTCAGCCAAGAATGTTACCAAGGTTACAGCTCACCTCACATGTTCTGAAAAACTTTCTGAACTATACTCCCAGGTGGCTGGATTAGAAGGGGCTTCATCTCAGCTCCATTCTGTGACAGAATTGATACCCTCCACCGCAACACTCTAGGCAAGACGTGAAGGACTCCACTGTCTGCTGGATTCCAGAAAATAAGAGAAATGAATGAAGCAGAAAGAGTATACACACACACACACACACACACACACACACACAACAAAGTCAGGATATTTAACATAAATATGTCTATATGGCTTTGTTGTAGGCTTTGGAAAGCAAACCGCAGAGCATGTACCTTGGCCAAAGGAGTACATATTTATGTTAAAATACCCTGACTTTTAAAAAGTTTACTAAATTTAGTTGTTCACTACTTTAAAACCAAGGAAACATAATCTGTGGAGGGAAAAGGAAACATCATTTGATTCATGAGCAATTTTTTGATAAGCCTCTAATCTAACAGTCCAGTATTTCCTTCACTCATGATTAGTTTCTCCTGATGGCTCCTGGTGTCCTGACTTCCCCACATACCTTAAAAAAGACTTTTACAGTCTATCAGGTGCTCTAGAAGTGTTGATCCCCCCAAAACAAAAGGTCTTATGGTTGCCTTTCCCCGAAGTAACCTTGCTCCTCAGCAGATGTCTACACCTCTTCCCTAGTGACCAGTTCTGCATACCAAGGGGATGGGTGATGGTAAACAGCACTAAATTAAGACACTAAAGGTCCTGGCACTCTTCCCTTAGACAATGGTGATTGCTTATTCTTTCATTACAGTCACTTAAGTGACTCTTCCCAGAACGTTGTAAATCTGCTACATCTACACTCTATTCCTCTAGAAAGAGATGTCTCTAGTAAGTAGCGCCTTGAAAAATTGTTTTAATTTCTCAACCACACAATGACTAGTAGGAAAGCCGTACATGTAGACAAGCAGAAAATACAAAATGTGTTCTGCCTTCTTACAAGGAAAGAGTTAACGTATCACAAATTCCAACTTAAAGACCAAGGTTACTTTATCCATTTGGGAGAGTAGACACTGTTTTCATAGATTAATGAACCACATTTTTTCTGCCCCACAGAATTCTAATGCTATCAAGTATGGTAAGACAGATGATCCTATTTAAAATTATATTTTACAAAGTAAAACAGATATAACTCAGTAACTGTGCATTCTAATTGACTTAATTGCCTCATTTATCACATGACTTAAGTGAACTGATGTTTTCTACTCTGCTTCACCCATGTAATTCTTGTAATGTAAGAGCTGAGACATGGTGCCAGGCATGAGCGAGAAATCCTCTCTCCTGAGAAAAGATATCAGTGGAGTGATGTTGGCTTTGGGTTCCAGTTTATTGAAAAATCAATGTCCATTTGTGCAACCAACACATATGGCATTCTTCCAGGCTGATGATGGCTTTGGGAGGCTGGCTATCACCTGATGAAGTCAGATCAGCTTACCCAGCACCTGAGTTACAGTTGGCAATGTGACTTTGTCATTAAAACCCAGTTTATCATTCCTGTTGGTGTGTTTTTCTTCCCATTTCATCCCCTCCTTTCTATTCATTTCTCCTGAACCACAGTATTGTTTTTCTCTCTGTAGGTAACAGACCAATGGCTCTAACTTTTAACATTTCAAAGGGACTCAGTATGATGTTTGGTGCTCCAAGGATAAACAACTCTTTCTTATGTCTGTGTCTCTCATTAAGGCAGGAAAGTGCATATATATATACACACACACACACACACACACACACACACACACACACACACACACACACATATATATGCACATATATAGTCCTACTTAATCTTGACTCAAAACAGGCATTTTTACAGGTCAGATCCAGGCTTGTAACAGGCTCAATTAAAATCTGTCAGTTTAGCTGTCTTAGGTAAATCAACAAGGCTAAGTTTGTCTAATGTGTTGATACATTCCTATAAACAGAGTGCAGATGACATTTTACATGATGCTTTAAAAAAATTAATTACCAGTAAAGTAATACCATTTCCCCATTATTAAATGCAGTGGCAATCTACATTGCAATGCTGTTTTTTTCTCCCAGTGTTCTCTCTCCCGAGAATACCCATAGAATGATAGTCACCGGCAACAGAAGCTCAGGCAGCGCAGTGGAGTTTTCTTTCCCCTGAATCTGTCAAAAGTAACAAATAATTCTGTTAGGAAGTGCCAGCTCAGTCACTAAGGATGGTTACTAAGTCCTTACTTGTCCATCATGTGAAGACCTTAGGTATGTTTTGATGGCAGGTAACAAAAAGTAACTGGCTAATGTTATGGAAAAAAACAAGAAAAAAAATATGTGTGTGTGTGTGTGTGTGTGTGTGTGTGTGCGTAAATTTGCCAAGATAACAGGAGGTCACAGAATCAATGGGAGGATACAGAACAGAACCAAGCATAGAGACTGGGTATGAACCAAGGCATTTCTATGCCAAGAGGAGTATATAGTCATTTGTACTCAGCACTGAGAGTTGAAATTTAAAATAAACACCTAAAGTTTGCAATGACTATAGCATATCTGAATTTTTAAGTGTTATAAACTGGAAGTGATCATGGACATTTTGAAAGATTTAAGTTCACTGCAATCTTGGGCAGCAGTAACAAAAGAAGTCTGCTGAGAGAGAGTCATATAAAGTATCTTACTTAAAGAAGCACGTAAAATTGTTCCTGTAGGAGTCATTAAGGAAACCAGAAGAGGTTCCTCAGGGAGCCTCTAGGTAGAATAGGGGTAATAAGCTTGTTAGGAAGTAGTCTGCAATAAAAAATCTCCAGGTTAGGATGAAATACAAAAAAGACATAAATTCACAGCATTCTGCAGGTGTAGTAAGGCATACTACCAGAGGTTTTATGACACACACACACACACACACACACACACACACACACACACAATTCCTATACATGTACGGAAATTACTCCTTTTATGTAGTATTTTACTGAACAATTAATAAAACTTCCCATATAGTCCTTGTTTACAGTGGTATGTTTGATTCTGTTCCAAGTGGGAGAAGTGAAAGGAATCTGCACTTACTAAGTGTTCATGGTGTTCTAATCATCTTCCATTTAATCCTTAACAATATATTTTCAAGATAAGTATGAGATGCTCAAGTTACAGATAATAAAGACAAAGTTCAGAGAATGTGTGAGGTTTGCCCAAGGTCACATCCAGGGAAAACCTATTTTGTGTGTATGTATATGTCACATACTCACTGTCCTTAATGTTCTCACCTCCACTTCCCAGTCTGACGTTTGACCCATCACTTAAGTAAAACAACTCTAACAAAGGTTATCAGCAACTTCCATGTGACTAAAGTCAGTGGATACTTTTCAGTCCTCATCTTACTTGAGGTTCAGCAGCATCTCACACATTGTGCAATTCTCTCCTTCCCTTGAAACAATCATCTTAGTCAACTCAGAGTGCTGAAACAGAATACATAGACTGGGTGGCTTAAACAACAGAAATTAATTTTATCACAATTCTGGAAGCTGGAAGTCCAAGATGACTGATAAGGACCCCTTTCTGGCTTTCAGAAGGCCACCATCTCTCTGTGTGCTCACATGACCTCTTCTTTATTTGATGGAGGATAGAAAAAGCTCTGGTTTTTCTTCCTCTTCTTATAAAGGCATGAATTCCATCATGGGGCTCCACCCTCATGACTTCATCTAAATCTGATTATCTCCCCAACTTTAAATAACCTCATGTTGGAGATTAGGACTTCAACATACGAATTTTTGGAGGACATAAACATTTAGTCCATAAAAACTCTTCTACAGGGTGCCACCCTTGCTTATCCTCCTCTCTCACTGTCCACTCCTGTTCTGTTCCTTTTCTAGTGTTACCCATTCTTACTGTCATTCTTCTCTTCTTATTCTTCTTGCTATTCCTGGATGAACTTACCCATTCCCACCTTTAATAACTTCCAAGAAGGAGATGTTTCGTGAACTTATCTCTAGACCACACCTATCTTTTCTTTTTGCTTTAATAGCTTCTTTTTTTTAAATAGTTTATTTTGGTATCATTAATCTACAATTACATGTGCAATATTATGGTGATTAAACTACCCCTTCATCAGGTCCCCCCCAACAACCCCATTACAGTCTCTGTCCATCAGCATAATGAGATGCTATAGAATCACTACTTGTCTTCTCTGAGGTGTACAGCCCTCCCCGTGCCCCCCCAGCATTACATCTGCTAATCGCAATGCCCCTTTTTCCCTCTTATCCCTCCCTTCCCTCCCATCTTCCCCAGTCCCTTTCCCTTTGGTAACTATTAGTCTGTTCTTGGATTCTGTGAGTCTGCTGCTGTTTTGTTCCTTCAGTTTCGTTCTTTGTTCTTATACTCCACATATGAGTGAAATCATTTGGTACTTGTCTTTTTCGGCTTGGCTTATTTCACTGAGCATAATACCCTCTAGCTCCATCCATGTTGTTGCAAATGGTAGGATTTGTTTTCTTCTTATGGCTGAATACACATCTTCTTTATCCATTCATCTACTAATGGACGCTTAGGTTGCTTCCATTTCTTGGCTATTGTAAATAGTGCTGCGATAAACATAGGGGTACATATGTCTTTTTCAAACTGCGCTGTTGCATTCTTAGCGTAAATTCCTAGGAGTGGGATTCCTGGGTCAAATGGTATTTCTATTTTGAGTTTTTTGAGGAACCTCCATACTGCTTTCCACAATGGTTGAACTAATTTGCATTCCCACCAGCAGTGTAGGAGGGTTCCCTTTTCTCCACATCCTCGCCAACATTTGTTGTTGTTTGTGTTTTGGATGTTGGCCATCCTCACTGGTGTGAAGTGATATCTCATTGTGATTTTAATCTGCATTTCTCTGATTAGTGATGTGGAACATCTTTTCATGTGCCTGTTGGCCATCTGAGTTTCTTCTTTGGAGAAGTGTCTATTCGTGTCGTCTGCCCATTTCTTAATTGGATTATTTACTTTATGTTTGTTGAGGTGCATGAGTTCTTTATATATTTTGGATGTCAACCCCTTATCGGAAACGTCATTTATGAATATATTCTCCCATACTGTAGGATGTCTTTTTGTTCTACTGATGGTGTCCTTTGCTGTACAGAAGCTTTTCAGCTTGATAGAGTCCCATTTGTTCATTTTTGCTTTTGTTTCCCTTGCTTGGGGAAATATGTTCATAAAGAAGTCGCTCACGTTTATGTCCAAGAAATTTTTGCCTATGTTTTTTTCTAAGAGTTTTATGGTTTCATGACTTACATTCAGGTCTTTGATCCATTTTGAGTTGACTTTTGTGTATGGGGTTAGACAGTAGTCCAGTTTCATTCTCTTACATGTAGCTGTCCAGTTTTGCCAACGTAAGCTGCTGAAGAGGCTGTTGTCTCCCCATTGTATATCCAAGGCTCCTTTATCAAATATTAGTTGACTGTATATGTTTGGGTTAATGTTTGGATTTTCTATTCTGTTCCACTGGTCTGTGGGTCTGTTTTTGTGCCAATACCAAATTGTCTTGATTACTGTGGCTTTGTAGTAGAGCTTGAAGTCAGGGAGCGTAATTCCCCCTGTTTTATTCCTCCTTCTCAGGACTGCTTTGGCTATTTGGGGTCTTTTGTGCTTCCATATGAATTTTAGAATTATTTGTTCCAGTTCATTGAACAAAGCTGTTGGTATTTTGATAGGGATTGCGTTGAATCTGTAGATTGCTTTAGGTAGTATAGCCATTTTGACAATATTTATTCTACCTAGCCAAGAACATGGGGTGAATTTCCATTTGTTAGTGTCCTCTTTAATTTCTCTTAGGAGTGTCTTGTAGTTTTCAGACTTATAGGTCTTTCACTTCCTTCGTTAGGTTTATTCCTAGGTATTTTATTCTTTTTGATGCAATTGTAAATGGAATTGTTTTTCTGATTTCTCTTTCTGTTAGTTCACTGTTAGTGTATAGGAAAGCAACAGATTTCTGTGTGTTAATTTTGTATCCTGCAACTTTTCTGAATTCAGATATTAGATCTAGTAGTTTTGGAGTGGAGTCTTTAGGGTTTTTTATGTACAATATCATGTCATGTGCAAATAGTGACAATTTGACTTTTTTCTTTACCAATCTGGATACCTTGTATTTCTTTGTTTTGTCTGATTGGCGTGGCTAGCACCTCCAGTACTATGTTGAATAACAGTGGAGAGAGTGGGCATCCCTGTCTTGTTCCCAATCTTAGATGAAAAGCTTTCAGCTTCTCGCTGTTAAGAATGATGTTAGCTGTGGGTTTGTCATATATGGCCTATATGATGTTGAGGTACTTGCCGTCTATACCCATTTTGTTGAGAGTTTTAATCATGAATGGATGCTGAATTTTGTCAAATGCTTTTTCATCGTCTATGGAGATGATCATGTGGTTTTTGTTCTTCTTCTTGTTGATGTGGTGGATGATGTTGATGGATTTTCGAATTTTGTACCATCATTGCATCCCTGGGATGAATCCCACTTGATCATCGTGTATGATCCTCTTGATGTATTTTTGAATTGGATTTGCTGATATTTTGTTAAGTATTTGTGCATCTACGTTCATCAGGGATGTTGGTCTATAATTATCTTTTTTGCACACCTATCATTTTTAAGTCCAATTTAATTTACCAAGTTGTCCACTTAATATCACTTCTTGGGATATAAATAATACTTCAAAATAAAAATATCAAAACTGAACTTATAACTTGCCCCCCCCACAAAAGATCCCTAGCCAGCATATATAAATACATATTTGATCTTTTTCAACGTTGCTGGAGTATAGGGCAAGAGGATAGTGGAGGTCGATGGGGTCAGAAGGTCTGTAAGACAATGAAATTCTGATTAGATCTTTGGAGTAAGAAAGAAAACAACAGCAAAAAGCTGAGTTAGCAGTTAAGGAAAAATTCTTATATAACTTATAAGAAGAGTTATACAAATGATGGTTCTTCATTGTATCTCCTAAACCAGAGGTAAATAAAACTGATCTGTCCACAGGGATGGCAGTACAACATGGAGAATATAGCCAATGATTCTGTAACATCTTCCTATGTTGACAGATAATCATTGCCCAGAGGGGGTGAGGATTTAATCATATGGGTAACTGTTGAACCACTGTGTTGCACATTTGAATCCAATACAAGATTGTGTATCAATGATACTTTAATAAAAAGTAAACTAAAATAAAAATTTAAAAATGATATCGAGACTAAAAAAAAAAATTGACCTGGTATATTCTCAATCTTGGTATCTACTTTCATACTGTCCTTTTGAGGGAAAGTTTGGAGGCATATGTGCTGGGCCTTTATACAATACCTGTAAAGTCAGCCCGTGGTGAAAGGACAAAAACTGATGAGTTCAAAAAGTTGTGAGAGGACTGGAAATACTGGCTAATATGTTCCTTGTATACAAAGAATTGAACATAGAGTTTCTTTTAACATCTAAATTGCTGGCATGTGCAAGCCTGATAAGTGTTACCAAATGCCTTCCTAAATAAGTGTGGAGTGGTGTGGAAAGAAATGTTTCTCTGTTGCCTACATGGTGAAAGCAGTAACCTATTAAGAGAATTATTCTCAGAGACTGAATGCTAATTGATTTTATGTGCATGTCAGGAAGCCAATCAATGGCAGGCTTGTAGCAAAATAGCAGAGCAAAGAATAATATACAAAGCAGATTGCAGTCAAATGTGGAAAGCATCTGGTCTTATCACTGAAAATATCTAGTTTAATCAACATACTTTTTAGCAGTTTGGTACCCATAAACTCCAATGAAGTCTCTTCAGTTTCATTCTGAACAATTATAGGTACATGTAAAAAGATAACTTCATAACTTCATAACCTTAAAAATGTTATTTAAGTGAAATTCATGTAATATAAAGTTAACAACTTTAAAGTATATAATTCAGTGGCATTTAGTACGCAGTGATGTGCAACAATCATTATCTAGTTTGGAAGTACATAGCTCCAAAAAATGCAAGCAACCTTAATGTCCATCAACAGATGAATGAATAAACAATGTGGTATATCCATACAACCGAATGTTATTCAGCCATAAAAAAGAGTGAAGTATTGATATGTGCTGCAATGTGGATGAACCTAGAGAACATGCTAAGTTAAAAAACAAACTGGCACAATAGGTCACATATTATATGATTCCATTCATATGAACTGTCCAGATTAGGCAAATTCATAGAAACTTCATAATTTCTTATATGATGAGTGATGGCTAACTTCTCCTTTAAAAACTGTGAACTTTTGTGAATGTGGGAACTGTATCTTATTCAATATATATATAAGCTCTTGGTCTATATATATGTATGTATTTGTAGGCATTTATCATAAGGATTTGACCTTACATAAGTATGAAAATAGGAGAAACAGTTTATGTGATGTTTTTAGTTTTTTAGTTTCTGAGTCTAGTGCTGGAACCTGATGTCCATAGGCAGGTAGTTGGGAAGAGAAGATGATTTGTTATCACTTCCAAGTTTCCAGCTTTGATGAGGGTTTTCTTCAGGAGAAGCAGGTGCCCCTTTGTCACAGAGCTAAATACACAACTGGGTAAAGAGTTGGAGAACCCAGGGCAGAAGATGCAGCAGGATTTGGAGGAGTAGGGTGCTTGGCTTCTGCCACCTTCCAGTCAGGAAATCAGGGGGTAGGTGCCAACAGGCAGGAACTACAAAAGTGCTTTCACAGCACCAACCTTCTCAGCACCAGAAGGTAGCTGCAGCCTTACTTCTGCCTTCCATGTGTGGGCTTGAACCAATCACATGAAGGAAAGATAGATGGATTCTGGGAAGTGTAGTTCCATCTTAGCCAAACTGACACAATACAAAATCTATAATTACCAGGAATGCTGTGGAAGAAATGACTAAGCAAGTGCAAAAAACAATGCTTCAGCAAGCATTTTTGTCCCTTTCTTGCCTACAGAGTGTGTAAGAAGCATTTTCTATGTACCTTATCTAGACCAGAAAATGGATTGGGCATTTTACCAACATTGTTGTTCCATTATATCTTCACAATTTTAAGACATAATTACAAAAATGAAGCAAGAAAGAAACAATATTAAGTAGGTATTTAGCTTATGTAACAAATAACTGAGCTAGAAAACCAAATTAAGATTTATCCCATTATACAGCCCATTCTCTGTTCACTATACCATAGTGCCCACGTGCCCCCACAATTCTCCATTTTGTGTATAGTGAAGTTTTCTGTTTCTTTCTTCTTTTTCCATCTTCCTTCTCTCCCCCTCACTCTCCCAAAAAAGGGCAGAGAATGCCCATCCTTTTCTTCTTACTGTTATTATGGATGATCCAGCTCTGTGATGTATACTTTTCAGTAATGCCTGTCAGAAATGATATGAGGCTTAGCATCAGAAAATGGCACCTTTCCTTTTTTTCTCTTAAAAGTAAAAATTATTCTCAACCTGCTGGTCTCTGTGTTTTGCTAGCTGTTATTAAATCCACTTCCATACTCTACTACCAATAATCTTCCATGAAGCCATGAACAAGTTAGACTCTGAGACATTTTTTATTTCTATGTTTGATAGTCCTCTATATCCACCAAAAAGTGTGTCATTTTGCAATGATAAAATGCTTGATACTACCACAAAAAGATTTAATATGTAAATTGCATATATTAAGCAAAGGAGGAGATTAAAGAATCATGTACATTATTTGTCTAAGATGAGGCATAAAAGTATTAATGGTTAACATTTTTTAGCACTTGCTGTGAGCATGATTCTGAGCTAAGAGTTTTATATGAATTATCTCATTAATCTAAATAACCACCGAATAGAAGGAATAATCATATATTGACATTTTTAAAATGAAAAATCTGAGGCTTAAAGAAGTTAAAACACTTGCTCAAAGACACAGTGAATTAGTCAGGTCCATTTGATCTCAAAGCTCTTGGTCTAAATTAATTGTTTTCCCACAATTGCACATTGCACAATTTTGACTACAATAGCCAGTGGATGTCCTCTTGGTCCAGGGTTCTACTAGAGTAATTCTTTTAACTGAGAGCCTCGTTGAGACAAGAGTCACAGAGATGACTCCTCCACAGCATAGGATTAGAACTATTTCTAGTTAACACGGGGTTTAACTTAAGCTACTTTGTATTATATATAACAGATGAGATTCTGATACAAGCTTTAATTCCTCTTTTACTATATGAATTAATTTGTCTCAGAGCATAATCTTTTGTGATGGTTTTGTAATGTTTGGTTATGCTTTCTTTCTTTGTAGAGCGTCTACTGATCCTCTTTTCTTTCTTTTTTTAATGGTATTATCTGATATCTTATTTTTCAAGCATACTTAAAGCTTACTTTATCAATGGAATTGTTTAGAGGCAAATTACTTCTTTCATTTTTCTGAAGACAATCTACGACCAATTAGTCCTTACTCTGGAGATCCGTCCTGAGTGCTTGGGCTCTATGTCTTTCGTTTTTTAAAATCTTGTCAGTCTGTCTCCTGTCTGTGCTGTGGTACTGCTTTTCCTGTATTGAATGGCTACCATGTATTACCTCTTAATTTCACAGTAATCTTAGAGTGGTATGATTAGCTCTGTTTTACAAATAGAAAACCAAGAAGTTCAGCAACTTTTCTAAGGTCATACATCAGGATTTAAATCTATTATCTGTCTGATTCTAAAGCTCAAAGGGACTGAAAAGATGTTTTATCTATTTACCATTGTAGTGAGAAAGTAAATGTTAGAATGGAAGGAAATATACGATGGTCATAGGCACAGACCCTGCTTTGGATCAGTCCGTGGCCCACCTTTATTCTCTAATTAACTTCAAATGAGTTGCTTCACCTTTCTGAGACATAGTTTCCTTATTGTAGAATGGACATAATTGTATCAATTAACTTTGCAGGATATTGTGAGGACCACAGGTGAATATCACATGTGATACTGTGGTTTAAGACAGTGGCTGGCATGTGGGAGGAGTTAAATCCTGCTGCTATTAACATTGTTGTTGTTATTGCTAATTACCAAGTGAAAGGTAGTTTACCAAACAAACACTGGTGTCATGTTTACTCTGAAATATCAATTAAATTTCTTCGTAACTTTAGGAGTTCAGAGGTTTGGATATTTAACCATGAATATTGTCACATGGGGCCATATTTATGCTGGAAAAAAATGGGAATTTTTTTTTAATTAGTGCTTTCTAAATTACAGTAATATTACCAGTTTTTTTTTCTCTTTTGTCTCTGTTCTAAAGTATGAAGTGGAATATTCACCAGTTACTACACAATGCATGAAGTAGCCTTATCCTATAAAACCCTATTCCTGGAAAACAACCTTGGGTTGGCTTTGATGACGCTAAATGTGAGGATTAGAGTCCAAAACTGGCTCCTTGGAAAGACTGACCAGACAGCAGTTAACGAATCACCCTCCAGCAGGAAGAATTCCCAGACAAGCTGGGCAGGATCAGGGCTCCCATTTCCCATAAATCTCTCCCCAGCCATTGCCCTTCTTTCTGGGAACCACCACCACTGCTTTCCATTTTCTCTCACTTCCTCATTCCTTCCCATCCCCTTTTCTTCTTTTCTTTCCTTCTATTAGGGAATTAAAGCAGGTATCAAAACCAAATACAAAACTAACCCTTTGTTATGCCCTGTGTCTTTAATACTGTGTATGTTGTGAGTATATAAACTTAAGGGCCAAGACTGTGTCTGCTGCTCTGGGTGATACCTGAAACAGTAAGAACTGCATCCGCTGCCAAAGTCACAGAATCAGTGAGACTTAGAACATCACTGATGTTCTACAAACAAACAAACACATATTCATGGGTGTTAATCTTACTCCGTGTTCCGTGGCATTGGCCACAATACCTCAGATATATTTGGAAAAAGTTATATTGAAATAATAATTATAAAAGTAATGAGAAATTGGGCCTTCGGCTTTGCTGTAAGGATGATCTCTGCAAAAGGAAGAGAAGGAAGTCTGGGTCTCTTGACTAATACTCTCCCCTCTGCTTTGCTACAGTGTCTATTAAATGCACAGTTGTCTTAACCACATAAATATTGAGGTTGATCCTAAACTGTCCTTTTTTGAATTGAGTATTTCCTGGTGTTTGTCTATACTGGAACATTCCTCACCTTGGTGAGGTGAGTCAGCCATTCCCAGTTCTCTATTTAGCTCATTATCTGAGATGTCCCTCTGTCAGTGGTCTACAAACACAGGTATATGACAAAGTTTCACTGTTATGAAGTAAAACGAGAAAAATAAGGATAATATAGGGACTTTCTCTTAGGGCTAAATTTATTTAATTGAAAAGAGGGCCCTTTACTCTGAGATTTTGTAATTCCTATATTTTTGTGACAAAGATGTCTTTCTTTTATGAAAAGATCTGCCAAAGAGGAAAACTGGGGAACCATAGTTTTAGACTTTGGAAAATATGAAATGAAGAAACTGCTCTAGGCCGTGTGTGTGTGTGTGTGTGTGTGTGTGTTTATGGCCAGGCACCTACCTCAAAGGACCATGTGACTGGACAGTCCCTAAGAAAGGCTTCTAATGGAGGACTCCTGGGGTGTCTTAGCACCAGTCAAATGGTTGCTAAAGCAGAGAGAGGAGTTCCTGAAAAAGAAGGTGCAGCTCTTCCATCCTTATAGACAAACCTTTAACCTTTGCATTGCCCTTTGGGATCTTCTTCTGAGCCACATTTGGTATCTTTTTTAACCTCATTTCACCTGAATAAAATTGTTCCCTAGGGATAGCCTTGATGAGTAGCCAACAATTTAAAAGAGAAAATGAATGAAAATAAAAAATATTGTAATGATATCCCTACTAAAAATGGTACTTTAAACAAACAGCATGGCTCAAGTTTTCTAGAAAATAGAATGCACAGCAAGGGTTGATTGATTATGCTTTATTGGGAAGTGCAACCTCAGGAAAATAAGAAGTGCTTTTCACATCCATAGTCCATTTAATCATCTCAACAGAAATAAAGCGAGTTATTGATCTAATCAACATTCTGAGGAGTTGCTTTTACATGCCATTTTTGAACATCCTTAGTGTTTCCATGATGAATAGGTTAGTGAATATGCTCAGGAGGGTGAATGACTGGCACAGGTCTTCATAGTTGGGGAGTGGCAGAGCTGGATTCAAAATCAGGCTTAACTCGAATCTGTGGGCTTTCACCATTCCTGAAGATTGGCAGAATAGGGGTTTTAGAGGAATATCTGAGACAAAGAAAACTATATACCCTGACCAACAGGGATTTATTCCATGTATGCAAGGCTGATTCAACATTCAAACATCAATTAACACAATCCATTGTATCAATAGGCTAAAGAAGAAAAACAAAATGATCATAACAGACACAGAAAAAGTACTTGACAAAATCCAACATCCATTTATAGTAAAAAAAGAAACACTCAGCAGATTAGTAATAGAGGGGAAGTTCTTCAACTTGATAAAGAACATCTATAAAAAACCTACAGCAAACCTATATTTAATGGTGAGAAACTTGAAGACTTCCCACTAAGATTAGGAATATGGCAAGGATATCCCCTCTCACCTCTTCCTTTTAACATTGTATTAGAAGTCCTAGCTAATGTATTAAGACAAAAAAGGAAATAAAAAGTAGAGAGGTGGGAAAGGAAGAAATAAAATGTCTTTGCAGATAACTTGATTGTCCACATAGAAAATCCATAAGAATTGACAGAAAACTCTTGGAACTAATAAACAATTACAGCAAAGTTTCAGAATACAAAGTCAATCTACAAAACTCAATTGCTTTCCTATATACCAGCAATGAACCAGTGGAATTTGAAATTAAAAACATAATATTACTTATGTTGGTGCCCACCTACCAAATGAAATACTTAAGTATAAATCTAACAAGATATTTATAAGATTTTCATGATGAAAAATACAAAACTGATGAGAGAAATTGAAGAACTAAATAAATGGAGAGTTACTCCATATTTATGGATAGAAAGACTCAAATATCATCAAGATCTCTGTTCTTCTTAACTTGATCTATAGATTCAATGCAATCCCAATCAAAAACCCAGAAAGTTATTTTGTGGAAAAACTGATTCTAAAGTTTATATAAAAGGCAAAAGATCCAGAATAGTCAACACAATATTGATGGAGAAAAACAAAGTTGGAAGAATGACACTATCCAGCTTCAACACACTATAAAGCTACATGAATCATAATAGTGTGGTATTGGTGAAAGAATAGACTATCATGGAACAGAATCAAGAGCCCAGAAATAGACCTAGACAAATACAATGGAGCAAAGATAGTCTTTTCAAAAAATGGTGCTAAAATAACTGGATATTCCACATGCAAAAAAATGAATCTAGACACAGACTTTATACATTTTATAAAAAATAACTCAAAATGAATCATACACCTAAGTAAAATGCAAAACTATATAACTCCTAGAAAATAACATAGGACAAAATGTAGATGATCTTGAGTTTGGCCATGACTTTTCATTTTATTTTTATTTTTTATTTTATCATTATTATTTTTTTATAATTTATTTTGGTATCATTAATGAACAATTATATGTGCAATATTTTTTATAAGTTTATTTTGATATCATTAATCTACAATTAAATAAGTAATATTATGGTGATTACACTACCCCCTTCATCAGGTCCCCCCCATCAACCCCATTACAGTCACTGTCCATCAGCATAGTGAGATGCTATAGAATCACTACTTGTCTTCTCTGAGTTGTACAGCCCTCCCCGTGCCCCCCAACATTGCATCTGCTAATCGTAATGCCCCTTTTTCCCTCTTATCCCTCCCTGCCCACCCATCTTCCCCAGTCCCTTTCCCTTTGATAACTATTACTCCATTCTTGGGTTCTGTGAGTCTGCTGCTGTTTTGTTCCTTCAGTTTCGTTCTTTGTTCTTATACTCCACATATGAGTGAATCATTTGGCACTTGTCTTTCTCCGCCTGGCTTACTTCACTGAGCATAATACCCTCCAGCTCCATCCATGTTGTTGCAAATGGTAGGATTTGTTTTCTTCTTATGGCTGAATAATATTCCATTGTGTATATGTACCACCTCTTCTTTACCCATTCATCTACTGATGGACACTTAGGTTGCTTCCATTTCTCGGCTATTGTAAATAGTGCTGCGATAAACATAGGGGTGTGTCTGTCTTTTTCAAACTGGGCTGCTGCGTTCTTAGGGTAAATTCCTAGGAGTAGAATTCCTGGGTCAAATGGTATTTCTATTTTGAGTTTTTTGAGGAACCTCCATACTGCTTTCCACAATGGTTGAACTAATTTGCAGTCCCACCAGCAGTGTAGGAGGGTTCCCTTTTCTCCACATCCTCACCAACATTTGTTGTTGTTTGTGTTTTGGATGTTGGCCATCCTCACTGGTGTGAGGTGATATCTCATTGTGGTTTTAATCTGCATTTCTCTGATGATTAGCGATGTGGAGCATCTTTTCATGTGCCTGTTGGCCATCTGAATTTCTTCTTTGGAGAAGTGTCTATTCATGTCCTCTGCCCATTTCTTAATTGGATTATTTGCTTTTGTTTGTTAAGGTGCATGAGTTCTTTATATATTTTGGATGTCAACCCTTTATCAGATACGTCATTTATGAATATATTCTCCCATACTGTAGGATGTCTTTTTGTTCTACTGATGGTGTCCTTTGCTGTACAGAAGCTTTTCAGCTTGATATAGTCCCACTTGTTCATTTTTGCTTTTGTTTCCCTTGCCAGGGGAGATATGTTCATAAAGAAGTCGCTCATGTTTATGTCCAAGAAATTTTTGCCTATGTTTTTTTCTAAGAGTTTTATGGTTTCATGACTTACATTCAGGTCTTTGATCCATTTTGAGTTGACTTTTGTGTATGGGGTTAGACAGTAGTCCAGTTTCATTCTCTTACATGTAGCTGTCCAGTTTTGCCAACACCAGCTGCTGAAGAGGCTGTCGTCTCCCCATTGTATATCCAAGGCTCCTTTATCAAATATTAATTGACTGTATATGTTTGGGTTAATGTTTGGATTTTCTATTCTGTTCCACTGGTCTGTGGGTCTGTTTTTGTGCCAATACCAAATTGTCTTGATTACTGTGGCTTTGTAGTAGAGCTTGAAGTCAAGGAGCATAATTCCCCCTGTTTTATTCCTCCTTCTCAGGATTGCTTTGGCTACTCGGGGTCTTTTGTGGTTCCATATGAGTTTTAGAATTATTTGTTCCTGTTCATTGAAGAAAGCTGTTCGTGTTTTGATAGGGATTGTGTTGAATCTGCAGATTGCTTTAGGTAGTATAGCCATTTTGACAATATTTATTCTTCCTAGCCAAGAGCATGGGATGCATTTCCATTTGTTAGTGTCCTCTTTAATTTTTCTTAGGAGTGTCTTATAGTTTTCAGAGTACAGGTCTTTCACTTCCTTCATTAGGTTTATTCCTAGGTATTTTATTCTTTTTGATGCAGTTGTGAATGGAATTGTTTTTCTGATTTCTCTTTCTGTTAGTTCACTGTTAGTGTATAGGAAAGCAACAGATTTCTGTGTGTTAATTTTGTATCCTGCAACTTTGCTGAATTCAGATATTAGTTCTAGTCGTTTTGGAGTGGAGTCTTTAGGGTTTTTAAGTACAATATCATGTCATCTACAAATAGTGACAATTTGACTTCTTCTTTACCAATCTGGATGCCTTGTATGTCTTTGTTTTGTCTGACTGCTGTGGCTAGGACCTACAGTACTACGTTGAATAACAGTGGAGAGAGAGGGCATCCCTGTCTTGTTCCCGATCTTAGATGAAACGCTTTCAGCTTCTTGCTGTTAAGTATGATGTTAGCTGTGGGTTTGTCATATATGACCTTTATGATGTTGAGGTACTTGCCATCTATAACCATTTTATTGAGAGTTTTAATCATGAATGGATGCTGAATTTTGTCAAATGCTTTTTCATCATCTATGGAGATGATCATGTGGTTTTTGTTCTTCTTCTTGTTGATGTGGTGGATGATGTTGAATGATTTTCGAATGTTGTACTCTCCTTGCATCCCTGCGATGAATTCCACTTGATCATGGTGTATGATCCTCTTGATATATTTTTGAATTCGGTTTGCTAATATTTTGTTGAGTAGTTTTGCATCTACGTTCATCAGGGATATTGGTCTGTAATTTTCTTTTTTGGTGAGGTCTTTGCCTGGTTTTGGTATTAGAGTGATGCTGGCTTCATAGAATGAGTTTGCAAGTATTCCCTCCTCTTCTATTTTTTGGAAAACTTTAAGGAGAATGGGTGTTATTTCTTCTCTATATGTCTGGTAGAATTCAGAGGTGAATCCATCTGGTCTGGGGATTTTGTTCTTGGGTAGTTTTTTGATTACCAATTCAATTTCGTTGCTGGTGATTGGTCTGTTTAGTTTTTCTGTTTCTTGCTTGGTCAGTCTTGGAAGGTTGTATTTTTCTAAGAAGTTGTCCATTTCTTCTTTGTTTCCAGCTTGTTAGCATATATATTCTCATAGTATTCTCTTATAATTCTTTGTGTTTCTGTGAGGTCCATCGTTATTTTTCCTTTCTCATTTCTGATTCTGTTTATGTGTGTAGATTTTCTTTTTCTCTTAATGAGTCTGGCTAGGGGTTTATCTATTTTGTTTATTTTTTCAAAGAACCAGCTCTTTGTTTCATTCATTTTTTCCATTGTTTTATTCTTCTCAATTTTATTTATTTCTTCTCTGATCTTTATTATGTCCCTCCTTCTGGTGACTTGGGCCTTATTTGTTTTTCTTTTTCCAATTTCAGTAATTGTGTCTTTAGACTGTTCATTTGGGAATGTTCTTCCTTCTTTAAATAGGCCTGGATTGCAATATACTTTCCTCTTAGAACTGCCTTTGTTGCGTCCCACAGAAGTTGTGGCTTTGTGTTGTTGTTGTCATTAGTCTCCATATATTCTTTGATTTCTGTTTTGATTTGGTCGTTAACCCATTGATTAATTAGGAGAATGTTGTTAAGTCTCCATGTATTTGTGAGCCTTTTTGATTTCTTTCTAAAATTTATTTGTAGTTTTATACCTTTGTGATCTGAGAAGTTGGTTGGTAGGATTTCAATATTTTTGACTTTACTGAGGTTCTTTTTGTGGCCTAGTATGTGGTCTATTCTGGAAAATGTTCCATGTGCACTTGAGAAGAATGTGTATCCTGTTGATTTTGGGTGTAGTGTTCTGTAGATGTCTGTTAGGTCCATCTGTTCTAATCTGTTCAAATGTCTTGTTCAGTGCCTCTGTCTCCTTACTTATTTTCTGTCTGGTTGATTTGTCCTTTGGAGTAAGTGGAGTGTTGAAGTCTCCTAGAATGAATGCATTGCTGTCTATTTCCTCCTTTAATTCTGTTAGTATTTGTTTCACATATGCTGGCGCTCCTGTGTTGGGTGCATATATATTTATAATGGTTATATCTTCTTGTTGGATTGACCCCTTTATCATTATGTAATGTCCTTCTTTATCTTTTGCTACCTTCTTCGCTTTGAAGTCTATTTTGTCTGATACAAGTACTGCAACACCTGCTTTTTTCTCTTTGTTGTTTGCATGAAATATCTTTTCCCATCCCTTCAGTTTTAGTCTGTATATATCTTTGGGTTTGAGGTGAGTTTCTTGTAGGCAGCATATAGGTGGGTCTTGCTTTTTTATCCATTCTGTTACTCTGTGTCTTTTGATTGGTGCATTCAGTCCATTTACATTTAGGGTGATTATTGATAGATATGTACTTATTGCCATTGCTGGCTTTAGATTCGTGGTTACCAAAGGTTCAAGGGTTGCTTCTTAACTATCTAACAATCTAACTTAACTTTCTTGTTAAGTTATTGTAAACACCATCTGATGTTTCTTTATTTCTCTCCCTTCTTATTCTTCCTCCTCCATTCTTTATATACTAGGTGTTTTATTCTTTGCCTTTAGTTAGTATTTGGATGGTCTGCTTTCTTTGCTATGATTTTATTTTCTCTGGTGACATCTTTTTAGCCTTAAGGGTGCTTCCCTCTAGAGTAGTCTGTTTAAGATATCCTGTAGTGGTGGTTTATGAGAGGCAAACTCTCTCAACTTTTGTTTGTCTGGAAATTGTTTAATCCCTCCATCATATTTAAATGATAATCGTGCTGGAGACAATATTCTTGGTTCGAGGCCCTTCTGTTTCATTTTGTTAAATATATCATGCCATTGTCTTCTGGCCTTTAAGGTTTCTGTTGAGAAGTCTGATGATAGTCTGATGGGTTTTCCTTTGTAGATGATCTTTCCCTCTCTCTAGCTGCCTTTAATACTCTGTCCTTATCTTTGATCTTTGCCATTTTAATATTATGTGTCTTGGTGTTGTCTTCCTTGGGTCCCTTGTGTTGGGAGATCTGTGGGCTTTCGTGGACTGCGAGACTATTTCCTTCCCCAGCACGGGGAAGTTTTCAGCAATTATTTCTTCAAAGACACTTTCTATCCCTTTTTCTCTCTCTTCTTCCTCTGGTACTCCTATAATACGAATATTGTTTCGTTTGGATTGGTCACACAGTTCTCTTAATATTCTTTCATTCCTAGAGATCCTTTTATCTCTCTCTGCCTCAGCTTCTCTGTATTCCTGTTCTCTGATTTCTATTCCACTAACAGTCTTTTGCATCTCATCCAGTCTGCTGTTAAGCCTGTTGATCGCTTGTCTGATTTCTGCTTTGTCTTTACTCACTTCCCTCACTTCCTCCCTCAGCTCTTGCACATTTCTCTGTAGATCCATCAGCATGGTTATGACTTTTATTCTGAATTCTTTTTCAGGAAGACTGTGCATTTCCATCCCTTCAGGCTCCCTCTCTGGGGTTGTCTGGTTGATCTTAGTCTGGACCGTATTCCTGGCTATAGAAGTCATTGCTGGTAGTTACCACGTATGTCCGCTCGGCTCTTTAAGACTTCAAAAAGAAAATAAAAGAAAATTAAGAATGAAAGAAAAAAAAAAGAAGAAAAGAAAAAGGAAAGAGAAGAAAAAACAACAAGAAACAAAACAATACAAAAAAACAAAAAACAAGAAACGTCCATTGGGAGTAGATTCTGTGGAGGTGCTGTAGGTGTCGCTCTTGCTCCACTGTTTCGTAGCTGTGGCCGTGCCGCTCTGCAGGGCGCTTTATAGCTCTGGCCGGGGTGGGAACGAATGGGAGGCTCTTAATCTCTGTGGGAAGTCTAAGTGCAGCCACCCTTTCCCAGTCACCAGCTAAGTATCCGAAACTCCCCAGGACTCCCAGCCTGCTGGGCTGAGTGTGCCGGGGTGATCCGGCTCCTCCACTGGACTCCTGCCACTTTAAGACCGCTGAAAAAAGCGCGCGCTTTTCTTTTTTTCTTTTTCTTTTCTTCCCGGGAGCCGGCTGCAAGCACCCTGGCGCATTCCCCACTCAGATCCTGCCCCTCTGTCTCTCCAATCTCTGCTACACCGCGCGATGTGTGCCAGCGCTCCCCGTGCAGATCACCGGGGCTGGTTATTTCACAGGGTGTGTAGTTCCACTCCCTCCCGGCTCTGAATCCTCTACTCCCGCCGGTGCGTTGGGGTGGGTGAGTGCTCGGGTCCCGCAGGGTCATGGCTCCGTATCTTACCCGCCTTGCAGGGTGCTGAGTCCTCTCAGGTATAGCTGTACACTGTGCGCTTTCCTGTGTATTCTGGTCTCTCTTTTAGGAATAGTTGTATTTGATGTATTTTCATAGATATATGTAGTTTTGGGAGGAGATTTCTGCCGCCCTGCTCATGCCGCTATCTTCCCCAAAGTCCCAACAGGCTAGTTCTTTAGATGCAGGGGATACCTCAGAAATGCAAGAGCTTTCCCAGACATTCCACAGCAGATTTCTGCTCACATCTCATTGGTTACATCTGTGTCACAAGGCTAAGCCTAGAAAAAGGCCAACTAAAAAGAACAAGTTCTGGAGGCTGGTGTGTCCAAGATCAAGGTACCCACAGACTTGGTGTCTGGGGAGAGCCTGCTTCCTAGTTTGCAGGGGGCTGGTTTCTCACTGTGTCTTTGGCCATGACTTTTTAGATAGAATACCAAAGATATGATGTATGAAAGAACATTGATAAGTCAATTTTTCTGGGAACCTAAACTTCCCTAAAAAATTAAGTCTATTAAAAAAAAACTGCGACAGACAGTGAATGGGTGGTGATGAGGTTAAGAAATGAGTACAGACTAGAGAGAACACTAGACAGGGACCATGGACACTTGCTTCTAAGCCCTGCTCTGAAGTAGTCAGAAGTACCTTGGGAAAGTAAGAACCTCACTAGGATTCACTTTCTCATATGAGAAAGGTAGAATATATGATCTTTAAGGCTTCTTTGCCCCTCCAGTTTGCTCAGTTGTGGAACAAATTAGTTAAGGATATTCCTGTGGAGTTAACACAGATGACTGAGGAGCTGATTATCACCTTCTTTACCTGATGTGTACAGTATTAGAGATGAACTTTTTTTGTGTTATAAAATCCATTTCTCTGCACATATTAAAAGCAGATTAATCCCAGCACTTACTCTGCTCCCTGATACAGTTACTCTTAGGAACTAAGATAATTACTGTTTATTTTGTCAGGGCAGAGGAGTCAGAGAAAAATCTGATGTATATCAGGTGTTCACTATATTTGTTAAGTAAATGGCTGCATGAATCAATAATTGTAAAGAAAAGGGGTACAGGGGTAAGTAGAACTGTAGGTGGCAGAACTATGTTAGGCTCATGGAGGGAGGGATGAGCCCTGTAATAGGGCATAAGGAGAGAAACTCCAAAGACAGTTTGCCTACTTGACATTTATATCTGAGACTTGCCAGATACCCATTCCATTCCCATTCTTTATATGAGCCATTCATTTATTAAGCCACACAACTACTGTGTGGCAGAAACTGCACTTAGCTCCAGGATTCAATGGTGAGTGAGAGGGACTTATCTCCCCCTCATAGAGCTGTTTGACTGGTTCCTCACTAAGTGCCCACACAGCAGAGTGGATACCAGGCTTCCACCCACCTTCCTACTCTTGACGTCGTTATGTACTCAAACCAAATTCAAGAAAGAGTTTAAGTGTCCCTTTCATCCAACTTCCCAACTTTTACTGCCGAGAAGACTAGCCTAAAAACGTTTTCTTGGATTCCCCTACTGTGAATGAATGCTGCCCTCTTCTGGAACATTGACAGAAGTATAAAAGACTGACTTGCAGCAAGTTAAAGTTTTTATAGTTCATGGAAAGGACTTGAGTTAAATTTCATTGTTTTATCAATGGGGAGTTTGATTCTTGGGAAAGTCAGCTTATCTGTCTATATCTAGGAAGAGAAGAGAGTTATTGACAACGGAATGAAAAAGGAGCCTGAAACCTATGCTTTCAGTCTCATTCATGGTGACTCCTTTCAGGTTTACTAAACTGAGGACATGGTTAAGGATGACTTTGTTGCATCTATGTATGTATTTATCTATACATTTCCTCTTCATTTTCTATCACATTCAGTCCATGCTTTAATCTCTTCCCTAATCCCTGTTCTATAGTATAGACTCACCTTGAAGATTCAAAGCAGGTTAAGAGCCGTTTCAACCAATCTGTTTTTGTATCTGTTCTGAATTTTTATGTCTGACTGTCTGATATTTTCTATAGATTTCTGGGTGAGGGAGTTTAGAAGTCCACTCCTTATTTATGAACTTGGGTCTATAGGACATTTCCTCTTCATTTCTTCATTTTCATAGGCATTCCTGTTAAACTCTTCACCCCTTGAGAGTCCTCAGAGATTTGTATATCTTGAAGTAAGAATATCTACTTGGTGATCACTGAAATTCAGGGATATAAACATCTGATGTACTAGATGAGACCAAATTTTACATGTCAAATAAATCATTCAGAAATATCACTTTTAATAAAATTGTGATAGTATTTAATTTTCTTTCCATCTGCTTTGGTAATTGATATTCATATATTTATACAGCTTAAATTAGTCCTATAGTTTTTAAAGCCTTTGCTTTTCTGAGGACCTGTATTAACTTGTGTGGCAAACACTAAAGGCTGTCTAGTAAAGAAAAACACAGAATAAAAGAAAAAGTCCTAAAAATACTAATGGAAATCAATGAACTTACGTTTTCTAAGTGTCCTGAGAGTGAAGTCTATTTATCTGTGTTAACAGTGACTCAAAGTCTGTTTTAGTGTACTATAATGGAATGCAAATTTAATTAAAAGAAATTTTATTAGGGTGAAAGAGAGCTAGTTAATTCCTGAATGATCTTGGGCAAATTGTTTAATCCCTGCAACATCCAGATACAGTGCTACCTCTCACCCATATGGTGTATTTGTGCAAATTAGAAAAGGTGCCACCCCTCTTGGTGGGTGTAGCCCTGCAGACACTAGGCTTGATGAACAGACAGTGGGATAGATCTCAGCTCTTTCTTCCCCCTTAGTTTGGTCTTGTGCAGTGAATGACTTGCCCAGGTATATACAGATACTCTGGGCAGATACCTCAACAGTAAAATGCACCTCACATCTGTTTTATGTACCTCATAAGGTTGCTTTGGGGATCTCATGGAAAAGAAGTACATACATACATATAAACATACATACATGTATAAGCTGTATTTTACAGAATCTAATGTTCCATGCTTGGAAGAGAGGTTTTTGTATCAACAATCACAGATACTTTCATTAGAGATGCTCAGAAAAGGAGAACTTGCAGTTCCTAATTAGACATCTGCTATAAATGTCATCCAGAATGGCATGAGAATGTTCATGTTCTGTGGAGCACAACAACTTTGATTTTTTGGAAGCCTTCTCTTATTTTTGACCAAAATTCCAAACAGTAAAGCCACAGACTTTACAGAGAATTCTGAATCCTGTTGCCTGAATTCCTAGTTGGGCTATAGGCAGAGGACTATGTTCTGGCAGTGGATGGCAGTGGATGCTGAGAGCCATCTTTGGGCTGTTATGTGTACCAGAGGCACCAGTTGAGCCCAGGCTTTCATCTTCCTTTTGTATGCCTTCACTTCCCAAGCCTTTACTGTTTATTCTAGAAGAATTAGTTCAATGTGCATCTGTTTCAAAAATATTTCCAATAAGTAAGTTTTAATTTTTATGGTTCAGTTTAATTTAGAAAATTTCAAATTACTGAGGTAAAATGAAAATTTTAGCACTGCGTTTAAAGTTTACAAAGACAATCTTTCAAGTCTTTAATAGCCCAAGGTCTTGTTTCAAAGCCCTGTAGCTACATTCTAGAATTTCTACATTTTTTAAAACAAACTTCTTTTTAATTTATTTTTTTTAATGAGACAGCTTTATGATATGAGCCTAATCACATTATCTGGGTTATATCTCAGATTTACCACTTACCAGAAGTGTGGCTTTCGGTAAGTTGTATAACTTCCTTGGATTTCAGGTTTTCATCTGTAAACTTTTTTAAAGTTAAAATGTTTAATCATGACTCAAAAGGCGGGAGGGATTTGGGGACAGTAGCAGAGAGAAAGCAAGGCCCAAGTGTTCTGGCTCCTGATGGTCAAATGCTCTGTAGGATCCCAGGGCCGGGCAGGCATTAGGCCCCACCCCCCATTCAGAGGAGAAGACAAGGGGGCAGAAATTTTGCTCTAGACTTCCTCACAATGGTGAATCTTTTTCTAGATGACCTCAGAACACCCAACCCTAATGACTTAGTGAATGCAATAGCAAATGACTGATATGTTAGAGCCTGGAGATCCTGGTGGGCAGGAGGAAGGGATCAGGAGAGAGCTTGGTAGTAGAGCTGGTCATCACCAGAAGATAAAACAGGATTACTTCCTAGAATTATTGAGAAGAGTTAATCAGATTATGTTTTAAAGTGCCCAGCACAGTGCCTGGCATAAAACAAAAGCTTAGTAAATGTTAGCTGTAATTATATATTAGGATAGGATGTGTTTGACATGTCCTTAAGTATTTCTTCTGCAATGCTTTTTTTTCTTACCTTTCTATCTAGAAGGATTACTTAGCAATTCTGTTGAAATGACTTCCTTTGTAGATCACTGAAAGAGGGTTGTAGAAATCATGATTTGATATCATTAGACTGCCAGATTCTTATCTTAATATGTGATGAGAGCAGGAGAATGTGGTGAACTATGACAGAATCTTAATGCATTGTTTAAAACAAGACCAAATCTTGCCATTACATGCTATCTTCGTCTGCCATATGGAACAGCATATGACTCCTCGTCCTTCTAATTCATTTTCTTCCTCTTACTTTGCCATTTTTCCTTTTCAGAATATCAACTGTCTCAGGTGAAGGGAGAACCAACATTTATTTAGTAACTACTGTATGCTGAAAATCGAGCTAGTCACTTTAGTTAACCACAACCCTTTTAATCTCCATTTTACAAATTGAGAAAATGAGAATTGGAGAGGTTAAATGATTTACTCAGTTCTGAACAGTTATTGAGTATTGGTTGGATATTTCTTTCCTGGTCTCTGCCCTAAAGACCCCCTCTCTGTGACGTAAAAGGCTGTCCCTTAAAGGGCCAAAGAGGATTTTACTCTCAATGCCAATAAAACTATTGCTCCTACTCTAAAACACCCTCTCTAGCTTCTATGTATCATAACCTTGCTTATTTTTCAAGTGTTAACACAGTGTCATGTTCTCCATCTCTGTTATCATGCTGCAAAGTGATTGTCTTGCAAGACTGTTGAACAACTAATACAAAATAATGCAATATATTGGGGGCATGTGTTATTATGTGGCCAATACTGTTCTAAGCACTGATGAAAAAGTAGTAAGTCATGCAAAGTGAGCAAGATTTCTTCCAGGAAAAAATCTCCGAAGTTACCTATGGTCATTACTCTTCAATTTATAATAGAAATAGACTGACAAAAGGAAGAAAGTATCCAACTGTTTATTCAGTGTCTTGTTTTGTGTCTGAATCCTACATAGTCCTGTGATTCAGTTGGGAGCAGGTCCTTAGTATTTCCTTGAATTTCATGAATTGGAGTCTTTCGCAGGTTGCAGGCTGGTTATTTTATAGAATGCTTCTCAGTTTAGTTTACCTAATGTTTCCTCATTATTATATTCAGGTTATGCACATTTGGCAGGAATATCACTGATATGATGCTATATTCTCACTGCATCCTATCAGATGTCACATGATATCAATTTTCCTAATACCAATACTATTCACTTTGATCACTTTGATTAAGGTGATGTCTCCCAGGATTCTTAATTCTAAAGTTACTGTTTCTCCCTTGTAATGAGTGTTTTATGAACAATACTTTGAAATTATATAAATATCTCATTCGTCATCTAAAATACCAATTGATTCATTTATTAATTAAAATTTCATTTGACTTATAGTTTCCTGCTTTATTCATGTGTTATAATATTTGTTAGTATTTTTATTTAGATGCCCAAATTAACCCTCTCCCCACTATGGCCATGAGCCCTTTCAAATGAGCCTTGAGTCCATTTGACATGCATGCTTCCTTCTTTGAAAACTTGCTTGCCTTCTGGAGCAAAGGTTCCTATTTGTACTTTCACTCACCCAGTGCTGAAGTCAGCCATTTCTCCAAAGATCTTAGATCTTTTCAGGGGACAATATTCTTGGAAACCAAGATATGGGCAGTGACAATGCTTAATATACTACTGGGATGATAGGGGATTAAAGATGGTGGCGTGAGACATGAGTCACAGAACTCCTCCCAAAACCACATACCATACAAAAATATAGTAAATACAACTCAACCCAAAAGATCAACAGGAAAGAAGGCTGCGCCAGACTGCATACACCTGCAGAACAGAGCAAAACTCATGAAACAGGGCACCAGTGCCACATCCCTGGAACCCCTGACATCACTCCAGAAGCTGAGCAGCTCTCCAGACACAAGAGCTTCTGGGCACTAGAGGGTGCAACATATTCATATATGAAATGTCAAAGGGATCTGGTTCAAACAAAAATCTCAGAAACACTAGAAAAAGGGCCAAATGACACTGAAGTCACCAGTCCTCCTGCAAGAGAGTTCAAAATAAAAATCTTAAACATGCTCATGGAGGTACAGAAAAATATTTAAGAACTCAGGACGAATTTAGGATGGAGATTCAATCATTAAGACATTCCATATCTGAAATGAAACATACAATGGAGGGATTTAAAAGCAGATTAGATGTAGTAGAAGAGACTGTAAATGGAATAGAAATTAGAGAAGAGGAATACAAAAAAGCTGAGGCACAGAGAGAAAAAAGGATCTCTAAGAATGAAAGAATGTTGAGAGAACTGTGTGACCAATCCAAACGGAACAATATTCACATTACACGGGTACGAGAAGAAGAGAGAGGAAAAAGGATAGAAAGTGTCATAGAGGATGTAATTGCTGAAAACTTCCCCAATCTGGGGAAGAAGATAGTCTCTCAGGCCATGGAAGTGCACAGATCTCCCAAAACAAGAGACCCAAGGAAGACCACATCAAGACATATAATAATTAAAATGGTAAAGATCAAGGATAAGGACAGACTATTAAAAGCAGCCAGAGAGAGAAATAAGATCACATACAAAGGAAAACCCATCAGGCTATCATCGGACTCTTCAACAGAAACCTTATAGGCCAGAAGGGAGTGGCATGATATATTTAATGCAATGAAGCAGAAGGGCCTCGAACCAAGAATACTCTATTCGGCAAGATAATCATTTAAATTTGAAGGAGGTGTTAAACAATTTTCAGATAAGCAAAAGCTGAGAGAATTTATCTACCACAAACCACCTCTATAGTGCATTTTGGAGGGACTGCTATAGATGGAAATATTCCTAAGGCTAAATAGCTGTCACCAGAGGAAATAAAACCCTAGCAAAGAAAGTAGAACAATTAATTACTAAGCAGATTCAAAATCAAATCAACTACCCCCAAAGTCAATCAAGGGATAGACAAAGAGTACAGAATATGATACGTAATATATAAAAAATGAGTGGTATAAAAAAAGAACCTTTAGGTTGTATTTATAATAGCATACTAAGTGAGTTAAATTAGACTGTTAGATAGGTAAGAGAATTACCCTTGAACCTTTGGTAACCAAGAATCTAAAGCATGCAATGGCAAAAAGTACATACCTATCGATAATGACCCTAAATGTAAATGGTCTGAATGGACCAATCAAAAGACATAGAGTCACTGAATGGATAAAAAAACAGGACCCAATTATATGCTGCCTACAGAAGACTCACTTCAAACCCAAAGACATACACAGACTAAAAGTGAAGGGATGGAAATAGATATTTGATGCAACTAATAGGGAGAAAAAAGCAGGTATTGCAGTACTGGTCTCAGACAAAATGGACTTTAAAACAAAGTCACAAGAAACAAAGATGGACGTTACATAATGATAAAGGGGTCAATCCAAAAAGAGGATATAACCATTATAAATATCTATGCACCCAACACAGGAGCACCTACATATGTGAAACAAATACTAACAGAATTAAAAGGGAAATAGAATGCAATGCATTCATTCTAGGAGACTTCAACACTCCACTTACTCCAAAGGACAAATCAACCAGACAGAAAATAAGTAAGGAGACAGAGGCACTGAACAAGACATTAGAACAGATTAGAACAGATGGACCTAACCAGACATCTACAGAACTCTATAACCAAAAGCAGCAAAACACACATTCTTCTCAAGTGCACATAGAACATTTTCAAGAGTAGATCATATACTAGGCCACAAAAAGAGCCTCAGTTAATTTAAAAAGATTGTAATTGTACCAACCAGCTTCTCAGACCACAAAGGTATGAAACAAAAAATAAATTACACAAAGAAAACAAAAGAGCCCACAAACACCTGGATGCTTAATAAAATACTCCTAAATAATCAGTGGATCAATGACCAAATAAAAACAGAGATCAAGAAATATATGGAGACAAATGACAACAATAATTCAACACCACAAAATCTGTGGGATGCAGTGAAGGCCGTGCTAAGAAGGAAGTATATTGCAATACAGGCATACCTCAGGAAAGAAGAACAATCCCAAATGAACAGTTTAAACTCACAATTAATGAAACTAGGAAAAGAAGAACAAATGAGGCCCAAAGTCAGTCGAAGGAGGGACATAATAAAGATTAGAGTAGAAATAAATAAAATTAAGAAGAATAAAACAATAGAAGGAATCCATGAAAGCAGGAGCTGGTTCTTGGAGAAAATAAACAAAATAGATATACCCCTAGCCAGACTTATCAAGAAAAAAAGAGAGTCTACCCACATAAACAGAATCAGAATTGAGAAAGGAAAAATCACTACTGGCACCACAGAAATACAAAGAATTATGTGAGAACACTATGAAAAATTATATTCTAACAAACTGGATAACCTAGAAGAAATGGACAACTTTCTAGAAAAATACAACCTTCCAAGGCTAACCCAGGAAGAAACAGAAAATCTAAATAGACTGATTACCAGCAAAGAAATTGAATTGGTAATCATAAACAAAACTCCTGGACCAGATGGTTTCACTGCTGAATTTCATCAAACATTTAATGTAGACCTAATAATCATCCTCCTTAAACTTTTCCAAAAAGTAGAAGAAGAGGTAATACTCCCAAACTCATTCTATGAGGCCAGCATCACCCTAATATCAAAACCAGGCAAAGACACCACAGAAAAAGAAACTTACAGACCAATATCCCTGATGAACATGGATGCAAAAATACTCAACAAAATATTTGCAAACCCAATTAAAAAATACATCAAAAAGATCATCCATCATGATCAAGTGGGATTCATCCCACGGATGCAAGGATGTTACAACATTTGAAAATCCATCATCATCATCCACCACATCAACAAAAAGAAGGACAAAAACCACATGATCATCTCCATAGATGCTAAAAAAGCATTTGACAAAATTCAACATTCATTCATGCTAAAATCTCTCAACAAAATGGGTATAGAGGGCAAGTACCTCAACATAATAAAGGCCATATATGACAAACCCACAGCTAACATCATACTTAACTGCGAGAAGCTGAAAGCTTTTCCTTTAAGATCGGGAACAAAACAAGGATGTCCACTCACCCCACTTTTATTCAACATAGTTATGGAGGTCTAAGGCACGGCATAGAGACTACACAAAGAAATAAACAGCATCCAGATTGGCAAGGAAGAAGTTAAACCGTCACTGTTTGCAGATGACATAATATTGTACTGAGAAGGAGGAATAAAGCAGGAGGATTACACGCCCCGACTTCAAGCTGTAATACAAAGCTATGGTAATCAAGACAATTTGGTACTGGCACAAGAACAGACCCATAGACCAACGGGACAGACTAGAGAGCCCAGATATTAACCCAATCATATATGGTCAACTAATATATGATAAATGAGCTATGGATATACAGTGGGGAAATGATATCCTCTTCAACAACTGGTGCTGGCAAAAATGGACAGCTGCATGCAAGACAATGAAACTGGATTATTTTATAATCTCATACACAAAAGTAAACTCAAAATGAATCAAAGACCTGAATGTAAGTTATGAAACCATAAAACTCTGAGAAGAAAACAGTGGCAAAAATCTCTTGAATATAAACATGAGCACACTTTTCGTGAATGCATCTCCTTGGGCAAGGGAAACAAAATAAAAAGTGAACAAATGGAACTACATCAAGCTGTAAAGCTTCTGCACAGCAAAGGACACCACCAGGAGAACAAAAAGCTTCCTACAGTATGGGAGAATATATTTGTAAGTGACATATCTGACAAGGGGTTAACATCCAAAACATGCCTCAACACCCAAAAAGCAAATAACCCTATTAAAAAATCAGCAGAGGATATGAACAGACACTTCTCCAAAGAAGAAATTCACATGGCCAAGAGGCACATGAAAAGATACTCCACATTGCTAATTATCAGGGAAATGCAAAAAGCCACAATGAGATATCACCTCATACCAATTAAGATGGCTTACATAGAAAAGACTAAGAACAACAAATGCTGGTGAGGATGTGGAGAAAGGGGAACCCTCCTACACTGCTGGTGGGAATGTAAACTAGTTCAACCATTGTGGAAAGCAATTTGGAGGTTCCTCAAAAAACTAAAAATAGAAATACAATTTGACCCAGGAATTCCACTTCTAGGAATTTACCCAAAGAAAACAACTTCTTAGATTCAAAAAGACATATGCACCCCGATGTTTATCACAGCACTATTTACAATAGCTAAGATATGGAAGCAACCTAGGCGTCCATCAGTAGATGAATGAATAAAGAAGAGGTGGTACATATACACAATGGAATACTATTCAGCCATAAGGAAGAAACAAATCGTACCATTTGCAACAACATGGATGGAGCTAGAATGTATTATGCTCAGTGAAATAAGTCAGGCAGAGAAAGACAAGTACCAAATGATTTCCCTCATTTGTGTAGTAAAACAACGAAGCAAAACTGAAGGAACAAAATAGCAGCAGACTCAGAGACTCCAAGAAGGGACTAGTGGTTACCAAAGGGGAGGGGTGTGGGAGGGTAGGTGGGCAGGGAGGGAGAAGGGGATTGTGGGTATCATGATTGGTGCACGTGGTGTGTGTGGGGTCATGGGGAAGACAGTATAGCCAGAGAAGACAATGAGGGTCTCTGTGGCATCTTACTACACTGATGGACAGTGACTGCAATGGGGTATGAGGGGGGACTGGATAATAAGGGTGAATGTAATAACCACATTGTTTTTCTTGTGAAACCTTCATAAGAGTGTATATCAATGATACCTTAATAAAAACAAAACTAAAAATACCATTCAACCCAGTATTTCCACTTCTAGGAATTTACCCAAAGAAAACAAAATTCCTGATTTGAAAAGATATATGCACCCCTATGTTTATTGCCACATTATTTACAATAGCTAAGTTATGGATGCAACCTAAGTATCCACCAATAAATGAGTGGATAAAGAAAAGGTGGTACAAGTGCATGATGGAATATTACTCAGCCATAAAAGAGAAAGAAATCCTACCATTTCAAAAACATGGATGGATCTAGAGGGTATTATGCTCAGCAAAATAGCCAGACAGAGAAAAACAAATACTGTATGATTTCACTTATATGTGGAATCTAAAAACAATTCAAAAGAGAAGGAATAAAACAGCAGTAGACTCCCAGACACTGAGGAGTGACTGGTGGTTATCATGGAGGAGGGGCTGGGGTGAGTGGGTGAAACAGGTGAAGGGTATAAAGAGGAACAAAGTTTTAATCATAAAATACATTAGTCACAGGGATGAAAGCACAGCATAGAGAGAATATAGTCCGTAGTTCTGTAACCTTTCTATGTTGACATATGGTAACTACACCATTTGGGGTGAGCATTTAATAATGAAGATAACTGTTGAATCACTACATTGTATGCTTGAAACCAATATAATATTGTATATCAACTACACTTTAGTAAAAAAATATCAAAATATAAATAAATAAGAAAAAAATATATATATATACTACCAGGATGTTACTGTTTCAGTCCTCACAGTGGACAGAGCTAGCAGTGTACACACGTGTGTGTGTGTGTGTGTGTGTGTGGAAATGAGCCTAAGGCTATTAGATTAGAAATTGAGGTGACAGTGTGAATTTGTGATTTTATATATATAGAGAGAGAGAAATAAATGTGTTCATGTGTGCACCTCAACACTCAAAAAGTAAATAACCTGACTAAAAAATGGGCAGAGCATATAAAGAGACAGTTCTCCAAAGAAGAAATTCAGATGGCCAATAGACACATGAAAAGATGCTCCACATCACTAATCATCAGGGAAATGCAAATTAAAACCACAATGAGATATCATCTCACACCAGTATGGATGGCCAGCATCGACAAGACTAAGAACAACAAATGCTGGCAGGGATGCAGAGAAAGGAGAACCCTCCTACACTGCTGGTGGGAATGTAAGCTAGTTCAACCATTGTGGAAAGCATTATGGAGGTTCCTCAAAAAACTAAAAACAGAAATACCATTTGACCCAGGAATTCCACTCCTAGGAACTTACCCAAAGAAAACAACTTCTTAGATTCAAAAAGACATATGCACTCCTATGTTTATCACAGCACTATTTACAATAGCCAAGATATGGAAGCAACCTAGGTGTCCATCAGTAGATAAATGGATAAAGAAGAGGTGGTACATATACACAATGGAATACTATTCAGCCATAAGAAAGAAACAAATCCTGCCATTTGCAACAACATGCATGGAGCTGGAGGATATTATGCTCAGTGAAATAAGCCAGGTGGATTTCCCTCGTTTGTGGAGTATAACAACGAAGCAAAACTGAAGGAACAAAATAGCAGCAGACTCAGAGACTCCAAGAAGGAACTAGTGGTTACCAAAGGGGAGGGGTGTGGGAGGGTGGGTGGGGAGGGTGGGAGAAGGGGAATGAGGGGTATTATGTTTAGTACACATGGTGTGGGGGATCACGGGGAAAACAGTGTAGCACAGAGAAGGCAAATAGTGAATATGTGGCATCTTACTACACTGAAGGACAGTGACTGCATTGGGGTATGGGTGGGGACTTGATAATATGGGTAAATGTAGTAACCACATTGTTTTTTCATGTGAAACCTTCATAAGAGTGTATATCAATAATATGCTAATAAAAAATTTAAAAATATGTTCATGTGTGTGAGCATACATGCATATACACGTTCTAGTTTTCTCTCTTCCTATATTTGTACTTCCCTTCCCCAATAGTGAGAAAACTGGTACAAAATATCCTTTATGTACATACTTATTTGATAAATCTGGGGATGCAAAAAATCTCCCTTCTCCATTGTTATCCCCTCCTGCACATATTCCCACCCTCCGCCTTCCTGGGCTCTGACAAACTCTGACACTGCACGGATGCTCATTCTAGTTCAGGTTCAACTCCTAGTGCCAAGCCACCTGCGCACATGGAAGCTCTGACTTCCAGCGGCAGGCTGATGACTCCATCGAGTGGAGCTCTCCCCATGCTGCTCAACCGCTGGCACAGCATGGCAGGCTGCCCCTCTTTGTGTACACCGTCCTCATCCTGATCGTGCTCTGATTCCCTGCTTACTCCCTATGTGAATGTTCTTTTCACCTGCTTTGGCTTTGACAATCCCACACCAGGTCTTGTGTCAGAAATATGCCTTGTCTCTGCTCGCTGAACAGCAAGGAGATCAGTATGCCTTTAATGGAATGAGTGAGGGGCACCAAGATTGTATGAAGGCCTGGTAGAGACCAGATTGTATCAAGGCCTCCAGGGCCATTTTAAAGACTTTGGCTTTTGTTTCTAGTGATTTGATCTGACTTAATGCTTTAAAAGAAACCCTCTGGCTGCTGTACTGTGAATAGATGAAAGAAGGACACATTTGAAAATAATATGCAGTTTATTAGTACAGTGTATTGGTACGACATATGGATAAACTTAAATAAAAATACACTGGAGTGTGCTCAGATTCTGTTATCTACGGTGGCACATGATTTAAAATATCTGAAAGTCATTGTTTACAATGGCAAGAAAACCAGCAAGTGACTGGTGTTCTCTAGGAAAAAGGTAGACTTCTTCAGCTGCTAGGTTCAGAGAGCTAATCAGTGATAACACCTGCTAGAAACTAAACACCTATGATACATTAGTATTTCTACAACACTAGCAGGAAGAGAGAAATTTGGGTGGAATCAAGTTCTTGATCATGTGGGGGTGCTCTGTGAAGCTGAAACACTTCTATGTGTATACTTGATGTTGTTGCTCAAAATAACATTGAGGTAATTCAACATTCAGTAACTGTATCTATATAAAAATAGTTCATTTTCCATTTTTATTTACACATGTAATTTATACTCATGTAGTTTGTATTCTTTTTAGAAATAATCAGAAAATAAACAAAGTAGAATGAATAAAACGTGCCCATTATTGCATGCTAGAAAGATAGCTATTGATAACATTTTGTGTATATATTTATATCCTTGTAATCATATATCTAGTGTCCAAATAAAAATTGCATAAATTATTAATGTATGTTTTGATTATATAATAGTTTATAGATAACCTTAAGTTTGTCCTCTAACATGTTAAGATAACATTACTTTAAAATGTTTTTACTCTGATTCTCTTGATATGGTTTCTACTGAAACAGTCTAATGGGGATATGGGATAATAATTAATATATATTTTTATATTTATTTAAACATTTTTTAAGTATATTTATTGAAACATATTTTTTAAATGTTTCAATAAATATGTATTTTATTTCAAATTGGGGAGATACACAGACACACACAGACATTTTATATTTTAAATGCATACATTTTAAAAATGGAACCAGCTCTTTAAATTGTTTTATTTTTATTTTTTTATCTAGGTACAATATCATGATCATCTACCTATTTTTGTTAATTAACATATATCCTCATTAAAGTCTTTACTAGAAGTATAGTATTCCACAATATGATAATTTACTGGACCAGGCTTCTATATTAGTAGATCTGCATTGTTTAGAATTTATCCCAGGTGTAAGAACACTGGCATTTTTATGCTGGTTGACACATCTTTGTGCACTTGCCTAATGTATTCTTGTTCTGGTTCTAATCAAATAGAGGCTACATTCTCCCAGGTGTCCTAATTTCACAGTAAGTTATAGAATAAACTTATTGGTTTTATGTTTAATATATATAGTTTTGTAGTAGAGTAGAATCTAAAATATGCACACATTTAAATATAAAACTGGAATCTCAAATTTCAAGCTGTCAGTAGGCCACTTTTGAGAGCAGGGAAGCTGACAGGGGAGGGTTAGAGGAAGGATGTGTGGGACTGGGAGGAAATCACATTTACTTGCATCATCAAAGTTTCTTTGAGGGGTATGTTTGAGAAGCATTTAAGGTATAGTTCTAAAAGAATTTCTAGATCAAAGACATTTACATTTTTATGACTTTTTATCCATATTGCAAGTATTTCGCCTAGACAGATTATACCACTTTGCCTACACCTGTAAAAAACGTGGCAGTTTGGTGGAGGTTATATAGTCTTCCATTGATTACCATAGCTAAATACATGCTTTAAAATGAACAGCATCATGGGCACAAATGTCTATTACTTGAATTTCAGCATTTTGTTATCATCCTATTTATGTCACCATCTTGAAATGTTGTTCATATACACAACCTCTTTGAAGCCTTAATTATCAGTGAATAAAATTTTGTATGACTCTGACTCTACAAATAAACAAGTATTAAAGTGAATTTCAAAATTACTCCATGAAGGTGGTCAGACCAGTTACACCAAAATTAAAAAAAAACATTTATGGTATACACACTTATTTTAAAATGAAATCATCACATTCCACATTGACTTTGATTAAGAAAAAAAAGACCATGGTCCTAGCTTTTCCAGCTGTCAGTCCAACTACAGATGGAAATGAATATTGTTTTTGAACATAGAAATGAGACCTGTTGAGTGTGCAGCACAGTGGGAAATTTTTTAAAATGGCCAAAATTCGATCTTGAATTGGAAAGGACACAGGTATTATGTCTGTTGTGAGACTCCTTCCTTTTGTAACTCATTAAAGTGCCTTTCTCATAACAGTATAACTTCTTATACTTCTGTAGTCATTGTACAAATGTTTCTAAGCTACAATTATGATAGAAACTCTGATAGATTAGATAGACTATAGACTTTGCAGTAGGACAGACTCTTGTCTTTGTATGTCTAGTGCTTAAAAAACCCAATACAAAATTCTTGAATAGGTGAAATGTAGCATGCAGCCCAAAAATTATGATACAAAATTAAAATGTCCACTTGAGAGATGATTTTCAAGCACCCTAATATAATCAGCATCAATTGAATGCCTACTATGAGCCAGGTAGTGGAGATATAATGGTGCATAAATCAGGCAGAGTCCCCATCACCTGTATCCAAGAAACTTACAGTATTTGTGTTGCTAATGAGACTAGCATGCACCCCAAATCCTATTTTGTTCTTTCTGTCAAGAAAGGTAATTTTCCTCACCAAAATCATATCAAATCACACCTGGGAAACACTAGCATAGCATTTTGCTAAAAATTAGTAACTATAACAAATTTCTTTGTTCTGGTGATATTGGTCAACGTTCTGTGCTTGGATTCCCTAGTATTTTGCATTCTTAGAGATTTTGTAAATGCTCTTCCATATATCTGGTATGTTCTGTCTGAGAACTTATCTTCTTCCTCTAGATTTGGGTTGGATGTTATCTCCTTAGAGAGGTCTTTCCTGTTTTCCCCTCCTTCAGCCTCAATTAGTCATCCCTGCTCTAGTCACTGCATCACATTAAATTGTTTTATTTTCTTCATAGCAGTGATAGCTTTTTGAAATTATATTGTCTGTTTATTATCCCTCCACACAGAATATAAATTCCACAAAAGTTAAGATGTTTCATGAAAGCAAATCTGTCTGGTTCACCACAACATCTCAGTGTATAAAATAGCAACCCAACAGTTTCATCTGAACAATTAGGTTCAGTTAAGAATTTTTTTTCTCATTTTGGATGACAACTATGTGCCTGACACTGGAAATCTGAAGTTCAAGGGGGCATAGCACTAATTATTGTTTTTGTATAAAGAATTAGAATGAAAACAAGTTCAAATAGTAGAGAAGGCTATGGAAGAAAAATAAAAGTCTTTCTTTCTTTCCACTCTTCAGTCTCAGTTGCACTCCCCAGAAATTTAACCTTTAAATTTCAAACATTTGTTTTTAATGGATACTGATGGAACTCTTAAGTAATATTCTTATACTTCTTGATATATCATGGTTAGACAATACTTTACCATAATGAGGAATTTGGTGTACTTGCTCTACCTCTCCCTCCCCTTTCCTACTTTATGTCCCATTTCTTGCTTTTACTATTTTAGTACTCTTGGTTACCTTTTCAGTATTAAACAACAGATTTTAATTGTTTGATTAACCAACTGAGATATTATCTAATTATGATAATTATAGAAAATCAGGCAATCAATTCTCCTTCAATCCTTGATACTTTCATTTTTCATAATTTTTGTCAATGCATCTTTATTAGCAAGGTTGTATTATTTAGAGTGCTGACATGGACTTACTATTTTCATTATAGTTTTTACTGAAATTTCAATATTGTGTAGAATTGCCAGATAATTGCTTTTTCTGTGTCTTTTCCCTTCTTCACTCCACAAAAACCTAAAGTTCCTTTGCCTTTGAGACATGCCCAGAACACTATTCTGTCTCTGCCAGTTAAATAATCATTACTTTCTAGCCTCTTATATATCAAATCCTTCTGTTTCAACTCTTCAAAATCCCAAATTCTTTGTAATGATTTTCTTACATAGAAAAATCATTAGGAAATTTTTCTAATCATGACAAGAATAATTTCTGTTTTCCTCCTTTTAAAAATGGCTTGAATGAGCTACAATGTACATACTATGCAATTCACCTTTCTTTTTATTAAGGTATCATTGATATACATTCTTACGAAGGTTTTGCAAGAAAAACAATGTGGTTATTACATTTACCCATATTATCAAGTCCCCACCCATACCCCAATGCAGTCACTGTCCTTCAGTGTAGTAAGATGCCACATATTCACTATTTGCCTTCTCTGTGCTACTCTGTTTTCCCCGTGATCCCCCACACCATGTGTACTAAACGTAATACCCCTCAGTCCCCTTCTCCCACCCGCCCTCCCACACCCCTCCCCTTTGGTAACCACTAGTTCCTTCTTGGAGTCTCTGAGTCTGTTGCTATTTCATTCCTTCAGTTTTGCTTTGTTGTTATACTCCACAAATGAGGGAAATCATTTGGCACTTGTCTTTCTCCCCTGGCTTATTTCACTGAGCATAATATCCTCCAGCTCCATGCATGTTGTTGCAAATGGTAGGATTTGTTTCTTTCTTATGGCTGAATAGTATTCCATTGTATATATGTACCGCCTCTTCTTTATCCATTCATCTACTGATGGACACTTAGATTGCTTCCATATCTTGGCTATTGTAAATAGTGCTGCGATAAACATAGGAGTGCATATGTCTTTTTGAATCTAAGAAGTTGTTTTCTTTGGGTAAATTCCTAGAAGTGGAATTCCTGGGTCAAATGGTATTTCTGTTTTTAGTTTTTTGAGGAACCTCCATAATGCTTTCCACAATGGTTGAACTAGTTTACATTCCCACCAGCAGTGCAGGAGGGTTCCCCTTTCTCCACATCCTTTCCAGCATTCGTTGTATCTAGCCTTTTCTATATTGGACATCCTAACTCGTGTGAGGTGATATCTCATTGTGGTTTTAATTTGCATTTCCCTGATAATTAGCGATGTGGAGCATCTTTTCATGTGTCTGTTAGCTATTTGAATTTCTTCTTTGGAGAAGTGTCTGTTCATATCCTCTACCCATTTTTTAACAGGGTTATTTGCTTTTTGGGTGTTGAGGCCTGTGAGTTCATTATATATTTTGGATGTTAACCCCATATCGGATATGTCATTTACAAATATATTCTCCCTTACTGTGGGAAGCCTTTTTTGCTCTCTTGATGGTGTCCTTTGCTGTACATAAGCTTTATAGCTTGATGTAGTCCCATTTGTTCATTTTTTATTTTGTTTTCCTTGACTGAGGAGATGAATTCAGGAACATACAATTCACCTTTTAAAATGTACCATTCAGTGGCTTTTAGTATATTCACCGAATTGTGTATCATTGTCACTTTCAAACATTTTTATCAGCTACAAAAAAACTCTATACCATTTAGCTACCACTCCCCTATTTTCCCAACCCTCCTACCCCCAGTCCTTAGCAAGCACTAATTTACTTTTTGTCTCAATAACAGCCCCTATTCTGAACTTTCATATGAATGGAATCGTATAGTAGATCGTCTCTTGTGACTGGCTTCTTTCTCTTTAATAAAGTGTCTTCAAGATTCATACATGTTATAACATGTATAAGTAGTTCATTCCTTTTTATGGCCAAATAAAAGGTTATTGTGTGGATATATTACATTTTGATTATCCATTATCTATTCATGGGCATTTGGGTTGTTTCCACTTTTTGGTTATTTTGAATGCTGCTATAAACATTCAAGTAGAAATGTTTGTGTGGACATGTATTTTAATTTCTCTAGGAGTGGAACTGCTGGTTCATGTGGTATCTCTTTGTTTAATTGTTTGGGGAATTACCAAACTGTTTTCCAAAGCAGTTGTACCATTTTGCATTCCCAGTAGCAGTGTATCAGAGTCTTAATTTTTCCACCTACTCACCAAAGCTTGTTATTATCTGAGTTTTTGATTCTGACCATCCTATGAGGTTTGAAGTATTATATTATTGTGGTTTTGGTGACTAATGATGTGAACATCTTTTCATGTGCTTATTGGCCATTTATATATCTTCTTTGGAGAAATGTCTATTCAGGTCTTTGCCCATTTTTTAATTGGGTTGTTTGTCTTTTTAAAACTGAGTTGTAAGAGTTCCTTGTATATTCTAGATATAAATCTTTTAACAGATATATGACTTGCAAATATCTTCCCCCATTCTGTGCTTTGTCCTTTCACATTCTTAATGGTATCTTTTGAAACACAAAATTTTTTAATTTTGATGAAGACCAAATTGCCCATTTTTTTATTTTATTGTTCATGCATTTGGTATCTAGAATTCTTTTTTGAATCCAAGGTCATGAAGATTTACTTCCATGTTTCTTCTAAGAGTTTTATATTTGGCTCTTTTATTTAGATCATTGATCCATTTTGAATCCATTTTTGTATATGGTATGAGGTAAGCATTTTTGTATATGGCATGAGGTAAGGACAACTTTCATCCAGTTGTCCCAGCACCATTTGTTGAAGACTGTTCTTCCCTCATTGACTATTCTTGGCACACTTACTGAAAATCTTTTTTTGACTGTATTTTCTATTATTCCAGTTTTATTCTTTATAGTACAATATACACTTATCTCTTTGCCTGAAAATAGGACTATGCCCACTTTTAATTTTCTGGAGAAAACTAAAATTCTCTGTAACATTTACCTAGACAGGTAATCTGGAAAATGTCTATTAATTAGCTATTACTGCATAACCAGCAATCACAGAATCTCAGTGATGTATGTATGTATTTAGTTATGTAGCTGGGAGTTGGCTTGGGATTGTCTGATATAGGCTGGGTCTGACTGGGACAGCTTGAAGGCAGCTCTTCTGCAAGTATCATTTTCTGTCTGGAAGTAGTGTGCCAAACTGGGCATTCTTTTCTAATGGTGATGGCAGGAGCTCAAGATAAAAAGTCTAACTGCATATATACATTTCAAGCTCTTGCTGTGTGAAATGCTCATCTTCTTTGTTCAGTATTCCATCTTTCCACCCCTGTCCCCATAATATTCACCTTATTGTGAAATGCCATAATGTGCAATGCCAATGTTTCATTAACCAAAACAAGTCATGTGGTCAGATCCAACATTGAAACAGCAAAGAAGTTTATTTCTCTCATGGAACTGAGGAAGAGGAAGTGAATACAGCATAATAATTCAACCTATCAAAGTAAACATGTTCGAGGAAAGAAATGAAAAAACCCCAAACTCTTGTACTAGTTCCTCCTTGCTAAATTCATTCATTATTTCTAGGAATTTTCTCTTGTCTACTCCATAGAGTTTTCAGCATTCCCAGTCATGTCATCTGTGAATAACAACAGCTTACCAATTCCTTTCTGATCTTTTTTTTATACTTTATTTTGGTATCATTAATCGACAATTACATGTGCAATATTATGGTTATTAAACTACCCCCTTCATCAGGTCCCCCCCACCAACCCCATTGCAGTCACTGTCCATCAGTGTAGTGAGATGCTATAGAGTCACTACTTGTCTTCTCTGAGCTGTACAGCCCTCCCCATGCCCCCCCAACATTACGTCTGCTAATCGTAATGCCCCTTTTTCCCCCTTGTCCCTCCCTTCCCACCCATCCTCCCCAGTCCCTTTCCCTTTGGTAACTATTAGTCCGTTCTTGGGTTCTGTGAGTCTGCTGCTGTTTTATTCCTTCAGTTTTTTCTTTGTTCTTATACTCTACATATGAGTGAAATCATTTAGTACTTGTCTTTTTCGGCTTGGCTTATTTCACTGAGCATAATACTTTCTAGCTCCATCCATGTTGCTCCAAATGGTACGATTTGTTTTCTTCCTATGGCTGTATAATACTCCATTGTGTATATGTACCACCACTTCTTTATCCATTCATCTACTGATGGACACTTAGGTTGCTTCCATTTCTTGGCTATTGTAAATAGTGCTGTGAGAAACATACGGGTGCATATGTCTTTTTCAAACTGCGCTGTTGCATTCTTAGGGTAAATTCCTAGGAGTGGGATTCCTGGGTCAAATGGTATTTCTATTTTGAGTTTTTTGAGGAACCTCCATACTGCTTTCCACAATGGTTGAACTAATTTTCAGTCCCACCAGCAGTGTAGGAGGGTTCCCTTTTCTCCACATCCTCGCCAACATTTGTTGTTGTTTGTGTTTTGGATGTTGGCCATCCTCACTGGTGTGAGGTGATATCTCATTGTGGTTTTAATCTGCATTTCTCTGATGATTAGTGATGTGGAGCATCTTTTCATGTGCCTGTTGGCCATCTGAGTTTCTTCTTTGGAGAAGTGTCTATTCATGTCCTCTGCCCATTTCTTAATTGGATTATTTACTTTATATTTGTTGAGGTGCGTGAGTTCTTTATATATTTTGTATGTCAACCCCTTATTGGATACGTCATTTATGAACATATTCTCCCATACTGTAGGATGTCTTTTTGTTCTACTGATGGTGTCCTTTGCTGTACAGAAGCTTTTTAGCTTGATATAGTCCCATTTGTTCATTTTTGCTTTTGTTTCCCTTGCTTGGGGAAATATGTTCATAAAGAAGTCGCTCATGTTTATGTCCAAGAGATTTTTGCCTATGTTTTTTTCTAAGAGTTTTATGGTTTCATGACTTACATTCAGGTCTTTGATCCATTTTGAGTTGACTTTTGTGTCTGGGGTTAGACAGTAGTCCAGTTTCATTCTCTTACATGTAGCTGTCCAGTTTTGCCAACACCAGCTGCTGAAGAGGCTGTCATATCCCCATTGTATATCCAAGGCACTTTTATCAAATATTAATTGACTGTATATGTTTGGGTTAATGTTTGGATTTTCTATTCTGTTCCACTGGTCTGTGGGTCTGTTTTTGTGCCAATACCAAATTGTCTTGATTACTGTGGCTTTGTAGTAGAGCTTGAAGTCAAGGAGCATAATTCCCCCTGTTTTATTCCTCCTTCTCAGGATTGCTTTGGCTACTCGGGGTCTTTTGTGGTTCCCTATGAGTTTTAGAATTATTTGTTCCAGTTCATTGAAGAAAGCTGTTGGTAGTTTGATAGGGATTGCGTTGAATCTGCAGATTGCTTTAGGTGGTATAGCCATTTTGACAATATTTATTCTACCTAGCCAAGAGCATGGGATGCATTTCTATTTGTTAGTGTCCTCTTTAATTTCTCTTAGAAGTGTCTTGTAGTTTTCAGAGTATAGGTCTTGCACTTCCTTTGTTAGGTTTATTCCTAGGTATTTTATTCTTTTTGATGCAATTGTGAATGGAATTGTTTTTCTGATTTCTCTTTCTCTTTCTATTAGTTCATCGTTAGTGTATAGGAAAGCAACAGATTTCTGTGTGTTAATTTTGTATCCTGCAACTTTGCCGAATTCAGATATTAGTTCTAGTAGTTTTGGAGTGGAGTCTTTAGGGTTTTTTATGTACAATATCATGTCATGTGCAAATAGCGACAATTTGACTTCTTCTTTACCAATCTGGATGCCTTGTATTTCTTTGTTTTGTCTGATTGCCATGGCTAGGAGCTCCAGTATTATGTTGAATAACAGTGGAGAGAGTGGGCATCCCTGTCTTGTTCCCGATCTTAGATGAAACACTTTCAGCTTCTTGCTGTTAAGTATGATGTTAGCTGTGGGTTTGTCATATATGGCCTTTATGATGTTGAGATACTTGCCGTCTATACCCATTTTGTTGAGAGTTTTAATCATGAATGGATGCTGAATTTTGTCAAATGCTTTTTCATCATCTATGGAGATGATCATGTGGTTTTTGTTCTTCTTCTTGTTGATGTGGTGGATGATGTTGATGGATTTTCGAATGTTGTACCCTCCTTGCATCCCTGGGATGAATCCCACTTGATCATGGTGTATGATCCTCTTGATGTATTTTTGAATTCGGTTTGCTAATATTTTGTTGAGTAGTTTTGCATCTACGTTCATCAGGGATATTGGTCTGTAATTTTCTTTTTTGGTGAGGTCTTTGCCTGGTTTTGGTATTAGAGTGATGCTGGCTTCATAGAATGAGTTTGGAAGTATTCCCTCCTCTTCTATATTTTGGAAAACTTTAAGGAGAATGGGTGTTATTTCTTCTCTATATGTCTGGTAGAATTCAGAGGTGAATCCATCTGGTCTGGGAGTTTTGTTCTTGGGTAGTTTTCCGATTACCAATTCAATTTTGTTGCTGGTGATTGGTCTGTTTAGTTTTTCTCTTTCTTGCTTGGTCAGTCTTGGAAGGTTGTATTTTTCTAAGAAGCTGTCCATTTCTTCTTTGTTTTCCAGCTTGTTAGCATATAGATTCTCATAGTATTTTCTTATAATTCTTTGTATTTCTGTGGTGTCCATTGTTATTTTTCCTTTCTCATTTCTGATTGTGTTGATGTGTGTAGATTCTCTTTTTTCTCTTAATGAGTCTGGCTAGGGGTTTATCTATTTTTTCAAAGAACCAGCTCTTTGTTTCATTGATTTTTTTCTATTGTTTTATTCTTCTCATTTTTATTTATTTCATCTCTGATCTTTATTATGTCCCTCCTTCTGGTGACTTTGGGCCTCATTTGTTCTTCTTTTTCCAATTTCAGTAATTGTGTCTTTAGACTGTTCATTTGGGAATGTTCTTCCTTCTTTAAATAGGCCTGGATTGCAATATACTTTCCTCTTAGAACTGCCTTTGTTGCGTCCCACAGAAGTTGTGGCTTTGTGTTGTTGTTGTCATTAGTCTCCATATATTCTTTGATTTCTGTTTTTATTTGGTCATTAACCCATTGATTAATTAGGAGAATGTTGTTAAGTCTCCTTGTATTTGTGAGCCTTTTTGATTTCTTTCTAAAATTTATTTGTAGTTTTATACCTTTGTGATCTGAGAAGTTGGTTGGTAGGATTTCAGTATTTTTGACTTTACTGAGGTTCTTTTTGTGGCCTAGTATGTGGTCTATTCTGGAAAATGTTCCATGTGCACTTGAGAAGAAGGTGTATCCTGTTGCTTTTGGGTGTAGAGTTCTGTAGATGTCTATTAGGTCCATCTGTTCTAGTGTGTTGTTCAGTGCCTCTGTGTCTTTACTTATTTTCTATCTGGTTGATCTGTCCTTTGGAGTGAGTGGTGTGTTGAAGTCACCTAAAATGAATACATTGCTGTCTATTTCCTCCTTTAATTCTGTTAGTATTTGTTTCACATATGCCGGTGCTCCTGTGTTGGGTGCATATATATTTAAAATGGTTATATCCTCTTGTTGGACTGACCCTGTTATCATTATGTAATGTCCTTCTTTATCTCTTGCTACTTTCTTCATTTTGAAGTCTATTTTGTCTGATACAAGTACTGCAACACCTGCTTTTTTCTCCTTGTTGTTTGCATGAAATATCTTTTTCCATCCCTTCACTTTTAATCTGTGTATATCTTTGGGTTTGAGATGAGTTTCTTGTAGGCAGCATATAGATGGGTCTTGCTTTTTTATCCATTCTGTTACTCTGTGTCTTTTGATTGGTGCATTCAGTCCATTTACATTTGGGTGATTATCGATAGATATGTACTTATTGCCATTGCTGGCTTTAGATTCGTGGTTACCAAAGGTTGAAGGGTTGCTTCTTAACTATCTAACAATCTTAGTTAACTTTCTTGTTAAGTTATTGTAAACACTATCTGATGTTTCTTTAGTTCTCTCCCTTCTTATTCTTCCTTCTCCATTCTTTATATACTAGGTGTTTTATTCTTTGCTTTTAGTTAGTATTTGGATGGTCTGCTTTCTTTGCTATGATTTTATTTTCTCTGGTGACATCTTTTTAGCCTTAGGAGTGCTTCCCTCTAGAGCAGTTCCTTTAAGATATCTTGTAGAGGTGGTTTATGGGAGGCAAATTCTCTCAGCTTTTGCTTGTCTGGAAATTGTTTAATCCCTTTGTCATATTTAGATGATAATCGTGCTGGATACAATATTCTTGGTTCGAGGCCCTTCTGTTTCATTACATTAAATATATCATGCCATTCTCTTCTGTCATGTAAGGTTTCTGTTGTGAAGTCTGATGATAATCTGATGGGTTTTCCTTTGTAGGTGATCTTTTTTCTCTCTCTAGCTGCCTTTAATACTCTGTCCTTATCTTTGATCTTTGCCATTTTAATTATTATGTGTTTTGGTGTTGTCTTCCTTGGGTCCCTTGTGTTGGGAGATCTGCGGGCTTCCGTGGAGTGCGAGACTATTTCCTTCCCCAGCATGGGGATGTTTTCAGCAATTATTTCTTCAAAGACACTTTCTATCCCTTTTTCTCTCTCTTCCTCTGGTACTCCTATAATACAAATATTGTTCCATTTGGATTGGTCACACAGTTCTCTTAATATTCTTTCATTCCTAGAGATCCTTTTATCTCTCTCTGCCTCAGCTGCTCTGTATTCCTGTTCTCTGATTTCTATTCCATTAACAGCCTCTTGCATGTCATCCAGTCTGCTGCTAAGCCCATCGATGGCTTGTCTCATTTCTGCATTGTCTTTCCTGACTTCCCTCACTTCCTCCCTCAGCTCTTGCATATTTCTCTGTAGATCCATCAGCATGGTTATGACTTTTATTCTGAATTCTTTTTCAGGACGATTGTGCATTTCCATCCCTTCAGTCTCCCTCTCTGGTGTTGTCTAGGTCTGGGTGAGCTTGGTCTGTACCATATTCCTCTGTGTTTTCATGGCTTTAGAAGTGGTCGCTGGTAGGTGCCACTATGTCAGCTGGGCTCTTTAAGACTTTAAAAAACAAAAAAAAAGAAGGAAGAGAAAGAAAAGAGAAAAAAAGAAAGTAAAAAAAACGACCAAAAAAAAAAAACGCCCGCAAGGAGTTGATTCTGTAAGGATGCTGTAGGTGGCGCTGTTGCTCCACTATTCTGCAGTCATGGCCACCCAGCTCTGCTGGGCTCTTTGTAGCTCTGGCCAGGGCTGAAATGAATGGGAGGCTGTTGTTCTCTATGTGAAGTTTCAGTGCAGCTACTTTTTCCCAGTCGCCAGGCAACGGGTCCAAAATTCCTCAGGACTCCCAGCCTCCCGGGCCGAGTATGCTGGGACAATTCTTGGCACTTGCCTCTTTAAGACCGCCAAAAAAAAGCGTGCAGTTTTATTGTCCTCGGGAGCCTGCTACAAGGACCCGGGCGCGTTCCCAGCTCAAAACCTGCATCTTCTGCCTCTCCAATATCCGATACACCACGCCATGTTTGTCAGCGCTCCCGGCGCTGATCACCAGGGCTGGTTATTTCGCGGGCCTGTTCTTCTACTCCCTTCCAGCTCTGAATCCTCTCCTCCTGCCACTGCGCCGGGGTGTGGGAGTGCTCGTGTCCTGCCGGGTCATGGCTCCGTATCTTACCCGCCTCGCGGGGTGCCAAGTCCTCTCAGGTGCAGATGCAGGCTGTGCGCTGTCCTGTATACTCTGGTCTCTCTTTTAGAAATAGTTGTATTTGCTGTATTTTCAAAGATATATATGTTTTTGGGAGGAGATTTCCACCGCCCTGCTCATGCCGCCATCATCCCTGAGCTGTCCTTTCTGATCTTTATATCTTTTCTTTTTCTTGCCTTATTGCATGGGTTACATTCTAGTTCAATGCTGAATAGACATAGTAATATAAAGCAACCTCACTTAATTTCACCATTAAATGTGATGTTTGCTGTGGGGTTTTTTTGATGTATTTTTATCCTATTAAAGAAGTTTACTACTATTCCAAGTTTGCTGAGAGCTTTTATCATGAATGGATGTTGGATTTTGTCAAATGCTCTTTTTACAGCTATTGAAATGATAATTTATTATTCTCTTAAGTTCTCTTAAGATGATGTATTATATCAGCTGATTTTCCTACAGCTTTATGAGGTTTAATTGCCATACAATAAATTTCACATATTTAAAGTTATACCATTTGTATATACCTATGAAATAATCGTTGTGATAAAAATACTAAACATATCTATCATTTACAAAAATTTTTTAATGTCCCATTGTAATTTTTCCTTCTCACCATTCCCTATCTCCTCCCATCCCCAGGCATCTATTGATCTACTTTTTGTTACCATATCATTGCATTTCCTAGCATTTTATACAAATGGAAGAAGATAGTCTGAACTGTTTTTTGCCTGACATCTTTCACTCAGCATACTTATTTTGCAATTTTTTGATGCATAGTTTGTAACAGTTTGTTATTATGGATCGTGCTTTTGGTGCTGAATCTAAGAATTCTTTGCCTAACCAAGGGTCACATATGTTTTATTGTCTGTATTATTCTAGGTGTTTTATAGTTTTAGATTTTACATTTAGATATATGATTAATTTTGGGTTATGGTAAACCTTTCTGATTGTATATCGAGGCCCACCTGGATAATCCAAGGTAATCTCTGCATTTTAAGGTCCTTAACTTAATCATACCTGAAAACTCCCTTTTGCTTTGTAAGGTAAAATATTCACAGAGTCTAGAGATTAGGACATCTTTGGTGGGGGTGTATATTATTATTCTGCCTTTCACAGATGGGTTTTTATAAGGAAATATCCGTGGGTTTTCCTTATTATATAAGTGACCTCTATGTCATTCTAAAATGGCTTAATATAGTGAACAATTTGGGGACAGGATTGAAAAGAGTGAACACTGAACAAAGCTTTACTACCAAAAGTTTGCCCAATTTGTAGTGGAAAGAGCATGGGCTTGGAGTAACTGGGAGTTTGATTTGAATTCTTAATTTTCCCATTATTCACTCTACAACCATGGACAATTTACTCTCTATCTTCAGGTTTCTTATTTAATAATAGAGTAATAATGCTTATAGTGTTATTTCAAGGTCTAAATAAGTAATGTAAGTTAAAATGCCTGGAAAGTACCTGGCACATAAAATGTATAATCATTAACATTTCTCCCAGAAACCTTTGCGTCCATTAGGGTATATATTTCTGAACAAAGAACATGCTTTATTTGCTCTTAATTCTTATGCTACTGGTTTGTGTGCTCTGAAATCATTCATCTTGATATTGATACCATGGCTAAAAGCACATTGTTAGAAAGGTTAAGAGTTGTAGAGCCTTTGGTCTAAATCTTATTGTCAGTAAGTGCTAGCTGTATGAGATTAGGTCATTTGCTTACACCTCAGTGTTTTTATCTCCTTATGAGGAGAGTTAAAGAACCTACATACCTCATGGTGTTGCTGTGAGGATAATGCAGGTGCATGTAAAGTGCTTCTCGCAGAGCTGAGCACACAGACATCCCTTTCCTGTATTGGGTAGGCTTTGTGATGCAGTAACTAATCTGGCCCTTAGAGGGAGCTACATGTGAGTGAGAACCCTGTGAACCTGATGAGTATGTGGTGCTTCTTTTCTTGGATTCTCTTTACAGCAAAACTGATTAAGTTTTTAAGGGGTGATTTAAATTGCACAGATTCATAGCTCTGTGACATTATATATTATATGCATTTAAAATTTTTTGAAAGAGAACATAAATTTAGGTTTATTCTGGGTTAATAGTAATTTCATAAAATGCTCTTAATGACTTTGGCAAGATCAGAAAATTTAAGTAATCTCAATACCAGAATATCCTTCAGTGGCTGACCAAAACTGTACATCCCATAATTTACAAAATATATTTTTGGCATACACACACACACACACACACACACACACACACACACAAATATATATAATGATTATACTAAAATAGGAAAGGCAGTAATCATTTTGAATCTTTCAAACCATAACCTTTCAAAGAAATTAATTCTTCCTGTGACAAAGCTTGCTGAGGCAATAAACTATAAATGGTTTTTATGGAAGAAAATTCAAACAGAAGAGAATTACAATTAACATCAGCATTCCGGATAACCCAGATCAGCCCTAAACTTATTTTTGACTATGAAAAAAAGAAAATATAAAACAAGAAAGATGTCACATTCAACGCTAAATCCAGAATGCAATATAATAAGCTTAAAAGAAAATACATCAGAGGGGAGATTAATGTTCACTCCTTACATGACAAGAAATAAAATAATGTAGTTTAAAAATGTTCCTCTGTAGAACTTACTAAATTCAATTTTTAGACATTATATATGAACTATCTTAAAGTGAAGAAAGGAAGCAATTTCCTATCCTAGGCACTGTGAAAGCTTATTTCACTGTGAACTTACATTTGCTACATTTGCAACAGTTCAATAAATTTCCTTTTAGCAATAATGAAGCATGGTCCTGAGTCTGAGCCTACAGTAAGATTTGCTGTTTCCCTAACACACTTTCAAAGTTTCCATGATTTGCTTTGTGATTTCCTCTGGTGAGTATTCTACTCCCTCCACCTTTGTTTGCTGAGCTCCAATATCCTGTTTTCTCAATAATTCTCCCCCAAACAATCTTTCCACCCCTCCCCAATAAATGCATAATTATTTATTTCCTCATTGTGTTTCCCCAAAAATATATTCTATTCCAGTTATTGGTTTATAGTCTTGTTTCCATGATTGGATTCTGAACTTTGTGTGAGCAGAGACTGAGCCCTATTTACATCAGTATCCTCAGAACTTTCCAGGGTGCCCAGAATATGTGATGAAATTAAATTGGATTTTTGTAGAGCTAAGTACACACAGTGCCATTTGTCCAGTGGCAACTTTAAGTCTGTGAAATAAGGCCAGTAGCAATAATGGTGATTTAAGCACATGAGGAAGCTAATGTACAAAATTAAGGAACCATTACATCCTTTCCTCTCTTTTCAAAAATAAAAAAATTATGTTATTATGTTCATTATAAGAAAACCCAATTTGTTTTTCAAAATGAGTTTTTAATATTTTAGACCAAAGCAAAATAAGTTAAAATTACTTACATCTAGACTCAAGCCTCTCATAAGGTACACTAGGGACATCTTAGGTACAGAAAAAATATAGTCTCATGGTGTATTTTGAGGTGGCTGGACAGACTCCACTTACTAAAATTTCCTCTTATCCCTTTCCCTTTGCTATCCAATCTCCACACAGAAGCCAGGACAATTTCCTTTTCAAAAATAAAAAAATCAGACTATATCCTTTACCTGCTTAAGACTCTCTGCTAACTTCCCAATCCGCTTAGAATAAAACTCAAACCCTTCATTTGGCCTTCAGGTCCTACATGGTCTGGCCTTTGCTGACCACTCTTGTCATTTCTCACCCTGTTCTACTTCATTCACAAGCTACAGTCATGCTCTCCTCCTTTCTCTTACTTGAAGACACAAGTTTAGTCCCACTTTCAGCTTTTGAACAACTTTCTCTCCTGGAGAACCTTCCCCTCATAAGAAACTTGCTATCTCGCTGTTTGGATTCACTTAGACACTTCCTTAGTATTCCCTGATTACCTAATCAAATAGCTCCTCAAACCTTTGAAGTATATCATCTTGAATTATCTTTATTATAACATTTAGTACTTCCTGACCGCTTCTCATTATTTATTTTTCTGTCCCTCTCCACTAGATGGTACAATACCTAAAAACAGATACTTCATTCAACTCTGTGTGCTAGACCCTCAAAAAGGCAGAGAGAGGCTCAAAAGCAGTTCTTAAGCAAATGAATATACTACAGGGAATCAAATTTCCAGTAATAACACTACTCATTCCTCTTCATCTTTTACCCTAGTATTCTTTTAAAATATTTTCTGAGGGAGTCTGGGTTAAGAACACATTCAGTTGAGTTATCTTAAATGTTTAGAAAATTAGTAATCTAAGGGGACAGCATCTTAAGAAGTAAATGTTGAAAATACTCTTGGTTCTGAGATAATCCAAAGACAGGTGTGTAAATTCTGTTAGAACCAAGAAGGCATGTAGAATATAGAGGCTCTCCCAAGGAGTTTTGCTGAAAATAAGATCAAGGAAAAGGTGAGAGGGAAATAGGGCAAAGAGAAGTTTTTTGTTTTTCTTAATAAAACAGAAGAAGTAATTACATGTCTTTAAAAAATGATGTAATGGTAAAAGAATATTAACTATGTATGATAGGTTCTACTGTAGATATTTGAGTTTTATTTTTTTCATTTCTAAGTTGCTATAAATTAGAGAAAAATAGTATCTACAGTATGAGATGATAATATGTAATTAGTGTCATAATTAGGGTGAGGATATTAGATATTTATGGATGGAAGGACAGAAAAGAATTTTGGTATGCCATATTATAACAAGTGAAAATGCACTATTCTTCTTAGACATATTGGGGCATATTGATTGGCTTCAGTAATGAGAGCCTAGGGAAGATACCTTTGCTGCCTAGCCTTTCTTCATTCTTAATGATAAGAATATTTGTCATCATCTCTAAGGTCTCCAACAGATCTGAAAACTCTATAACTAATTGGAATGTTGCAGGTTTCAGAAGTAAAATGAGAGTACAAATGAGATCAGTAAAGGTAGAATTCATCTACTTCAAATCTCTGGTGCCATTTGGAAAGTATCACTTCTCTCAAAATAGAGTAAATTAATTAACAAATAACAGTGATAGGCTATACCTAGCAATTTAAGATTGCACAAACATTTCCTTGTGGAATTACACATTTTATAGATAGAAGGGGCCTAGAAAATAATTTAATGTGGCTTTTTTAAAACTGTGGAATGCACATATTATGAGATGTTAATAGGTATTATGTAACAAATGAGTTTTGTGATAATGTTGCACACTGTATTTGATTGGGAGATTCTCAAATCTTCTTAGTATATTAAGGGTCCTGAAAAATTAATCATTACACAAACCCAGTTAATTTTGTATATACACTTCACTCATGCAAACAATATTTATTATAAGCCTTCTCTGTGCCCAGCTCTGTCAGAGGTACTTGGGATATATCAGTGCAAAACAGACAAAAAATCTTCTCCTGGGGCTTCCATGCTGGAGTCTGAGGTGAAGGATAAACAAGTAAATATTAAAATAAATAACTTATAAAACATGATAGAAAATTATAAATTCCATGGAAAAAATGTAGAGGAGTGTAAGGGGAATTTAGAGGGCTAGTGTAGGGATGGGAACATACTTCATTTAGTTTTCCATAGGGTAGTCAAGAGAGGCCTTGTTGAGAAGATGACATTTGAACAAAGACTTGAGAGAGGCAAGGAAATTATACAGCAGATACTTGGGAGAGTAGCATTTTCAAGAGCAGGTCTGATATTCTAGCAAAAGCAAGGGGACCATTTGGCTGAAGCAAAATGAGTAAGAGAGAGAGTCACAGGAGAAGAAATGAGAGATGATAACTCATGAAGGTTTTTGTGGGCCATTTAAGGCTTTTGGCTTTTTTTCTTAGTGAAGTAGGGGCCCACTGTAAGATTTTGACCAGAAAAATAGCCTTAATTATTTAAGTTCTAAAAAGGTCATTTCAGCTACTGTGTTGAGAATAGACTATAAAGTTACAATGACAGAAGCAGAGAAACCCATAAAGGGTCTATTGCAGTAATCATATGAGATAATTGTGATCCTGACTAGATGTATTGCAGTGGAGATGATGAAAGTGGTAAAATTTTTGCATGTAGAGCTAAGAGAATTTCAAATTACATATGGACTATGAAAGAAAGAAAGGTGTCAAAGATATCCTTCAGGCTTTCAGTCTGAGGAATTCAAAGGATGGAGTTCCCACCAACTGAGATGAGAAGGCTGTCTGTAGAGCTAGTTTTCTGAGGTAAGATTGGGAATTCAGTTTTGGACTTGTGATCATTCATAGACATAGAAGTAAAGATGCTAAGAAGGCTTTTAGATATGTAAGTCAGAAGTTCAGAGGGAGATCTGAGCTGGAGATACAAATATGGAAGCAATCAACATGTCAATTGTATTTAAAGCCATTAAACTTGAAGAGGTCATCAAGATTCTGTTGATACAAAATAGAAATGGATGGAAGAATGTGCCTTGATGCTTCCAATATCAAGAGCCTGGGGTGAAGGGGAAGAACCAGTAAAGAAGACTGAGGAGTAGCCAAGGAGATAGGTTGTTACATTTTACAGGAACATCCTATCTCCTTGTCTGTGGTGTCCTGGCTGACAAATAATGACACTAGTTCAAGGAGATAGGAGTGACAACTGTCAAATGCTCCTGAAAGGCCAGGTAAGGTGAGGACTGGGAATTAAAAATTGGATTAAGCAATGTGGAGTCATTGGTGGCCTAAACAAGTGTAATTTTGGAAGAGTGGTGGAGTCAAAACCCTTCTGAAGTGAGTTTAGGAAAACCTGAGAAGAGGGATAATTGGAGATGGGAAGTATAGCAACTCTAGCAAAGAGTTTTGCTGCGAATGGGATCAAAGATAAGGTGGAAGGAAAGTAGGGCCAAAGAAAGGTTTTTTTTCCTTTTAAGATGGAAAAAATAGTCATATGCTTGTATGTTTATGACAGTAATCCAGAAGACAGTGAAAAATTGAGGATGGAGAGGAGGGATTGCTATGACATTTTCCTATAAGCACAAGTAAGAGCCTCACTTTAGATATCAGCGCAAAGGGTTAATTTATGGTAACAGGAAGATAGAGTTTGTGGGGGCAGATATTGTTAGGTAAGTGGGATCAGTGGGGGGAGTCTGTAAAAGTCCTCTTCTGATCATGAACCCTTTTTTCTCCCTCCCTAGCTCCAACACAATTCCTAACTAATATACCCAGGTGCACCAGTATGCCACAGAACCCTGGGAAACACTGATTTTTTTGCCACCCCTTTACTTTAGCAAAGTATAAGCTACATCCATAAAGTTAAAGTGGCTAGTCCTAGCTGATACATATGGTTACTTTTATTAACACTACCCCTTTTCATAGATAAACTAGTTGCATGCCAAGTAATCTAATCACCTTCAATTCTCCACCTAAAATTACTGAGGTAATCTGTATTGCTGTCATAATTTATGGACTATTCCTTAGTACCTTATACATACATACTCTCAATAAATATTTGTTAAATGAATTAATGCATTAATAAATCATATTTTTCCAAACAAAACAGGAGGCCAAAATATGGCAATTCACTTATTTCACTAATTATATTACATTAAGAGCAAACTTTAAGTCCCAAATAATTTAGAAATGTGCATTATATCATCACTGCATCATTCTATTAATTTTCTATTGCTGCTGTAACAAATTACTAAAACTTTAGCAGTTTAAAACAAGATTTATTTATTATTTTGTAGTTTTTGAGTCATAAGTCTAACACATACCTCACTGGACTAAGATTCAGTTGTCAATAGGACTGAATCCCTTACTGAAGGTTCTGTCGAAGAAACCAATTCCAAGCTCCTAAGGTTGTTGGTTTAATTCAATTGTATTTGTAGGACTGAGTTTCCTGTTTCTTTGTGGTTATCAGACAGGACTGGTTTTTGCTCCTAGAGGCTTCCCACATTCCTTCAACACGTTTTCCATGTGGCCTTTTCTAGCAATGCTGCGGGGTATGGGGTGTCCAGTTTCTCTAACACTTAAAATCTCTCTGACTTTAGCCAAATAAAGTTTTGTTTTTAAGGGATCATGTGATGACTCAGCCATTGTGGATAATCTAGTATAATCTCCTTGTAATTTTAATCACATCTGCAAAGCCTCTTTACCATGTAATTTATTCACAAATTCCAGTGCTTAGAGCATGAACATCTTTGACGGGGGGGCGGGGGGTATTCTGCCTACAAAAATTTTTCATCTAAAAGATTCAAGGCATTTTTCAAAAGATATCAAATTATGCTTTATCCATGAGGTAAGAGATTAGAGATATCACCCCATTAAGAGAATCAAGAAGAGAGGCAAAGAATTGTAATTTCCTAAATTTAAATAACTTCCTAAATACCATTCCTTTCCTTTTCTTCCCAGAGTTTAGTTGGGCAAACCTCAGAAACACATAATTTGCAATAATGGTGTGTGGTAAATGAACATTAGTGGGCCAAGAAATTGAGTTAGAACTGCTTAGAGTTACCTTATATACCCAAGAGCCCCTAATGCTATATCAGACCTCAGGAACACTTCAAAGTAATTAGATTTTTAAGGAGCCCCAGCTGCCTCTAGAATATACTTTTCTCCTTCATCTGTATTTTCAACTGCCTGAATAAAAATCTTTTGGGGCATTATCTTGCATCTAAAGGGAAAATATTTCAGAATTGGCATAAGGCTGCTAGTCTTTCTATAATTTAACTTTACACGATCAGATAAAGGCCTGTAAATGCAAGGTTCCCAGTCATGATCAATAGAGTGGGGGTGGGGAGTTACATGGTAGACTGGGCTAGGGCCTGCATGTATGACTAAATCCTCTGGGATACTCTGTCTGACCCTTTGGCATTTGCTTTTGTTGTGCATTGTAGAAGACTGCTGACGCACTCATTGGTAGAGCTCTGGAGATTTAAATGGCAGCAATTTGTTATACAGTCTCTGGCACTGTCCTTCACAGACAAAAAAAGACTCAGACTTTTATCAACACAGTCAAGAAAACTGGCTGCACAATTTTCTTGCTTTTTGTTGCACTTTTGAAAACCAATATTTCAGAGAAAATGTGGTTTCCCCAGCTCAAAGTTATTTTATATCATTCATTAGATAATTCATGTGTTCATTTATTCCTTCCTTTCATCATGTACCTCCAGAATGTAAACAGTAAGCTTTAGCTTTAAATATATGCAGACTCCCCCAGTGTTTCTTAAGGGAATATAAAACTTAGTTTGGCTTAGCATGTACAGTTTAGTTAACCATCAGTCTGCAGGGATAAAAGGAAAGCAGGGGTACTATTCATATTTTTGAGCATCTAGTGGGACACTGACCAGTCCAAACAGGCATCAGTCAGAGGTCTTGGACAGTGTTCTGGAAACCCCTTCCTATACCTGGTGTGACATTAACTTTTTAGTTTTTGTAAAGTGGGTAGATTCAGAGGATCCTAAAAATCAGGGGAGAAAATATGTTACAATTGGTAGGAAAATATTTAGGTATTTAAACAATTGGTATGGCCAAACTGGTTATGAGAGCTAAATATCAATCCTGAGGGAGAGTATGTTTGTGGATTAACAGTTTAATTTGCTGTAGCAAAATCTTTCTGTTGTTTATTTTGACCCATTCACTCCTCTAAAACTGCCTCTTGGAGCAGTGTTTCCCAAATCTCCCTCTTCCTTAGAGTAACTTGGTGAACTTTATTCTTAAATTTGCTGGCTGTAAAAAAAAATCACTTCAAAATATAACATGTGCACATGGTAAAAAAAAAATCTATTAGAGGGCTAGGAAGTGAAAAGTTAAATACTTTGGTAAAATATTATTGAAAATTTGTCTTCTTCTACCTGTAGAATCTTGTACCCCAGAAGGCTTCACTTTTTACTCTTTCAGAATTTTTTCTTCTAGAGGTTGCCTCCATAAGCAAACAACAATAGTTTTATACCTATGATTCTTAACAACTTTAAATAACATTCATTTAACTGGGGGACCTTTTAAAAATACAGCTATAGAGATTATCAGGACTCTCCTTATAATGAAGAGACTGATTCATTAGTTCTATGTTGGGCTTTGAAATCTAAAGTTTTGAAAAGTTCTGATGCAATCCTTTTGTTCAGCCATTCAGAACTAATTCATCAGAGAACGGAGGTGTGGGTAATAACGTGTGTTTTTAGAAAGATCTTTGCTCAACCAGCACGGGTAGAATTTTACAACCTGCAAATTTCTCTTCACTCAGAAAATATCTTACCTTGCTTTCCTCACCCTTTTCTGTTTTTACATCTGTTTCCTTCCTCCTCTAAATCTATTTGTCTTATTATAAACCTAGTTTTGTGTCCTAGAGCTTATATATTAACCCTGTATTCCTTGCTTTTCTACCCTGATTTAAGGAGTTGAATAAGTTGCTGTCATGCATCATTATCCAAAGAATATAGATACGTGAAAACTTACTCAAATTGTAGAGAACAGAGTTAAAAAAGATGGTCAGATTTTTCTGGGAAAATGTATAGTCTCATGATAAATTAATAGGATACATATTTTCAATATTGGAAACCCAGCATATTGATTTAACACAGCAATTTATGTTTAGCAAAAATTACTCATTACACTCAGAACCATAAAATTTCTATGCTTATTTCTGTCTGCCAAAACATTGTTTTGCAGCTCCAAAATGCAGCTCCACTTGTTTGTACTAAGGATAGTATTAAGTTTTCAAATAAGATTTTTTTCTGCAGGTTGCCTAAATCACTGGGTGTATTAGGTGATAGAGAGCACAAATACACATTCAAAATAGGACCTGGCATCTGTCAGACCCTGTTTGCTGATAGTTTTCTGTCCTATCCTAAACCTCTGAGCATTACCAATATACTTAAAATAGGTAGCCAGCTTTATGTTGTGGGTGAATGGAGCAACCAGGTCAATTTGGTCTGTTATTCAAAAACCCTTCTTAGTCAAATCATATCTGAATAATTTCCCAATTTTCAAGAGTTGTTTTGTAGAAGATTTTAAGTTTATTTGCTACAGGAGGAATTGATCCTCTCAGTTTTTAGAAAGGGATCTGTAGATATTGCTAAGAATCCATACCACCCCAAAACATAAAGGGAATTATTTAAAAAAAAACAACTTTTTTTTCCTAAGCCAACTTCTTTGCTTCAGAATTAAACAGCAGATTTTTCTGATACTCCAGATGTACAGGCTTGGGCTTAGTATTTGATCCTTTCTTTTCAGATGTCTCCCATTCCCAACTCCTGTACAAAGCATTTCTAAGCCTCATCAATTCTTCCTTTCCAATATAAAAGTACCATTTACAATAATGTTGAAACCATAAAATACTAAGGGATTAATTTAACAAAAGGTGCCCAATATTGCTTCATTGAAAACTACAAAACAGTGCTGAGAGAAATGTTAAAAGAGCTAATAGAAATATTATACTTCTTGATTGGAAGACTCAATATTGTTAAGATGTCCATTTGCCTCCAAACTGTGTGTGTGCATGTATGTGTGCATAATCAATATAAAAATTACAAATTATCTAAATTCCCTATGAGCTTTTAAAGAATAAAGACAAACTGATTTTAAAATGTATTTGGAAATGCAATGACCTAGAATAGCCAAGAAAAATATTTGAACAAAGTTAAAGGTACCTGACTTCAAGATATGTTTATAAAGCTACAGTAATAAAGACAGTGTGGTATTAGTAAAATAATAGACAAATGGATTAAAATATAGAATATAGAAATAGACTCACATATATATGATCAAATAATTTTTAACAAAGATATCAAAGAGATTTAATAAGTAGAAAATCTTTTCACAGATGGTGCTAGTAAAACAGGATATCCAAATAAAAAGCATCTTCTATATCACTTCACACTTAAACATTTCCTTGAAATGGTCTATAGACCTTTAAATAAAACCTAAATTATAAAGTTTCCAGAATAAAACATAGGAAAATATTCTCATGAACTTGTAGTAAGCTATAATTTCTTAGGACACAGAAACCATAAATTGGACTTTATTATAATAAAAAACTTTCACTCATCAGAAGAAAATGTTAAGAAAATAAATAGATAAGTAGGCTGGGAGAAAATATTAATAACAAATATATTTGACAAATGGCCTATATTCATATAAAATTTTCCTACAACTCAATAATAATAAAGTATATAATTGTATAAAAAATGGACTAAATATTTGAGCAAATACTTCATAAAAATGACATGTGAATGATTAATCAGCACATTAAAAAGTGCTCAACATCATTAATTCTTGGGTAAATCCAAATTAAAATCTGAGTTGAAATAAGATTGACAATAGCAAAAGTCTTAGAGACTGTGGAACATCTGGAACTCTCATTCATAGTGGTGGGACTATAAAATGGTTCAACCACTTTGGAAAATTGTTTGACTGTTTCTTTTAAAGTTAAACATACATATGTACCCTATGATTCAACAGTTATACTCCTAGGTGTGTGTTTAAGAGAACTGGAAACCTCTCTCCACTAAAACCTTGTCCTAGAATGTTTGAAACTACTTTATTTCTCATAGCCCCAATCTGGAAAAAACACAGGTGTCCATCAAACAGGAGAACAATGATTAAATAGACTATAATATACTTATACAATGGAACAATAATAAAAAGAAATGAACTACTGATACATACAACAACAGGGATAGCTCTCAAACATATTGAGTAAAAGAAGCCAGAAACCAAGTAGTATATAACTTATCCCATTTACAAGGTTAGAGTAAGCCAAAGTATTCTATGGTAACAGAAGTCAGATGAGTGAGTGTGTCTGGGTAATAAGAGAAAGGACTTAATAGAAAATGGTGGGAGGGAACTTCCTTAGGTGATGGCAATATTCTGACTTGATAAGACATGGATTATATCAGTGTGCTTATATGTCAAACTGAACAAACTATACACTTAAGATCTGTGCATTTAACTAAGTATGAAGTAGAACTTAATAAAAAATTTTGGAAATCCCTTCCAGATTTGTCCATTACTGCTTATTACCTTAATTCAGGCTGTAAAGATTCCACATGTATTTTTTTGTAATAACAAGGGAATTCTTTAAACATAGGACAGTGTTTTATTTATATTCATATCTCAGTGAATGGCCCAGTACATGACACATTTTTTTCCCTAACCAGAAGGTCAAGTACAAACCAGCTGATGAAACATAGGTCTCGCTTAGCCATTTCACAAACATCAAGCATTATCTAGCCTGTTCATTCCACAACTTCAGACTATTGCAAAACCAGTGAATCTCTTCATTCCTTTCATTCAAGTCATCCTTTGGCATCATTTAAAATAAAAATTCAAATATTTGTCTTCTCTCTCATCATCTCTGTTAAGTTCAGTGTTTCTTCTCCTTCTCCCACTCTTTCCATTATTTTCCTCTGTGCTAAATTCTTTACTGGAATTATTTTTTTCCAAAAAAGAAGGAAGGAAGGAGAGAAAAGAGTTAAGGAAAGGAGGCTAAATTGAGAATAGAAGCCTAAAGTTTTCACAAATTGCGCTAGGTTCATCCTTGCATTAATTGAGCCAGAGACATTTGAGACTTGGCAGTTCTCTCAAGGGGAAGTTGTTTATTATCACACTCTGAGGCCTGTGTAAAGTACTAGGTGTTCTTATTGATTCCATTTACCTACCCAAACCATATACTTATAAAAATTTTTTTGACACAAACAACAAACGCCACTTACATAGAGTTAACCACGACCCTTTTTGCTTATCAGTGATATTATTTGATATCCTAGTGACTTCCCTACAATCACTAAGAACTCCAGCATCTGACACAGTATATCTCTCTACTTCTAATCTCATCATCATCCTATGTCAATGTCCATTTTGAGGTCTCATTCAATATCTTAGTTTTTGAGTCCCTTGACCTTCATTTCCATCCTACTTTAGCAGCCCACTTCCATGTCTTCATGATGGACCCATGCATGACCTACTTCCTTTTTATTATGAGTTTTATTGAGATCTAATTCATACCATAAAATTTACCCAGTTAAATATACAGTTCATTTTTGGTATATTCATAGGTATGTGTACCCATCACCACAGTTAATTTTGGACATTTTCATCACCTTAAGAAGCAACTGTATTTTCCTTAGCTGTCATCATTCTATATCCCATTACTCCACCCTATAGCACTTTTCTGTCTCTATAGATTTCCTGATTTTGAACTTTTCTTATGCATGGAATCATACAGTATATGGTTTTGTGTGACTGGCTTCTTCCTCTTATTATAATGTTTTTAAGGTTCATACATGTTGTAACATGTATCAGAACTCCATCGCTTTTGTGGCCAAATAATATTCCATTGTATAGATACACCACACTTTGTTTAGTCATTCATCCGTTGATGGACATTTGACTTGTTTCCACTTTTTGGCTACTATCAATAATGCTGCTATAAACAATCATGTACAAGTTTCTGTATGGACATGTTTTCACTTATTGGGTATGAACCTAGAAGTGCAGTTGCTAGGTTTTGTTTATCTTTATGTACTGTCTACTTGTTAATATTCAATATCTCATTCTCTGACCACAAATCAGGCTTTCTCAATTTTCTTTTCCCTGTACACCTGCTCTTTAACTGTATAAAAATCCAATTTCGTTTCTTCCCAAACTGTGTGATCCCTTTTAATTTTATTATCTTGCTTACATACCCCAGAGCCTATTACTTGAATTACTCACTTGATAGACCTCCCAAATCTCTTGCCTTCTTTTCTTTCTGTTATTGCACAATATGAAACTCTAACTTTGAGTTGATCCAAGTATTTTCTACTCTTAGAAACTTCCTATTTTGGCATCTGAAAAAATTCCTAGTTTCTAACTTCAGCTGGGCTTTTGGTGCTGTTTGTCAATGCTTTCATTTATCCTAAGGCAACCTACATTTTATTTCCCATACAGCTCTTTCAAACTTTGATGTCTTTTCTCAAATGTCTATATAATCAATCCCTGCTCACCTCTCCAACCTCTTTTGATTTCATTTTCCAAACCTCTAGCCACACTTGCTCTGCTCCACATTAGTCCCTTTCCTGTTTCTAAACACAAAAGAATGTTTCCACTTCAGGGTCTTTGTTCTTAGTGTTCCTTATGACTGGAAAAGTCTTCTTGTAACTTTTATTCTTGTTTCCTAACTTCATTCAGGTATCTTCTCAAACATCAACTCATGAGAGAGGCCTGTTTTTCTAACCTAACTAAATTAGTACCATGTCTCAACAGCCCTTGTCATCACTCTGTGTTCTATAACCCTGCTTTATTTTTCTTCTTAGTTCTTATCTCCACCTGACTTACCATTTATTTATTAATTTGTTTATTATCTGCCTTGCCCCACTAGGATGTAAGTTCCATGAGATCAAGGCATGTATCTGTGTACGGTCACTCATGTATTTTGGCCCTGGGAAAAACCTGGGTATGGGAAGGTCTCAATAATTTTGTGGAATAAATGATCTGTAGAAATTCTCTATACGACACTTTTTCTCTCAGAAGATTTTGTTTCACTCTACTCTCATTATCCACCCAATCTTCTCTAAATGCATGTGTACTTTCTTACCTGTGCCAGTAGAATGTATGTCCTTCTCCTGTCAAAGAGAATCCTTCCATCTTTTTTTTTTAATCTCATCTTTGTCTTTTAATCTGGAAAATTCCATAATTTAATTCCCTATTTTTTCCTGTATCCTTAACTTCTTCCCTGCTGCCACTGCCTCTTTTCCTGGAGCCAGTAAGCACACTTGAGTTTGTTATATCTAAAAAAAAGATCAAAAAGCAAAAAACAAAAAAGAAAACTTTCTCTAGAACCCACATCCTCCTTTTGTGCTATTTTTCTATATTGTGTCTATTTGTATCTATACTTCCATTCACAGCCAAGCTTCATGAGACAGAATTCTATTCATATTATTTCTGTATTATCATTGTTCATGTCAGCCCTCAATCTACAGTGTCCTGAATTATTTTCCAACTACTCTACAAAAATTATTTGTTAATACTTGCCATGATCTTCATAATATCAAAGTCAACAGATGGTGTGTTTCCCTATCACACAATCCTGCTGGGGAAGTTGACCTATTGAATACATCCATCTTCTATATAAACACTTTCCTCTGCTGCTGTTGTGACACTTTTTTTCTGTTAGCACCTGCTATCTTTTTTATTTTTTTTTCTTCTTTTTGAATACCAGCTCAGCTTCTCCAAATTATACTTTCAATGTTGATGTTTCCCAGAGTTCCAGATGCATCCCTGAAACTGTCCAGCCACATGAGCCTTCCTTCTGCAAAAAACAAACTCATCTTTTCCCTGCAGCCTGTATATTTGCTGTCTCCTGCCTGGAACACTTTTCTTTTGTCCTTTTACTTGGCTGAGTCCTTATTGGCCTTTAAACTACCTTGAGTGTGACTATACCCATCAGGGTCCTCGTAGGAAAAATGCCATACTAAAAAGGGAATAATTAAAGGACTTTAATAAATAACAATATTTATAAAGGCATGGGCAGGGTTAAGGGAAATGTACAGGGGATGTAAAGCACTGTGGGACTGGTCGAGCAGGAAGTTGGGCATCAAAGGAAAGGCTGCCAGAACCAGGTAGTAGTTATAGCCATAGAAAAAGGCTGCCTGGCAGAAGCTGTGTCCTTTGGAAATGCAGCCATTGTCAAATCATGGTCAAGCAAAAACTGAAAAGGAAGAATAAACACACTGACCTCTACTTTCTCCCACTCTAGAATTGGCTGAACCTTTTAGATGCCAGAGGACAATGGAGCTTAATTGATGTTGCCTTCGTAAGTCATCCCCCAAGATTGAGAAGGATGGAGAGTGCAATTGGAAGGGCCAACAGTTGATACCCAGAATAGTTTACCCCTTTTTTCTCCCAGCGTCCACTGTTGTCCTTTGTCAAGATGAAAGTTGATCCAACACAGAGGAACAGAAAGTCTTATCAGCTACCAGGTCATTTTTGGGTGATGTCAGTTCAGTCAGAGTCTTACCTGAAGCCTAACATATTAGTATCAGTGTATTGCATATAAAGTAGCTGTAGTGTAAGCCCTGACAGTTGACTTTAATTTTGTAGTTCAAGTTCTTGATTTAAGGTTAGATTGCCAGGCATCCACTTCAAAGATGGCTACCTTGAATATACACTTTGCCAGCCATATAGCTAGATAAAGAGTCAGCCCTCCCCCACTCTCCAAATCTTAGCTCCTTTGTTTTAGAGATTTTGGTTGATTTCTATAACTGACCATTTGGGCCAGTTGTTTTTCTTCTTCTTTTTTCACTTCTCAAGATCTAAATTCCTGCTTTATGTTTTAAATTCATCAATAAAGAATGAGCCCACAAAATCCTAGGCCCCCACCCATGACCCCAATACAAGCAGAACCCCAGGCTCAGTTTTGCTCTCTCTCCCCTCTTGACCTCGCTCTGTGTCCCCAGGTGTGCTGACAGTGGATAGCTTTGCTTCACCTGATGATGGAAGGTCTCTCCAAAATGATCCATATGACACTAGGTGTCTGAATGGTACCTAATCCGTATAATAGGTACTGCAGGGAATGGACTAAGCAGAGCTCATTGTTGACCTGTGCTGTTGGTGGGCGCAGTACCCACCTCTGTTGTGGTAGAGTTTCATGTTTTTAGGTTCATGAAGAGCCACTACATTTGCTATTATGACATCTTTGCACATGAACCCATTAAGTACTGAGTGGAGAATAAAGAGGCCAGCACATTATGAAGACTCATTCATAAACCAGATGCACAATTTTTGCTTTTTTGTTATTTAGCCAGAGGAATTCCCCATGAAGACATGGGTATGGTGAGGTTGTGGGAACAGATAACATAGGAGTCTGAGTCATCACTCGTGAAGATGACTTGTGCCTTCCACATACTGCTGAGCATGTTCAATTTTATGTCTCAGTGGCTTAAACAGCAGGTGCTAATGAACAGTGTGGGTCACATAGTTATTTGGTGTCCCATTATCAGGTGTTCAGTCTTCCAGGGACCACCAGCAAATCTAGGTGTTACTTTTCAAATGGAAAATGGTGTTGAGAAGTAGGCTTGGCCTAACCCCCAATTGGTTCTATTGTTCATAAGATACAAGTGACAGGGCAGTTTGTAACACATCTAGAACCTGCTAAAGAGCCTTTTTTTAGGCTAAGTCCCACCCAAAGTGGTAGTCTTCTGGGTCACCTAATAAGTGGGTTTGTGAACCACACTCAAATGTGTTAAATACGTCCTCCTAAATCCAAGGAGTCCAAGCAATATGCCTCTTTCTTGGTGGTGAGAAATGTGATAAAGAACATCTTATAACTTGTCTCTCACATTAGAGAGCATATCTGAATATGCTCATAGACCACTAGATCTAGGTATTTCACTAATGTGCAAGCTTCTGAACTCTTGCATTTATTTCCCATATTCTGCTGGGCATATGTTTTATCAGGCATGTAAAGATGCTTGCTATTTTCTGCTCAACATGTCCAAGTAGGATACTATTATCAATATGATATTCTGGGAGATACTAAGACGATGAAGGGACATCTGGATGATATATGGCATAGAGCAGGAATAGCAACATAACCTTGAGATAAGATAATGAAGGTCTGCTGCAGTTTCTGCCACATGAAGAAATATTGTCATTGTCTTAGATCTCTGTGTTCAAAACATTCTGATTGCTACTTTCTTAGATTTATTATGATAATTGCACCCCCCTTCTTTGACTACTAAGTGATCACCACTTTGACTCTACCAGTTTAGGATTCTAATATTTCTATTGAAATTCAAAAGCCCAATTTCTTTGAGGCTCCTTAATATTGTTTCTGGCTTACAGTTAATATAGTGTTTCAAAGTATCCATATTTACAGTTTCTTCATATGTTGATGAGGAAAATATCATCTGAGCCCATATTCTAGGGGATATGGTTAAAGCTGGCTACACAGTTGGAACATAATAGGTTATTTCCATCCCTCTGAGCCATTTTAGATTCCATTCATCTAAAATATGCTAGGGAGATTCCAGCATTGCCAGCATTTCCCCATAACTGCTGTAGGCCACCACTGAGTCCAGGCTTCAATTAATCTAGTTTAAGAAGAATACATGCCTCTTGAACATTCATGAGATAACACATTAAATTCTGAATCCTAGGAATGTTCTCCCATGTCAATAAATAAGCCTACTGTTATCTTGTGGCTTGACCATCTAATACTAAATATGCTCAGAATCTAATCGTATATATGCTTTACAGAATTCTAACATGAATTAGGAAGAATCTGTGGCTTCTTCAGGCCTTGAATTTTTCTAACTGTTGCAATGTGGACCTGGAGGCAATGAGAGATAGTGGGTGTGCATCCTGAAAAGAATCAGCATATCCTTGTAAGCCACTTCTAGGCCTGGCCAATTAAAATTTCCCATGTGTGGTCCCATGAGCTTTTCCCTTTCACTATCTGGATGTTGAGACCTAGGGTAGCCTTGGAACTATGCGTTGAGAGGTATTGTTTCCATCAGCCTAGATCTCTAAAGACTGCATGGAAAGACCCCTATGCCACCCTCTTTAACCTCCACCAGTGAGCTGGCACCACTGGTGGACTGTTAACATAAGAAAGTAGTGTCTATTGTGTTTGAGCCATTTTATATTTGAGGTCTACTTGTTATAGTAGCTTTCTTACCTTAAATTATACAGGGCTCCTTTTTGCCATTTTCTTTTTACTTGAAGTGTGGTTTGCAAATTATTTTCAAAATGGGAAATTATATGATTCTTGGAATTAATGTCATAGATAGTCTGTTCTCCATGATGATACTTCTAAATTCGTAAATATGACAAACCTAGTGATAATTAGTTATTATTAGTCTGCATGCCACTCTTAAAATGTTATTCATGCTTTCCCATTAGTATCATAGAAGCTACAATTTTCAACTCCAGAGAAATGCAAAGCATATACATGAAGCTTTAATACAAGCAAAATATCAAGGAGGTGAGGAAAATGATCTGAGTGGCTCTCAAAAGAGGTCTTGGTTCAGGTCAAATATATGTTTTTGTTGGTTTTGTTTTTTGTTTTTTTTGTGGAAAAAACATGTCCCTTTAATAAAATATTGTGAGCATATATCATATACAACTACAATGTATCATAATTATTTTTCTTTCTTAATTTGGAGCCAGAGTACAAGGTAAGAAAAAACACAGGGACAGCTACAGTGTTCCTAATAATATGCAGGAAGATTTTTTTTCAGGCAGATTAAATAACCCTGAAGCTTTTAGCCTTGCAAAACTTTCACCAGAACTCTGTTTATAATATATACAGTTTGTTATGCAGGGGGTCATACTATTGGGCTATGTGAGTAGAAACTTGAGTTACTTTTCTATAGAAAATGACAAATCTACCTTGATACCACACTCATTAGAAAAAAGGACATAAATTTGTAGATGGCCTCATTGTAGCTTAGACCAATTTCTTTTTTATAGAATTCTATATTATACCTCATTAAAGATCTCCTTTGGTTAGATTATTTCAGAGCATTCATCTAAAAACATGTGTTTAAGTTTATAAAAGTAGAATAGGAACATCAATAATTTGTTAAATGCCCCTTTGACCTTCTGTTTATTATCTTTGAAGTGCTGACTCTAGAGGACAGAGTGGTATAGCAGAAAATATGCTCACCTGAATGTCAGAAAATTGTGGGTTCATATCCTGACTATTTATTACATATGTGGACTCCTGAATAAAATACTGACCACCCTAAGCCTTATTTTTTCTCAGTCTCAAAATGAAAAGCTCTGATGAGGAGCTAATATGTGTCAAGTGCCTGGTATATAGTTCCTTCCTATTCCTTTATTTCCTTTGGCTCTAGTCTGATTCTTCTTGATTAAATTAACATGATTTCTCAATGGCTTGCATATCAAATCAACTTGACAGAATTACCATGTGCTCCAGATACAGTATCACTTAGAACATTTGTCCTTTGGATCTAGTTCATGCATTATTTAAAGAGCAAGCATAATTTGTTGATGAAATTAAATTTATGGAATCTCAATATTAAAATATATTCAAACTCATCATTTCATAGCAAAGACAGCCTGATTTTGAAGTTGACAGACACTAAGCCACACTCACCTCTTTGGGACCTCTTTGGGCATCACCTGTCTGTGGTAAGGGTGTCCTTGGATTTCTGTAGCTAGAAATCAATAAAACTTCAGTATAATCCATTACAATACAATACAATACAAATTCAATAGAGGAGGCATTTTCTGAATAGTTTACTCAAAGCAATACATTTATCTTCCATTACCCTTTCCTTCTCCAAGTGTTTAAAACTTGACCTATGGGACATAAATGAAGTCTTCTAAAGATTCTAGAAAGTTTTGTTTTCCTGATAGAAGAACTACCTCTTCCTTCTTGTTCTTCCTTCTTTTTCCTTCTACCTAAAATGTAAATGAAAGCTGAAGGAAAAACAGCCATTTAGCTACAACGAGGTAGCCATAAGGATGAGGGCCACACACTAGGAGTGGTAGACCAGGACAGAAGCAGACTAGAAGAATGTTTACACTTTGTAGCTTTTGCACAGCTCTGACTCCTGTATTAGAATTAATTTCAGTTGTGAATGAAATAAAATCTCAATAATGACACAACAAGATATAAGTTCATTCTTTTAAATGTAAATGAAGTTGAAGGATGAGCAATATAGGGCTAATTCAGCAGTTCCTTTATCATTTGGCACTCAGACTCCTTGTGTTTTATTGCTTATGATTTTGGGAATGAGAAGGCTACTAGAACACATAATCCAGCCATTATATCCACATTTAATTCATGAGCAAAAAAGGACGAAAGAAGGACATGTCTCCCTTTAAAAATACTTTCCAGAAGTCACATAGGACACTTCTATTTATATTCCTCAGCCAGAAATTAGTCAGTCATACTTAACTGCAAGGTAGCCATGTGTTCAGCTAAAAATCACAAACACTATGGCAAAGGAAGAAGGTGATGGAAATCGGGGACATTAACCTAGCTGTTTCTGCCCCAACTGCTCGTGTTTGACTTTCGGTCTGTCAAAAAAAAAAAATCACCATTTAACTAAACTTTTAAAATTAGAATTTCATTATGATGCCAAATGCAATCCTTAATTAATCCAGAGTTTGGATCCTAAATCAGGGTGATAAGAGTAACAGAAGATAAAATGTGGAATTGACTGAAAGAAGAAAGTGGGGCACTGGATGATAAGGTCTTATGTATTATACACAATAAAACTGGTGATGATTGTTCTGTGGATTTAGGTCAACTTACTTGCATTGCTTGTTTTAGGAGGTAGACCTTATGCCTTCCCAGCCTATTTATTAGGAAAACTGGCAGGGCAATTCAGACTACGGGGGGAATGGATTACTACTGCCACTATCATCAGATTATTCTACCAACAAAGATGGAAGAATAGTTTTAAATCTGTACTGCTGTGTAATAAACTACTCCAATACCAAATGGCTCCAAACAACAATTATTATCACTGTGGTTCTTAGGGACTGACTGGGCTCAGCTGGGTGATTTTCCCATAGAGTCTCTCATTTAATTTCATATCAGATGGTGAATGGGGCTGGAATATCTGAAGTGTTGACTGATCTGTGCACTGACAGGGCTTCTTCCCTTGCATGTCTGATGCTTTAACTAGGATGGCTGGGAGGCTGGGCATTTCTCTCCATGCAGCCTTTTGCCATGGCTAAACTGGGCTTCCTCACAGCATAATCATCTCAGGGCAGTCATGCTTCTTGCATAGTTGTTGGCTGTCCCCAGACTGAGTGTCTGAAAGACCTAGCTGGAAGCTACTAGTCGTCTTATAATCTAGACTTGTAAAACATGTAATGTCATGCTTTTGCCACATTCTGTAGTCAAACATGAATTATAGGGCCAATCTAGATCCAAGCAGTGGGGACTACATAAGTTTGTGAATACCAGGAAGCATGATTCATAGGGTTGGGGTACTATCTTTGGAAAGAGAATACAAACTTGCTAAGAGTTGTTTTATGCCTGTGTCCTGAAATCTAAACTGGATAATGAATTGGGATGCTGAAAGATTATTGAAACAAGAAAACAATTGTTTTTGCAGTCTTAACAAATTCCATGGCTGTAACAGCCTTAGCAAGAGCAAAGACTGACCCAAGCAAGTTTTCTTAAGGATCCTCTAGCAAACTAAGTTTTTGAGGAAACCATTTTGTCAAAAAATTCAAGGCCTTACAGGCATCAATCTGTGATTGTTCAACCCCCAGTGTCATCCCTTGAAAAACCTTGACAGCTCCTGGAATAAGCATTTGCTCCAGCGCTATGGACAATTATTATTGTAGTTTCCTATTGTACTCTTTTCTAGATAGAAGAGGCCTTTAAAATTTTTATTTATTTTGTTTTGTTTTGTTTTAATGATGATCATTCTACCCATTCTCTATTTGGGACATTCTTTTGGGTTCTGCACCCAATATCAATGTGTATGGAGGAGGTTCCCCACACCAAGCAATGCTCCAGATACCAGCTGGGTGTCCTACAATTCAAATTAATTTTGATACTATCTACCCAAAGATAGCATTAGATTTCGCAGCTTAAGCATTCAGTCCTATTAGATGGCCCCTGCTCCCTTTTGGATGCTAGGCACAAGTCCACCTGTTGTCACCTGTGCTTCTGACCTACTGGCTATAGATTTGAGGTTCACACCACCCTCTCTTTAGGCTTTCAGATGCTAGTAGTAAATCCAGGTTGTTGCCTATACCTTTGGCCAACTAGCTATAAATCAGGAGTTCCCACAACTCCCTCTTTTTTTTGGTTCTATTCATTTGCTGGAGTACCTCACAAAACTCTGAGAAACATTTTACTTACTAGATAACCAGTTTATAATAAAATTATATAACTCTAGAACAGACAGATGGAAGAAATGCATATGACAAGGTATACGGAAAGGGTCAGGAGCCTCCATGCCATCTCAGAGAAGGTCATTCTTCCTTAATCTCCACGTGTTTGCTAACCTGGAAGCTTTCTGAACCCCATCCTTTTGAGTTTTTAAGCATGCTTCATTACATAGGCATGATTGATTAAATGACTAAATCACTGGCCATGCTCCTGCTCCTCTCCGTCCCTAGACCCCTTCCCTAGAGGTTGGGGCATGAGACTGAGTCTGAAAGTTCCAAACCTCTAATCACAAGGTTGGCTCCACAGGCAACCAGCCCCCATCCTTAAGTGCTTTCCAAAAATCACTTATTAACATAACATAAGGGATGCCTTGAGCTCTCATCACCTAGGAAACTCCAAGTCTTGGGGAGCTCTGAGCCAGGGACTGTGGATGAAGTCCTATGAATGACCATATGTATTTTTCATATAAATCACATTATCACAGAAAGTTGGTTATGTTATAGGTAGCTAGACTACAAGAAGCCATATCTAGAACCTGATCAAGAGATGACTACGCACTGGCCATAGGGTCTTGAATTTGATCAGGATGCAATAATGGCTAAGACTTTGAGGTTGTAGCCTTCAGGAAGAGGTTGAATGTGATCTATGCATGGAAAAAGATGTTTGGGTTATGGGTTGGACACCGCAGTAACCACTGCTTATTGCCTACTCCATTTTCATTCCTTCCTTTCTTCCTTACCAGCAGTACCCCCAAATTATCATGTAGAGCTATGGTATTTTCACTATTGCTGGAGTGTAAATTTGTATTAAATTTTATGGCTACTAATTTGACATTGTTTTGTTGAGCTGAACATATGCATACCCTAAGAACAAACAGTTTCATTCCTGCGTTTTGGAGAAACTCTTGCACATGTACACATGGAAAGATATGAAAGAAAGCTCATCGTATCATGTTTCCACGTCTTTTTCAGGAGCACCACATTTCAGGAGATTTTCCCTGAATCTCCATGTGTTCACCAACCTGGAACTTCTCCAAACCCTATTCTTTTGGGTTTGCATGGAGGCTACATTACATGGGCATGATTGATTAAATCATTGGCCACACTCCTGCCCCTGCCTGTGTGTAAGGTATAAAGGTAAGATTCAAGTTCTTAAGTTGAGTAGTTTGGGCTTATGCTTTAAATTCACTTATATGTCACAACCCTTTTTTTATGTATCAAATATTACAGAATAATGAAGACACACTTTATCTGCTGGTATGGAATGATGCCTACAATAGACCATTAAGTAAAGTAGCTATATCTTGGTTTATGTGGGAGAGTCATGGTTTATACCTGGGGTATTTTACCTAGTATAATTGCAAATTGCACTATTTTTCACACTCACATGGGCCTGACTGAAATGATAAATTATATGTTGACCCTATTGTTAAGTAATAAAACACATGATGCAAAATAGTGCTTAAATTGTGCTTCAATTTAAGTAATATGTCTATTGAATAGGTCTATTCAATAATAAATATAAAATTTAAAGAACAAAAGAATTTTAGCTAACATTTTGAAAAAGAAGACATTTGGAAATAAAATACTTGGAAATAGGATACTTTATAAATGGATAATAGTGGATGCCTGTAGAACGTAAACAGATGGTTGGGTGGCAGGGATGGGCATCTAACTTTTCTCTGCAAACCCATTTGCCCTATTAGAATGTTGGGCCTTACCTATGCATTATCTATCTGAAAAAGCAACTTAAAATAAAAAAAAATCATTTTCAGTATAATGTGAGCCATACCATGATAGCTATTACCATACAGCTTCCACTTACTGGGTTCTTACTTTGTGTGAGGAGGCAGTTAAAAATGCTGTACATACATTAGATTGATTAATTCTCACATTCAGCCTAAGAGGTAAGTAGTGCTACTATCAGCTATGTGATTCAGAAAGTTGCCTGATTCTTCTATAAAACTATTCTTATTCCTGCTTATTCTGTGATGTCACATATGTTAAATGTTGCGTGTGTACTAAATTAGAAGCTGTAGTAGAAAGTTTTTCTGGATTTGAAATCCAGAGCTCTTTTTCTTGCCCAGCTACTTACTAGCTACGCAAGCCTCAGCGAGCCAGCCTGGGTTTTTCACTGTAGAATGGCAACAATGTGCCTTCTCCTTCTATATAGACTCTGTGAGGATCAAATGAAGGCATACAAGTGGAGGGAGGTTGGAAACTAGAATACACAATATGAATATGAGTTACTATTATTATTAATGATCTAATATAACAGTTCAGTTAGGAAAGCCATAAATAAGTAGAGATGTAACTGAAAACTATTTAAAGTCCATTTTTGCTTTTAGCATGAGTGGCATTTCCTCATTGCTTGTTGCTTTATATAGTCAATAGTTTTATGCATAGCAACAGCCTTGAAACAGATCAGCAAGAACATAATGAACATACTTTAAGCAGGAAATGTTAAATGATCTATGTCTGTTGTTATGGGCTAAGCCTTGATTAATTCAGGAGATGGTTTTTCTCAGTTGAAAAGACAGCAAATGACCTCATGTTGTTTACCGTTCATGAACAAATTCAACATTTGGTGATAAAATGTTAAGATAATTACATTTGTGACTTTTTGTCTTAAGAAAGCCCTGGGAATATTGTACAGTATTTATTTCACTTCACTCTCTTTTTCTTTTGCATAATTTGTGAGCAGCTTATTTTCCTCCATCTCTCTCTCTCTATCCACCCCTGCCTATTCTCCTCCTCCTTCATATTTTTCTTTTCAAAAATCATGAAAAGACAACAAAAACAGTCTTTCCAGAAATTAAACAGGAAAAAAGTGGAGGAATTTAATCTTATTAAAAAATAGCATCTATAAAAATATCTGCAGAGTGTTCTAGACGGTTTATCAAACTAAAAATCCTTCAAAATGCCTTCTATATAATGATGGAACCATTAGAGAAAAGAGGGGAAAGCAGAGTGCACAGCTTTGTAAAGTCACCTGGACGATTGGCCTATCGTTTGGTTTATTTTGTTTTTTCTTGGCTCTTATAATAACTGAAACCCAGAAAAATCTTCTATAGACCTTTATCTCATTGGTGATAAAAAAAATTCATAATACCAATAGGCTCAGACAGCTCAGTTTATTTTTTCACAGAAATGTTTTCTCTCAGTAATGTCCTGCCCTCCCCCTCTCCTCCTTAAAGCCTTTCACCTCCATGCAGTAGCACTCTGCTGAGCAGCTTTCCAAGGGGAGAAGGAATGTTTGAAAATGTGGGGAAGATGTGAACTGCAACCCACATGAAAATCTTTATTTAGATGGTTTTTATCCAGAGATTTAAGAAAATGCCAACCAAGGTACTCAATCCTATTTTCTTATCAGAAGCAAGAGAATAAAGCAAGAAATGTGGGCAGTGCTTAGTATACCTGCATCCTTGTTTAAATTCAACATTCCTCTTATTTAGTGGTTTATTCTTGAACTGTTACCTTCTTTCCAGAGCTCATAGTGTTCGTAGGCAAGAATTTCTGGACAGCAAATTCACAATGTGGATTTTGGAGTCAACCCAACCTCACTTCATATTCTTTCAGTATTTTTAGTCCAGAGTTTAACTGCCTCAACAGAAGGAACTGTAAACTTTACCCTACCCAAAATAAACAAACAAACAAAAAATAAGACAAAATTTCAAATAATAACAAAAATTAAAGCAAAATGGTGAAAATGTATGTTTACTGTAATAGAAAGAGATTCCATTTGAAGTCAAGAAATCTGTATTTAGTTACCTAGAGCAAGCATTCACAGGCAATGTGATCTTCAACTCTTTAGTCTCTTTCTTCATCTGCTCAACTGGAGTAACTACTTGACTAACTTCCTAATAGATCATGTACAGGCTGAATGACCTATTTCAGGGCCAGAGAGTAAGTTTTGCAGTTTGTGTGGGTCTTCATGGTCTCTCCTGCAACTACTCAAGTCTACTGTTGTAGGTCAAAAGCAGCCATAGACAACAGGCACACTAATGAGCATGTCTGAACACTTAAATTTGTATTTTGTATAGATTTCATATTTCAAAAAACTCATTATTCTTTTAATCTTTTTTCTTCAAACATTTAAAATGATAAAAAATCATTCCAAGTTCCTAGCTATATAAAACAAGTGCTGGGCTAGATTTGGCCCACAGGCTGTAATTTGATGAGTCTCCTATATATTAAAGCACTTAAAAAATTTATGTATGTGTAAGTAGTTATGAAGTTGTATAAGATCATTGTGGAATATCTGAGATACATTTTAATTTCAGATTAATTTCCCTCTGTCACCCCAAACTTGGTGACATTTCTGCTTGCTATTTCTGAGACATTTCTATGTTGTCCCAAGGAAAATCATTTAACTGGGAAGGTTCTTTTGACTGAAAAAGCTCTAGAATGCATTTCTCATCCAGGGAGAAATATGTATAGTGACTTGGCATTTGAAATTAGATAAGCAATTGAATCAGCTCAAAGTGAAGCATCCTGGATTTCCCTAGATGATATAAACATTCATTTTACATTTTGTACATGCCCTAGTATAGAACCTCCCTGTGCCAATGTGTTGTTATTGCTTAGGTGTTGGTCTCCTGATGTATTAGGAGCTTTGTGAGGTTACAGACTGAACCCCAATGCCTCCTAAAGTGTCTGGCAATATTATTCATTTATTTATGTCACTGTCCAACTAATAAGGAATCCTAAGAAATTGCTGAAAAATACTAACAGAAAAGCAGATAAAATAGAAGGGGCCTCAGGATACACAGAATTATTGGTGTTAAGGTTACAAAGGTGAGGTAAAAGTATCAATAGTATCACGAAATAAAAAATGCAAATGGTCATTAAACTTATGAAAAGATGCACAGTCAGCATAGTAATGGAGGATAAACAATAGTGAGAGCAATATTAAGACTTCCTTTCTAATGGCTGAATAATAGTCCATTGTACATATGTACCAAATCTTTTGTATCAATTCCATCTGCAGCAACATGAATGGATCTTGAGCACATTATGCTAAGTGAGATAAATCAGACAGAAAAATACAAGTACTGTGTGATATCACTTATATGTGGAAAGTTTAAAAAGTTAAATCTGTTAAGAACAGGAAAATGATGGTTACCAGGAGATGGAATGGGAGTGATGGTGCTTAAGGGTACAACTTGTAATGAATAGTACATAAGCCAGAGAATTGTAATGCATGGTATAACGAACATAGATAATAGTAGTATACTATCATTATGTAATGTGATAAATATCTCTACATCTGCAATCACATTACAATATATAAGTGTATCAAAGTAGCATGCTGTACACCTTAAATTTATACAATGTTACACATCAATTTTATTTAATTAAAAATGTCTTTAGAGGATGTTGAGAGATGCCAGTGCTAATACACTGCTGGTAGGGGGGTAAGTGGGCTCAAAGTGATATTATTTGGTAAACTTGAAGATGCTTTACACCCTCTGACCTACACAATTCTATACCCCTTTAAAGAAATTCTCAAGCTAAGAAAAAAAAGAAAAGAAAAAAATGTTCATTGAAGTATTATTTGTAACAAAAAAATTAGAAACAATATAAATTCTCACCAATAGGAATAATGAAAAAAAATCAATGGTGATATCTATTCATATGGTGGGTACTGGGTACTAGATAGTAGTGAAAAATATGAAATGATTCAAAGCCATTTATATAAACATGAAGATATCCCAAGAATAAAATGTTATTTTAAAGAGCCAGCTGCCAGATGACAATGACACCATATTACACCATTCATGGAAGCTTAAAAACATGTGCATAAATATATGCAGTACTTATAGTAAGGGTATACAATATTGTAACATATTTCAAATTGTGCACATAATCCATGTATGAGAATTAAAAGAGTAAAATAAGTTGTGGGAATGATAAACGCCAAATTTAAGATAGCTGTCATTCAGTGGAAGATGACAGGTCTTTGGGAGAGGTAAAAGGGAGCTGCAATTGTTATCTGTAGTGCCCTGTTTATTTTTTTAATTCTAATAAAAGTTGGGGGATGGGTTAAGTATCAAGAGAAGTTAATGGTTTTATATATTATTGGTGGAAGTTTAAGTTGCAATATCTTTGGAGGGCAATTTGGCAATATTATCAAAATGTAAAATGCACATATCTGTTGTTCAATAATTGTATTTCAAGAGCTTCATCTAAAGATATATTTGACATATGTGAAAAGGTAAATATATAAGATTTTTATTGTAGCAATGTTTGTAATAGCAAAGGTTTTGTAATAAAAGAGGACTGGTTAAATACATACATCTATATATGAAATATAAACATTATATATATGGATATATTGATTATAATGGAAAACATACAACCACTGAATGAAGTGGCTCTCTAAATGCTGAGATGAAAAGATCCCTAGTATAAAGTGGGAGAAACAAGGCACAGAAGAATGGGCCCATATGCAGATACATTTGAACTGGTTTAAGAGACATATGCTTAGAAATACTTTAAGGTAGCATATGCATAAAAATAGTTGGAATTTTATATCATTTTTTAAAAACAGGTAATTCTGTAGAGAAGAACAAGGAGACTAAGGTGAAATGAGATTTAATTTTCATCATGTATGCTTTGAATTTTTTAACATATTATGTATATTAGCTAATTTCAACAGCTGTTTATATTTTTTAGAAGGATACTGGTAATAGGAATTGCCAGATATTTTTCCTTTTAAAAAAAATCATAGGGACTCTGGATGCCAATGCTGGTCTATGTGGAAGTTATTCTGGTATTATCAAGTACTATAATAAAAGGCAAGTAAGGATAGCTTTCCCCACTATCATGAACAAAGGATCAAATAAATAAATTTAATGGTTATAGTTACCAGAACTGATTTGTTGTTGGCTCCATAGTCAGCATTATTTTTTAGAATTTTAATTTTGTAGTCTTAATAATCTACAAGAAACATGAGAAAATAATTTGAAATATGCTTTTGAATACTTTTCTAGTCTTTTTGTTTGAAACTTTATTTGAATTAATACAATTAAGTTCCTAAATTCTACAAAAGTAGTGATGAATTTGCAGGTGTTCACATGTATAGTTTTATGATTATTATCATAATATGATAATTATGATCAAATAATTATTTTTGCCAGTTTTGCTGATAGGAAGAAAAAACAACACTCTACTAAGCACTAAATAGAATATAAGATTAGTCAATGATAGGTTTCTGTGGAAGTTAGATGTTATGTAACAAATAATTAAGTAAATTTTCCTCCCACTACTACCACCAAGCACACACATTTTACAAAAGGGGGAAATCCAGGTCCTGAGTGGGTAAGAGACCTCTATGGTCACAGATTATTAGTGATGGATCTAAAGCTGGAACTCATGTTCCTGAATCCTGGTTTAGTGTGCATTTTATCTATATCTAAATGCCTCAATGATAAATCCAAACCAGGTGAAAATAGGAGGAATGAAGGAGGGAGACAGAAAAAGAGGAGAGAAAAGGAGAGGGCAAGAGAGAGAGGAAAAGCAAGAGAGAAAAGAGAAAGTTAACATTTATTGAAAACCACTCACTATCTAGCAGGTACTTTATATTATATAGTTACCTCTTTTTTAGCCCTGTGTGCACTCTCCACAGGGCTATATTGATTGCTATAGCTATCTTATAGTTGTGGAAACTGAGGCTTGATTGTAGAGAGATGGAGGTGGTAAGTGACAGTAAATAAAGAGCTAAGGGATGAGCAAATCCCTTTTCCCATCTTACACTTATTTTGAGCTATGTACTTAGTAGGTGGAATTGTGAACAGACACACAGATAATATTCCACATATGTGCATATATTTGTATACTTGAAATGGGGTAAGATATGTGTTAAGTTGAACTATTATATATTTTGACTTATAGCAAAAACAATTTACTATGGCTTGGTGATCTAATATGCATGATACAAAGCTTAGAAGGCTCCCACTATGACATTCAGAGCACACTGACATGCATATAGACCCCATAATGGATCTGATGATTCCAAGTGGCACCACCAAGCATCTTAGCTAAAGTAAAACAAGGGCCAAGCCTGTCTCCTGGGATTGGCAATACTGCTTGAAATGCCAAGTACACCAGGGAAGCAGCAATGGGTCATAGATCCTATCTTGGGAGATAAATTGCCAATAGAAGAACTAGACAACTATTAGCAAGCCCATTCTGAGTGTGGTTTTGACAGAATGCATCCCTTGGCAGCAGTGTGAGAGGCAGCAAATGCTTGTGGTTTGTTCTTGCTCTGACTGCAACATTAACTTGTTTTAACCTTTACTTGGCTGAGTGCCTGAATCTCTCTTTAGAAGAGATGCAATTATCCCCTTGCCCTTTCTCAAAATTCTCTCCATGTCACTTTGTAGCCTGGCTGCAGCAATGTCATACCTGATGACTGGTGTCTGATATGAACCCTAGCCTAATGTGTCATTACCTGGAGAGGGCACAGTGATGCAACTCTACTCCATAATCCATGGTGAACTATCCTCTAAGTGCTACAACCCCAGGAAGTGCTCCTTTCTGGTTCAACACTCAAGCAACACTGCAGGGCAAAAGGGAAAGGAGATGATTTGTTTGCTTATAGACTGGGTCAGAGCCAGCTGGACTGTGTCAAAGAAGCCTCCAGTGGGTGTGGTATTCTCCTTGCCACTCTGATGCCCCAGCGTCCAGATTCCTGAATTAAAGTGAAAACCTAGGGCTCTGTCCCACTCTGTCTCTTTCTCTGTCTCTTTTTGTCCCTCTCTCTGTACTAAGACCTTTCTTTGAACAGAAATCCACCTCTCTACTATTTCCTAGATGCATTTTAGCTACTCTTTGCTTGTATAGGGTCCTTTGTGAGTGGTTTTGTTGTATGTGTGTTTAAAATTTTATCACAGCTGAAATCTTACTATATTATTTTTTCCTTTGCAAGAGAATCTCATTGAATTAGTTTACCTTATTTTTTTTCTATTTATTCGTCAATCCATTCATTCCTCCAACAATCCAATAAACCTCTTCACTATAACTGATACAATATTAGATTCTGGGGATGAAAAGCAGTATGTGATAGTGGTTAAACACATGGTTTCTGGAGTCAGAAACGTGGGCTCCAGTCCAGGACCATCTACTTACTAGGTAATTACTTTGGGTTTTCTAATCTCTTTATACTTCAGTTTTCCCATCATTTAAGTAGAACCTACCTAAAAGTCTTTGTGAGGATTAAATTATTTAAGGACTAAGTGATTAAAAAGAGATCTTCACAGAAGTTGGAATACAATAATTGTTCAATAAATGTGAACCCTTATTAATAATAATCTATGAAAATTACTTAACTTATCCTTTTAAATGAGAGCCATCAGAATAGTTTCACAGCTAGGCCATGCCTGAAATAGAGGTGCCCTTTCCATCTTATTGGGGGATACTTCAACAGCTTCTAAAGTGACCCTGGTAATCTCCAGGAAAAACACTGGGACCTGGAAACTGATAGTCTCACATCCAACAGAGGCTTTGTTCACAGAAGCCAAAGGCAAAAGAATTTTCCCCTCTTCCTATTTCCCTGTCTATCCAAACTATATGCAGCCCTAAAGCTCTTTCAGGTGGTATAACTGAGTTCTTTGTTCTCTATTTATTCCTGTTGTGAGGATGTTCGTAACATCAACGAAAACTTCCAAAAGTTAGGCAATTCCATTATGAAATATATTTCAAGGGTTCATTCTAAAAAATATGCAAGCCACTCTCACTTTCAAAAAATTAGTCAACCACTACTTCCATCAACACAAAACAGACCTAGCCAAAGGGCTTGGGTGCCTTTCTGCATGGCTTTTTTGGAGGAAAAGCCAATAAAGAATCCTCTCTACCTAATGCAATCTCTTCTGCACTTCTGAACTGATCAGAATTCAATCTGGCAATGTTTGAAAATGATTCACCAGTGTTTCACTGTTCTTGCTACTAACACCAAAGATAAAAGTTAATAGAATGGGCATCACTTTCAATAGGATTTGAGGAAAGAACTCGTTGTGTTTTGTGAAGGAAAGCCTTTGCATACAAATAAACCCAGCAGAGACTATAATCTCCATCATCTCGTCAAGTACATCTAAAATTTCAGAGATTCAAATAATAAAAGTACCTAATACTCTCTGACATGATAGGTTCCAGCTTCCATCATGCTGGATTTCCTCCAACAAGAAGGAAAATGCCTGAATTTAACATTTTTCGTTAACATTTTTCCAAGGATGAGTGTATTATTCTCATAAATAGGCTGAAAACTTTGAAGCAAATTTAGTAATACACAAGCTAAGGGCTTAATATAGGTTTCTCTCATTTTCTCTGATTTTTTAACCTGTTCCTCTTTCAGACTCTTTCATGAGTATATGGGGATTTTTAATTCTACCTGGTGTTAAGTACGGACCTTGATGACACCTTCAATGGCCTGATACTTCCTTATATACACTTCCTTCTCCATGATACACCCTCATTTCTCCCTGTCCTTTTTCTTTATTTTGTGTTTCATCAACTTCAACTATTTTCATATCTGAGTGATTATTTGATGCATACCTGTCTTCTCTACTAGATTACAACTCCTTGAGGACAGGTAGCTTCTGATTTGGTTTTTCTTATCTTTATATTCTATTGCCTAGCAAAATTGCTAGAATATAGTAGTCATTCAGTAAAAAATTGAGTGAATGAACAAATCAATGAGAAAAAATTTCCTCCAAATTGTTTTCTTTTATTTTGCCTTACCGCATTCTTTCAGATATTTCCTCTTCACCTAATCCACGTTTCTCACAGCATGGACAGTCCTGTGCTTCTGGCCGAATCCTAATTAAACCCTCTCCTCCCATTTTCAGTCTAAGAAACCAACCCTTTTCCCCATCATAACACTCCCATATGTTATGCCTCAAATCAGCCCAGATAAAGTTGGTGTTATGAGTCAGCCACAATAAACACAAACCCCAAACAATTAAAGGCAAAGAATTGCATTTTAGATAATTCTGAAAAATGTTAGCTGTGCTTCTAAAGTGCTAAAAAACATCTCCTGGAATTTACCTATATAAACACAAATCTAGGCATGAGGTAGTTTGCATAGTATTAGAATATTTTAAATAAAATAAACTCCAATATCGCTACTTCTGGGGATTTCATAAATACTATAAAAGTAACAATGGACCATTGGCATTTGAATTTGGTATCTGTGGTTTAGATTACTTGGGGATGACCAGGAAAGTCACCAGAAAGTATTCATTTGTAACTTGGGTAAGGATGTCTACTCTTACAGTGGTTTGAGTATACCAACACCTAGCACTCAAAGGTGATGTATAAGGCACTTCTCTGATAAAAGGTCTAATTCTCTGACCAATATCTTTATTTCAGTTAATGAGCCCTGTATCTGAGTTCTTGAATCCTTGAATCTGCATTCTTGAATTGGGAAACTATAATGATCTCCAGGGTTATCTCACAGACAGGTGTAGATCTACTGACTATACCTACTGGCATAGTCTCAGAATTAAACAGTAATTCTCCCACCTGGTAACATTACAGATTTCTGACTATTTAAATATCCTTCATGCACACAGTTTAACATGACAGCATTTAAGAAAAGTAAGTGGAATAGTTTTTGAAAAGATGCCTGGGGAAAACAACTGGTAATACATGGATTTTACCTACTTGTTTCCTTTTCCTTTTTGTATCATCTCTGAAAGGTGGAAGGTATGAGAATAAGTGAGCTTTCAGAAACTACCATTTCTACACCTACAGGGAAAGCATGACAGCATTTAATGGGACATCCTGTTTCTCTCTTGCCTCCACCACACAGCCAGGATAAAGGAGAGGATGTCTAAATGGCAAGTAAAGCCTGAGTGATAACAACGTAGCAGACCAACTATAAGCAAAGGGACAAGAGAGACTAATTCACCAGGACAGATGGCATCTATGTGCCACAAGCATTTTGAAATTTCAATAGACTTAATATTTTCTATAATCAAGACAAAACAAAACAAAAATGAAAACAACACAAATTAAATTTCCAAATATTTGGCTTGACTAAAAACATATACGACTACTTTCCAAGAGTAATAAAGGGAAGGGAAGGGTTAAAAAAAGGAGAGAATTAAGTTATGGTTATGATGGATGAGCAGGAACATGGAGATTGAATAAAAGAGTGAATTCCTAGATGCCGTATATATTTTTTCCATTCTGAGGTAGGGGTTGCTCTGAGTTTAAGATGAAGAAAATTCCTTATCCTTTCTGTATGCATGATAAAGTTAGTTGAGGAGAAAAGGTCATGGTTGCCTCATCCTACGGATGCCATTCAAAGAGAGAGAACATTTCTCTATGCTGGGCCTGCTCTTTAGGCTTAGCTGGTGGAGGTCATTTCTGAATGGTAACAGAGGGAATAAGAGCTTGAACTGCAACTAGAGACATAGTGCCTGTTTTGATCTCTGCCTCCCATTTATTGGCTGCTAAAAATGCTTGTATCTGCCCTTTAAAGACATCCTGCACTTTCCTAGGCACAGGTAAGGTTAGTCCCAGTTTTATCTTATATATTTTCTGTCTGCATAAAAATCCATAAGAACTCAATCAAGGTGAATTTATGAGTCTTCATACACCTGCTATACCATATTTGTGGGCCTTCCAGCCTCTTCCTCTTCAGTTTTCATTATAACAAGTCAATATGGCCATCAGTTCCTTGTATACAAGTTCAATACATTCTTTGGTGCTTGATTTGCCTATGGTTGTAATTAGATGTAAGAGTTGAAGATTGTATACTGTACATTTAATGTTCCTACACTAATGTTGTCCTTGATGCTCAACTCCAGGTTTGAACTGGAGATCAGAGCTTAGGTAATCCTGAAAGCAGAGGTTTAGGTTTGACAAATCTTCCTTACCTGAGTTACTCTGTTCTCCAGCTACCAGTGGTTCTGTAGTGTTAAGTCAATGTTCTCGATGGCCTTCATTTTCCAGGGCTTTAAGAGGTAGTCCTGAAGTTGGTAACTCCATAAACAACACAACCCAGTTGAGGTTTTAGCAGTTTGGATTGATTGGCTGATTGGCTGATTGATTGATTGATTGATTGATTTTAGCAGACTAGGGTATGAAATAGAAAAATCTAGCAGAGGGAACAGAGATGAAAAAAGGGAAATAATAGCCTTATTTTGGAAGGTCATGTCCAATTTTATGGTATTCTTTCTTAGCTAGTTTTCCAGTAAGAGTTTGATAAACATATAAGTAGGCTAGCCAGAACAATTTCATTTCACACTGACAGTTGACTTTTAACCTGATATGGTGTACATAAGAATATGTCTTAGAAAACTTGTCTAGCTTTAGGTTAAGACCTACCAGAAGGGTCCTATTAATAGAGATATAGAATACCTGTAAAAAGATGTGCTTCAAGTTGACAGCCTTTTGAGTATCACTAGGCTCCATCTACAAATCATCTCAGATGGAATTTGAATACCATGATTAGAATGGTTGTTCTGTGGTTTTACTGTGAAACATCATTCATAGGAAACTGAATTGGAAAACATTGTTTCCTTGTAAAGCATTTCTTTACAGAAAACTCTTGTATCAAAACAGAAAATACCTTATTAAACTCATTTTTTACTTAAATGATAGTCCTTTTATCACTAAGAAGAGCTCATGATTTATTGAATACTTCATAATCTCTAGAGATAGAGCTTTTAAACATATTGACCCTCTATATTTCTGCCCTAAGTTTTGACATCTGACATATAGTGATAGTAATGGGATATCCTCTTCTAAAGTCTAAAGCACTCCTAACATTCTGACCAAATCTTTGGTGAGAGGCTTTCTCTCTATGGAGTTTATTTTGGAGGAGTTTGTAAGAATCTGCTTGTTTGTTCTATATCAGAGCACTAGGTAAAGCAGCAAGCACGTTGGCAGATTATTTTCAGTAGTTTTAGCATATCTAATTAACAATGAAAACATCTGTATTTACTGGCATCCTTAGTAGTTAAGTAGGCAACACTAAATGACTTTATCCTGCAGGATTTTAAGAGAGAGAATATTTGAAGGTACCTAGGAAAAGCAGTAATGAAGTATAACTTTATTGCTATTATTATTTATTAATTATTGGATTATTTCATTTGGATCTTTTACACTCATCAGCATGTTCTCTATAGAGGCAATGAAGGGCTTATTTTTGGCCAAGGTAATACATTATAACATAAACCTTCAAAGTTTTCAAGCCAAATCACATTCTCCACTCCTTACGGTATGAAAATTCTCTAAGTAACTGAACAAATTCAAAACAATTTTCCAAGTTAAAGGGACTTTTGCAGGTCTTTAATGGTTCTCATTCAAGGAGACAAGGTAAGAACTTCCATATGGACCAACATAAAAAGTAGCCTTTGAAATTTTCACAATAGAATTTTAACTCTTCCCCTATGGGACTGACACCTGAAACACTGGAAATTTACTTTCATACACTAACAGAATGTCAACAGTCTAGGCACTCATCAGATAATTCAACAACAAAAGATCAGAGATTCAACAATTTGGTCATAACCTTGCTTGAAAATCCAGTATTTGAGAGTCAGTCAGATAAGCGTGTTACCTAACCATTACTCAAGAGATTTCTGGCTCCAGTCCTTTATTAAGTTATCATCAGAAAGAAACTTGATTACGGTATCTTTGTTTTTTAGAAAAAGTACTTATTATTATAATATATTTATGTTTATGTATTATCATTTATATAAAATTATATAAATGGTAATATGTTATGATATCAGAAACATCCATTTGAAGAACATTTCTGTAGCTTTGGTAAAACCATTTTCCATTTTATTTCTCATTGTCCTTTATATAAAGATCCATGTGATAAATTCCTCTCCAAATTTCATGCTGAGATGTTTCTCTTTCTACGTTAATAGCTGAACTTTCTTTTATCAAATACTTTATAACTATGATCCAATATTCTTCACTCTCTTATTTTAACAGGTACATCAAGGTTAACAAACTTTTATTTTGGGTTTTTTATTGAAGTTTCAGGTATCTAATTTATATTCTCTTTTCTTCCTTCTGATTTTGAATTAATCTTTTTATATTTAAGCTTTGGTTTAACATAAATTTCATCAATCCTCTTTGAAACAGATGAAATACAAGTATAGTAACCATATATCCTGGATTTTTTCAGGGACATTTTGATTTCAAGTGGCATTACTCTTTTACTTAATGATGATTAATTCAAATCTAACAGTATATTTCCACAGTCTTATATTTGTGAAATTTTTCATGAAAACAAATTCACTGACCATTGAAGATTTAAAGACCCTGGGTCCCAATTTGGGGTTGAGTAAATATTGTCACAAAGCTTTATATCATAAACCAATGTCATTCCAGTACTCCAGACCTATATTTCCACTGATCACTAGCCATCTTCACCTGGATGTTCCCCACATACCTCAAACTTGGAACAACTTTTCTAAACCTATTTGGTGATTTTTCCTATATTTTTTATACCTTTGTTAGTGATGAATTATCCAAGTACTTTCTCTCCCTGTCCTTACACCATGCAAATCAATCATCAATTTTATCTGTTTGATCTTTGAAATGCCTAACTTATTACTTCCTCTCAGTTCTTTCCTTTACTTTTCTAGTTCATCATTTCTCCTTGGCACCTTCCTATTGCTTCCCAACAGTCCTCACCCACTTTTCCAGTTTGATCTCTACCCCATCATTTGAGTTTTCATTCCAAGAATGAACTCTGATTTTGTCATTTTTTAAAAGAAAATTTCGGTAGTTCCTCCATTATCTATAGAAAAAAGTTCAGTTTGTGTACCATGGCGTGTAGTTGTCCTCTACCCCATTTTCCACCATTTACTCCTGTAACTCAAGTGTTTGCAGCTTTCACCCTTCATCTACCCCCAGTTCCCTTCCCTGCAACCATCATGACTCTTTTCAAGGACCACCTTCCTAGTACATTTGGGAGAAATTAAAGATGAGTCAGTGCATACCAGAGCCTGCTTTTCTGCTACTGCCAGTAGCTGCCTGCTGCTCTTAGGTCTGGTTCAAATCTTCATCTGCTTCCTTAAAGATCATGGGATTCTGGAACAGGCATCTCCCTCTAATGCTGGTGTTTACACCAGAGGGGCTGCAGCAGGGGGCTGGTGCCAAGTGGCCTGCCCTTCTCTTTCATGCGCCATCCTTAAATTCCCCATGGCTCCACTAATATGAGGCTATTATATGTGGCTGAGTTGTATGAAAGGTTTCAAGACATTGAGAGACAACATACAGAATAGTTAGGAACAGGGAACAGCTTAATATTAAATTGGTGATATCACTGATCCTCAAAATTCTTCAGCATCATTGCAACCAGGAATTTGTCAACAAGTAGACTTTTCCTTCCAAGCCTCTGACCACTTTCTTGGGCCCCTCCCTCTGCTCTTTTCTCCCTCTGTCCTCTTTACTCCTAGGTGCCTATGCCAACTCTCTAGTTCCTCATTTTGTATTATACAGAGTAGTTTTACTTTCCACTCATTCTTGCCTAGGAGAAATGTCAATCTGTAAGTAAAAAGCTACAAACGGTGCCCACTGTTATAAGATGGGAAAATTCCTATTTTAAAACCAGTATGGCATATATATAGTGAGAACAGGAATCAGTAATTTTTCTACTGAACTGTTTTCCTACTGCAACTAGATGGAAGTCAACACAATAAAACCAGCTTCTTGGAATAATTATAGGTCTCTTGCCAAATTAGAATTTTTTGACTGTTAAACAGATAATATTTTTCTGCTGATGTATATTGACACAAAACCTAAGTTCATAGAAGACCAAAAGAAGAGGAAGGAAAACTGATTTCAGCACAAATAATACCATCTAGCTACCAAATAAATTATTCATGGTAGCTATTTATATGGTGTAATTCCTATACTTACCTGACAATATGCTGACAAGTTCTTTGTACTATATTTTCCTCAGTCAACTTATTCAGGTCTGTAAAGAAAAGTAAGAGAACAGTTGACTCTCTTTCTTCTTAGAAAGTATTTAGTTCATGTTTGCTATTCTAAGTTGTAGACAAAAAAATATTTAATTATTATACTTACAAGAAGGAGAGTCTCTCGTCTATGTGGCTCCTTTAAAGGATAAGACTATAAATTTAATTTTATAATTAAAATTAGGAACAAACTAGGTCATCCAACCCTGAGTTATTGTTTCATGAATCACTGAATAATAGGCCTGGCAGGGACCTTGAGAGCCACCTTTTTACTTCCAGCAAGAAGACATTAACTATACCAGACAACCACTGATTTTATTTTTATGGCCCCACTGAAAATTCTCACATTTTGCCTTCTAACCCATTCTAGTGTAATAAACCTGGAAATCAGAATAGCTTTCCTGATGGATAACTGAATTCTTCATGTTGCTTTCTTGTCTTGTTATATTAGCCCAAGGAAGTCAAGATAATTAATTCATAATTTGTTGTCTTCTCCAATTAAAAATTTTTTTGTTTTCTGGTTTTAAAAGCTTTTCACAGTCATACACACTTAAATGTATGGACTCTAAATCTGCTTCAATAACGTACTAGGTGTGCGACCTTGGGGAAATTTATAAACCTCTCTGTGCCTAGTTTTATCATCAATAACAGTGACATAACAATAGTACTTACCTTATAGAGTTCTTATGAGGATTAAATTAAATGAGTTAATATTTGTAAATCAGTTGAATTGATACTGGCATATAGTATAGTATAAAAATGTTTGTTAAAAACACCTTTAGAAATAAAAAAGAAAAATTTAGAAAATACAAAAACAAATCAAAAATAACCTCACTTTAGAGATAACTATTTACATTTTAATTATTTCGTTCTTGTCTATGTATACAGTTGACTCTTAAACAACAGGGATTTGAATTGCATGGAAATTTATTTTGGAAATTTGTGACAATTTGAAAACCATTTTCTTTCCTATAGCTTACATTATTGTGAGAATACAGTATATAATATATATACAAAATATGTGTTAATTGACTGTTATCAATAACTACAGGCTATTAGTGGTTAAGTTTTGGGGGAGTCAAAATTATACATGGATTTTTGACTGTGCAGAGGTTGGCACCCCTAACTCCTGCATTGTTCAAAGGTCAACTGCCCATAAATCACGTATGTAGCACATAATTGGGATTGTACTATATTTGAGAAAAAGCTCTGTATTATGAACTTTTTCACTTAATATTTCCTTATGAACATTTCTTCATATGCTTAAAAAAAATCTTTGAAAATTATATTTAGTGATTTTACAGCAATCCATTTTATGGACCTACCCAATCTCAGCAATCTCTCTTTTTTTGAGCTATGAGATTGTTTTCAGTTTTTCATGCTTTTAGGTAATGCAGTAATAAATGCCTTTGTAAACAAACCTTAATCAATCTCCTTGAATATTTCTATTTAAGTTTTCTTGAAGTAGGATACTGGGAGAAAGAATATTTTGAAGCATTTTATATAGTTACATAGTTATAGGTACATAGAGTTAATTTGTGTTCCAGAAAGAAATGTATCAAGTAATACTCCTATGAAGCTATGTATGAGATAGCATCTTTTATAGCAACATTAAATATTGCTTTTATAGAAGGAAAACATGTTCCCAATTTGAGGATAAAATTATATCAATTTAGTATTTTAATTTGAATGTTTGGTTCCTGGTGAAAGGGAATATTTTTGCATATCAACTATTAAAAACTAGTGAATTTTTATTAAGGTATGCCTTGGCCTTTGGCTTCTGTAAGTGGAAATCATTGTTCTTTTACAATTTTCCTTCTGCCATGTTTTCTAACTTAGATCCACTTTGTGGCTCTCCTCTAGAGGTTTTTCCTTGTTTGGGTTCTTTTATTATCCTGAGATAAGAAGCTACTTTAGTATTGGAGCAGACTACTTGTTTATGGCATAATGAGAAAATTCATCATGTTCCTATTTATGCACTACAAGTTAGTATTGATCTAGATTCTGTGGTGGTAAGAGAGGGTCCTTGCCTCCCAGAGTTTAAGGTCTAATTGGAAAGAAAAGTCTAATGCATGAAACAATTAGTGACCCATACAAGGCAGCCTACACTGAATGAATTATAGAATACAGACACTAAGTGCTATGGTCGTTTAAAGATGGGTGCGATCAAAGATGATGTGAGTAATCATCAATGAAGTTGGCCTTGGCAGAGGGAAGGACAAGCAGTTCAGGTGAAATGAAATACAGAAGTAAATGCAGCCTCTTACAGATACAAAGAGCATGGATCTTTGTGTCAGACCTGGACTGGAAGTCTTGGCTCTCTACCATTTACCAGTTTTATTTATTTATTTATATGCAGATATTTTAATTTATTGTATACATATTAGGTGTACAGTTTAAAAAAGAATAGAATCCTATTCTTTAGGACAGAAGACAGTAGATACATTATACTTAATTAAGCAACTTGCCCTGATTTCTGTATTGGGGGTTTTAACATCATTGCTTGGATCTTTTGTTCTGTCATCTCGCTCTTTTTCACAGTCTTGAAATACCACATTTCTGTGATGTTTATTTTCCACATCCAGTTTTTCTGACTCTAAATTGATACCTGTATCTTCAGGGTTAACTTCTGGGATTTGTTCCTCATCTGCACAAACCTCTGTATTTTCTCCAAATTTAATTTTTTCTTGACTCTGTTAGAATATCTGCAATCGCATGTTGCATTTCTTCAATAGGCTGAGCTCTTGCCAGAATGGCATTCTCATATACTGCGACAGTATTTTCAATAGGACTTGTGAGTGGTTCAATATGTGCAAGGCATATCCAATATTTAATGAGCTTTTTGGCATCTGGAATATTTTTAATCAGGTCATTCAGTGTGACCACTGTTTCTTCTTTTTAGCATCCCTCATTAATGAGGTTTATGCATTCAGAAAATATCTTGTTTACTTTTTCAGTAAATAATCTTTGTTCATCTTCCTCTGCCAGGGTAGTCCAGAAGGACCCAACCGGCTTTTCACCCTGCAGTCTGGGCTCAGGCTGGGTGACTCCTGAGGCAGGAGGCCTTGTTGGCACCCTTTCTTTGCCAGCCCTCCACTCACTCAGAAGAGCTTTTCTATCTTCTGCTGTATCTCTGGGCCAACCAGTCTCGTATTGAGGGTCGCTTTTGCGATAGTGTGTCTGCTCTGGTCAGTGGATTTTGACTTTTCTGTCAGTTTGGTATTCGAAGACGAAGCAGGCCTGGCTGTGATTTCCGATGTCATGCTTCTTGACAGTGTCTTATTTCTTTTTACGTCCTGAGTAGAACTGGTTTTGACACCAGAAGAAACTGCATTTAATTGTAGCCACTCTTTTCCACTAGGCCCTTTCTGAATTGGAACACCGGCAGAGGTTCTCCTGAGGCCTTGCTTCATGGCTTCCTGGGTATTGTGGTGACTTCTAATAGGGGATCTCGTGACCTGTCTGTCCTGAGGTGCAGCGCTCACACATCTGGGGGCAGCTGTCACATCTGAGGCTCTGTCTTCTCTCCCCATGACCCTGTTAGTGTTCCCTGGCTGAGGCTTGGTGGCTTTGGAGACAGTAGGTGCACGTTTCTCTGCTGTTGCTGAGCTCTCGTCTTTGACTTGTAGAGGTTTTCTAAATAAATTAACCTTAGACTGAACAATTTGGCCATGATAAGACCCCAGCACAGGCTTCTTGGGCACATTGGCATCTTGCTTTGGTTTTTCTGTCAACACTTGTTTCTTTTTATTATTGTTTTTAAGGTGATTTGTTTGGCTTAATGTCAAATGTTGACGTTGGTGGTCATCTTTAACTGGTAACAACTGCAGGGTGAGATTGTTATCCTCAAAATCATGTGTATCAATTGCTATAGTTGAACTGACCAATTCATTAGAGGGTTTTAAAGGGACAGTTTTTTTTTTCACTGTTATATTATTTCTGCTCCCTGTAGGTCTACTAACATTTTCTTTTTCAACCGTTTTTGTTTTAATTTTCAGAACTTTTGTCTCTTCATGGACCTGGCCCTCAGATGTCATCACTCTCTGGTCTTTTCTGCTGGGTAATGCCTGAGTTTCCTGTTTGTATGCAAAAAAATTTTTTCTTTTTAACAGATGTTCTTTGAGTTTTTGGTTTCTTTGCTCTCTGAAGGAGGACTGGGTCCTCTGAGTTGGGGGCAGCTGCAGGCCCGGGGGCACAGCTGGGGTCCATTTACTAGTTTTAACCTTAAAAAGGGTATTAAGTGATCAAATTCTGTATTTGAATCCCAACTCTGCCACTATGAGCTGTGTGACAAAGCCTGGGCAAGCTAGTAATTTCTATGGTAAATATAACTTTGCTCTTGAATCACATTAGGATAATCAGATTACCTACCTTATAGGATCATTGTGAGGATTAAATGAGTATTTGTGAAAACTGGGACCTAGCATATTATAAGCACTCAATACTGTTAGTTTTCATCATTAACCTCTTTAGGCATCAATTTAGTAAATCACTTATTAATATGATATATTAATAAATATCAACCATAAAAGATAACAGGTGTTTTGACTGAGAATTGGGAAGATTTGTCATTTCAAAGGAGAAGAAGAGACTAGAACTAGAGGTTTTCCCCCAAATCATGATGCGCATCTCATGTTTTGAAAAGGAGTGCTTGGCTCTTCCCTCAAGGTCAGTTTATCATTCATTATAGCCCACATCCACAGACTTATCTCTCTCCATTTGGGTTGAGAGCCTGATTGTTTTCTGCAGGGCCCAAAGGCAGCTCTGACTGGGGAGGGAAATGAATAAAGATATGCAGGTTTCTTAACTACTTCAACGAGAAAGTGACACAGATCACTTTGCTCACATATCATTGGTGCAAATTAGTCATTTGTTCCCACCTAAATGAAAAGAATGCTTGGAAATGGAGTCCCTGGTTGGACCACTGCTCTCTAGAACAACTCTGCACAAGGGAAATGGGGCATGATCTTTGGTGGATCTTCCATGGTCTTCCCCTTCTCTTACACACAGAGCATACTGAACTCCCAAAGGGGATGACTCAAAGATCCATACAAATATTGCCTCTAACTCCAAACCCAAGACTTCCAGGATGTGTGTAGTCTTCCTCATAAGGTCTGGGTTTCTCTTCTTGGGATCTGGAAAACTATAAAGTAAAAAGACAAGTTATACCTCATATACAATATAAAATGATGGAACAGGGACATAATAACTCCAAGACATCATTGATCCATAGACATTATGAAACTCTGTCAGGCAGGTATTAGGCAGGCCTTCTGTCCTTGGGGTGGAATACTTATTGACTAGGCTCTGTTCTGCTTTCTGGAAAACATTCACTTGTCTAAGGCCCCTGTTCAGGCCTCCAGGAGTTTCTTCCTTGTCTTTTATTCTCCATGGCCACATTTTAAATGGATACCCAGGAGTATGCCCTTAAGGCCCATATTAACTTTTAGGCCTGCTTCCTTCTAGTACAAGTTTTGGGACCCAACTGTTGTTTTTTGAGGCTTAAAAAGTCAAAGGCTTCTTTGGCAATGAAATTCCTTCAGAAACTTAGGCTTCTGTGCTACTTGCTTCCATCAGTTTTCGTGTGCCAATAACCATACTCAAAACTTTCCTGCCTCCAGCCTGAATTGTTTCTTTGCTATTTAGCCCTGGCTTCTCTTTCTCAACTCAGTGATGGTTCTTTTGAGATTATCCAAGATAGCCATGTTCTTAATACAATCTTTGATATAAGGCTGTGTGTGTTGTTGATGAATCTTTATCTTTCAAAATCTCTCTCAGTCTCATTGATTACTGTTTAGGATCTAGCATCAGTTTCTCTTCATCCCCTTTAATTCTGTCTGTAATGAGGGAATTCTTTCCTGAAATCATCATTTGTATAAGGTATGATTTAAGGCAGGTCATGGTTACGCTCCCTTCTTTCTCTAATGCCCCTGGTTTCCCTGCTATGGATCTATTCAGCAGCAGGGGGCATTGCTGACTATGCCATTTACGTATCAAGGGAAAATTAGTTCAATTTTTAGTAATTGTTCTAATGTCATATGTATTCCAGAGTAGTTAATTGTCTAATTTGGCAAGATGTGGGCAAGAGTAAATAAAATTAAAAGATAAGTTCAATATAAGCACACAAACTCTCTAATCTGGATAAATGGCAGTAAGGGAGAATACCAGAGTGCTCACTGAAAAGAATCTTTGAAGATTTAACACTATGAATGTAAAATAAAAAAGATTTTCAACCAAAAAAAGAATTTGTTGGATTTTTCTATGGTGAGGCTCTTCCATTCAAAAACTAATTGGGTTTTCTGCCATGTAGCATGCTGATGATCGGAGGTATGGCATTCAAGGTCTGGCGGATTATGGTACAATTTATTAGCACGTCTTACCCCACAATTAAGCAGAAGAGTTTCTAGATTGACTTTCTGTCTCATGAAGGGAATATAATTTTCTTTCTGGGACATATCTATGATGGTGGAAAGAAGAGAACTCCAAATGGAGTTTCCACACAGATGATATTGATGAAGGAAGGGAAGAGAGGAGGAGAGAAAAGGAAGAGGAGGATGATAAGGAAGAGGAAGAATAGAAGAAAAGGAAAAGAGAGAGGAGGAGGAGAGAAAAAGAGATGGAGGAGAAGATTATGTTTTAATATGATGGTGGCCCAATTCAGTTATTTGTCAACCAGTATTTAATCCGCATGACGATCACTCCCAAGTGCTTCCAAAACCCAGGTTCTGCTGTTACAAAGCAGCCCGCTTAAGATATTGGTGATCTAATGGTAGAATACTGAACAGGATTCTCTCTCCACCTTTACCTCATTCATCTTATTTAAGTTTCATCAGAGTTCTGCGATGCAACTAATATTATCCCTGTTTTACAGATGAAGAAAATATGTCTCAGATGACTTAACAAGAGTAGAGGAGCAGGCATTCAAACTTCAAGTCATTTGTCTCCCTTGTTCTGAAACTCTTATTATACTATGCATTGTGAAGAATAAGCATAACACTGTACACCAAAGCAGAATGCCTGGCACATAGTAAGCACTCAAATATGACTTTCTTTCCATTTTGGGGTTCCTTGCTAGAGATTATGTGTTCCTATGAGAACTGTGCACATAGGAAAAATAGCTACATTTTCTTTTCAGCTTCAGGGAGAAGTGTCAGTATAGGCTTATCTGAACCTCAGTGGGGATGGTGAGTAGGAAGGGTCCACGTTTCTTTTCTAATTGTAGGTGACCTACAATATTATGTTATTTTCAGGTGTGCAACATGGTGATTTGACATTTATATACATAAAAATGCTCACCAGGATAAGTGCAGTTATCATTCGTAATTACAGTATTACTGACTATATTCCCTAAATTATATTTTTCATCCCTGTGACTTATTTATATTTCATAACTGGAAGTTCATACCTCTTAATCCCCTTCACCCGTTTTGCCCATCCTCCCACCCCATCCCCTCTGGCAACCACTAGTTTGTTCTCTGTATTAAAGAGTCTGTTTCTGGTTTTGTTTGTTTTGTTTTTTGTATTTCACATACGAATGAAATCATATGGTATTTATCTTTCTCTGTCTGACTTATTTCACTTAGCATAATATCCTGTAGGCACAGCCACATTGTTGCAAGTGGCAAGATTTCATTCTTTTCTTTATGACTGAGTAACATTACATTGTACATAGTTACATCTTCTTTATCCATTCCTCTATTGATGGACACTTAGGTTGCTTCCATACCTTGGCTATTGTAAATAAAGCTGCCATAATCATAGGTGTGCATGTATCTTTTCAAACTAGTGTTTTAATGGGTGGCTGCCAGTTTTGATAGGTTTAATTTGGTTTTATATTTTGAGAGACAGCCAGATTATCTAAAAGCAAAATAGTGGTATGATTTCCTTATAGAAAAAGTTTCTTATTTCTCAAATACCATGACTATTACTTTATTTTATAAGATAATAAATACAAAATAACTGGTATAAATTTATTTTCTTTTGGAAGAAGGATAATATTCCTACAGAAGCAACCAAACTGTCCATCAGTAGCTGAATGGATAAAGAAGATGTGGTACATATACACAATGGAATATTATTCAGCCATAAAAAAGAGAAATCCTGCCGTTTGCTACAACATGGATGGAGCTAGTGGTATTATGCTAAGTGAAATAAGCGAGGTGGAGAAAGACAAATACCATATGATTTCAAGTATTTGTGGAATCTAAAAATAAAACAAAACAAAATGAACAAAATAGCAGTGTACTCAGAGACACTGAGAAGTGACTGGTGGTTACCATAGGGGAGGGGTTGGGGGTGGCTGGGTGGTTCCTTTAAGTAGATAAGAATCTTAGATCCAATATTTGTTTTAACTAAGTGGAGCAAAATGTAGTGCCTCACTTGGAATTGTCCCATTAGAATTTTTTTACCCTTGACAGCACTTATATGTAATAAGGATAAAATCCCACTTAACAATATAAATTATTATGCACCCCTCAGAGGAAAATGGAAATCAAAGTTAGATTAAGAGACATTTAAAAGCAGGGGTATAAACTAATTCCGTATTTGTTTCTCATCTAAAAGATCTCTAGATTTTTAGATGTGTTTAAAAATACAAATTCATGTATTTTTTTCCACATCATGCAATTCACACTCTTAAGTCCAATACTGAGTAATTTATAGAAACCCAAATAGCTTTGACTATTTCATATAAAGTAAAAAAATAAGGCACAGTTTACATTGTTCAATGATATGATAGCAAGAAGAATGTTATACTTGAATTGGGGGTGAATATTACTTTTGATTTTATTGGAGAGAGAATTTCAAATATTTAATTTAAATAACCAAATTATCATCACAGATTCAGATTTAATTAAAAGTTAACAAATACAACAACACATCTTTATTGGTTTATTTTAAAATGATGACACACTTGCTATTAACAAAAAAGGCATCAAATGCCCTAAGAAAAAGCCCATAATCTTAATAACTGCCCTTTTAGAATATCAGAAACAAATAATCAACATCAAAAATTTTTTTCTTGTTTGACAAGAAAAGCACTATGAGAACCACAAAATAAAAACTCTCTCTATGCTATATAGTAATAGCCCATCTTTGCTTTTTGTGCATTTGTTCGGAGACTGACTAGGAATCATGAAAATGGCAGTTGGGAAACAAGTCTGGCTCTTCCTGAAACACAGGAGAATTACTAAAACTTGGAGCAAAGGAAAATACAGTCTGCTGTCCATATTTCCCTGAAGTAAAATAGTAATTCATGGTAAAATAATTTCTAAATATGCTACCATCTTCTGAGCTTGAAATTGAGAGGCTGAAAAAAATAAATCAAACATCTGTGGAATGCTGAACAACCAAAACAGATCTATATAATTATGGCATTTCATTCTGAGCTTGATTCCAAATTCTTTATTCATGATCTGTGAGAGACTTCTCTTGTCCTTAAAGTCAACATTAAGGCATGCTAAGTTTCATATAAGAAAATTATTCTAACAATAGCTTTGGATATTACAGTTCTATAATTATAAAATATTGTCCTAATACACACATAGACTTGAGTGTACATAAATTTTCACACAGAGACCTCAGGTACACTCCTAAGTGTAAGCCACAGATTTTTGAAATCACTGTTATATATTTAAAATAAAATCTTAGTTTTTACACTGTCAGTATATGAGTCAGGTAAATTATTTCCCAAGGCTTATGCCCATAAAAGTTGAAAGGAGAGAATATTATAGAATATTATGAACCATAAAATGATATAGCTGAAAATCAGCTATCATTGAAAGACAATGATATGTTAATTCTCTGTCTTATGAACCCTTTAATAATGGAAAAGCCAGTGAGACATCATTATAATTTGTTTCACTGTAGTCATTATTTATGCCCAGTTCTGGGAAAGGTCAAGCCTTGTTACAGAGAAATCTAAGGATCTGTATTATTCCTTCGACACAGTACAGTCTAGCTGGTGGTAGTAAATCTTGCTGAATAGGTGTAGCATTGGTGAAGGTTGTGAATCTCTTTTGTCAGACCACATTTTTGTGGTAGCAGTAATTGCTGCAATGGGGTCTGATCTTCAGATTGAAAAACCTTCTAACAGATATATAGAACTTTTTTTCTTGAGCTTTAGATGATTAATCCAGGTAAAGTTTTACATGTGCCTATTATTGCACATGTGAAAGATGAAGGCTAAATGTTCAAATGTTCTTACCTAGAGTTTTTGACTGCCATAAACAAGTAATGAAAAGTACAGTCACTTGGGTTCAGAAACTTAATTCCTGATATTAAAGTGGCATAATGCTCACTCACTCATTTATCCTTATACCCAGGGGCAAAGGAAAGGCACAAATGAATTTGGGAGGGCAGTCTCTTTTTCTAAAATTGCACCTCGAAGGACATATGCAGCACTAGTCCAACCAGGTCCCTAAAACAAATAAGTACAAGAGTGATGGACTCAGGTATTTTAAGCAGACAGCAAAACGTAATATTAAATCAGGCTAGTATCTAGGTAGTATACAACCAAGGGGCATAGCAGTTACATGGATAAAAGCACACACAGCCACCAAGAATGTCATGGTTCCAAGCAGTTCTGTACTCCTATAAACTATGTATCAGCTATGAGATGGGGAGCCTGGAGAAAATGCATTCTTCTTATGAGGGGCCAGTATGTCATACTACATCGTCTGCTTTAGAAGCTCCAAATGGCTGGAAAGGACACACATATTGCAAAGAAACTGCCACAAACTGTTTAAAGTGCCCAAAAAAAGAAGTCTATTAAAGTCATCAGAGGATTAAGCTGTCCATTGGCAGTATGTAGATCCCAGCAGTAATGGAGAATGGCAGCTTTCTTTCTGGTACTCATCCATTTGGGCTGCCCTGCTGAACAACGAGCTGCCTTCGTTTAAGATTAGGATGGGGCTCTCAGTTTAGTTTTCTAAACCTGGTAAAAAGTTAAAGACCTAAACAACAGACCTCTGAAAAAAGTTTTGCTTCTCCAGGTCTAGCAATAAAAACTCGCATAGATAAGAACAAGCACCATGTTAAAGAGATAGATGTTAAGGTCATAAATCTCCATGAAGAATCCAAGACCAACAGCAGAGTTATCATCTGTTCAATGTGTGTAACATTTATCACCTGATCTTGACAAACTACTTCTAAATAAACATATAGAGAGCCAAAAAAACCTCTTTATCAGATTGTAAACAGCAGTGTCTAAAGTTCAGGTTTTTTTGTTGCCTGTGTTACCATCACTTAATATTTAGGTAATCTTCATCCTTAATTCAGGCACTGACAGGATGAACTAAAGCTACACAACTGAATACTGGGGGGAAAAGTTGATTGAGGCAGTTACCTGAATTGTGTCAATGCAACACTAAAGGAGACATCCAGATGATTTTCTGAATTGGTTCCTTTTGGAGTAATGGTCTGTCCTTACATATGTGGAACCCTAAAAAAGATGTGCCTTATATATGAGCAGATTTAAATAATGTTGTTGAAATAAGTGATCATTTCCTTATTATATTTCATTTTAAAATTTTAAGCAAGGAAAGGAAGAAATATATTCTGGCTTGTTAGGTCTTTTTTCCCCCTGAGTATTTTCTTTTCCTAACTGATACATATATATACATGGAGATATATATATATCCTTTAGATCACATCAGAACTATATATAATTTGATAGCACTGAAAGGTTCATTAAATGCTTCCATATGAAAAGCTTTGGCCTTTTTCTCCTTTATCAGTTTTATAGAACTGAAAAACTTCCTAACACTTAATTCTCAAATTTGTCTTCTTCATAGGCTGAAAACTAGACTGCATATTAATGGTTTAGTCTGCAATTTGGCTAATTAAACCTGTTTCACCAATAAATAAAAACAAAACTCAGCTGATCCCACTTAGTTTCTATGAATAAACATGTATTTTTTAATGTATTAAAAAAAAACACACACACAGCTCAGATCTAGTCATTCATCCAAGGAGATCATTCTCTTACTGCCTCAACACATGCAGAGTGGGTCCTCAAGCAGGCTAGAATCTGACCATTTATAAACTTTGAGAATATGAAATTTATACTGCTGGTAAGGTAGCCTCAACACAAACCATGACATGAGAGTCACAGTAAAACAAAAACCACAACCAGCAATAGAAAACAAAAATCATGTTTATATAGTCCCAATTATTTCTGAATCAACAATAGTCAGATAGAATAAGGTAACTGAGCTTCATCTAGTTTCCACTGATGTCCGTAAAAATTTCTCACCTAATGATTCTTTTACATACCTGTCCTCTCTATTTTTTTCTATCCTCTGATCCTCCCTTTTTGCATTTCATCTTAACCCTTAGTAACAGTGCACCTAACTCACCAAATCCATCTCTGACACCCACAAGAGTTCCTTCACATAAATACTCTGACTCACACAATCTGCCAGCCAAAGTCACCCACATATTTCACAATCCTCAATAACAACAAAAACTTCAGGCATTAGAATTAGGCTTTAGATTCTAAAAAGATATCACTTTCTCACTCTCTCTTCCCCATTCCTGCCCTCCCACCCCAGGTCCCAGCTCCAATTCTCTTTAAGGATGACCTCACTGCTCCTGGCAGCAGGGTAATGGAAGTTAAAACAACTCTTGCAGTGGGAGATTGGAAACACCTCAGGAAATAACTACAAACTCCAAGCTATTGCTGAGGTGCGCTCCTTACCCCTTTCCTGAACCATAACCTTACCAAGACAGAGAATTACTGTGAACTGTGGGTATGTGTTTTGCAAGGTTGTGACTACTTTGCTCATCACACCTCTCATCCAGCAAGTCTGAACCTCATGAGGCAAGATCTCCCAGTTACTGAGGGCCTGGATATTAGGTGCTCAGAATGATGTCTAGACCACTGTGAGGTGGGAGGTGAGTTCTGGTGAGGAATGCAGTTCCCACTGAATCAGTGTGTTTAATCTTTCTCTCTCTACTCATTTTAATTTTTTGGCTGTGGGCTTAAGGATTGCTGCCATTGTGGGGCAATGGCTAGTTGCTTGGCTACAGCAAGTAATACTGCTTCCAGGCACAGTCCCCAAGAATCCAGCTGCAAGTGTATTGGGGGTTTTCTCCAAACAGTGACAACAAAACGTCACCTGGGACCGTGCCTGAGCCAATCATGACTCAAGACCTGCTTGGATTTTTGGATGCTGGAAATATATTGAAAATGTCTTAAGCTTTGCCTCTCTAGTGTGAGAACTGGGAAAGACTTCAAGAGCATGGGTAACCAGTATGATGGCTACAGAACACGTTGAAAATGAAATTTATATCAGCAACTAATTTTATGTTATCTAGAAAATGGACATGCGACACTGGCTAATATCTGGCACTACCATTCTGGGTTAAAACCAGATTGGTCTTATAATGATTTACATAATTTTCTTTTACTAGAAAGTTTATTCTAATGACTTAGTTACCACTTCTGAGTACAGGAATAATTTAAATAAACACATGTGCTTTTACATTTTTAAAAATAACCAACATCTTTAAGCTTCAAACTATTCAAATACAAAACCCAATATTTTGGTATTCAGCCAAATTATGGGAAGAAAAAATTTAGCAAGAAAATGGATAAGCACCTTTGAGAATTAAATGTAAGCCTTATGTGATTAGTGCTTAAGTTATTTTTCACAAAATAGGTTACTATTTGATCCTACTGTATGTACAATCTCTTAGTGTCCAAAGAATAATATCCTAGATTGTGTAAAAGAAATAATTTGTACACCGGGTCATGAGAAATATTTTCCTATAGAGACAGAAGCTGGTCACTACAGATTAGTTTCAGTTCTTTAGAAGGACAGGTGTAGCTGTTTGTGGTTACCTAATGTATCTTACATGGCTTTTCCTCTAAATAAAAAATACATAGAGAACAAAAACACTGGCTGTTGGTTTGGGAAATAAACTTTTCCTGCCAGGCAAAAAAATTGCACTGTTAATTTTAAGAAATGTGGTTTGTTTTCATATAAAATGCCAAGGCAGACTCTCAAGGAAGTTGACAATCAGAATTAACTCTGGACAGCGAGAGCATCTTCCTCTACCAAGAACAGTTCCAAGGTGTTTTCATTAGTGCTGGTTTTCATCCTGAAGTTGAAAGAACCATACAGTTTTGCAGACTCTTTGGAGGAGGCAAACCTGTTGCGACGATACAGTTCCCCCTTCCACATAGACATCATTAGCAAACAGGAGAGAACAACCCCCCCAAGCGTGAGCAGGCAGAGTCCAGCAATCACACAGCGGTCCAGGTGAGCCCCCAGCCTTGCACTTTCCTTCTCCAGACGTTCCATCTCCCGGGCTGCCACGGTGTTGGGATCCACAGTCACTTCTCGTGGGACAATGTAGGAGATGATGACCAGCAAGATGCCAGTGACCAAGAACAAGATGGCGCTGATGAAACCATAGTCTACTGACTTCCCTGAAGACATGGCTTCTGAACTTGTGTCATCTTCATCTTCAGATATCAAGGATATGGCAGTCTCGTGGGACCATTCGTCTGTATTTCCCCAGCCCAGTTCTCCCATGTGACTACTCCCCTTTGTGGAAGGGGAGCTCCGGTTCCTCTGCTCCAAGTTGACATTCTCATCCACGTAGGTGAAAGAAGTTTCTAATTCCTGGCTGCAGCAGTTGCAGACTTTCCGTTCTGCTGTTACTGGGTCGTTCCCTGAGTTGAAAGGTCCTGGTGGCAAGGAGTCTGGCTGAATAACACTGTCTTGCAGAGAGGAGGAGGGGACTACTAGAGAAGGGCTAAGTTTAGACTCTTCCATCTTGGAGGCTCTTGGGGTTGACATACAGTGTTTTTGGCAGCAGAGAGCAGCTTTGGTGGCTGCTGCACCTACCTGGTCACCAAGAGGCCCTCCTGAACTCCAGTCTACAGCATCGCACAGGTCTGCCTGGCTTCTCTTCTTAGCAAGGTAGTGGAGCTCCATTAGAGCTAGTCAGACATCCCCCAGCCGTTTTCAGAAATTCTGCCAATAGCAACACAGTTAGTTAAGAACCCAACAGGATCTAAGGCTGCACTACAGGACACCCCATTTCCTTTGCATCCATAGTTGTTGACACTTGAGCCTCAGTTCTTCCCAAAAGGGCTAAAAGAAAGTAGAGTATACCTAGTGGCAGGAAAGTGTGAAAAGGACAAATTCTCTGATTTATCACAGAGATTAACACTGAGAAACTTAGTTTCTCAGGGTAGAAAAGGAGCATGGAGGAAGTGCCAGTGTCTCTGAAGAAAGCATTGCCGTCACCAAGCCAAATTTATCCAAGGACTCGCACATTTTTTTGACAGGATTCCTCAAATGAGAAGGCAGGTTTCCAGTATAGAGACACAAATGAGAAAGGCAGGGACCTTTTTTAGCAGAGTGCTGATTTTTGTAGAACCTGGGGAAGCACAGACTTCCTAACAATTCAGTTAAATTTTAAGTGTTTACACTCTCTTTAGTTCAAAACAGATTCTAATACATTAGCTCTAGAGCATAACCATAGGTGAACGAATATGTCGCTATCAGTTGGGCTCTATTGGACCTTGGGCTCAGCATTTTGCTTGCATAGTTTTGAAGTGGGTAAAAGATGGCTTAATTTGCCATCCCTCCTAACCTCATATGTCATACATCCAATAACCCTAGTCACTCGGCCCTTTTTCCCAAGACCCTATCCTTGTTCATTGTGCTTCCATTCTTATCCCATCCCCTTGATGGCACACACACACACACACACACACACCTGACTGCTCCAGGTACAGGTCAGCTACTCCTGCTCACTGGGACTGAGTGGGTCTGTGTCCCTTCCTTCCACACACTTTGCTAACAAACATGCACAGGACATTGACCATCCAGAAAATTTTACATACCCAATCTAGAAGTAAACTGACAATAAAAGACAAATTATAAACCCATAGAGTCACATCTGTTGAGGAAAATAGGTGACAAACTATTAGCAAAGTTACCTCTGGAACTATACATTTGTGAATGCTCTCACCCCCACCACAGTAAGGGATCTTTCTGGGATATAACTGAACTGAGCAAAAAGCCATCTGCCCATCTTTTTCTGCCACTTCCATCTTTCTGAGGAATAAAAATTCCCTTTCCACTATCACCAAATACAGAGATTTCAAGCAAGGGCTCTTTTTGTTTTACTTCTAAGTCCAGGGTAATAATACATGATTTAACCCTTAGGTTGGGGACTTATTGAGTGTCGAAATTCACAGCTCCAACAGCTGGTTAAACCACACAGAAGCACAAGTCAGGCTCACCTAAGGTCTACCTGGCAGCTCATTTAAAATAGAGGAGAGGGAATCCATATGTTTTCTGCTCTTCTTTAGAATTTGCTTAAAAAAAAAAAACATTTCCCTCCTATTACTGGAGTTTGTCTGCAGCTAAAACAGAAACCAAAAAGCACAAAGTGCAGAAACACAACTGAACCAGAGCTTTCCTTTAGCAAGTGGACAGACTCTTTACTGTGGATCCTTCAATGAATGAAGCGATGGTAATGGACTCGATCAATTACTGAAATGAGAAATCATCTCACAGTTTCCTCAGACCTTAGGCGTTCTGATTAACCTTTGGCACAATTAACTCATCAATTGGACTACTTTGGTTAAAAATCGGAAGAGTCCTTTGGGACTTACAATTTATAACAAAGAAGAGAAATCTCCACTTAATTCTCTCTCCTGCTTCTATTTCTCTTTAAAAGAAAAGAGACTCCGCCTGGTCCATTGGAGATACACCAGCTGCACTGTCGATTTCCTTTGCGGCTCTAATCCGGGGCTTCCATCCTCAACGGAGAATGGATAATCTCAGGGGACCACCTCAAGGCTCTTTCCTTCCGTCCCCTCCTTCTCTTCGCTTTGGTTTAAGAGCGCAGTTAATAAAATTGCACCTCAAAGCGAGGGGACAGACAGCACTTTCTCTTGTCCGTCTGCCATCAGTTAAAATCATTAATATTTTCAATGGAACTAAATGACAGGGGAGAGGCTGGTCTGGGGGTGGCGACCTCAGGATCCCTCCAGCACGTTCTGCCGGGAGGGCGCGCCGCAAGCCTCGGGCAGCTGTGCCCCTGCGAGATAAATCCCTCGGTTCCGGGTAAACTCTGAGAACGCACGAGGTACCCGGAGCTGGGATCCTTCGCTGGGTACCCCGAGGCAAGGAAGGAGCCTTGGGCAAAGAGTGGGGACGCGCTCCCCTGTTTCGCCAGGTTCCCGGGTCTCTCTCTCTCGCCCCAGCGCCTCCTCCCCGTACCACTCTCCGCTACTCACCTCCTGTCTTGACCACCAAGTGCTGCTCAAGCACCGCGCTCCCGTTCCTGCGCGGCTCTTCGGGAAAAGTCCCCAGATCACCAGCCGTGGCACTTGTAGCCTCTGCGCGCGGTTCGGCTCCAAGGGGTGGGCAGCGCCTGATGTGCCGGCGGGGCGGGGCGTTCCCTCTTGCTGAGCATCCCGGGAGATGTAGTCCGGGGGCAGCCTCACTGTGTTCCTCCGGTCTCCGCTCTCCCCTGCCTCCCCTTTCGCCCTTTCTGAAGACCAGCTCCTACTCTACCTCCAGACTCTTGCCTGGCACTTTAAAAGAAAGCGCTGGCTCCTAAACTCAGGGCTGGGTCCCATAGCCTCAGGTGTGGCCACAAGATTATGGGGAAAGGAGTGAATATTTAGTTTTGTGTGACAAACAATGGGAATACCTTCGAAGTGGATTTTGTTAATCACCATTTTACAGATGAGAAGAGAGGCTCAGAAGATTTAAGTGTCTCATCCAAGGATTCAAAAACAATACATGGTAGCTAATACATTGTATCCAGTAATCTGTCTGATTCCAGAACCTGGATCTCTTTGCCACTACCTATACTGAGCAATGCTTCACAATCATTTTGACAGCAGAGCATACATAAGAAGTGATAGTATTTATTGCACTGGATAAACACAAGAGGTTTCGTGTGGCCACTGTCCTGGAGCTGTGACTACTCCAGGCCCTGCAGGACAGCTGAGAAGGAATAAAAAAGCTGGCACACCTGTAATATACTGGAACACCCGAGGATGGCAGATACAGGGTCCGGGAAGCTCTGGATAGCACTATCAGATTTAATTAGAAGGCTGATTTGGGGCTGAATATAAGGAAGAATGTTCTAAGAACTTGCAATAGGATGTCTCAGGAAAGTGAATTTGGTATTACTGGAGAGGATAAAGAAAGAAGAACCATTTATTAGTGATGTAGAAGGGATTTATCTAGTTGTATTAGAGGACTTCTATGGTTTCCAGGCTGCAATAAGTTACATCTCTTTGATAAAGCCCTTTTCCTCCACCAGCTCCCAAACATTATGCTTCCTATGAACTTTGCTAGGCCTTGTCAGCACAGATATTTAAAAAAAATTAATCAGCCACTGCTTTGTGACATTTCTTGTATTCCTAGGGAACACTTAACTTCTCACCTAGGTGCCTAAACTCCTAATGGCAATTATAAGATCCTAAAGATCAGTATCCATTTACTAAATGTCTTGTTACTTTCTGCAGAAAATGCAGTATTTCTTTTGAAGATAGGGAAAAATGACAAGACTGAATTAAGACTGAAGATGATTATCCATGTTATTTTTCTCATTTCCTATTTCTATATATAGTACACTTGACTCATATTCTTAAACATTAAAAAAACTCTGTGCCAACATACTACAAAGTCTCCTCCAAAATTCTGCAGACAAAGAATAAATGTGAACTGACTGATTCCCTGGAAAGAAAAGCTCTGCAAAGAATACCACTTGCAGAAATTAACCACCCCTCTTCTGGAAGTCCATGTCTGAAATTTTCCTCAAACTCTGACCCAAGGACTTTTTTTTCAAGAGCTTTTCTTGTTCAAGTTATTATTAATTCTTATTACTCTTCTAATTGGCATTCTAGTGGCAAAATACACTTCATTTTATACTGTCATTTCATATCTATAGAAGCCTTTCATGTTTATTTTACACTGCTTTCTATGTGGTCTCTCTTCCCAGATAAAATTTGAGTTCCTTGAGAACTGATACAGTCTTTCTATAACTTCAAAGCTACACATGGGCATGAAACGGCAAAACACATGGGCAACAGTTGTTCCTCAATATATGTTTACAAAAGATTGACACTAGTAAAATGATATTAACATTTTAATAATGACTGGGATCTTACATAATTTTTATTATGCCTCATATTCTCATGCTCACTTATGCCCTGTGAGTTATGGGAGGAGAAATCATGATTACAGTAGGTTAATCAGTGCAAAAATAGACTCTGAGAAGTAAATTAACCACATGAATAAAGAGTAGGGCAGGGACTTTAAAAATCAGTCTCATAATGATGACTGAGGGTGCTTTCTGGTTTTCTCTTGTCAGCAAAAATAATGACTTATTGTAAATTAATACCCTTAGTGGCTCTAGGGCCATCAGGAGAGGATAGTTTGTAGGGATGTAAGAAAGAAATGGCTTAGAAATGGCTGGATAGAACCTCACTCATTTAATGCAAACAGTACAGGGAAATGACTTGCTTCGTGCCCCACACTGGCACTTCTGGATGATGGGAAAAAAGAATTAAAATGACCAAAATTTAGAATAATGAAGATTTCATTTACTAACAAAATTCTAGGAACAAAAAAAGCCACATTAAATGTAAAAGTTTCCTTTAAATAAAAATGCTTACAGGCAGCCCTGGTATTTGGGAGCAAGTGCTTTTCCTAAAGGGGCAGTACCCCCTGACAGCTTTACCTGATTGTTGGAATGAATTGAGATATCAATAAGTCAGATATCCCAATTTATATTCAAAAATTCAAAAAATTTTAGATTTTAAAGTTTAAAAAATTTAAGTCTGTATGGGCTAAAGAGAACATAACTATAGGGAACATTTGTTTCCAGTACTAGTAGACTAATTGATTTAAAGCTACTCACTGTCATGGATAAATAGAAAATCTGGACAAAACGTATAAAAATCACTTGTTTGAAGACATGCAAATTTAACAAGATAGATAAGAATTATTGGGCTAAATTCCAGAGAAGGAGAGAGGCTCAGAGAGGCAAGTCAGGAGCTTGTAGCTTCTTTTTACTTGGGGATGTTAGATGATTTCAGAGGAAACAGTTGAGAGACTAAGAAACTACAGAGTAGGGATTGGAGTCCTGAGCTCACCAGAGGAAGAAGTCATAGTGAATCTGCTCCATGTCTTAAACTTTGAGTTGGAATCCTGAAAGGCAGCATCCTAACTGAGTGAACCAGAAGTGAGATAGGGAGTGCATCTCAGTTTTTAAGATGTCAGCCCTAAAATTTAACCAAGGTGATTTTAGAGTGCAAGGATACCAGGTTCTGGGCAGAAGGAACATTCTCTCTTGAAAAAAAAAATACAGTATCATCTCAAACCTATTCTACAAACAATTTTGCAAATACACTAACTCACAATAAAAAATAACCATGAAAAAAAGCCAATTTCTAAAGGTCACATACTGTAGAATACCATATATTTATATGTACACTTTCAAAATGACAAAATTATGGAGATGGAGGAACGATTAGCAGTTATCATGGGTTAGGAATGGTGAGGTGACTGGAATGAGAATGACTATAAATGGGTAGCGTGAGGGAGATCTTTGTGGTAATGAAATAGCTGTATATCTTGATTATGGTGGTGGTAACACGAATCTACATGTGTGGTAAACTAGTAATTTTCTGGTTTTATATTACATATAGATAAATGAAATGTAACTATTGGGGCAAACTGAGGGAAGGGTAAATATGATCTTTCTGTACTATCTTTGCAACTTTTTAGACATCTATAATTATTTAAAAATAAAAAGCAAAACAAACAAAAACCAAGCACATCGGAAGATTAGATCACATGCATGAAAACAAAAACATAAGACAATAGAAAAAGACCAGTGGGAGTCGTCAGATATTGAAGAATTTAAATAAGTATACTTACAGTGCTCAATGAAATATGACTAAATGTAGAATTTTTTCAGAGCATTGGAAATGAAATGTGAAAAATACTATAATCAAAATTAAAAACTCAGTGGATTAAGAAAGACAAAGTGAAGAAAGAATTACTGAATCAGGGATGGATAAGAATAAAATATCTCAAATAAAACAAAGAGACAAAAGGATGAAAAATACAAAAGTGAGGGTAAAAGATATAAACAGCCAAGTTTCAATCAGAGATGCTTGTGTACCAGGAGCAGTTTTTTCTCATCCTTTTGGAAGGAGAGGAGAAGACAGCTTTCTCTTGCTTCTGTATATAAGCAGACAAAATTAATTTTTTTGTGTTTTTCACCTGTGATAAGATTTTGAACTTAGTATGCATAAGATATTTGGCTTGGCTTTCATTGTGTTGCCCCAGGGGTAAAAGTTGGGGTGTTGGGAACCACATAGTCAGTATTTGCTTTTTAAGTGAATAATGGTAATCTGTCTGCAATCCAAATACCATCTGCACGTTCAGGAAAAATTAATAAATATGACTTGTTTTAAAAACCCAGCAATAAGGATGAAGAAAAAAAGCTAGCCACTAAAACATACTAATGTGTAATTAATTGTATAATTCCACATATTAAATTAGTAAAAGAGGCAAAACTGTACCAGAGTATTTTGGGATATTAATCAAACAAGAAAAGCAAGAATGTGGTTACCATGTATGTCAAAATAAAGGCTGCCTTTGCAGGGGAGGAAAGGAATAGTAAGTTGGAGAAGGCAAAAGGAGAGGCTTCTGGGACACCGCACTGTTCTGTTTCTTGACCCAGACATACTTACATGTTTGTTCTCTTTGAGTTAGATTGTTGGAGGTGACTCTTTATTTCATGCACTGCTCTGTATGTAATAGTTCATAATAAAGAGATCAATATGCTTTTGGAGAAGGTTCAGTTCTCTAGTGCCTGATTTGTATCTCTGCTTTAAGAGTTTACATCGTAATCCAAGGAGTTTGTTCTCCCATCTTAAAAACTTGAAGATGGTTTCCCATAGCTTGTCTTCACCAGTATATTGTTATGCACAGAGGCTGGAAGAGTATATGATCATATGATACTCCTGATTGCCCACTACCATGATTTCCTTTTTTATTTATTCGAGAAATGTTTCAACTCCCTTCAACTCTGTCCATCCTTTATCACATATCTTTCTAGAGTCATGATCTAGTTTATGGGCCCATCAGGGCACTGAAATTCTTTGTTAAAGTCATTAATAACTATAAATAATTCAGCAATTCACTCAAGTATTAATTGAAAGGCAAAAGGTTCTATACCAAGTGCCGGATGTACACAACAGTGAACTGAATGGATATATCCTAATGTTCAGAGAGTTTACAGTCTTGTGGAGAATATACCAATTTAACAGGCTAACTATAATGCCATTTCATCTGTGTTGTGATAAAGGAGTAGATTTTATAATGGGAGCACACCAGAAGAGCACCTAATTCAGAATTGGTAGGTCAGAATAGACTCCTAGATGGTATAATGTCCAAGTGAGACAAAAATAGAAAGAAATTACCCCTTTGAAGAATGAAGCAACATGATAAACAGTGGGTGACAATCCTGAAGTGAATTACTGGAACTGAAAAAAGTTCAGTATATATACAGTATGAAGTGTGAGGGTAAGAATGTCAAGTAATAATATTGGAAGTATCATTAGAGGCCCGATCATATTTGGGGGTGTAAATAAGGATAAGATGTGTGGACTTAATTCTAAAAACAACAAAATAACCAATAATGTTTTTTAAGCAGAAGAATAATTAAGACCATATATGAATTTTTAAAATATCATTCTGAGAAACAGATTGAAGTGGAGCTAGCCTAGGGTATCAAATAGCTTATAATAACCATCCAAGCAAGAGATAATAATAATGACAGTGAGATTTAAATATAAAGATATAGATAAGTTACAAGGAAAATATGTATTATGCAAACATCAATCAGAAGGAAGCTGAACTGGCTATACAGAAGTGGATTTCAGGACAAAAAATATTACCAGGGATAATAATAATGACAAAAGGATCAATTAATCAAGAAGACACAGCAATCTGAACTATGAATATACTTCCTGCATCTCTGTGGGGCCACATTTCCAGTTTTGGTGAATGGAATTTGTGTGGAAATGATGTGTTAACATCCAGGATGAGATAGTTAAAGGTCTAATGTTTCTGCCCATTTACTCTTTATGCTATCTGCTATCTGTATGATACTAAAATGACCTCGAAGCCTACAGTATGAAGCAGCCAGAGCTGCTGAATCACAGCTTAAAGGAGAGCCATCTGATCCATATCAGACTCAGACAGGAGCCTAAAAACAACCTCTATCGTGGCAATGAGGATTTGAGCTTATTTGGCACAACAATTAGCCTTCTCTCCTTAACTGCAGCAGGTCAAAAGGGAGCTCATAAAGTACACAGAAGGAATCTGGTTATCTACCTATGTAGACAGTAGTTTAAGCAATTATTATATTTTGCTTTCATTTAATATTAAAGAGTAAAGCATTTATTTTAGATTTTTCATATTATAATTATTATTGCTACTCTTTTGAATGATATTATTCAAACACTTTATCTTTCTATTTGAATTTTCCTCCCCTATCCTCCTTTCCTATAAAATAAACATGTTTGAAAAGCATTATAAACACTTCATAGCTGTATTTCATACTTTTGAATGCATGTTAGAGAAATAACTAAGTTGGAATTCTATAAATGCATAAACATATGTCTCTAGTGTATTATTTACACCAATATGTTATATATACATATACATTTGTTTATGTATAAAAATGTATAATATCTATATCTATTAATTTCATGGGACATAACTAAATTTTCCTGGAGGAAGGTATTCCACTCTTTAAAAACTCAGCAGGTTTCATTACTGTGGTACTTTTGAGACCCTTTAATTTGCTAATGTATGAATTGAGATTCTAAGGGTAAGGTATGTTTTAGAATTTTTCCAAATTGCTATAGAGGAACATTTTTCACAATCATATAGATAAGAATATTTCATATTTTGATTCATGATTTTCAATGCCTTTATCATTCAACTCTGTTCTGCTACTGTTGGATCCTACATTAGCAAGCGTCTTAGGTGATGGCTATGCTTCATTGTTTTTTTTGTATGTCAGTAAACTATATATGACTTGGCTTTTTAGTATTTTACCATTAGTGTTGGTATCAGTATCATTTTTCTAACTCTGTGCTTGGTTCTTCTTCCTTATCTCTTTCTTTAGTATTGGCTCTCTTCATTTTTTGTCTAGACTACTTTGATTATCAGATAGGTAGTGCCTTGCCTGTAATCTTGAGTCTTGAATTCAGACCTAACACTGCCCATGGATTGATCTTTATGAAAGAAAACTCTGATCATGGCAGTTCCCTACTTAAAATCCTATACCTAATCTCCGTCACCTAAATCTGTCTCGTTTAGCACTTAGTGACTCCTTTCAAGTGAAGAAACCTGTCTTTCTTCATTCAGGTCTAAGAAATTGTTATCCTGTGTTTAAAGATTGTTCCCCTTTCATTATCACTGCTTTCCAGCTAGAACTTCACTTAGATCCTGCAACTTCCAGATCTATTTTTCTTGTCTTTAACCTTTATTTCTTTATACCTATCTTTTTATATCCTTGTATTACATTCTAAAGGGATTCTTAGGTTCAATCTTCTATATGTAGTACAGTGGTTTGGTAAGTGTGCTTTGACGTTGACTGTCCTGGGTCAAATCCAGCATTTGCCATTTAGTACTCATGTGACTTTGAGTAAGTTTTTTGAAAGTCCTGTAGATCAATTTCCTTATCTGCAAAATAAGGATCATAATAGTACTGCTTATTTGACTATTGTGAGGAAGAATTAAAAAATGTATGCAAAGCACTTAGAACAGGGCCTGCCATCGAAATGATCCAGTAAATGTTAGTATATTATTATTTTTTAACTATTAATTTGATTTTCAGCTATTTCTTCAACAACTGTGTTTTTCACTTCCTAATCATTTAACTGTCTTCTCTTTTTACAACCATCTGTGCTCTTTTTTATTTTATAAATGTAGTATCCTGCCTTAACTCTCCATGGATATTAATTATACACATCTCAAATTTATAACCAGTATCAGTTTTAATTGCCCTTTTAACTATTTCTTTCATTTAAGGTCTTCAACTTTGTCTCTTTGATGGGATGTCTTTCCTTAGGAATTTGGCCATTGGTTATTGTGCTCCTCTTCACAGCGGAGGTTTTGTGTTGGATTTGCCCTCCACCTGTTTTAGTAGCTTCATTGTAGTGGCTTCATATTTCTTCAATTATAACTTAACTGTTTTTCATATTTTAGAAATTTCTTCTGATTTCTGACACTGACAGTACTATACATTTTTAACAGAAGCTTATTTCAATGAAAGTTCTTCATGATGTCTACTAAAATCAACATGGCTTTCGTGTTTAAGACAAAGGTTATTTAGAGTCTTACTGAAGGCCACAGCCTGGAAGTCATTTATCAGAGTGTTCCGATAGAACATTTCAAAGCCCTTCATCTGGGGACATCTTAATACTGTTTTATAATAGCTGATATATGCAGGAAAGACATGACTTTAGTCAGTACCACAGGGCATTGTTCTAAAAGAACAGACGATGAATATTCTGATGCTATCTATATATGAAAATGGGCAAGGATTAGGATTGTTAATCATTCTCCTAAAGGATTCTACCAAGAACACAAGAACCAGACTAATTTATCTTCCTTTGAGTATTCCGGACTGGTTTTCTCTGGTCACAGGTAAGGGGCTGTGACAGTCTTGTGACACAGGCAAGAATGGCTGCAAGGCATCTTCACAGCACAGCGGGAGCTGACCGTGCTGACTCGGGGCTGCTACAGCTTGAATACCTCTTTTTGCCTGTGGTACCACAGAGGGGAACCACAAAACTTCATTTATTGTATTTTACAATGACATGATCTTTGCTGAACTCTTCTTGCTTACCTCCCATCATACGCTCCTGCTTCATAAACTGTATGCAATTTGCTAAATATTTCCAGCTATACCCACAGTATTCCTTTCCAAAGCTGTAACAACAGCAATAGAATCATGATAATCCTCAAGCTGGAGGATCCAGCTAGGTTGAGAGTCCTCTGCAGATTAAGTCCATAGCTCGCCCATTCCACAGCCAGCCAGTAGCTGAACGGGAACAGAGTTAAGAACACACATCATGTGGTAGCTGCAGTCAGGGGTGGGTCCACAACATAGGGACTGTAAAAGAAAATAAATTTGAGGGTGATAAGATACATGTTTTAATGACACAAGCATAGGAAAATCTAGTCCATCAGGTAAGATGCATGTAAAAGAGTTGTCCTGTGTTAGGACAGTGAATATCCACTGCCAACCTTCCCACATGAAAACAAACTGTTCCTGACTTTCCTGTGCTATGTCAATAGAGAAGAAAGCATTAGCAAGGTCCACAACATAATGATACACCCGTAGTTCATGACTGAGGGTGTCCATTAGGGTTGCTATAGAGGGTACAGCAGCATGCAAAGGGGGTGTGACTTTATTCAGTTCCCTGTAATCCACAGTCGTATGCAAGGAGCCATCCAGATTTTTCACTGGCCACACAGGGAAATTAAAAGGACTATGAGAGAGCTTTATGATGCCCACCTTCTACAACTCCTATAGAGTTTCTCCAATATCCTTGTGTCTCCCCAGCAATTTATACTGCTTAGTATTTGTCACCCACTGAGGTAAAGGCAGAGCTACAGGTGGGTGCTTAGCATGTCCCCTCAGAAGTACCTTTCCCACATGTACCCTCAATGTGAACTCACTTGCAGTGGTCTTTAACCACAGGCCCTGCAGGATATCTACCCCCAAAATATATTCAGGGAAGGGAGGAAAGTACACAGTATATGCCTTTTGGGGGTAAACACCCTATCCCCAATGATATTTGGGCTTTCTTCACGCTAATTGCCTTACCCCTACAGCCATCTATCACAGCAGGAGTGCCAGGAAAGCACTCAGGGTTGCCATAAATCAGAAAACAGTCAGCTCCTGTGTCCACCAGCTCCAGGGAACATTGTACATTCACAGGGGACCAATGAATTGCTAATTCTATATGTGGCCTCTGGTCTCCACCACATCCCCCAAGGTGGGGACCTTGACCACACCCTTCAGTCAAGATGCAATCCCCAGTCATCCTCCTGTGGGGGTGAGGGCCCAGGCAGAGCCTGAGTACTGTCTCTCAGGAAGTCTTGCATTGACACAGGCCAGACATGGGGTTTTGCCTCCAGCTTCCGTGTCCTGGACCTCAGCAGCTAGAACTGCTGCTCTGGCTTTAATTAGTGCCGTGGTTTTAACAAGATCCTATTGGGCTGCCCATCAAGTTTTTCTTTCACTATCCTGGCCTTTATCAAATCAACTCATATCTGGGTCCTCAAGACCTTCATGGGGCCCTTTGCATCTGTCCTTTCAGTCATAGCCCATACTTCCTTGCATGTCTCCCTCAGATCTGCTAAAGTACAATTGATTAGCCTCACTTACGGATTGCCCCCCACATAATAGTCACTAGGGACCCAAAGAGAGATGCAGGAGCTGTATGGAGCACCAGATTTCTCATTCCTATGGTGAAAAACTCCTCATCAGGGCCCTGGGGGTCCATATTATAGATGATATTGTTCATGCCCAGCTCCCATAACACCTGCTGGAGCTCTGTATACATTTTCCAGCTAGAGAGTAAGTATGGTAAATCACCCTGATTAGGCCAAACTACCCTGATGGCTGCTGTCAGTCAATCCAGAAGCACCTGATTACCTGAGGTGTGATGGGCACTTTGCTACTGCTGCTGGAGGGAAGGGTAAATCATCAGGGACACCAGTCTACCCATTTCAGAGCCCAACATGACAATGTTTTCCACCCCCATATCCCAGAGATGCAAAAGTCACGTAGGCAGAGGTTCTGACAGCTTCAGCCAAAACCTGATGCTCATGTCCACCCGCTCATCCTGGGTATGGGGGCGGAGCATAGATGCTCCACAACCTGGGGAGAGGGTGGCTCCTCCCCCTGAGAAGTCAGCAGTTGTTGAGTTTTTATTTTCTTAATTACAACTGGTTGGGCCTTTAATACAGGAGTGGTTGGTGTCTCAGCAACAGTTAGGCCTTTGGCCCCATCCTCATCCTCCCCTGATATCTTCTCTACCATTTCCGGGGCTGAAGGAACTGCTCCTTCCTCCCCCTCCCCCATGGCCTCTTACAACTCAAATTGTCCTCCTGCCTTCTCCCTCACTGCTAACTCTATCTTCCAGAATTTTGACCCATTTTCTTGGTAATTGTTTCTCTTTCTTAAGAGCATCCCATAGGTCATTGCCTAGCTTCTCCAAGTGACTCCAAACTGTGTCTCTCTCCTCAATAACGCTTTCCACTATCTCAAGAACAAACACCCCACAATTCTGGCTGCCACCCAGCCACTCAAGGCCTCTAAGCAGTCTTCTATCTCATGGAGTTCTAATTCCACAGCTACCAGTGTTTCCACCCTTCCAAAATTCTGGGGAAGGCCCCACCCATCTAGGAGGTGCTTTGCCCTACACCAATTCCCTACTAGGGGCTTCCCAAGTGGAAGTCCCACAGATAGGAGCCTCCTGTATGAAGCCACATCCAGTACCGCTGCCAGAGGGAAGGGTGACTCATCACCCCCCACCTCAGCTGCCATCGGGGCCTCCCCACCATCCATAGGGGGGTTTCAGTTATATCCCTACCATCTCTAGGAGCAGTCTGCCCAAGCGTTGCACCCATGAAGACAGATTTTGGATTCAGAGGTCCTGCCAACTACCAGCAGGTGTAACTCCAGGGTGAAAATATGTTCCCAGCCTGGGGCAAATAACCTTTGAAGCCAAAATCAATCAAAGGGGGAGGTGGGAGAAATCTGTTTATTGCTTACAAGCAACCATCTATTTCTACTCACTTGTGTCTCTCATGGCCCAGCTGCAAAAGGACCCCAATAGACCTCTCTGGTCCAGGTGTGCCCTTGTTTCCCCCCCCTCCCCCGTAATCACCTACTGATATGGAGATTGATTGCTTCTCCCCATCCCTTGGAAACACCTACTGATATGGAGATGCACTAAGGCCAGGCTAGAGATTCTGGAAATATTGCAATTTTACCCACAGAGGTAGGGGAAGGCAAGTCCCAGAGTCGGAATAAGGCTGAACTCAGACACTGAGAGGCTGGAAGACAGTGACTTTGGAGGAAGAAGGAAAAAAACAAAACAAAATAAAAAAAGTGAAAGGAAATCAGGTTAATTTCTTTGTGAGTAGGATGGGAAGAGGAAAGGAAAATGGATGGCTAAAAAGGTTTCTGTGCAAAATGGATTTTTGGGTCCTTACATTCTTGAGCCTGATATATTTCAAAAGTCAGGTGTTTTGTTTGTTTATTTGGGTTTTGGTTTGATTTTTTTTTTCTTTTCATAATTTGGAGATCTAAAATTTTGCATATCCAATATACTTTGTAAAATCCCCAGTGGGATCTGGGCACCCTGTGGTCAAGCACAGTATCTTTTTCAGGAAGAGGTATGGATACTCATACTATTTTGGGTAAAGGAAGAGAGTAAGCAGTATTCTTTGATAAGTCCAGATTTGGTTTTGCTGCCAAAAGAGTTTACTACAAATTATTAAAAATCCTTCTAGTGTTAAGAGTTTATTAGATTTCAGAATTATGACTTTTGGGGTGTTACTTGGTTTGGAGTTGTAGGGAAGTCAGATTCAGATAGAGTGACACATGAAACCAAAGTCAAGAAAGCAAAGCAAGTTTTATTACACTCTGAAACAAAGCAGGCCTCTGATTTAGTGTCAAGGCCTATTGTGAGGCTTCTTTATGGAGTTTTTTGGCAGGACAAAGAAGTCCTAGATTGACATTTTTTGGCCCTGGGGGTTTGATCTGATTGGAGGATTGAAGACATGGGCTGTACTGTGACACTTTTCATTAGGGAGATTTTTTGTCATCTGGGGAGTGCCTGTGCTCTGAGGTTTCTTATCTGGGGAGTGTCTGTGCCCTTCAAGTCACCCTTGGTCCCTGTGACTTCATTTAATTAACTCTGAGTTATCTCTGGCTCTCTGGCTTTATCTGATTAACTCCTTCAGTTCTTGTGGGCCCCACCCTCTTTTCACCCTGCTCATGCCTGTCTTTCTGCCTAATAAGACTAAACAATTGTGAATCTATAGTCCTTGCTTTCACATCTCAACAGATCTTCCTGTTCTTTGCTGGGCTTACTCATATGTATGTGGTCAAATGCTGGGTTACTGGTCTAGGATGGCCTGAGCTGGGATGGCTTGTTTCTGTTTGTGGTCTCCCACCCTCCCTCTGACTAGATCAGGCTAGACTAGACCTCTGACTCACGATGTGGCAGCAGAGTTCCAAGAGAGTGATTGGAAGCACACAAAGCCCTTGAGAGCCATCTCAAAACAGGCACATGATCATTTCTAAGGCATTATTTTATTAAACTGAATCACCAGCCTAATCTAAATACAAAGGATAGGAGAAAAGATTCTACCTCTTGATTCAAGGATTTACCAAGTCTCATCACTAGTGATGTAGAATAGTTAGGACCACTTTTTCAGTCAAGTTACCATAATAAAATGCTGAGTCTGAACTTAAAGTATGAGTGGGTCAAGAACTGATGTTATTTAGATCGAGTCAAGTATTCACTGGTTGCCTTATCAATATCAATTTTCCACCATTCTCTTAATAGTACTTGGATTTCCCTCTAGGTAACCGTCTTCCTCTTCTGTGTAGTAGCTTTGTGGGTTAGGAGATATTGACTCTACCCTCTGCTCAAAGGCACAAATCAATACATCTAATCACATTCCCTCAGGGTATAGCCACAGGTTCAGGAAAAGGAAAGAAACAGTCCCAAGTCAAATCAAACACAGTACTCCCCAACTACAGTTGGCTCAGAAATAGTACAATCAAGGTTATGTGCAATCTTTTGACTAGGATGATAGAGGATGGACAAAGTATGTATGTAGTCCCTGCTGAGAACCCCAAGGTAAATTAGCCTGAGGATAGAGCTGACACCTGGAGGAGGGGAGAGGCTAAAGAATCACAAAGAAACAGAATGCAAGTCAAAGGTTAAACTGTACTGAATTTCCTCTTGCCTTTGAGCTTCTTGATAACGTGAATCAAAAAATTGCCAGCTTGAGTTAGGTTTCTAGTACCTGTGAAAGCATCCAAATGTGAAATATTTTCATACATTTTCTATATCTGTAGATTCCTTTAATAAGTACCAGGTTTAATTTATCACTGACTCCCTGGTTTGAGCATAGTGCCTATCTCATTGTAGGTCTAAAGTAAGTGTTTTGTTAAGGGCCTTACATAATCTGAAGCCTGCTGTAACTAGCTCTCCAGTGTGAATAAAACAGAAGCAATATCTATAAATAATAAAAAATAATAGCAAGAAGTGGACCCCAACTCATGGGGCTTAGTTCCTATTTGTAAATGAATGCATAAATAAATTGATAAATGAAGAACTTAAACTGAAATCTATCACCCCATATAGCTCTCCTATTTTGCTAAGGTGATAGCTGAAACAAAAAGCTACAGATAGATGCTTTAAAAAAAAAAAAAAAAAGGATCCAAACACAAACACACACACATGCAAGTGTCCCTAAATCAAAAGGAAGGAAATGTTCCAGAAAGGACAATCCAATCATTTTGCAGGTTTCAGAATACGAATAAGAAAAAGAAAACAGAAGAATTGAAACATAAGTTTATAGTGAAATATCATGAACATGGACTTTCCCAACAGCATTCTCATTTTCTGAAATGTATAAGCAAGCTAGCCTAATTTCCTAAGCCCTTATTAGCATTTTGATTTCAGTGTTCCTAGGAAAAGAGAATTGGTTATCTGGCAATGGATGTTGCAAAAATTAACTAGAATGGATGCTTCACTAAATAGCAACATGGAGCGTTAGTTCTGTGAGACAGAGCCAGAGTTCTTACATTGTAAAAATTCTTTTTTTGATCTTAATGGGGATTAAAATGTAATGTATATCTCAACCTGCAAAATAAAACCTATGCTTAAAAGTCAAGACAAAGTAATGTTAAGCAGCGATAGAAATGAAGGCTAAATATTGGGAAAAACACTAAAGTGAACTGTAAAATATGTAATGAAAGAGTCTGTCATTGTGTAGAATCAATGTCATTAACACATCTGCTGAGCTATGATGTCCATCTATCAAAAATACTTTAGAAATAAATAAGTGAATCATTATAGTATTTACTCTGTCTCCCCCTGGCTGTGGGGCAGACTAAGGAATTCATTACCAAATTCTCTTAGCTCAACAGAGTCCACATTTCTATTTTTTATGCATCTATTAGAGTCTTACATATTCCTGATATGATTTATAGAGTCATATCAGATGAGAATATTGCATGCATTTCAAGATTTATGGTTAGAATAATAAAAACAGATGAAGTTGTCCAATAATACCAAGGAAAATGAAACAGCAAATTCCAAGTAAAAGGCAATGTAATTTGTCCACTCTTTGCCTAGCTAGATGGTCTTTTTTTTTAAATTATGTTGCAGTCTATACATCACATTTATTGTTTGACATGTTTAGTGAAATTTATTGAGTGCACACTCTTATCAGGCACCATGCTAGATGCTGGGAATTCAAAGATAGAGGGTCATATGATTAATATCTCTACTTTCAAGTTTTTCCCAATGTAGTACAGGCTTGCTTAAAGAAGGAACATTCCCTTTATCTTTTCTGTATTCCTAAAAATGAGAAGTCCCAGTGTTTTAATCTATAGGGAATTGTTTCCATGTATTAAATGTCTTGCAGCCCATTTGCCTACTTGCAGGATGCCTTAAACATCTCCAGAACTTAAACAAATTGCTCAACTGAATCACTTTAGAGTCCTAGCATTATGCTAAGTAGAATGTACTGATGATATTCATAAACTAAGGTCCTCTTCTGTCTTTTCTCAACAACAGTGAAGATCCAAGTTCTCTTGAGGGAACAATGGGTAGAAACTACCTTAAATTCATCAGAAATTCAAGCATTCATTTGATTCTCAAGCTAAACCAAAAGAGAAGTAGTTGGTACATTTTTTTCATAGGAATTATAATGAAGTAAAACACTCCAAAGTAATTCTCCTTCCATCTAGCTGTGAATTATTAGTGAAAGACGCTGTTACAGGCCTTTTATCCTCATAAATATTTTAAATTTCATGACCAAATGTGCTTGCTATTTCTCTTTTAATTGAGCTGTGAGAATCCAGTCACTGGAGTGAGCTAGCACTTCTGACAATCTCAGGGGTATTCCTGTCATCTCTGCTATCCCCAAGGAAGCTGACTTTAAATGGTTTGATTATTGTGGGGGAGGGATTAACTAATTTCAAATTAATGATTCCAAATTGTGTGTCCATGTGGATAATACTATGTTTACAAGAATCTTATTTTCAGGAGATAAAATGATTTATATTGGAAATGTATGATCCAGAATATGTGGATGTCATAGCCATGTATTTCAGACCTTGAATCTGTTCTCTCTCATTCTTAAAAAATAAACTGAATGTGAGTTTTATTGCTCTCCCTTGAATAACTTAGATGTTGAGGACCTTTAGTCTTTCTTCAGTGCTCTCATAATCCTTGGCACATACCTCTGCAATCACATTTACCAGACTATTTATCAGTTTCAGTTTCCTTCTTCCCCACCAAACTGCAAACTCCTGTACAGCAGGGAATATGGTTTATTCATCTCAGTATCCCCATTGCCTAGCATAGTGAAACCAAAAAGTCAAAGCATATTGGATGAGAAGGATGAGTGTGTCTGCTGGGAGAGCAGGTGGTGTGGGAGGTGGAAGGAAGGAAATATGAAGGGGAGGAATATAATGGTCAGTATGTGGAAAAGTATTTTAATAATGCTCTAGGAGATGGTTAGAAACTCTCCTTTGTAACATCTATTTGGCAAAATCATCATATTGGTTAAAAGCTTAATATGATAGATTTGTTAGAGAGAAAAAAACTCAGAATTAGAACTCAACTTTAAACATGTAACAGAGTGGGGCTAACTTCATTAAAATCTTTAAAAGCACAGGGGCTCAAAAAGGCTATTTATTAGGAAGTTTCAAAAATAATGCAAATAATAATATAAGCCTGGGGTTAACAACTTGACCTCAACATTTATGCTTCCTGTGGCTGTTTAAGACAAATAGTCACAGGTTTTTTGACTTGACCAAGAGGTGGGATCTATGTCCTCTCTCCTGGAATCTGAGTAGGGCTGTCTTGTTGCTAACCAATAGAATGCAGCAGAAGTGACATTGAATGACTTTCAAAATTAGGTAAAAAATGGCTATGCATCTTCCATCTTATTTACTAGGACACTTGGAACTCTGATCCTTTAGGTAAGATGTCTGTCTACCCTGAAACCAATGTACAGAAAGCTTATGTAGAAGTTCTCAGTGGGCATCCCAGCTGATGTCCCACCAAACAGCTTCAATCAACATCTTCCCTGTGAGTGAGCCATCTGGGGCATGCAGCCCACCCACTAGTCGACTGCAGCTGCATGGGAGACCCCAAACAAGAACTGTCCAGCTGAGCCCTTCCTGAATTTCTGACCATAAAATAAAATAGACGTTTTTATCTGTTAACTTTTCAGAGTAATTTTTTATACAACAATATTAGCCAGAACATGTCTATGGAACTTCTAGTCAAGACCTACTGAAAGCAGTTGGGAGGTCACATAATACTATGTTCAATAACATTTTTCAGATACAAAAAGCAAGTTTAAAAGGATTTTACTTTAAAATTTTTGAAAGAACTGAATCTAAATGGTTTCTATTAGTGAAAAATAATAGCTGGATAAAGGACAATATTTGTTACACATGTATTATTTAACAAATTTGAAATAGTTGAGTATCTGTCAGTTTATTAATTAGAAAGCAAATTTGGACAAACTTTTCATTACTCCCACTAAAGAACACATCTTTAAACATTTGTAAGGTTCAGCACACAGTTATAGTTGGTGTATGTGTGATGGGTGAACAAAGGAAAAAATAGGAAAAACTCAGCAGAAAAACCTCAGGTAATATTTTAGACGAAACTTAGAAAAAATGCTATTTCACTCCATTAGGGAGAGATTACATAAGTAACATAAAATAGGGATTCCTGAAGATAATCATTAGGGCATAATTCTGGGACAGATAGTTTCAAAGAGATTACACATGGTCAGAGAGAAGGATAAAGTTAATCTTCAAAAGGAGAACCTAATGAATTTTTTAACCCCCACAAAGTTTTCAGGTTGTCTTAAGAATGGCTGAGGTTTTTTCCCTTTGTAATTTGTGTAGCAGTTTAATGTGGAGTTTGTCCTAATCACAGATACTGAGAAAGCTTCCCTTTGGCAATCCTAGATCTAAAATGTCTTTTGTAGTTTGAAGTAGCTCACAATACGGCAGACTAGAAATGAATATAGCACAGATCTTTCCTTCTGGGAAGAACATTAATTCTGAAAATGAATGTTCAGGACATTTAGCTTATGTGAATTGGCAGAAAGCTAATGTTCTCTGGGGAAATTTTAGTATATTGGCAATAATTATAATAGTCATAGCTCAGGTTTTATTCATATCATGTGAAAAGACGTGACATTGCAGTTATTTAAAGTACTTTTAGACTTACCTTGCTTCAGTCTTTCTTCTTATTTTTCACATTTCTTTGGGCCTTCTTAACCCTTTTTAATTTTGTTCTCTTTTTTTGAAAATAAAGTTTTATTTTTGTCAAAGTATTTTATGCAAAGAAATACTGGCAAAAATTAAGTGTAAATAGTGTTAAAAGACATAAATATGATCTCCTTGCCCTATTCCCAAGAGACACTGCTTTCAACTCACTCAACTTGTTTTCTAGGTATTTACCTCCATAATTTAAAAAAATAACAAATACTGCATTATTTTCTTCATCAACAAAAATTTTATATAATTGTATATGAGGATTAAACTCAAATTCCTGCTCTCCTCCATTACTCCCCATATTGTCTCAGTATATATCAGTTTTTAGTTAAAAGAATATTTGATGTTTTCACTATTGTGACTACATAAATATCATTCATGCTGAAGCAAGTAGAATACTGTCATGTTTCTGATTTCTTATATATTTCCCCCACAATTACCAGTCTTATTTTCATTTTTTTTTGTCACTTAGTTTTCTTCGAATATCTAAGTCTTCTATATTTTCCAGTAGCTCTTTAAAATGACCCTCATTATAATATTCTTGATAGTCAAACAAGTCAGATAAGCTATTAGCTCTAGGTATTTTCTCTGGAAACAGCTTTCTTGCTCTGATCTGACCGGATTGCTCAGATCATGTTTTATTTCTTCCTGGAATTATTGTTTACTTTCATCTTAGGAATTGCCTTTCCTTCTACCCTTTTTAAAAATTCTTCCTCCCACATCCCTGTGTTTCTTGTATATTATTTTAGTTTAGGTTCATCTGTAAGTAAAACACACAGACATACATACCTCCATACCTCCAAAAAAAGTTCTTAAATAATAGAAGTTCATTTCTTTTCATGTAAAAAAAATCTAGTACTAGAAAATCTGGGCTCGTTCCGTGGCTTCACATGTATCAAGTACCTATGCTCCTATTTTGCTCCTCTGCCATATTTACCGTGTTGCCTCATGGTCGAAGAGAGTTGCTCAGCATCCATCCAGCATGTCTATTCCAACTAGTATCAAGGAGGAAGGGTGAAAAAAGGTATACCTCCTCCTTTAAAAGCACTTTTTAAACATTTTCTTGGGCAAAAAAAAAAAAATAGTTTCTTGGCTATCTCAACTTAAAAGGGAATTTGGGAAGTAAATTCTTTTCACTGAATTTCAATATTCCCACCTAAAATTTGGAATTGCATCATCAAGTATAATGTGTATGATGGATATTGGGAGTTAATTACCACATCTGCCATTATCAGCCTCATAGAAGAGGGGCGAGAATCAGGAATGGTCAGAGGGAGAAGTCACATTGTGAGGTGGGCTGGGTGGCATCCTCTGCCAACTGCACAGAAAGCTCAAAAGGTAGAATAGCTTATCAGAGATGTCCTTTTATGGTCGTGATAGTTGATCCTTTATATTCCTGCCTCTATCAATCATTAGATAAGGGTCCTCTGGGAAGCAAATGATTCTGGGTGAAGCAGCTCTTTATCTAAAGCAATCTCTGAAGAGGCTGACAGCTGTCTTTGACAACCCTACCTATTTCTTATCCTACCAGGATAAAAAGTACTTCTCTGAAGGGGAATCTGGAGAACTCAGCTCCATTGTTATCACCAAGCACATGAGACTAGCTTCTTCAAAATAGTTTTAAAAGTCTACTTAGCTAAGGTAAACATGGTGCAAGTTTAAAGCACAGAAACAAAGTGAATGCAGAGTCACTAGTAAGACCTATCTTAGAGTATCCCTAAGCTCTTTGAGTATTGCAAAAAATGTAAGACCACATCTTAAAAATTATCTTTGAGTAAGTATATTTAAGAATTCATCCTTCCAATACCATCAACTTAGAACCTATCCCATGTTCTGAAAACTTGAGCTTCCTCCCTGCAAACTATGAGACAAATTTAATTCTCATTTTAGGATTTTCCCAACAAAGGCCCAAGTTCGCATCCTAGGCAAATTCTTATCTGATATGATGCTTATAAAGTACCCCTCTGACTCCTTTATATTCTTGCATATGCACACTTGTGCACAGTAGTTTATATGAAGTGTGTGCCATGTGCTGTCATGAAGCCTGCCCACATATGCAAGTTCTTTGCATCATCTGAAGATATTTCCAAGAGTCATCATCCCAATGTCATCATCTCTTTCACTAACTCTGTATTTTGTTTCTATTTGCCAAACTTTTGGATGTATCATTGTTCAAATTCTCCTATCATCTATTTCCTCAAAAATTATAGAAAATACCAATTGACTAAAGAAAATAAATTTTAGATATTTATAATTCTCAACTCTCTCACTCTCTATGTTGGTGAGGTCCTAAGGAAGATCCCTTTGGTTGTTCATCAGAGGGCTCTCTCCGTTTGTGTGTGTCTCTCTCTCCACCGGGTGAGAACATAGTGAGAAGGTGACCATCTGCAGGTCAGGAAAAGAGCTCTCACCAGGAAGCAAAATGGCCAAAATTTTGATGTTGGATTTCTAGCCTTCAGAATTGTAAGGAAATAAATTTCCATTATTTAAGTCACCAGTCAATGATATTTTGTATGTCAGCCCAAGCCGACAAATACAGTGACCACATTTGTATACAAAGCTAATGAAATAGTCATAATGGTCATAACAAAATAATGAGGAACTTTTTTTCTTCATTAGAGGTATAGGGTTAATTGGGCAGGAGCAAATGTATATAATACCACAAGCAGAAGACCAGGAAATTATTCATAATACTCCCAGCCACTCACATGGAAGCCAAACAGATGTAAGAATTTAAAGAAAAATTCTGAGTCCTGGTGATTTTGTTAATCTGGATCAGTTTAATACTGCATACAGTTGGTCATCTATTACCCAAGGTTATGCTAATATGACATTTTAAAAGTCCAGCCAGGAAAAGGTAGATTTTCTTTGTGGTCTGCAAACTGCCCATATGAAGTCTTAGAGTTATTTTTAAGCATCTACATCTTTGTGATGACATTCATGCATGACATTTTTGTAAATGTCTTTTTTTCCCCTTTATTGTTAAAGGAATAGAAAGTGGAATAAAAATATCTGCTGAAATCAATCGTCTCTAATTCAATTCTGAGATCATTAAATAACTAAAGGTGTACATGACCTATGACCATTAAAGATGATATAATACCTGCTATGGGAAGTCATAAGTGAAATTCTATTACATTACATTCTTTTTTCTTTACAAACTAAAATGGACTCTGTTTTATTTACTAGTTAAAAGGATACTCTTGGTGCTTAGGTAGCTACACAGAGTGAAGGAGAGATTCCAGGATCAATGCAGTGATTTACTGATGTCTGAGCAATATTACTTTCTGATTCTCCATTACTTACCTTAGTGATAGACTGAAAGAATACAAACATCATAAGATTTACTGAGCTTAGGATACAAGCAATTTATTAATTTCCAGTTAGCATTGAAAGAAGGAAATTTTGATTCAAGCCTGATTTCTTTGTCATTTGGAAGTTTTAAGCACTGGAATGTATCTTTTGAGGGAAATTTTGAAAAGCAGGCTTTTTTAAGAAAAAGAAAAGCACTAATTCATTTCTCTGGATAAATTGTAACCTGCTCAGTTCTCTCTCCTTGTGGCAAGGTCATAGGTTTTAAATCAACTAGGTGTGGGTTTGATTCTGGGCTCCACTGCAACTATCTGGCTTTAAGTGTGCTTCTTTTTCCTTTTCTGTAAAGTATGGTAGGATGATACTGAAGATTAAATGAGAACATACATAGGAAAAGTTTAGCACAGGGCCTAGCACACAGCAGCCGTTCAATAAATCCTAGCAACTGCTGTTGTGCAGATCCTGCTCATGCTGCTGATGGTGACAGGTATGTTAAGGCAAGAGTAGAAAGAGCTTCCTTCCTGTATTTGTCATATTCATTCAACATTGATTCTGCAAATATTCATGAAGCATCTACCATGTGTCTGACTCTAGGTGTAAAGAAATAAAACACAGTAGATATGACTCCTATGTTCACTGTGCTAGTCATGAGGCAGATAATAAACTGAGAATCATAAATATAAATACAGAAATGTAAATAAGGATAAGCTTTCTAAAGAAAAATTCACAGTGCTATGAGAGAATACAAAAGGAGTGAAGACTGAGGGGCATAGAATGGCCTCTTTGAGGAAACATTGCTGAGACCTGAAGAAATAGAATGTGGTAACAGGCAAAGTTTGGTGAAGAGTACTCCAGGTGGAGAGATAGCATGTGCAAATGCCCTTGGGTAGGGAAGAAATGTGTTCACCTGAAGAACTGCAACAAGACTCATGGGGCTGAAATTTACTGGGAGTGTGTGTGAGAAGTGGTATGACATGAAGATGGAGAAGTAGACAATGAATAGAGCAAACTTGTTAAAGACTAGAGGTTTTCCTAAATGCAGTGAAAATTCATTTTGAATAGAAGAGTGACATGACGTAGTTTACGTGTTTTGAAAAAGCACTTTGGCATCTTTGTAGATAATAAAGTAGAAGGATGCAGGAACAGAAGAGGTTGATGACCAGTTAAAAGCTGTTGCATTAATCCAGGGAGGGTACCGTAGCAGCTTAAGGAAGCATTATGGCCATAGTGAAGGAAATGAATGAATATTTTATATATAAATTGCCTGGCATTATAATATAGTATGCCAGGCAATTTATTAAGCCTTTCAAATGCATTTTGCCATTTTAATGCTTAGAACCTCTTTAAAACATAGATACTACTTTATTAATCCTCCTGTTTTTAAATTGATAAAAGTCAGAAAAGTTAAAATAACTTGTTCAAGGCCATATAGGTAGAAAGTAGTGTTGCTGGGTTGTGACATTATATCTGTCTTGATTCTAAGACCCCTATCTTCAAACATTACTCTATTCTGTGCCTGCTACTTAATCTAGAATAGCTTTTATCCCTCTGTGCTCGTACCAGGGATTCCTTTCAGCTTTTGAACCCTCAGTCTTTGGAGTGACTGTGGAGATAGTGGCCATGCCAGGAGCAGCTACAGTTAGTTTTAAATCTGCCCCACAGCAGAATCACCAGCAGCCTTCCTCCAAAGTGCTCTAGTGTTTCAGGAAAGTGGTCCTCAAAGAGAGTGAGAGGAGTTATCGAAGCTTCATCCTTGTACATAAGCAAAAGTGGAATGGTAATTGCTTTACATTGTGTGGTGCTGCAGATAATCAAGCAGAGGAACTGGAATAAGTGTTTTGAAAGGTTGTGGACGATCCCCAAACCCGAAATATTTTAATGAGAGGAGCAGGGTACAAAATCTGAGGGTTATCAGGTGGTGAGTAAAGATTCAGAGTAGATCACTAAGAGAATATGCCTTTTGGTGTGAAGTGGGGAGAAGAATAGAATGCTAAATAAATAAAGTATAGAGACCTTCACATACTTGGAAAGAGGAAACATGAAAAAACATGTCAGATGTTAGAGAGTGGGAAAGTACAGCAATAAGTGATACCACTATTGAAAGGTTACTATATGCAACTAAGTGCATCATCTCATTTAATCCACTCACAATAACAACACGTATTTACTGAGGCTAAAAGATATCAAGAAAATTGCCTTGCATTACACAGCTAATAAGTAACAGAATCAGGATATTATGTCTGCCTGCCTCCCATGATGAACTCAAATGCTATATTCTCTCCTGACACAATGAGGAGGAAAGGGGCATGGATTTTGAGTGAATTCTCTCTGTGATTCTTGTCTCTAATCTTGAAGGTGCAGGGAACCCATTAAAGAGAGTACAAAAGAAGACAGTAAAATGTGTTACCTTCATAGGCTTTAGAATGATCTCTCTTTAGAAGACAACCACTCTGACTGAGAGATTAAAGTGAAGGCTGCAGAGCTTGACAAACAGTACAGGCATATCCTAAGAGGTTGTCTATATCTCTAGTGACAGAATGAGGTTTCTTGGGTGTTATTGTGGATACCAGACAAATGGTAATACATTTGGAATCATGCATGGGGAATAATAAGAGTCATGAAATTTCTGTTCTTACTGCCCTCTTCTTTAGTTTGACATATTGTGCGGGGGGTGGAAGAGGATTTACACTAGAGCTTAGAAATATTAAAATGTGTGAGATGTCCCCAGTCAGAATTTAACTGATTGCCGTTTGGTCAAGGGAGCCTATTTCTAGGAAGAGAATATATTATCAGAGACAGAAGGGACTTCTAGATCAAAGGCTGATGCTTTTCGGAGGAAAAAAGTGCACTCCTGAGGTCTGTGACTTGCAATAGTCACATAGCTGGTTGCTGGTTAAAATGACAGCTGCCATTTATCAAGCACTTCCTATGCTAGGCAATGTTCTAAGAGCTTCCCATGCTTTAATATCATATCATTTAATTCTCATAAAACCCCATATGTGAGGTGAATTTTTAATATAACATATAATTATGTTAGATATAATGTAGTATAATATTTCAATATACTATATATATATAGTATAGTATATTAAAATACAGTATAAACTTTAATATAATATATTCTTACACTATACCTCATATAATAATTCCCACTTTACAGATAAAACAGAAGTGGAGAAACTTTAAGAAATTTGTCTAAAGTCGTACCATTAGGTATTACAAGTTGGATTTGAGCTTAGGAGATTTGACTCTACAGCCTAAGTGTTTAACCATGTACTATGCTGTCTCTCTTTATTGCAAGTCCCCTGTCTGTTTGTCTATGTGGATTTTGGGTATATACACCTCACTTGCTCTAACATTATAGAATTTCTATAGTGAGTATGCAGATTAGATCTTGAGACCTTCCCCATGTTTCCTATATTAAAAATAATAATAAATCATTTTTAAGCAGCATTGAAAATTGACTCCAAAAAACCTTCTTTTCTATGAAGCGCTGTATGAAAAGTCTTGTTCTCTTGCATATGTGACTACAGAACCCTAGATAGAAACTTAGGGACTGAAGTACTTACTGCAGAACTTAATGCACAAAAGCTCACTAAATGTTGTTTGAAGAGAGTAGGTATGAACTGTCATTCTTAAATATGTCTAATTCTATAAAGATTTTTAACTTGCCTCTAAAAATTTAGGCTTAGCTTTTCCTCTCTGATTTTGTATGCTGGGGGTTGGCTTGGTCAGAAGTGTCTGAGTCGATCAAGACGTAAAGTGTCGTCCCTCTAAGCTGTTGCCAATTATCATGAGACGATGAGGCACAGCCAGAGGTTAAGAACGAGATTCATTCCACTAAGCCAGAGAAGGAAGTCCAAATGGGTCACTAGACCAGAGACAACAACTACATGGAATGCCTGAGTCCAGTGGCACCATGATCAGTGAGAAGCAGCAGCCAGTGAAAGGAAGAATTACCGGAACCAGTCAGTGTTGTCACCAGTGCTTTTACGTGGAGGCTGCTGCTCAGAGTTGCTGGGAAGAGCTGATTCTATTTAAAGGACAGCAATGGGTCAAGCTGAATGTCTGGCTCCATTTTGGAAACATGCACAAATGGAAGGAAAATGTGGAGTAGAATGATAATGCACTCTCCTTCAGTTAACTGTGACAGTTTTTCCTTAAAAAATTCAGTTTTCTGCTGTATATTTTCTTGTCCTCTCTTCTTTCATCACAGTCACTCCTAATGTAGTCATCTGAATCTTCCTTCCCTAGACCATAAATGGCAGAAATGAAATTTCTGTCTTTCTTCTTCCAGAGCATCTCTGTGACACCCCACAGAGCCAAGTGGGAGGCATGAGCTTTTCTAATTTCAACCAAAAATATATTAAGTCAAGTGGGAGTTAAAAGACGGTTGTCACTATATTGGTTAAGGGCAAAGGTTTTGGTATCAGAAAAACCAGGCTCCAACTATGCTTTATTATTTACTCACTATGTGCTCTACTGCTTTGACTGCATGGCCCTAGGCAAGGTTGTCTGACCTGTAAAATGTTATACTTTTTTGCATAAGATTGTTTGGATAATTGAGTTGGAGAATGCAAATGAGGCTTAAGCATAGTAGGCACCTAATAAATGGTGGATATTATTTTTATTGATATTATTCTTATCATTAAAAATGGTCAACAATTGCAGAGTTCAGATGGTAAGATAGAAAGAGCTTAAGCACCCCAGGTCCTGGCACACAGTGAGTACTTACTAAATGGGTATTACTGTTATTATGATCAATATATTATCATTGTTCTAAGATGTTGATATTTACAGGATAGCCTAAAAGCAAGCCTAGAATCCACTAAGTAAGGTCACTTTCTTCCTCACTGCACTGAAATTATCTCTTACTGTTACATAGATAAATGTAAGTATTTCAAGCACAAAAATTGATTATCTCTACCTTGACATGGGGCATATCCTAATTTAAAGTATGGTGCCTTTCTCTCTTCAAACAGAGAAAATCATGTACAATGTTTACACAATGTACAATGCTTAATATAGGTATCACTCAACTATTAATACTGTTGCATCCCCCTGCTGTAGGGTGCAAGGACTGGGGACTGGATTCCTCCAGCCTCTATTAAAGGATACCTGGTGTCTTTGGTTAACATGTAGAAAATATAAAGCCCATCTCACTCAGTAAGCTTAGAAAAATAGATTAATTGACTCCAGGATTAGAATGGGGCAGTGGAAAGAAAAAGAAGAATGAATTATTGAAGGATTGACTCTAGGATTAGAATGGGGCAGTGGGAAGAAAAAGAAGAATGAATTTTTGAAGAAAAGTTTTGGAACTATTAAGATCATTTTATTATAAAAATAGAACCAAAGCATTTATTAATCTAAATTTGAAAAATTCCAAATAGGTGATTCAACCAAATTTTCCATTCACTCATTCATTTGTTCATTCAGCAGATATTTATTCAGTGCTTACTATGTTCTGGGTCCTGGAAATTTATGTCATCTTAATCTCCAACAGTAGGTCATAGAATTGGACTTAACTACAAAAAACAAAAGGCTAATGAAGAAAATAGAATTTAATAATAGTCTTGGGTTATACTAAACTTAATGATTTTTTTTTTGGCAAGTTTATTCCTTCTCACTTTACATCCAATCCCCATCTTCTTGCCCCATCCAACCTCTGCCCAAGGCAATGGAAGGAGATTGGAGGGCAGGAGTGGAGAGGCCAAGGAATTTCTGCTCCCATCTTGCTTATCCCTCTTCATGTCCCTTCCTCCTCTCACCTAGCTCTAGCAGTAGTCCATCTTCTCTTTGCTCCTTCGGGCTTAGAGGTGGTAGTGCCATTGGCCTTTTAGTGGTGTATGAGTGCCTCTACCCTTTGCTGGTTTCCTTATCTCTGTCCACTGTTAGGTTGGCAGTCTTTTTATTACATTTTTTCCAAAATCCTATCTGTGTGACCTTTCTTTTTCCTGACTGGACTTCAAATGGTAGATAAATAACTGCACCTGTATAGTTCATGTAAGAATATATTTGTTATCAACATGAAATAAACAAACAAAAAAATACCTGAAATAGTTTTATTTCAAAACAGATACCTTTAACCACTGAAAATCATGAACTACAACAACTTAGCTATTTTTGTAATTCAGGTTTACATACACATCACTAGGGATGTACACATAGGGCACTGACCATCAGTGACTTCCAGATAGCGATTTGCCTGATAGCTTTTATTGTCCTGAGATTTTAAATTAGCACGTGCATTGTTTTATATAGGTGAGCCCTCATGCCTGAATGTGTCTGGGCAGGTAATACCAACGCTTTTCCATAAGAGACTGAGTTACTCCAGCTCTTTGCTTCACAATTTATTGATTGTAGAGAATAGTGATAAGAAACCAGAAAGGAAACACCATGTTTTACAGTTAAGCAGGAAAATCAGAAGAAACAGAGGCAATCTGCTGTTCCTCTTCCATATGGGTGACAAAATGCAATGGGAAGAATAAGTACTAATTAGTTAAATGAAAAGCTCAAACTGTGATTGATAGAGAATTTAATTTTAGGGAAAACTGAGATGCTTTTCCAGTCCTTGAGAGGTAGAAACATAGAGAAACTCAGAATGCTGCACCTGCAAAACCTGATAAATAAACCCCTTGTATGTCTCAGAGTGAACCTCAGTAAAGTTATTTAGAGGAAATGCTAACAAAAATTCTAGTTGAGAATTAAATAATTTTACTGTTTATACATACCTTGTTCTGAACACCAAAGTAAAAGTGCTATGCTGAGTAATTCTTTAGTTACATTCATTAAGAGCATGTTATCAAAGTATATATTCGAATTAGGTTTATTTAAGTAAAGCATGTACTGAAAACTCTATAAAACCCATTGTACAAATATATTGCTATACGCTGAACACTGGAAGAGGTTATTTCTGCCTGGATCAAATTGCTGCATTGAAAATCAAGTGAACAGTATCTAAAGAATATTTATTGAAATATTCTAAATATTTATTCCCTCTCTTCCAGATGTGTGTAAACACATCTAGATGAAAAACAATTATATTGCTCTTAGGATCATTATTTACTAATATAATAATATGTAGCCCATCCTTTATCTGGAATTAGATAAGTATTTCTCACACTTGGTTCCAAGAATATCCTTTCACGTCATTCACATTACCTCCATACCCTGATTTCATTTCATTCCTTGTAACTCAAAGGTTTTAACAGAGAATAAATCATCCATTTTTCATTTTTTCTTGGTTGTAATTTGCCTATGTCAGGAAACAAACTTGTTTTAAGGTTATGTACCATTGGTAATCAAAAAACTACCTAAGAACAAAACCCTTGGACCAGATGGTTTCACACTGATGAATTTTATCAAACATTTAGTGAAGACCTAATACCCATCCTCCTTAAAGTTTTCCAAAAAGTACAAGAGGGAATACTCCCAAACTAATTCTATGAGGCCAACATCACTTTAATACCAAAACCAGGCAAAGACACCACAAAAAAAGAAAATTACAGACCAATATCCCTGATGAACATAAATGCAAAAATACTCAACAAAATATTTGCAAACCCAATTATACATCAAAAAGATCATCCATCATGATCAAGTGGGATTCATCCCTTGGATGCAAGGATGGTACAACATTCGAAAATCTATCAACATCATCCACCACATCAACAAAAAGAAGGACAAAAAACCACGTGATCACCTCCATAGATGCTGAGAAAGCATTTGACAAAATTCAACATCCATTCATGATAAAAACTCTCAACAAAATGGGTATAGAGGGCAAGTACATCAACATAATAAAGCCCATATATGACAAACCCTCAGTCAACATTATACTTAACAGTGAGAAGCTGAAAGGTTTTCTTTTAAGATCGGGAACAAGACAAGGATGCCCACTCTCCCCACTTTTATTCAACATAGTACTGGAGGTCCTAGCCATGGCAATCAGACAACACAAAGAAATAAAAGGCATCCAGATGGGTAAGAGAGAAGTCAAACTGTCCCTGTTTGCAGATGACATGATATTGTACATAAAAAGCCCTAAAGAATCCACTCCAAAAAACTAGATTTAATATCTGAATTCAGTCAAGTTGTGGGATACAAAATTAATACACAGAAATCTGTTGCATTCATATACACTAATGATGAACTAGCAGAAAGAGAAATCAGGAAAACAATTCCATTCACAAATGCATCAAAAAGAATAAAATACCAAGAATAAACCTAACCAAGGAAGTGAAAGACCTATACCCTGAAAACTACAAGACACTCATGAGAGAAATTAAAGAAGATACCAATAAATGGAAACACATCCCGTGCTCATGGATAAAAAGAATTAATATTGTCAAAGTGGCCATCCTGCCTAAAGCAATCTACAGATTCAATGCAATCCCTATCAAAATACCAACAGCATTCTTCAACAAAGTAAAGCAAATAGTTCTAAAATTCATATGTAACCACAAAAGACCCTAAATAGCCAAAGCAATCCTGAGAAGAATAAAGCTGGGGGGATTATGTTCCCCGACTTCCAGCTGTAATACAAAGCCATGGTAATCAAGACAATTTGGTACTGGCACAAGAACAGACCCATAGACCAGTGGAAGAGACCTGAGAGCCCAGACACAAACCCAAGCATATATGGTCAACTAATATACGATAAAGGAGCCTTGGATATGCAATGGGGAAATGACAGCCTCTTCAACAGCTGGTGTTGGCAAAACTGGACAGCTATATGCAAGAGAATGAAACTGGATTATTGTCTAACCCCATACACAAAAGTAAACAAAATGGATCAAAGACCTGAATGTTTATCATGAAATGGTAAAACTCTTAGAATAAAACACAGGCAAAAATCTCTTGAATATAAACATGAGCAACTTTTTCCTGAATGCATCTCTTCGGGCAAGGGAAACAAAATAAAAAATGAACAAATGGGACTAAAAAGTTTCTGTAGAGCAAAGGATACTATTAGCAGAACAAAAAGGCATCCTATAGTATGGGAGAATATATTTGTAAATGATTTATCTGACAAGGGGTTAACATCCAAAATATATAAAGAACTCCTACGCCTCAACACCCAAAAAGCAAATAACCCTATTAAAAAATGGGCAGAGGCTATGACCAGACAATTCTCCAAAGAAGAAATTCAGATGGCCAACAGGCACATGAAAAGATGCTCCACATCGCTAATTATCAGGGAAATGCAAATTAAAATCACAATGAGATATCACTTCATGCCAATTAGGTTGGCAAACATAGAAAAGAATAGGAACAACAAATTCTGGTGAGGATGCAGAGAAAGGGAAACCCTCCTACACTGCCTGTGGGAATGTAAACTAGTTCAACCATTGTGGAAAGCAGTATGGAGGTTCCTCAAAAAACTAAAAAGAGAAATACCATTTGACCCAGAAATTCCACTCCTAGGAATTTACCCTAAGAATGCAGGAGCTCAGTTTCAAAAAGACACATGTACCCCTGTGTTTATTGCAGCACTATTTACAATAGCCAAGAAATGGAAACAATCTTAAGTGTCCATCAGCAGATGAATGGATAAAGAAGAGGTGGTACATATACACAATGGAGTATTATTCGGCCATAAGAAGAAAACAAATCCTACTATTTGCAACAACATGGATGGAGCTAGAGGATATTATGCTCAGTGAAATAAGCCAGGTGGAGAAAGACAAGTACCAAATGTTTTCACTCATCTGTGGTGCATAAGAACAAAGCAAAAACTGAAGGAACAAAACAGCCACAGACTCACAGAACCCAAGAATGGACTAACAGTTGCCAAAGGGAAACGGACTGGGGAGGGAGGGAGGGAAGGGAGGGATAAGGGGGAATAAGGGGCATTACAATTAGCACACATAATGTAGCGGGGGGGGGGGGGGGGGGCGGGCACTATAGCATGGAGAAGACAAGTAGTGACTCTGTAGCATCTTACTACTCTGATGGACCGTGACTGTAATGGGGTATGTGGTGGGGACTTGATAATGGGGGGAGTCTAGTAACCACAATGTTGCTCATGTAATTGTATGTTAATGATACAAAAAAAAACATTAAGATTATGAACCATTGCAAATAAACTCCCTTATCTTGGAATTTAATTTTCTTTTCACCAGTCTTAGATCCAGACTTTTGTGATCTGAGGCTCTTTCTTATGGGCATTGAAAACACAATCAAGACAAAAAACAAAAACAAAATAGGAGTTGAATAATTGAACATTTCCTTCATCCTGGTGATTTTTATTCTTTCTGACTGTGCCTTGGGCTTCAATGAACTCTTATGAATACAAGAGACCTGACTTTTAGAAAATAAGATTTTAGCCTCTTTTCTTATCCTTCAAAGTAATTTTGATAGAGACAAGACTAGGCCAACCACATTTATCTTGGTAAGTTCTGAATATCAGTTTTTTAGGTAGTTCATTATTATAACAAAAATGTGTTCCACTTGATGAGACCAAGGTTCCTGACAGGCTGGTGTGGTGTATTTTAACATGTATAACTACTAATGCTAATGTGTGCACAGATTTGCTGAACAAAATATAGTCTGTTGGTTGACATCATGATATTCCGAGATCAGCATGAAAGAACTGGCAGTAATTCTGAAAAGGAGTCTTACATTGAAAATCTCATTTGGAAAAACTGCTTCCTCCTGGCTATTGTAACAGCGGTCACTACATTAATAAGGGATGAAAAATCTTGGTTACACTTTTGTATGCTTATAATCTTCAGTGCTAAATAGGCTTCTGGTTAAGCCCAAGGGAATTACAATTTCTTATTAAGGAAGAAATATACTCAGTTATTTAATGATCAATACTCTTTTTAACTCCTTCCCTAAAGAACATATTTTAGATTCAGGTGAGAATCATCATTTCCCCTTTAACTTTATTCTGACCTTCAGTATCGTACCTGATCTGATGAAGCACATACTGGAACAGTGTAAGCAAAATGAGGCTTTTTAGAATTTCATGAGTGATCTTAGGAAGTTTAAAAATGCCCAATATTTTGCCCATGATTCTTCTTAGAAAGGCTTTCCTCTCTAAATACATATCAATATATACATTTACAGGGTAGCCCAATGTAGGCAACCGAGAGCTCAAAGAAGTAATAAAAAAAAAGAAGAAGAAAAAAACTAGTAAATTTGTGAAATTAGAACTAAGAAATAATTCCAGATAAAATTTGAATTAATACCTTATTATTTAATAAATGACTGCACTAGAAATCAAAAGAAAATTTGGCTCCAATATAAAGGTCAGTATAAAATTAAGAATAGGCAATAGGGTTTCCCATGTGTGACTTCTGTGAAAAAAATTGTAAAAGCACAAATCCCTTTTGTTGACCACATAGGATTAAGCAAATTTACTAGTTTTTTTCTTATTTTTCTGTTACTTCTTTGAGCCCTTGGTTGCCTAAATTGGGCTATCCTGTAAATGTATATGTTGATATGTATTTAGAAGGGAAAGCCTGTCTCAGAAGAATTATGGGCAAAATATTGGGCATTTTTAAACTTCTTAATTATTCCATAAATCTTAATGCATTAAGTAAATATTTATTTTTCAAGATAATATCAGTTATCTAGAAGTTTAAAAGACCCACTAGTAGATTTATGGAGTAATTTGACATTTATCTTTAGTAGTAAATTCAAATTCTAACTTTTTAATTAATACTTTGAGCATAGTTATATATAGACAGGTATAAAGTCTACTCCATCTTCAAAAGAGAGAAACACTTTACATACCCACATTATAAACCTATTAATTTGCTCACCTTCATTGTAAATTTTTACCAAATCCCAGTACAACCTGTGTTTGACTCTAGCAAAAGCAAAATAAGTTGGTTTTATATATTGTCCCATTTTAAAAAGTGAGACATGAGGCCTGATGGAGCTAAGTAATTTTCAAAATGCTTTAACAAATGTTAAGGCTTTCTTTTCATTATAATACACGACGGAGACTAATTTCTTAGACTGTAAACTTCATCCAGGCAGAAGCTGTGTGTACTTGGTTCAGTATATACACAACATCTAGCACTGTGCCTGCAGCTTAGTAGGCATTTATTGACTTTCTAAGTTAAAGTCACAGCTACCATGGAATTATTCCTGTTTCATTTTTACCAAGAAAATAGTATAGGATAACAAAATTTTTTTGCAGTATTCAATAATATTCTCCAGCTCTTAAATTCCACAAAATAATAGAATTTTATACCTTGGAGAAATCTCCAGAATTAAATGCTCAGTTCCCTTATAACTGAATGTCTGTGTTTCCCAAGCAAAATAATTTCATTGTGAATCCCAAGTTAACCTTGCTTTTCAAAAGTTAGTATTATTATCAGAATAAAAGTGATTGAAAATAGCTTTTTGATTAATGAGATATAAATTTTAAACATTTGGGCTGTGTGCTAGTTTCCCTTCTTATTTCCTAAATATTTTCATGTATCTAATGGTTTTAGAATTACATATCATCCAGCTAGCAAAGCAAAATCAACGAAACTGCCTGCATCGTTGTTGATGACATGAACTAGGTATCTTTGACTAGTGATTGTTCCAAACCAATTCAATGTTAATCTAGTAAACCACAAGCAGGCACTTTCCGTTGGTCAGTTCTCTAAAACACAGTTAGCCTTTCATGCACACAATTTCTCAATTCCTACTGCCTGACTAGCACTTAAGGTATTTGTTTCTTTTCCTTAAATTGCCTCATTTTAAATTTCAAATATTGGCTTGATATTACCATTTATTTAGAAACATGTTTCATAGATCATAAATAGAAAGGAATCAAGAAATTAAATATTATGAAAAAAATACTTATTAAAGTTTAGCTGTATTCTGCTCTGGGCACCTCTGGGTATTGGATTCATACTAAGTATCTGAGTGGTTTAAGACAGGTTTCCTAATCAGTTATCTCATTGATAAATATAGATAATACTACCTATCTCAGAGGATTTTCGTAAAAATTAAATGAAGTAAATGTGTCAATTCTCCTCAAACTAATCTACAGAGTCTACATTTTCCTGATCAAAATCTCTGCAGAGTTATTTTTGTTTGAGGGAACTGACAGTCTAATTTTAAAGTTTATATGGAAATACAAGGCAACTTATATGGAAACAACCAAGGCAATTTTGAAGAAACCAAACAAATTTGGAAGCTTTTCAGATTATTACAAAGCTATATTAGTCAAGACATTGGAATATTGGGCCAATGATAGGCAAACTGATCAATGAGTCAAAATGCAGTGCCAAGAACAGACCCACATATATTCGGTCACCTGAAATACAATGAAGATGGCAGTGCCGTGCAGTGGGAAAGGATGATCTTCTTATTAAATAGTGTTGCATCAATTGGATATTTATGTGGATAAGTTTGCATTTTGACCCCTACTTCACCCTGTACAAAATAATCAATTCCAAATGAATTGAATATGTAAATGGGAAAGAGAAAACAAACTTATAGAAGAGCATCTTCATGACCTTAGCATAGGCAAAGATTTCTTAGGCAGTAAACAAAAAGCACTAATCATAATTTTTGAAAATAAAATAAAATAGGATTATACTGGAATTAAGAATTCTGTTCATCAAGATACTGATAATGGTATCTAAAAGCAAGCTATGGACAAGAAAAAATAGAATTATCTGACAAAGAACTTGTATCCACAATATACAAAACAAAAAAACACCTACAAATAGCAATGTCTTGCATATTAGACAACTAAATAGACAACTGAACAAAAAGAACAAATGGCCAATAAACATGGAAAATATGCTGGACTTCATGAGCCATCAGGAAAATGAAAATTAAAATGCCCAGAGTGGAAGAAGATATAATTGTAATATAAATGCATGACAAAAGACTAGTATCCAGAATATATAAAGTATTCATGAAAATCAAGTAAGACTGACTACCTAATAGCAAAATGGGCAAAAAACTTGAGCAGGCCCTTCACAAAGGTGGAAATCCAAAGAACCAATGAATGTGCAAAGGTATTCAAATTTAATCATCAGGGAAATACAAATTAAAAATCACAGTGACATAGTGAACTATGTATCACTACATAATTACCAGGCTGCATAACCAAAGTTTAGCAGTTGCAAGTATGGGTAAGAATTTGTAACATTTACTCTTATAAATTGCCAGCGGAAGTTTAAATTAGTGCAGCCACTTCTGAAAACATTTATGCATTGAAGATGAGGACCTGTGAACCCTGGGATGACCTAATACCTCTAGGTAGGTACCCTAAAACCATCCACATGTACTAGGAGCACATATGAATTCTCATAGCAGCACTGTTTAAGATTTCTAACAATTGTCAATAAACCAAATGTCCATTATTAGTAGAGAGATTACATAACTTTTAGTATATTCATACAATGAAATACTATAGAACAATGAAAATGGATGGACTGTGCCACATGCATCATTTAAGAACCTTAGAGAGAAGCATGAAATAAAAGAATAGATAAGCATAATTTTCTTCAAAAACAACAAAGAAAATAAACTAACATGTTTACAGATATGTGGTAGAAATATTAACCAAAATGAAGAAATTGTTACAGAACTATCACCACAAAATTCAGGATGGTGATTACCCTCTGGAGGTAGAAATTTGAAATAAGAAGGGACAGACAGGCTCCTCTTGGAGCTGGAGGTAATGTTCACTTTCTTAACTTGAATGTTACTGAATAATATTCACTTTGTAGATATTTATTAAACTGTACACTTTATATATATATATATATATGCTATGCATATTTCACAATTTTTATAAAGTTGAAAAAAGAAAAAAGCAGTAAGGAAAAGGTATCCATTTTGTTGATATAGATCACAGAAAAGACACAGCTCATAAGACAATCCAGTTTTTCAGGATCAGTATGTTCCTAGAAGCTCAGCCTAGAGTCTTCTGCTCTTCTGGAAAGGCTAACATGAAAAAGTTGAAAAGTATCAAATATTGAATGGTATGTGGACTAACTGTAATGCTCATAAACTATGGATATGAGTGTAAATTGATATAACCACTTTGGAAAACTCTTCTACTAAACTGATTATATACGTATCGATGACTCAACAATTCCACTCACAAGCATATATGCAATAGAAATGTGTTCACTTATATCAAAAGACATTTACTAGAATATTCATAGCAGCAGTAATGCCTAATAGCCCCAACCTGGAAACCATACAAATAGACAATAAAGAATGGATGATAATGGAATGGATAAATAAATGGTGATACTCTTATACAATGGAATACTACTCAGAAATGAAAATGAATCATCCATAATTACACACAACAATATGGATGAGTCTTGCAAACATAATGTTGAGCTAAAACCTACATACAGTTGAGTCCATTTATATAGTACGTTTACAGGCAAAATTCATCTGAGCTGTTAGAAGCCAGGACATGATTATCCTTGATTAGAAGGGATCACAGGGGGTCAATTGTAATATTCTGTTTCTTGTTATGGATGCTGGTTAAAAGTATGGATTCAGGTTTTTAAAAAATCATCACTGTAAAAATATGATTTATATACTTTTTTTTTTGAGAAATCAAACTTCTCCAAAAACTTTAAAAAATGGTATTACATTTGTGAAGTTCTTAGAAATGTACCTGGAATATGGTAAGCTCTAAAAATCATTGGATAATATTATTTTGTTGTTACTGATGTCCTTGCCTACAAAAAGCAGTGAGCCAAAACTCTTCTCCTTGTGTATTAAAATGGGAAATTAGTAAATGTTAGAAAGACAATTAGCACTTGAGTCTATCTCACCAATGTAATCAGAAGATTTAAAAAATAATTGAAAAACACATCACTTTCTCTCTAAATGAGTCAATGAGTTTTAGTGCCGAGTCCATGGACTACCTGTGGCACACATGCATCAATGTGGGAAACACTTTACTTGATCAAATAATATAACTACTTTGAAGAGACTACTGAGGCCCTGACAGGCTCATCACAGTGAGACTCCCCTCATCAGGTATTCTTCGTTTTTCCCCTGAGATTTGTTTATGTCCACTTTATATTAAAATTGGCCATATAACATTGATTTCTGGAATCTTCAATTCAATGGTTACCTGAGTCCCTGAGGACATGTAAAGTTCAGTTATACCTCACTCTACACCTATATCCTACAGCTTAATATTGTGTGGAAAGAGAATGACCCTTTAACTGGACAACAGAAGTCATTCTCCTACATTTCAGAGATTATTCTTCCTGCATGTTTGGTTAGTTAATGGGAGTCCTCTTACACAACAGAAAATATCAGTATCAGTATCATATTAAATAATATGATAAAAACATAGAATAGTATCAGTTCCTATTGCTCCTTAACATTTATGGAAATATGACTTCTCATCTACAGATCAAAGAATTAGCTAGATCAAAACGAAAGCTAACTAAAAAATTCAGTATTAAAAAGATTAGTTCTAGTTTAGAACCCCATCATCTGCAAACACACGACTTTCCATTTGTTTGGCATCTTTTCTCACACCGATAGTTGCACAGGAGAAGACCTTATCTACTTTGGTTTTGGTTTCAGTAATAATACAAAACAATCTTTATAATAAATGGCTTTCCAAGCTAAAAATGATGCATTTTTATAGACTCGAAGATGAAAGTTATTACACAAATCATTGTGTATCAGTTTTAAAGTGGATGAAGTAAAAAATCTCTAGTCAATGTGTATTTACCTAAGGGCTTTTAATTATTGAAATCAATGTAATATTTTACCTCATAGCTTCTAAATCCTGTTTCATAAATCATTTATCTTTTACTCTTGATGAAAGCCAAAAAGAGGTCAGAAATTTGATTTGCTTTGACAAGTGTCTGTGGAAGTGTCTGTTTTGTATTGCCCTTGGTGAGACATCTTTTATCCAGTTGTGTTAAGATGGAAGCTGGAAGAACTAAAGTAGGTAAGAGGAAGAATTAAGTAAAGAGTGAAATTCCTTTTAGATTGCTGGGATGTTCTAGATATTGGAACTAAATTAGAGAATTGGTACTGCCATTAAGAGGAGAAACTAAAATTCATGAATGGGCATGACTGTGGGGACAATGAATTCGTTAGGCTGAAAGAGTATGATTTCTCGTATGTATTTGTCTCTCTGTCACAACACCCACCACTTCTTAATTTCCTTTACTCAATGATCTCTTGGATCTTTGGTTCTATCTTTCCATTTTCTTACTATAGTATTATATTGCTGGCTAGCATTATTGATCACTTTTTCTGTGCCAGGCACTATATTAAGCAATTTTAATGAACATCCTCATTTTGTCCTCACGATATCTTTATATGATTTATATCATTATCTACCTTTTACTGACTGGGGAACTGAGGCTTAGAGAGGGTAACTAAATTATCCAAAGGTCAAACAGCCAGCATGTGTTGGAGCCAGATCAGCAATCTAGAGACTGCCTCTAGATACTAAATTCCACTGCCTAGCCAATGACCTTCAGCTTCCCATCTCTGAACACCTGTTAGAGTTTTCTCCACCAGCAGAAGGAACAGTTGTCACATATGTTTTGATATTCTATGAAGGACCTAGTAAATTGATCCCATGGGTAACAACAGATCTAAAACCTATTTACCCATGGAGATACCAAACCCTTCTGTGGAACTGGGAGAAAGAGAGTAAAAAAACCTTCATCATGTTCCTTGTTATTTGGTAAGAGCTCTCCAGAGGGAGGAAGGGGCCAATTACTCAATGTTCAGAGCTGGGAAGGAGGTGAATAAGCAGAGGAAAACAGTAACCAATAACCAGGATTTTGCATTCTCCTTTCCACTTAAGTAGCAGCTCCTACAATTCCAAAGTCTATTACAAACCATAATTCCCATTCCACAGACACCAGGTATGTCTGGAGGATGCAAGTTGAAGAAAGAATCATTTTCATGACCATAGAAATCTCAGTAAGACCACTTAGGTAATTCCAAGTCTCCACCGCTGGGACATCATTTTGGTCTCTGTGATTATATCCCTATTACTTTCCATTAAATCAATTCCTTCAAAAAAAGACCTGCTCAATAAATAGAATGGTTTGGCACTGGACTCTCTCCATTGAAGAAAGGCTGAAGTGTATGCTGTCCTAGTATTGATTGCAGTATACAGTTGGGTCAGGTCTTGGTCAGAAGCAGAACTCAGGTAATGCCTTCAGGGGTGTCCTACCAAGTTGAAAATTACATAAATTAACTCTTGAAACTTTCCTCTTGGCTCACTTTTTTTCTAGGTACTGCTGCAGCAATGAATTTTCACAGGTATAGCTTGACAGCATAATATTGTAACTCCAGGGGGAAAATCCCGGGGCAAAATACCTTTGAAACCAAAATTAGTCAAAGGGAGAAATAAAGTGGGAGAAACCTGTTTATTGCCTACAAGCAGCAGTCCACTTCTGCTCACCCGTGCCTCTCACGACCTGTCTGCAGGAAAAAGGACCCCACCCAACCTTTCCAGTCCAGATATGCTCTTGCTCCCCCATGTAATTATCTATTGATATGGAGGTGGACTACTTTTCTCCACCCCTTGGAGTCACCTATTGATATGGAGATGCACTAAGGCCAGGTAGAGATTCTGGAAATGTTGCAATTTTACCCACAGTCCATTCCTCCAGAAATCTCACCTCACAATCTACTTGCTTCCCATTTTCGACAATGGCCCCTGTGCAAGAAAACTGGAGCACTGTAACCAGACTAATATGATACAATAGCAACAGCAATAAAATCATGATAATCCTCAAGCTGAAGGATTCAGTTAAATTCAAACTTAATTTAAATTCAAAATTCAGCTAAAGTCAGCTAAACTCCTATGTAGATTTAGTCCACAGCTTGCCCATTCCGCAGCCAGTCAGTAGCTGAATGGGTAGGGAGTTCAGTGCAATCATCACGCAGCAGCTGCAGACAAGGGGTGGGTCCAGGCCACAGGGACTACAGAAGAAAATAACCTTAAGGGCAATAAGATACATGTTATAATGACACCAGCACAGGCAAATCTTGCCCATCAGGTAGGATACATGCAAGAGAGTGGTCTTGTGATAGGACCATGGCAGGAATGGGATCTCATCCTGGTCTAGTATACCAGACTTTCACCCCCTCTCTGTGGGAGTTACAGATGGGTCAATACATAGGGCTGTGGGAGGTACATGCACTGGCCATAAAGATAAAACAAAACTTCCCCATAAGATGTTCTTACTTCTCAGATGTTTTGGGTACACTACCGTGATCTTTGGGGACCACTCTGTTGTTACTCCGGGAACACACAGGAGGCCAGCTTCCAGGCCTTTTCCCCAAGATGCCAGAAGGGTCCAGCCATCACTGATCCATGAGTCAAAATGTTTAGGGCCATGTCCACTCAATAGAGTCTCCGGGGTTTAACGCAATTAGGGCTGGCATCAGGATGTTGCTCTGCTGGCCATATCCTGGCTTTAACAACTCCTCTTTGGTTTGCACATACAGTTGTATAGGAGAGGCAGCAATGTGTGTTAGCATGTCCACAGGGGTCTAGGCTCCTTTTTGGGGCTTTTCATTCAAACACTGTGATACTGTCCATAAGCGAACTGACCAGTTCCATAGACTATTGGTGTCTGACTTCAGGCCAGATTTCAACAAACCATTGTACCTCTCTATCATGCCTACCCCAGTAGAGTTATATGGTACATGAAACTTCCACTTTATTCCTAATTGCTGCACCCATTCTTGTAGCGCATGTCCAGTAAAGTGGGTGCCTTGATTGCTCTTGTCTGAGGAAAAAGGACCCCACTCAACCCCATCTGCAGCTGGCCCTAGCCTGCAGAGATGCTCTAGGCCCCTCTTGGTGGTCTGCTGATCTGCAGGACATGCAGGAAAAGCAACCAATAAGCCAGTAGCTGTATCCACACAAGTCATGGCATACCAATATCCTTCTGATATGGGCAGAGGCCCAACATAGTCTATCTGCCACCTGACAAGGGGTATCAGCCCCCTTACTATTGTCCCATGTTGCTGCAGGACTCGGTGTGAGTCCCTCTCAGAGCACACACGGCACTCCCTCCAGGCTCGGCTGACTTCTTCAAAGGTCAACAGAAAGCCCCTTGATGGACTTCAGCCCACACTGTCTTTTGCCCTGTGTGCAATAAACGCTGATGTAACCATTGGGCTACATCAAAGGCAAGCTTTCCTACTAGCCAGCACACCTGGGCCAATGTGTCTGCTTCATCATTCCCTGTGGATGCCAAAGGCAAATGGCCAGTCAACTGATAAACGGTAACTGTCTTAGTCTGACCAGAGGCCCACAGGTCTTGCCACAACTTTTTCCCCCAAAGAGACCAGTGACCAACCATCCAGTTGGCATGATAACATGTCAGTAGTCACAGGATCAAGCCCTGATAGACGGCCCAGCTGTCAGTGCAGACAACTATGGGGGAAGGCTCCTGAGTGACCACGAGCCATACTGCCCGCAACTCAGCTCAGCCCATTGGCTGCTCTTCCCTTCTCCATCCTCCATCCATATTGTCTCAGTCTTAGGATGGAAAGCCACAGCCCTCCACTTTGGGGCTGCCCACAACTGGAGCCATCTGTATACCAAGCATCTTCAAGTATAGGGGATTTTCCATCCTGATAAGGACTCTTGGCTACCAATGGCTCAAAAGAAAGTTCTTCTTGCTTTCCACTGGTGTAGGTCACTAGCCCCAGTAAGCATTGGAGTTCTCCACTTAAGGGGCTATAGGAGGGGGCATTATGCTGCTGTAAGTATGCACCCCATTTGGCCAGTGTAGGCATCTGTGCCACACAACTCCCTGGCCTTTGGGTCCAGCTTCACACCCACCCCACAATGACATAGGTGGTTATTATCTTGGTCGGAGCTGTTCTGGTGATGGGCTCTTTAGCCAACAAGACGTGGTACACAGAAGCCAGTTGCTTCTCTATGAAGGTGTATACGGTACCTTTGTTCCTTTTCACAGTTGTGACCAGAATCCAATAGGTTGGCATGTCCCTTCAAGCTGCTGCCACAGGCCCCATCCGTAACCATCTTCGGTTATACGAACATCTACCTCACAAGGCCTTGATGAGTCCATAACACTCAAAGCCTGAATGGCCTTGACTGCTTGCTTAGCAGCAGTAAAAGTAGCTGCATGTTTCATCCCAGTACCACCTGATGCCCTTTCATACCAACTGGTATAAGGGCTTAAGAATTTGTGCCAAATGTTTAATAAACCCTCTCCAGTAGCCTCAAAAACCAAAAACTCTTATAATACTGCCACAGTGGTAGGAGTAGGGAAAGCCTGGCCCTTGTCTATGACTGCTTCTGGCATAACTTTAGTTTTACCTGACCAGACAACCCCCAAGAACTTTACAGAAAAAATAATTCCCTGAACCTTGATGCTGTTCACAGCCCATCCTTTCTCCTGTAGATGTTGCAGCAGTGTAGGAACTGCCCCTTCTAAATTTGCAAGAGAATCAGACATGAGCATGATATCATCAATGTAGTGATATAGCCACACCATTTGTGGTTTATTCCATGTGGCCAAGTCTTGGGCTATAAGTCCAAATACAAATGGTGGGACTGTGGAGGTATCCCTATGGAAGGATAGTGAATGTCGACTGCAGCCTTCTCATGTGAAGACAAACTATTCCTGACTTTGCTGTGCTATGTCAACAGAGAAGAGAGCATTAGCAAGGTCCACAACATAATGGCACATCCCTAGTTCATGACTGAGGGTGTCCATAAATGCTACTATAGATGGGACAGCAGCATGCAAAAGGGGTGTGACTTTATTCAGTTCCCTGTAGTTCACGGTCATACACCAAGAGCCATCCAGCTTTTTTGCTGGCCACACTAGGGAATTAAAAGGACTATGAGTGGGCTTTATGATGCCCACTTTCTCCAACTCCTGTAGAGTTTCTCTAATATTCTTGTGTCCCCCAGGCAATTTATACTGCTTAGTATTTGTAACCTGCCGAGGTGCAGGTAGAGCTACAGGTGGGTGCTTAGCATGTCCCCTCAGAACTACCTTTACCACACATACCCTCAGTCTGAACTCAACCTGAAGTGGTCTATAACCACAGGCCTGCAGGATATCTACCTCAAAATATATTCATCGATGGGAGAAATGTATACAGTATACTTCTTTGGGGGTAAACGCTAATTCTTCACTCTAATTGCTTAGCATGTCCCCTCAGAACTACCTTTACCACACATACCCTCAGTCTGAACTCACCTGAAGTGGTCTATAACCACAGGCCTGCAGGATATCTACCCCAAAATATATTCATTGATGGGAGAAATGTATACAGTACACTTCTTTGGGGGTAAACGCTAATTCTTCACTCTAATTGCCTTACCCCCATAGCCATCTATCACAGTAGGAGTGCCAGGAAAACACTCAGGGTTTCCATAAATCAGAAAACAGTCAGCTCCTGTGTCCACCAGCTCCAGGGAACATTGTACATTCACAGGGGACCAATGAATTGCTAATTCTATATGTGGCCTCTGGTCTCCACCACATCCCCCAAGGTGGGGACCTTGACCACACCCTTCCGTCAAGATGCAATCCCCAGTCATCCTCCTGTGGGGGTGAGGGCCCAGGCAGAGCCTGAGTACTGTCCTCCAGGAAGTCTTGCAGGGACACAGGCCAGACATGGGGCTTTGCCTCTGGCTTCTGTGTCCTGAACCTCAGCAGCTAGAACTGCTGCTCTGGCTTTAATTGGTGCCATGGTTCTAACAAGATCCTATTGGACTGCCCATCAAGTTTTTCTTTCACTATCCTGGCCTTTATCAAATCAACCCATATCTGGGTCCTCAAGACCTTCACGGGGCCCTTTGCACCTCTCCTTTCAGTCATAGCCCATACTTCCTTCTGTGCTCTTATTGTTTCAACCTCTCCCAGGTCTACTAAAGTACATTTAGCTTTACTTATGGATTGCCCTATGTAGAAGGCAAGAATAGTCACTAGGACCCAAAGAGAGATGGCGGAGTTGTATGGTGCACTAGATTTCTCATTCCTATGGTGAACAGCTTTTCCTTGGTCCACATTATAGATGATATTTTTCATGCCCAGCTCCTGTAACACCTGCTGGAGCTCTGCACACATTTTCCAGCTAGTGAGTTAGTATGGTAAATCACCCTGATTAGACCAAACTGTCCTGATGGCTGTTGTCAGCCAATCCAGAAGCACCTGATTACTGGAGGTGTGATGGGCACATTGCAACCGCTGATGGAGGGAAGAATGAGTCATCAGGGAAGCCAGTCTACCCGTTTCAGAACCTGATATAGCAACGCTTTCCACCCCCATATCCCAGAGATGCAAAAGCCATGTAGGTAGAGCTTCCAATGGCTTCTGCTGATACCAGACGCTCATGTCCAGCAGCTCATCCTGGGTACAGGGGCAGAGCACGGAGTGCTCCACAACCTGGGGAGGGGGCAGCTCCTACCCCTGAGCAGCCCGCCATTGTTGCGTTTTTATTTTCTTAATTACAACCGCATGTACCTTTAATATAGGAGAGGCTGGAGCCTTGGGCAGTGCTCTCAACAACAGATCGGCCCTCGGCCCCACCCCCTCATCCTTTCTCTATATCCTCCCCCATCTCTGGGGTTGAAAGCACCACTCCTTTCTTTGCCTCCCCCACAGCATCCTGCAACACAGATTCTCCAACTGCCTCTTCCCTTGCTGCTAATGTATCTTCCAGGAGCTCAAGCTGTCTTCTTAATAACTCTTTTTCTTAAGGGCATCCCATAGGTCATCGCCCAGCTTCTCCAGGCAATGCTGAAGTGTGTCTCTCTTCTGCCGAAGTCTCTCTATCTCCTCTATAACCCTTTCCACTATCTCAAGAAACAGACATCCCAGAATCCTGGCAGCTACACAGCTACTCAGAGCCTCTAAGCAGTCTTCTGTCTCATGGAGAGCTGATTCCACAGCTTGCAGCGTCTCCACCCTTCCCCAATTCTGGCGAAGGCCCCACTCCTTTAGGAGTTGCTTTACCCTAGAGCAATTCCCCACTAGGAGCTCCCCATTTAGAAGCCCCACAGATAGGGGGCTCCCTGGTAAAGGTGCACCCTCCACAGCACAACCACTGAAGCCTCCTCATCATCCATGGGGTGAGGGTGGGGAGTTCCTGGTATCTCCCCCCATCTCTAGGGGTAGCCTGCCCAAGTGTTGCACCCATGAAGACAGATTTTGGGTTCAGAGGTCCTGCCGACTGCCACCAGATGGAACTCTGGGGGGAAAATATTTTCCCATTCCAGAGCAAAATACCCTTGAAACTGAAATCAGTCAAAGGGAGAAATAAAGTGGGAGAAACCTGTTCATTTCTTAAAAGCAGTCATCCACTTCTTCTCGCCTGTGTCTCTCTTGACCCAGCTGCAAAAATGGGCCCCACCCAGCCTCTCTGGTCTCGATGTGCCCTTGCTCCCCCTTGAAATTACCTATTGACATGGAGATGGACCACCTCTTTCCACCCCTTGGAAACACCTATTGATATGGAGATACACTAAGGCCAGGCAAGAGATTGCAAAAATATTGCAATTTTACCCACAGGAGGTAAGGAAGGAATTAATAAAGCAAGAGCAGCAGGGAATCACAGCTGCTTTTCAGTCAGCAAAGAACAGGAAAGTGCAAGGGCAGGAGGGAAAGTTCTCAGCCTAGGGCAGATTCCCCTGCCTACTCAGGGTCACTTGACATCCTGTGTCCACTTGGATCTGCATAGCATGGGGACTAGCCTCTCCAGGATTTGGGGGCACTTAAGAGCATAGGATGGAGTGAGATTATGTTCTTAGACCTTCCCAAAGAAAGGAAGTTTTTGGACAGGCTACTAAGAGCAGATCACACAGCTGCAGTTCCATCCAGGTCACCCAGGCAATGAGAATTTGCAGGCCTAAATTTGAGCTCTTAGCGGCCCCTTCCTATTTATTAAAAGTAAAGTGGAGACAGAGTGAAGACTTGGAAATAAAATAAAATAGCAAAGAGACAAAACACAATAATTTGAGCAGTGAAGAAGCTTTATCTGAAAGTACACACTTAAAGAAAGGAAAGTGTGGGCATCCTCAGAGAGGAGGCACACTGAAAGGTTGGGAATTCTGTCTTTTCAAAGGGCTTCCAAGAATGGGGTAAAGGGCACAGGGGGATTTGTTGGGTGTAGGCTTGAGTTGTGGTCTCAAGGTGCTTATCTCTGGTGAGAGACACCATGTCTCCTCTCCTCTCTTATTAGTCCTCCAGCTAATTTTGCTAAATAAACCCAATACAAGGGATTTATTTATGGTGTTCTTCCCCAAGATAGTGGTTACCCTCAGCAGTGGGGACCTATCAGTTAAGACTGCCTGCCCTGCCTTAAGGTAGGCTGTTGGCTGGTTACTAATGAGTATGTTTGAAATCTTACTTCTCAATGCTCTGCTTTCTAAAATGGAATCTTAACCTTCAGATGGAGTCCTCCTGTTCTTACTGTACTGTTTATATCTCAGCATTTTCCATCACAGGCAAGAAAAGTTATCATGATGCTTGTCCCATGGCCCTGGCCCACCTCAAAACCACATTCTTTGGAGTCCTGGGTTCCTCAAATGCACCAGGGGTCTGCCTACTCAGCAACTCACCTCCACTTCAGCTAGACCAGTTATATGTTTTTACTGTTCTATGTAATGGTATGACTTGTTAAGGCTGCACTTGAAAAAAAGAATTCTGCTACTAAAGCTTTGTCAGTCACTGTGCCCCCTCATTTTACCAATAGGAACGGTAGGATCCCATGATGGAACAGGACTCACCAAGAAGACACAGTTTTGAGAGTAGAACCAGGTGCCACTATCCTTTTCAATCAAGTGTGGCTTTTTCTCCACAAAATTTATGGAAACAGCTCCTGTTTGAAAAAAATTTGTTTTAAAGCTAATAAATGGATGAAACTTCCAAGTTTAGATCTAGCATTTAAGTATGAACATTAGTTATTTCAGAGACTAGAAATATTTGGGTATTTTGATAAATTTGATTATTCAAGCAAGGAAAAACTGGCATAAAAGAAAGCAGAGAGAATGAGAGAGAGCTGGTGGGCAGGGTGGGAGGGAGGAGTGGAGAAATAAGAAGGAACAGAAAAGAAAGATAACTTTTCATCAGTATGGCAACACTTGCAGCTCATGGTCTCAAATCTATTTTTTACATTAACCATTAAAATATGAGATTTACCTAACACCATGTCGAAAATAAGCATTTGATAACTGCTTTAAAATTGGTTGTAATTCTTTTACTGTTAAATTCTGCATATCTTCTCCCATGTGTATGATGGCATTTAATGCACTGAATGGTGAGTTGTTCTAAAAGAAAAAATATGAAAAAGCTACTATAAACTCAATGAAATATCCCTGGTTGGATATTCTTGACAGAGAGAATATATCTAAAAGCAAAAGTAAAAAAGGAAGTTGAAATAAAGTTATCCAAGAATTTCAGAGACTATGGTTATGTATTTATGAATTAAGACTTCCAGTTCCTTTGAATAGGGGAAAGATGATAAGATTGCTCTGCAAACCAAATAGCCTGATTTGTACTTATTCCAATTCCTTTCATATTACAATGATGTTATTTATTTGTTTGTCTCTCCTCTTTGGCTGCAAGTTCCCTAACAGCAAGGATCTTACTCCTTCCTCATCTCATTTTTACCTCTAATAACTCCCATAGGCACATGGTAGTGGTGCTATTAATATTTATTTAGTGAGTGAATGCATGAATGAAGGAATAAATACGAATGATGCTATACACTGAGCTTCTGGGTTACTTGTACTTTCTGGTTTTTCTCTCTAAAAGTCTGCATTGTTGAGAGTTTTCTCACTTCAAACTAACTTGGTAACAAAGTAGTATTATAAACCCAGAGTTCTTCCTCACTACTCTCCACACCATTTTAGTGGCTTCCAAACACTCTTGAGAAACAGGTTCACACTTACTCTCGGTTATCTCTAATGGCAGAGATTACAAAGGAGTAAAATTCTAGATCAAGCAAGTATATTGGTGATTTTCCTTACACATCTTCATTTCAATTAAACAAACCATACAGATACAAGCAAACAACTATACACACACATGATAATAAGGCCAGTACTTCACCTTTTAAAGTTCTTGACAGAGAACTTTTAGAGAAAAATAACAGATACTATTCAATAAGCATGCACTATGCCAAACACTATGTAAAGCATTTTCATATATTGCTTGACCTTAACATTCTTATGAAATAGGTTCCACTATCTTCCCCATTACATAGTTGAGGAAAAGGTTAAGTTGCATAGCGCTCTTATGTTGAGAAGCTTGATTTCAAACCGAGTTATATCTGATGCCATATACTGTAATCTAGTCTTACTGATTTTTATGTATCACGTAGCATATATCAAACGGTCTGATCCAGAGTAGCAAAGAAGAAATGAGTGAAACTAGACTGACTGAAACTGTTGGAAATGCCTCTTCAAAATGAAGCTACAAGCCCCAAATCCTTTGCTTTTTTGATTTCTCTTAACTACAAGATTTCAGTTACTTTCTAACAGCATAGAAAAGAATATTCATGTGCATTTTTAAAGTCCCCTTAGTTATTTTAACCAAAGCCCGGAAAAGTTGGTAGTCTTCTTCCCACATATGTACATTTTAGATAGGAGCCTTTTACTTTTTAGTAAGTAAATCAGTTTAACTTCTTTTGAAATAGTCATCTCTTTTGTTAATTTACAAATTTAAAAGATCAGTTAAATGTGAGAGCTAAATGGATATAAAAATACAAGAACATATGCAGAGGGTGTTGAAAAGAGTCAGACAATACAGTGTTTCTCAGCATGAGGGCTGCTTTGTCGCATTACTACTCAGGACATCTGTGTCTGCACCAAGCTGTCTCAGAAAAAGGCTTTGAGCCAAACCATCATACAGACCTCGTCCTCCACACATAGTGGTGGCAATGCTGCTATTCAGAAGCACCTGCCTGGAAATACAATTTGCTCAGTGCTGCTGCAAGGAACATCAGAATTACGCACTATCTCCATCTAATAACACCTTTGCAGTTTCTCCACAGCAGGGGCTCTGCACGGCTCTTTTAATCTTCTCACCCTCTGTTGGAAATAAGAACTGATTTCTCTCCCCATCAGAAATTAAATTGTATTACCAGGTAGCAATGGGGCAGTGCCAGCTGGATAAAATTGATGACAAAAGCAGACCGAAGAATTCCAGTGTCCTCGGCTGTGTTCAAGGGAGAGAGATTTTATTTCAAAAGAAATAATTCAATAATGCATGAGCCCTCGTGCCATGCAGACACCCTGGTGTTGCTCACTAGACCTAAAGTCAGCAGTGGTACAGACCAGACAGCATTTGCTAACAACCAACCTAAGGTGGATCTATCAGCAACCAAGTCATGCGTCCCTTGTCCCCTTGCAAATCTGTACAGCTGCTATCCTCTTGTATATTTAGATTGGCATCTATGCTTTAATAAATAACCACCTTAACATAGGATTTTGCATTCACCTATTTAGATATTCCTAAGCACAGCCGGGGAGTTTGGCTTTCACATTACTAAATTCAAGGCTGATACCTAAATGACATATAAACAAGACATGTTGTGAGAAACGCTTTCAAATTGCAGGAATACTGTTGCTTGCTTCTGACAAGATGTAATAAAAGGTTGAATAATATATTTGGAATTCATAAATTATGAATTCACTCTTTTGCTAGTGTATGGTATGTATGTTGCTTACAGTCTTTCAATTGCCCATGACTAATTCCTATATTACCAGTGTCATCACCACCAACTTAATTTGCAATAGACACTAAGATGGCTTTTCCCAAAGTACATCCCTTGGAAGACTAATATTGCATAAGAGCATTCTGTGGAGACACCCTACTGGAAAATGTTCCTGTGAATCTGTAGGAGCAAGATGTGCTCTATTGTGTTTTTCAAAATTTATTTGGTTAGGAATCTCTCTTTCACAACATATCTTGAATGATAAATACCCATCTGAATTGTCATTTGAGAGAATGAAAACAAATAGTACCACATAGATTATCACCATCCAAATGTTCATGGTGGGGAATGAGAAAGCATAACCTTTTCCCCATTTGAGCATTACCTTTCCCCCTCAGATTAAGACCTTGATCTCCATTATAGTTTCATTATATCATATATCAGGAATACAGCAAAAATAGCAAAGACAGTGTCTATGTTGTTCACTCTTGTGTTTCTAGTGTTAGGCACATAGCAGGTGTTCAGTAGGTAAATGCTTATTGAACTAATGAATGAATGAGTGGATGGTTGGATGGATGGATGAAAGAATGAATGAGTTTGTATATGCCTCATTATGAGTGTGGGTACCTATGATAATACAGTGTGTTTTTCGAAAGTAAGTAAGCAGTATTAGAACAGATGTTACTAAGCCACCAGAGTGGCTCTGCTCTCCTCTCTGTAACTTGTAAGTAATGAAATCACATGCGTTTCAAAATGTCAGCCTCTGTTGCTGGCTTTGTTGTTGCTATGGCAACATAGACTATGACATTATGAGCTATGGTCTCTGCCATGGTAGCTATTTGAGAGTTACCCTCAGAGTTCCACAATGAGATATTGTCAGTATGGATCCCTAACACCCCTGGGGTGAACTGTGATGTGCTTGTGCCTGTGAGAATGAGATTCACCTTCTGTTCATTCCCCTGATAATTCAGGGCTAGTATTCCAGTTGCTAAATAATTATTTTATCCTGCTTCATTTGCTTCAATTATGCTTACAGTAGATAGCATATTTTTTATAAAATATCTTCAAGAATGCTGATGGCCAGACTTTGGGATTTTTCAGACTTGAAGAGCTCATTAAGCATTAAAGAGGTGAATACGTACTTGTCCACTTTATTATTGCTAAGTAAAGACCAAAATTTAAAATAATCACCCATTTTCCTAGTTTTATTAAAGATTGGACATTTTGTTCCCTGAAAGTAGGAAGGACAATTTAAAAATAAGGGACATTCTTTAATGTGAAGAGCCCTATAAAATATCAATCACATTGTCTCTTCATTTTATTAGACTGTCAAACATTTCATACGTTTTTCCACAAACACATATTTGACAACCTCTTTTCAAGGGGACAGTAGGAAAACAAAAGTGATGAGGCCAATGGTCTAGTCAGCCTAAAATTCTATCCTGTCAGTGGCACCAAGGAACACAGAGAGAGGCTTAGCTCACCACACCGATCTCCAGATTGGGTGTGTTGAACCTCACAGACATTAAACTTCTCCACCCTTCTCCAGCTGCCAATCTACCCTTGTGCTTTCCCTCCAGCATACAGCTTCACTTCCTCTCTCTTGAGAAAACTGAGGCCATAGGTCTCTTGATTCCACATATACAAGTTATCTAACCCCCTACTCATCTCCTCCAGGAGCTCCGGCCTTCTGTCATTTCCTCCTGTTTGAGTTTTCCAGCTCCACCTCTTGACTGATCCCTTTGCTTTAGCCTTCACTTTCTTCCTATTCACTTCTCCCTAGTAAAGTACTCAGTCTGGTTTGTTTTCATCCATATTAATTGTGCATGTAAGTACTGTGGCTCAAAAAGAAGCAACAACTCCATTATATTTCTCCCTGCAATGCTCATGGATTTTTAAGAAGGCCTGGGACTCTTCTCATTCCCCATCTCAAAGTTTAAGCCATTCATGCAAGGTCTACCTCTGGTAGGCCCAGCCAGGTCTGTGCCCTCTCTCTGTCACCTCCTCATCTTACCATACATCAGGTAAATCAGGTCAGACTAGTGCTTGTGGACCTGGTTTTATGTGGAGGAAGTCAGAGACCTGCTGTTTTCCAATCCAGCCATTTCCAGTGAGCCCTGAATAAAGCTCACACTGTAATCTCCACCTGGCTGCTTGTTCTTTGTGTACATATAGTAGCAGCCAGGAGGAGAGTCATAGTTAATTGGTAGGATTGGGACCTAGCCTCACTCAGCATCTAACAGTTTACTCCCTGCATCTCCACCTCTTATACATTCACCCTCTGCAGTCTGGTTTCCCACCCACAATACATGGCAACCATTCTGGCAAAATTCACCAGTATCTTTCTAATTGTCAAATTCATAACATGTCAATCTTGTAATTTTTTTATATCTTGAAAATCTCGACATTTTTTAAAGTAAAATATGTTTTTTTGCATTTGAAATTTTGAAATACTGATGTTCTTATTTTATTCTTCCTTGTTCTGATTACTTCTGAACATGTTCTCTGAAATTCTTGAGTCCTTTCTTCCATAGAAAACACTTTTTTAAGTTTACTTTTACTTCTCCCCAGATTCCTTCACTAAATTCCTTAAATGTTAACATTCTTTTAGTTTCTGATCTTAACCCTCTTCTAATTCTATTACTGTTCTTCCATTACTTCTACCACTAGTTTGACTTTAAAATCTACATATCCAGCTTAGGTCTGTTCCTTGACTACCAGGTTCATATATCGTTCTGCCTGTTCAAACTCTCCACTTAAATAAATGGTCAGCATCTCAAACTCTGCATATTCAAAAGTGAATCAGTCATTCCATTATGACAGCATGGGGAGCTCTTCTGATCTGCTCTTCAGTGAAACTGTAGGTAAGCTATGTGGATCATCCATGCAAAAATCAGAGTTGTACCTGGTCAATATAGAAACAGGACAAAGGGATTTAGGTGATCTTAAAGAGTCTCTCAGGGCTGAGGTAACACGAAAAACTCCTTCCTACTAAGGACGACCTGTCAAGGAGACACACTGCTTCAGTTCATCAGCCAAGACTCTTTAGCATGGAGAATGGTTTTTCCTTCTTTTCAAGACTCCATCTTCTCTCTGTAGCAATATATAGCATCTATTTTTATATAAAGTAGCATGCAACTGAATTGATGTTGATTCAATCTAAAAATAACAACTGATTGTGACTAGTCTAGCATCTTTTCCTGTATCTGATTAGATTGCACTTTCTTTTGGTTACAAAGCCAGGCATGTGTGCGTTCAGTACCAAGAGACATTAGTATTGTCCATTTCCTCAATCCTTAATGTGTCAGATCTCTTAGACTGTGCATGTGCTTTCCTAGTTAAACTTCCAGAGGACACATTTTTCTGTTTTGAATGCATTTTGCTTTAGGGCTGCCAATATTCCTTTGCTGTTTTTCTTTCTTCATGCAAGAAAAGGCACTTTACTGTGTATTCCAATATATAATGGGCATAATTTGACCTGTACTTTTATCAAAACCTTGACATAGTATTTGCTTTCATAAAACAAAAAATTAATTTGTTTATTTAATTAACTATAGTTATATATTTACAAAGAAGATTTATATTTAAATCTATATTGCTTAATGAATAGACATCTCCATTAAAAAAAACAGACATTTTCTTAACTGCTTACAAAAACATCTAGTGTGTGTGTGTGTGTGATTTTTAATCATCTATTCATCCTCATCCATAATAGAACATTGTCAGTCTAAGGAAGCTATACCACCAATTGTCAGAAAAGATCAGTCAGCTATACCAAGGATGAATAATTCATGCAATGAAGAGCAATAAGCCAGATACTATGTGCTTGAGATGGGTGATTATTCCAAGACAAAATACAGTTTAGTCCCTGCCTCCTCACAATTTTTTCTAGACTAATACTGTAAGTCACGAAAGCTAGACAAAACAAATCAATGTTTTGCCAAGATGTGACTGAATGTAACAAAAGGCAGCAAACGAACAGATTGAAAGCATAAAATACATTCAATCCAGTTGGAATTGATTTATCTTCAAAATAGAATCACCAGTTAAAATATAGATGTACTTCTTTTGTTATAGTCCTCTAACACTTAGACAAGCCTATCTAACCCAGGGCACCCAATTCACCAATACAAATGGAAAGAATGTGCTATTTTGTAATGAAGGATCTGTAGCCACAATCAGTATTGTGAACAAGGAAAGAGAATAAACTGATCTCCTCTGTGTGTGTGTGTGTGTATTTCATAGCAGGACATTGGCCCCAGATCTCAGTGTGGGGTCCCTGGGCCTGGCATGTGTCTTGAGGTCTCCTATTGCTCTTTTAGTCTAACACCCACACGAGAGCTTCCCTCTTGGTCATCCGATGGTTACTGTAAATGTGCTCATTCACAGATGAGTCCCATACCATCTACATGGTACTATTCTAACCAAAGTGCAATGTAAACTTTGCAATATACAGAGAGTTTTTAATGACACTTTTATTAATTAATATTTTCTTTTATAAAGAGTCCCAAAACTAAGGCCTGGAGAGGAGCTCTGTGAAATGAGTATGGTCTAGTTGAAACAGGGAAATAAGTCCCACTGGCATCAGGAATCATCTAATGCCTCACTTACAAAGAGTGCCTGCTGGCATGCAGTGTTTAAACTTCCTATAGATTGGCAGCATAAATAATTATTGTGACTCCACTGTGCAGGATGTGCATGGAAGCAAGGGTCCCGGTCACATAGGACTTCATTTTTAATAAAGTCTCCTAAGGAGATAAAAGAGGGCATCACCTGAACACTAAATTGTATTCTTTATTCAGCTTGGTGGGTCACAAGAAATGCTTCTTACTGGATTATTTTTTTCCTCTTAGAAAACAAGACCTATGATGTGAAGCAGACTGAAGGAGTAGATTCCCCTTATTATGGAATCAAACAGAACAGGGATTAGATACTAAGTCTGACGCTTCCCAGCTAATTACCTTGAATAAGTTTATGAATCTTGCTCGGCTTCGGTTTGCTCATCTGTAGCATGAGGATAAAAATATCTAATTCATATGATCAATATGTGGATATCATTTTGTAATGTTTCTGGCTCATAATAGGTATTTGATAAATTAGGTGTATTCCAGGCTAAAATGAAACTAAAGCAAATCAGCAAATACCAAAAGCAGAATAGCACTAACAAGAACTATCAATGCTGTGTCAGGACGTCTACTGCTCCACAGTAAAATTCGTTTACCTAATTTGATCATAGGTCATATCATAACTCCTATATGACAAAATACAGCATTTTTATGATTTAAAATTGCTATGTCTCTGACAGTCAGATCTAGTATTGACAAGAAAAGAACTAATTACTCAAGTTGGTGGACAGGAACTTTACTCGGCGTACCTTTAGGGTGTTTTTGTAAGAGAAAGGATTAGCCATCTGGGAAGTGAAGTTTGCATTTATTTCAGGTTTTATTTTAAAGCCATTCTTGAAAACAAGTCCTGTACTATTTGGCAAGTAAGAAACTGATGAGATGGTGTTGTAAAATATGATTGAAATGCTAGAATCAAATATTCAGTAACTAGTTTAAATGCTGGTGGTGTTCTTTGAGCACGTCCACTTACAAATTTATGACAATGTTTGATTTGGCCTAGATTGTATTTTTAGTGTGGCCTAGAGGTCACTGACCTGGCATACCCAACATTCAACTTTTATGAAACATAATAGTGGAGTCTACATTAAACTGAAGCTTACATTGTATTGCTTTTCCTTGGGTGTACTTTAAGAGAGCTTGAATGTGTGTTGGGGATATCTTATATCAAATAATAAGTGTTTGTTAGAAGACATATTAGCCAGAAAATATAACATCAGAGTGCCAGGGTGCTCTGGTATATTAGCTGGAGTCTGCGTAGAAAAATAGAGGAATTAAGGTTTACATAAATGTGGAAGGAGCTAGGGAAGTGAAGGTTTGCAGGCTGGAGGATTGGAGAAATAGTTGTGCATGATTTCACCTGGGAGCCGTGGAGTAGGTGGAGAGGCTGGAGCTCACGCAGGAGTCTGAGAAACCACTGCCTCTGGTCACCATGACCCAGAGGAGAGCAGCTGCAGAAATGATTGTAGAAAGCCACCATGCCCCACCACTGTGCATTCCTGGAATATGGTTTCCTCTTCACTTTTGCCTTCCAAGTCTCATAGTTCCTCTCATTAGCAGCCTCTAAGCCAGAACCATACCGGGAAAGGATTTTGGGGGAACATGGTTTCCAGTCTTTCAGGGAGTGGTGATGGTGTGGGGATAGTAAGGACAGCCCAGCTTACCTGGTCACATTTTGAGCTGAGGAGTCCTGGCTCTTTCTTCCATGTAGAAGGGGGTGGGGTGGGGCTGGGGGGATGTTGCACAGAATGTTTATAAAGCTGTCAGTCCCTTTGTATCACTTTTAACATTCTTCTTACAAGAACTTCATATGAGAACTATTATATGATAAAAAATAGAAGCAGAATGGTTTAGTCAGAAAGCTGACTCAAGAAAAAAGAAATCAAACATTTATTGAGTATCTTTTGTGTGACAAGCATTAGGTGATAAACAGCTGATACTTTGTTTACTGTCACAACATAGTTTGTTGCTTTATTTTTGCATTTTACAGATAAGGCAATTGCATTTTAAAGGTGAAATAAATACTTCCTGAATCATTTAACTGATAGACGATGAATTACATGGAATCTAGGTTCAGGTTTAAACACAACGCTATTTCTACCATACCATAACACATCCCATGAAGAGGAGAAATATTTCAACATTGCTGTTAGCAAAGCCCAACTATTTTTGATATTAATAAAAGCTTACATTAGCATTTATTTGACCCTTAGTGTGTATTTTGTGGCCTTCCTGCATCAGAATGACTTGGAGAATTTGCATTTTAAACTAGTTCTCTGGGTGATTCTTGTTTACTCTATAGTTTGAGAATCACTGATTTAAATATTTCCCCAGTCATAAGGGTGAATACAGAATCAGTTAGGACTAAGAGTTCTTTTTACCTCAAGCAATATAGTAGGCTATCTTAATATAGAGAATTATGCAAAGGTCCTATAAAGTATAGAATTAGAGGCAGATCAAATTCCTACCCTCTTTGTCAATATTGTTGCTTTACGTAATTGCCTTCCTGGAACTAAATAACATGTTCTGATTATTTCTAAATAAAAAGGAATTACAAACAAAAGAGCCCAAATATTAACTTTTTTCTAGGAAAAATCAGGACAGCTAAGGACATAACATTTTTAAATATATAAAGTTATCTGTGATTAATTTCATGCCCAGCTAATTGTCACATGTTTAGCAAACAGCCACAGACTGCAGTCAAGTAGCAATCCATTGTAGGAACCTACAATATGACCTAGAACACTCAGTCCTCCAGTGAACCAGTACTACAGTACTTCAGTACTTAACTCTCCATTCAGGAGCTCTTAATAATCCTGTGCCTCTCATCCCAATTTCCAAGTAGAATATAATGACCCTAACTGTAAAGACATCTCTTTTTGATGGAGAGATCTTTGCCAGATTGAAGCTTATGTTCTAAATGGGTGCAAGAATACAAGGAAATTATATTAGGAAGATAACTATAAAACGTCAAATGCATCACCAGAGGATTTAAGCAAGGAGGAAATTCCTAATTATTCTGTTCTCTGTGGAGCTAAGCAATCGCGCTACTGATTTTCTTTGATAATTGTTTGATAATAAACACATTTTAAAAACCAGCTGTTAGGCCCAGGATATCTGCACAAAATGAAAATACAAAAATGTTTAGATATGGTAACCTAAGAAGACTATCAGTTAATTTTAGTCAATTAACTAAGCTTTATATTTGAGAAAGACAATGAAAATAATTTATTTCAAGGCTTCATTAAGAAAATATAAACTAAAAGAAATTCTCATAATTATAGACATTTCAAACTGGAAAAAAATTTGTTCCTCAAGGCTGTAATATTCCTCTTCTTAGAGACCTCATCCTTGACTCCTCTACTCCCAGTAGCCCACTTCCTTCCTGCAGGGTAGGTCTCTGCTGTCCGGGAACCCTGAAAAAACCCAGAACCATGTTCCAGAACTACCTTACTGGTAGTTTTTGTGGTGATTTGCTTTATGCTCCTTGTGATCCTTCTCAGTTCGCACAGTATCTATCTTTTTTATCATTTAATCTAAATTTCAGTCTGCGTGTGTCCTTCTTGTCTTTTGGTTTTCTGTACCCATCTCATCTATGTTTTGACATTCCTGATCTTTCTTGCCACTCTTATGCATGCACACATGCTTCAGACTCAGACATCTGACAGTCTGTTCTCCCCGGAGGCCCTGGGCTGTTATCATCCACACAATTACCTTACCTATTGCAGCCATGTGCAAGTTTACATCTGACACTAATGGACATCGGGCTAACAATTCCTTGACTGAAGAATCAACCATTGAGAAAGATTAACCAGTCTTAGCCCAGGCCTTTACTTTACCATGTTTAATGTGGGAGTTTTCATATCTTTCTCCTAAGGTAGCTTTGAGAATAAAATGAGATGATACATGAAATCACCAGTGTCTATAGATATATAGCAAACACCTCTTGCTTAGCAAGAATTCAAGCACCGAAACTTTTTTCCATTTTGTGGCTCCTCTAGTGTTTGACACTTATATAAATTTAAATATTTGTATGTTTCATATAATATTTCATCTCTTCTTCCTAAAAAAAACATATTAAATAAATTTTTTAAATCTCCAGGGTAAGAATTACATGTGTTCTTCATTTCAAAGCCTTATTGACTAGCACTAGGCTGGGCATGATAGTAGGTTTACGATTAATAATTACTGAAGTGAATTAAAGTGAATGGGGAGCTGGAAGGGTTTCAATGGCAGTTGCCAGGCTGCCTATAACATGTTACTCCTGACAGAATATCTTCCATGAATTAATGATTTGGAGCACCAGGTGGTCAGCCACAATCTTCCTAAAAAGGAAAAGGAGCAGGAGGAGAAGAGGATTTAGAATGAAAGCTTTAAGTTTCACCACAGCAAATTCAAAGTCCTCCTTTCTCACTTCCAAAACTAGGCAGCTGGTGTAACAGCTTCATTCCAACTGTTCGGGATGGTGACAGCGATGTTCTGGGTTTCAAGGCAGGATTTAACAGGACTCCATCTCACTCACACACTGCTTCCAGGTTCTAATGATCCCCAAGATTAATTTACACTTAGATTAACACACATTTTACAGGTGGGTAAAATATTTGTATGCCTCCTATTTTTAAAAATCAAAGTGAATGAAGAACTATGAATGATTTTAAAGCTCCTTGGAATCAAACTTGGCCAGAACACAGCACTTAGAATGAAAATTTTACCAGTTTTCAGACTCCCTTTTATTTTATAGCCATACCCCTTTGGAGTCCTGAGGGTAATACAAGGACAGAGAGAATAGTTTGGCTTAAAATTTTGGAAAACTTTATTAACTCATGCCTGCCTTGATACAAGAACAAAGCCATGGCTCCTTCAAACCTATCTTCAAAGACAGCATTTTTTTGACAAAGGCTTATTTAAATGTGCACATGTATACACATGCACACACACACTTTTCTCATTGAGATATTGAGTACTATTCTTACAAATAAGCATCTTCTCCCATCATCATAGCAACACATGACCCAAGAAGATGGGCTTAAAGAGACTGCCAGTGCAACCTTTATCCCCAATTTAACTAATTTGACTTTGAAGATCTCAGCTTTTGGAGCACTCTTGGTATCTTATGATGTATAGCATCTGTCCATGAACATATTTTCAAATAGATTGTATTCTTCTTGATATTTCAGCTTATATCCTCTTCTATGTCTAACAGAAGTAGATAACACAAATATGATTACACAGATCCTACACATTATGCTGAAAAAGGGAGAAGATAAAATGTTATCATGTTATAAGAAAAGAGAATTGCAGATATCACTAGTTGATCCTATTTAGTAATTAAGAAGTTATAGGAAAGCGTACAGCAGGAAAAAGTGCACTTGACATGTAGTTGAACCCAGACCCCACCATCTAAGTGGCAAGTCCACAGAGCTGTCAAATTTGAATATAGTCATCTTGCAGCTATGTCAGGACTTCTGCAAATTCCTTTCCATAACTTTTTTTCTGTGCTGATATTGTGGTGGCATATCTCAGGGAATGCTCTTAATGAAATATAAGGGAAAAAGGTGACTAGATGAAACCTGAGTATGTGTATTTCTGGACTGTATTGTCACTGCAAGTCTATTTGAAATGTTGATAATTTTAATTCAAAAGTGAGGACACCAGATTACAGCAAGGTATAATCAAGTTGGTCTTTCTGGACAAAGACCCACTGTTGGTAAGGATGTAGAGCAAGTGGGACTCTCAGACATTGAGAGTAGGAATACAAAAATGGTATAGCCACTTAGGAAAAAAAGTTTTGTAAAATTTTATGCAGTTGAATATACATTTGCCACACAATGAGAAATCACACTCCTATGTAAATACCCAGGAGAAATAAAAACATGCCATGTTTTGATACAAAGACTTGTAGTCCAATGATCATGGATAGCAATCTTACTCGTGATAGTAAACCACTGGAAACAATCCATATAACCCATATTCTGGTGAATTGATTTAAAAAATGGTGTCTCATACATAAATGGAATACTACCCAGGAATAAAAACAGACCAACTTCTGGTATGTGCAGCAAATTAAATGAATCTCAAAAGCATTAAGCAAAGGAATGAAGCCACATACAAAGGACTATATACTGTGTCAATCCATTATATAAAATTTGAGGGCACCAACTATAAAAGCAGAAAGTAGATCACTGGTTTCCAACAGATAGGAGAGTGAAAAGAAATTGACTTTTAAGAACACAAGGAAACTTCTGGGATGATAGAAGTGTTCTACAATCACGATGATTCTAAGTGATATATGTATACCACAATAAAGCTGATTTTAAAAACTATATATGAATTAGTGATTTTTAAGAAAAGACATGGGTTTCAGCAGTTCCACTACTATAAGTCACTAAGAAAGAACTCATCTTGTATGTAACACATGTAGGATTACTCTGGAAGTTCTTCCTAAATTCTGTCTCAATAGAGAATCTCTGACAAAAATTACCAATGGACACAATGTGGATGATAAGTAACTAATCCTGGGAATATGTAGAAATAAACAAAGAGATAAGGAAAAGTGTTCCCCCTCCATATGATTAATACTTTTCTGTTAGATTTCTGAAAAATATTTAAAAATCATTAGTGTGATTTTTGTGTGTTATTTGCTACTTACAATATTTGAAATATTTAAGAGAATATGTTGCATTAGAGAATCTGGAAAATGTTTAAAGAATTTTATTGTTATTCAACTTGTGGTTTACTTTAAAATGAGAAAAAAATTGAATGTTATTAGATTTTTTAATTTTAATTTTTAATTTAAAAAATACCAATTATAAAATATAAACCAGGTCTTTGGGTACAGAATCTTTCAAATTCTTGACTAAAAATGTTCTTACAATTTGGCAATATGCATTAACGAGGACACTGATATCAGTCTGCAAGCTTAGGGTTCAAGATATATATGAATTTATTATTCAATTTATTATTATTCAGTCTTCATATACAAAGTCCTCATTCTGATGAAGTGGTACCTGTATCTCTTCTCCTTCCTTATTACCAAGAGTCATTTCAGCCTCTCAAAGGCTTAAGGCTTTTTAAAACCAAAGCTAGAAATCCATTTTTGCTTCCATTTGCAGGTGTAATCACTTTATTTTTCTAGGTGCCAAAACTAAGTTCCTTGAAATGAGGTGTGCAGCAGTCATGAAGGGAGGGAACATAAATGAATTATGAGTAAAACAATTAATGTATATTCAAAAATATTATCTTTCTACAGCACCAAAAGCCATAAAATTTTGCACAAGAATTTAAATTTATTTAGTTATTCCACTTTCGGAAATCACCTTTCAGGAATTTGTCATAACTGGGGATTATGCCTTAGCTGTCCATTGCAGATTATCCTTAATGATAAAAACTGTTGGTAATCTAAATGTCCAACAAAGGATAATTAATTAAATAACTATAGTATAATCTCTTAATGGAACATTATTCAATCATAAAAAATGCACAAAGTATTATAAGACACAAAGATATTCAGAATAAACTGGTTGGAAGTCAAGTTACACAAGATAATATATTGCAAAAAATAATAAATACATATTTGAGCTAAAATCTGGAACATATATATTTTTAGATTATATATCCCCAGTTTAGATCAATCCTAAACTCCAGATCTATGTATCCAGTTGTCTATTAGATATTTCTACTGTGAAATCTCACAGCACCTCAAAAACATGTTCCAAACTGAGCACATCTTGTTTCCCTCCAAACTTACTCCTTTTGTTGAGTTCCTTATCTCAATTAATGGCACTACTATCAACCTAGGTATTCAAGCCAGATATCTGGGTGTCCAAGTCCTCCATCTTCTCCAACAAATATTTATTCAGCATGTACTATATGCCAGAAACTAGCTAGGCCCTGGGCACTCCATGTGGATAAAAAATAAAAATGTTAACTGTATTGATGGAGCTTCTTGTCTAGTGGGAAAAAAGATTATTTCATTATATATACATAATTTATATAGATATATATAATTGTTGCATATTTTGATAGTCCTATGAAGGAATAAAATTGGTGCTCAGACAGAATGATGTGAGCCATTTTAAATAGGGTGATCAGGAAAGTCCTGTCTGAGAAGGTGACATTAAGCTGAGACCTGAAGTTTTCAGCTATAAGAAAAGCAGTGTGACAGGAGGATTTATTGGTAAGGGAAAGAGAAACAAAAGGCCCCTTGGAAGAAATGCAGAATGAAATTGATTTTCCTCCAAACATTTCTTGTATCTGTGCTTTTCTCTCCATCCTCACAGCCTCTACTTCTTTCTAAACCACATTTATCTCTTGCCTGAAGTATTCAAATATCTCTAAAGTGGCAACCCTGTCCTGAATTTTTCTTCATCCCATCCATTCTCCAAATAGTAGCCAAATAATTCTTTTGAAACAAATTAGATCATGTCATACCTATCACTGAAACCTTTAAGAGTGCACCTTCACTCTTGGAATTAAGAGCAAATTCCACCCTGGGGTTAAAAGGCCATGCAAGATCTTGCTCCAGTATTCTTCACTAGACCAACATTTTTACACTGACTAACCTAAACTTAAACCATTTTGAACTTCTTTTCACACCTACTGTTCCTTTCATGTTAGAGACTTTATCAGTGCTGTACCCTCTGCCTGAAATTCTCCTTCATCTACTGTACCCATTTTCATCTGATTAAACCTTTTTTTACAAGAAAATTACAAACCAATATCCCTGATGAACACAGATGCAAAAACACTCAACAATATAGGAGCAAAGCAATTTCAAAAACACATCAAAAAGATCATCCATCATGATCAAGTGGGATTTATTCCAGGGATGCAAGAATGGTACAATATTCAAAAATCATCAACATTGTACACCACATCAACAAAAAGAAGGACAAAAATCACATGATCATCTCAATAAATTCTAAAAAAGCATTTGACAAAACTCAACATCCATTCATGATAAAAACTCTCAACAAAATGGGTATATAGGATAAGTACCTCAATATAATAAAGGCTGTATATGACAAACCCACAGCCAACATCATACTTAACAGCAAAAAGCTGAAAGCTTTTCCTCTAAGACTGTGAACAAGATAAGGATGCCCACTCTCCCCACTTACATTCAACATAGTACTGGGAGTCCTAGCCACGGCAATCAGACACAACAAAGAAATAAAAGGCATCCAGATTGGTAAGGAAGAAGTTAAACTATCACTGTTTGCAGATGACATGATGTTATACATAAAAACTCCAAAACTACTAGAACTAATACCTGAATTCTGCAAAGTTGCAGGATACAAAATTAATACACAGAAATCTGTTGCATTCCTATATACTAATGATGAATTAGCAGGAAGAGAAATCAGGAAAACAATTCCATCTGTGATTGCATCCAAAAGAAGAAAATACCTAAGAATAAACCAAACCAAGGAGGTGAAAGACCTATACTCTGAAAACTACAAGACACGCTTGAGAGAAATTAAGAAGACACCAATAAATGGAAATACATCCCATGCTCATGGATAGGAAAAATTAATACTGTCTAAGTGGCCATCCTGCCTAAAGCAATCTACAGATTCAATGCAATTCCTATCAAAATACCAATAGCATTCTTCAGTGAACTGGAACAAATAGTTCTAAAATTCATATGGAACCACAAAAGACCCCAAATAGCCAAAGCAATCCTGAGAAGGAAGAATAAAGCATGGAGGATTATGTTCCCTGACCTCAAGCTCTACTACAAAGCCGCAATAATCAAGACGATTTGGTACTGGCACAAGAACAGACCCATAGATCAATGAGACAGAATAGAGAGCCCAGATATAAACCCACACAAATATGGCCAATTAATATATGATAAAGGAACCATGGATATACACTGGGGAAATGGCAGCCTCTTCAAGAACTGGTGTTGGCAAAACTGGACAGCTACATGTAAGAGAATGAAATTGGATTATTTTCTAACTCCATACACAAAAGTAAACTCAAAATGGATCAAAGACCTGAATGTAATTCATGTAACCATAAAACTCTTAGAAGAAAACATAGGCAAAAATCTCTTGAATATAAACATGACCAACTTTTTCCTGAATATATCTCCTTGGGCAAGGGAAACAAAAGCAAAAATGAAGAAATGGGACTACATAAAGCTAAAAAGCTTCTGTACAGCAAAGGACATCATTAGCAGAACAAAAAGGCATCCTACAATATGGGAGAATATATTTGTAATGACTTATCTGATAATGGGTTAACATCCCAAATATATAAAGAACTCATACACCTCAAAACCCAAAAAACAGATAATCCGATTAAAAAATGGGCAGAAGATATGAACAGACACTTCTCCAAAGAAGAAATTCAGATGACAAACAGGCACATGGAAAGATGCTGCACATCACTAATTATCAGGGAAATACAAATTAAAACCACAATGAGATATCACCTCACACCAGTTAGGATGGCCAACATCCGAAAGACTAGGAACAACAAATGCCGATGAGAATATGGAGAAAGGGGAACCTTCCTACACTGCTGGTGGGAATGTAAATTAGTTCAACCATTGTGGAAAGCAATATGGAGGTTCCTCAAAAAACTAAAAATAGAAATACCATTTGACCCAGGAATTCCACTCCCAGGAATTTACCCAAAGAAAATAAGATCCCAGATTCAAAAAGACATATGCACCCCTATGTTTATTGCAGCACTATTTACAATAGCCAAGATATTGAAGCAATCTAAGTGGCCATCAGTAGATAAATGGATAAAGAAGATGTGGTACATATACACAATGGAGTATTATTCAGCCATAAGAAGAAAACAAATCCTACCATTTGCAACAACATGGATGGAGCTAGAGGGTATTATGCTCAGTGAAATAAGCCAGGTGGAAAAGACAAGTACCAAATGATTTCACTCATTTGTGAAGTATAACAACAAAGCAAAACTGAAGGAACAAAACAGTAGCAGACTCACAGACTCCAGAAGGGACTAGTGGTTCCCAAAGAGAAGGGGGTGGGGAAGGTGGGTGGTGAGTGAGGGAGGAGGGGATTAAGAGGCATTATGATTAGCATACATACTGTAGGGGATCACAGGGAAGGCAGTATAGCACAGAGAAGACAAATAGGGACTCTGTGGTATCTTACTACACTGATGGACAGTGACTGCAATGGGGTGTGCACGGGGGACTTGATAATATGGGTGAATGTTGTAACTGCAATATTGCTCATGTGAAACCTTCATAAGATTGTATATCAGTGATACCTTAATTTAAAAAATAAATCTTTTTTTTTTACATCCCTTAGGTCTCACCTAAGACATCATTTTATTGGAGAAGCCTTCCTTGAACCCTCATATTTGAGTAGGTTTTTTGGGAGTCTTATAACACACTCCTCTTTTCTTCTCACCCAGTACTCTATATTATAATCTCCTGTTTATTATTTGGATCCCTAGATTACAAATTCCACAATGCAGGGTGTTTCCTTTCTCTGCTGTATCCTGAGGATCTAGAACATACAGTGAGTGCTAAATAAAGACATTTAATTAATGAATTATATAAACATAAAAGTGAATGAACCCAAAACATTTATGATTGGATGGTGAAAACAAGGATGGCTTTTGCTTCTTTTTAAATTCTTCATATTCTAAATTTTCTACAGAAGTTGTGTTACCATGCTACTAAGGAAATATATACTTTGGATGGTCCATCAATTACTAACGTGGAGATGGCTAAGACTTCCCAGACTTTCCCAAGACTTTAGGCCAAGCTGAGTCTAGGAGAAGACTCAAAATTCTGGGTCTTGAGAACAGGCAGGATCAAATTCAAGGTACTACATCATCTACGTCAGTGCTGAAATGGACAAGGCAGCATGGGAGGGTCCCAAGGCTGGGTAGGAGGTAGATTTTAGGGAGAAATCTAACACCAAGCTAGGGCAGGCTATCCAATTGGGATAGACCACATCCATTTGTCAGGCAACCAGACACATTTCTAAAATCCATAGAAGAGAATGTGTTATGAAGGGGTAAGTGGGAGAAGAAATCCAAAAATTATTTCTGAAGCAAAGAAACAATCACAGCAATTCCCTTTTTATGGGGCATTTACATTCTTGATGAGTATATAGAGGAAACAATTCTTTTGATCACAGGAGAATCATTTTATGGCTGAAAGACCACTGGATTGATTGCCCTGATACCAGTTTAGGCTACTTGTTTTTTGTGTGTGTTGGGTAAGCAGAAGTTTTGAACCAGAATCTTCTCCTGGCCTTGATAATGATATGCATATAAGGTCCTGTTTGCACATCAGTGTGATTTTTACCTCAGCAGAGCTGCCAGTTCATCTTGTGATTGCTGGTTGGGGGTAAGGGGTGGAGAGTAGCAGCCATTCTCTCCTTCCCTCCATTCCTGTATGTATTGTTCAAGTGCCCACCAGTCATCAGGGACCAGCCCATGGAGCTCCTCCCAGAGGGCTGAAGGGAAGGAGAGCACTACCCTGCCTGAGAGGGAGGACTTGGAAGCAGCAGGGAGAGGAGCTGCTGGGGTTCAGAGCAGAGAGACTGAACCATGAGATATAAACTTTCAATCCCAAAACTCCCCTTTCCCTTGTCTTCCTTTGGTCTGTTCAGTTTATAAGAACCCTGGGTGGGGAACCTCCTTCCTCCTGGGGACACAGTGTGACCCAAGAGAGACACTTATCTTCTTGATCTTGGTTTCCTCCTTGTAAAAGTAAAGGATTAGGCTAGCTGATCTCTTCAGGGTTTTTTTGTTTTGTTTTTTCAGTTAAAACATTCTGTGATCTCATTCTCCACTGAATGTCTAAGACAATCAACAAGATAAATTTTCTTTGAGGAGATATAGGAAGGAATGATTCACTTATATTTATTGTGAAGCACAGAGCAAATTTTCTGGCTTTCAGATAACACCTTGACACATGCTTGATAGTTTCTGAATAAACTTGCTTTATATGTGATGTAATATACTAAATTATACTGACTCTAGTTTGTTTGAAAAACCATAGTTTTCTGACACAGTCCCACCCATAGAAGATATTAGAAGGATTTCATTTACTAATGTTTGGTGCTAGAAATACTTGAAAGTCAAACAAGTCATTTATTTTATGATTCATTTCTAACAACTTGGGAAAAAATTCATTTAGTAACTCTGTCAGTGCTATGAGAAGAGACAAAGTAATGTATAAAATACTGAAGTTCTATAGAACCCCAGAGAAAACCATATCTAAAAGAATACTCTGGACATATTCTACATTAGCTCTTTATTCTCAAAGTCCATTTGTCCCTGAAACAATCTCATTAGGAGGTTTCCTTAGCCCTATCTTGGTTGGAGGCAGGGAGAGAGGTAAGATCTTTAGTTCCACCTTAAGACCATCTTGCTGCAAGCCTTGCTCTGACCCTGGTGACCTTGGTACAACTGCTCCAACACTTGGCAATTTAAAATCTTCTTTAACTTGAGTTTAAAATACTCAAGTCCCCATCCCTGGAATTTACCTGAATATTCTGTTCTAGATATTCTTTCCTGACTATAATTTTCGGGGTTCTTATGGTCACAAAGAAAATTTATGTTCAGATTACCTACTGTGGTGATAGTTTATAGTAGGAATCCTCTCCATAAGGTAGCATGGACAGCAGAGCTATATTGCACCCAGGGCATGAAAGACTTAAATGAACAATGACCATTGTGAGTACCAGAACAATAAGTATTGTTCAGGAAAACAAATACTCTTTTTCTTCCTCTTGCTCTTTCTATTAACTTGAGCAAGAAGAGATGATATGATTGTACCTTGCTGTTACCACCTGACTTGGGTCTCAGAGGCACCTGACATCTCTTGTGTTCAGGCATTAAAACACTTTTAGATAATGTGCCGAAATCTGGCTAAAGCTGAGTAGTAAGATTGGTTTGATTTGACCTACAGGCACAGTCATATCATGTGGGCCAGAAGCAAATTGGGATCTCATTTCAAAATGGGGAATTGTGCAGGTACTCTGAGGCTTTACAAACTTACTGATTAGGTTGCAGTTGAATAGGAAGTACAAGTCAAAAACAAACGTACCACAAATCCACTAAGGATCTCTGCACACTCATCCATCATCAACAGGGGCCACTTGTCACAGATGTCGATCTTTAGGGGATGTGAAGGTCTTGCAATCTGATATATTTAGAAAACTATCAGTAACATCATGTCAATCATATGTTTTCTGAAAAGAGCTCTCACTAAGAATGAGAAATTGTGAAATTATGCCCCTGTGTTTTATTTTTATTTTATTTATTTTTATTTTTTAATATAATTTATTTTGGTATCATTAATCTACAATTACATGTGCAATATTATGGTTATTAAACTACCCCTTCATCAGGTCCCCCGGCCCCTGTGTTTTAGAGTGTGATTTACTCTATAAGAAATTACAGGACATTGATATAATCCCATTTAAATATAAACTATAAGCAAAGAATAAAGATTTAACTCTTTGCCAGTGAAGTATGGAAGACTTTTTACTAGAGGGATATCAAAGGCTTTCTAAATGCATTCTCTAAAAAAATGAAATGCCAGCTCCATAAAGTTGAGCCTGGTTTCTCACTGAAAACACCTATTCCACTGGTAAATCTATCATGTGAGTTAAGATGGAAGTGTTGGAGAAATAATGATTTTTAATGACCTGTGTATCATATTCTATTTATATATTTTATGATTTATATATTTAAATCTATTCATTTTGTCTTGTTCCTATTTACTAAGAATTTTTTGTCTTCTTTTCCACTTTTTGCTATATTTATCAAGGTTTATTTTTCTTCCCTTTGCCTTAAAAACACTTGGGAAATTATCCGTGTTATTTTTATATTTGTAGTGGTGATCCTTACTTTTTTTTTTAATAAAAAGATGCTTATTTTTTTTTCACAGTTCGTGGGGGGTGGGGCAGTAATCTGAGATCGAAGTGTCAACAGCATTGTTTTCTTTCTGAGAAGTCTCTCCTGGGCTTGTAGAGGGCTGTCTCCTCCCTGTGTCTTCACATGATCTTGTCTGGGTCCTAATTGCCTCTCCTTATAAGGAGACTAGTCAGATTAGATTAGGGTTAACCCGTATGACCTCTTTTTAACTAAATTACCTCTTTAAAGGACCTATATCCAAATAAAGTTACATTCTGACATACTAGGGGTTAGGACTTCAGCATATGAATTTTGGGGAACACAGTTCAGTCAACACCTGAACTGAAGAAGTTTTCTGGGTTGCCTAGAGACAAATGCCTGGAGCCTTGGTTGTGAGTGGGGAGGCAGAGAAGGTCCAGAGCAGATGGAGGGAGAGCCCTCTGGTTCCCCACCAGCTTCCTCCTTGCAGGCTGCCTCTCTCTTCTCCACTTTGGTCTGGAGCCAGCCAGCTCCGCGCTCTGGCCCACACCACATCTCACAGCCTCCAGAAGCCTCATTAGCTGTTTGGCCGGAGTTCTGAAGCCTCATGCCCAGCTCCCAGATCCCTGTGGATGGGAGTGGGGCAGTGTTTTTGCCTGTGCTGCACAGAGCAGCCTCCAAATTCCTCCAGAGTGTTCCAGGGTGAGCTTTCTCAGAAACAAGTCACAGACCAAGGGATGTGGGCAGCCTTCACCTCCAAGGACCCCAAATGTTGGCTAGGCCAGAGTGGCCCCACTGCTCACCCTGTCACTCCCATCCTCCCCTGACATCCTTGGACATTGAGTTGTTTAGAGTTTCTCATGACTTAAAAGAATTGGGAATAGGGGCTAGTGCTGGAGAAAGTGGCAGATTGCTCAGGGTAAGAAGAAAGACTGAAGAGAGAATGGGACAAGTCCCCCAGCCTGACTGAAGATGGAAATGGAGCTGGTAAGCACCCACTTCTGGGTTTCTCCTCCTGCGTGATGTCTATCAGCTCTTGGTTGGTTTGTTGGTTTCTGGGGGCAGTCCCACCAGAGCCAGAGGCTAATGACAAGGGGTCTTGGTTTTGAGGTCAAGCTTCTCAGCCCTCTGAGGATCTGTGAGGAGAGCCATTCCCTTCCTTAGGGCAGAGCTTCCAGGTCTGTAAGACACCCACCTCCTCCTCAAGGTCTTTTTTTTTTTTTGGTACCATTAATCTACAATTATATGAGCAACATTATGGTTGCTAGACTTCCCCCATCATCAAGTCCCCACCGCCTACCCCATTACAGTCACTGTCCATCAGCATAGTGAGATGCTACAGAATCACTACTTGTCTTCTCTGTGTTGTACAGTCCTCCCCATGCTGCCCCTACATTATGTCTGCAAATCGTAATGCCCCTTTTTCCCCCTTGTCCCTCCCTTCCCACCCATCCTCCCCAGTCCCTTTCCCTTTGGTAACTCTTAGTCCATTCTTGGGTTCTGTGAGTCTGCTGCTGCTTTGTTCATTCAGTTTTTTTCTTTGTTCTTATACTCCATGTATGAGTGAAATCATTTGTTATTTGTCTTTTTATGCCTGGCTTATTTCACTGAGTATAATACCCTCTAGCTCCATCCATGTTGTTACAAATGGTAGGATTTGTTTTCTTCTTATGACTGAATAATACTCCATTGTGTATATGTACCACCTCTTCTTTATCCATTCATCTACTGATGGACAGTTAGGTTGCTTCCATTTCTTGGCTGTTGTAAGTAGTGCTGCGATAAACATAGGGGTGCATCTGTCTTTTTCAAACTAGGCTGCTGCATTCTTAGGGTAAATTCCTAGGAGTGGAATTCCTGGGTCAAATGCTATTTCTATTTTTAGATTTTTGAGGAACCTCCATATTGCTTTCCACAATGTTTGAACTAATTTACATTCCCACCAGCAGTGTAGGAGGGTTTTCCTTTCTCCACATCCTCACCAACATTTGTTGTTTGTCTTTTGGATGGTGGCCATCCTAACTGGTGTGAGGTAATGTCTCATTGTGGTTTTAATTTGCATTTCTCTGATGATTAGTGATGTGGAGCATCTTTTCATGTGCCTATTGGCCATCTGAATTTCTTCTTTGGAGAAGTGTCTGTTCAGATCCTCTGCCCATTTTTTAATTGGATTATTTGCTTTTTGTTTGTTGAGGTGCATGAGCTCTTTGTATATTTTGGATGTCAACCCCTTATTGGATATGTCATTTATGAATATATTCTCCCATATTGTAGGATGTCTTTTTGTTCTACTGATGGTGTCCTTTGCTGTACAGAAGGTTTTCAGCTTGATATATAGTCAAACTTGTTCATTTTTGCTTTTGTTTCCCTTGCACAAGGAGATATGTTCATGAAGAAGTTGCTCATGTTTATGCCCAAGAGATTTTTGCCTATATTTTTTTCTAAGAGTTTTATGGTTTCATGACTTACATTTAGGTCTTTGATCCATTTCGAATTTACTTTTGTGTATGGGGTTAGACAATGATCCAGTTTCATTCTCTTACATGTAGCTGTCCAGTTTTGCCAACACCAGCTGTTGAAGAGGCTGTCATTTCCCCATGGTATATACATGGCTCCTTTATTGCATATTAATTGACCATATATGTTTGGTTTAATATCTGGACTCTCTATTCTGTCTCATTGATCTATGGATCTGTTCTTGTGCCAGCACCAAATTATCTTGATTACTGTGGCTTTGTAGTAGAGCTTGAAGTTGGTGAGCATAATCCCCCCTGCTTTATTCTTCCTTCTCAGGATTGCTTTGGCTATTTGGGGTCTTTTGTGGTTCCATATGAATTTTAGAATTATTTGTTCCAGTTCATTGAAGAATGCTATTGGTATTTTGATAAGGATTACATTGAATCTGTAGATTGCTTTAGGTAGGATAGCCATTTTGAGAATATTAATTATTCCTAGCCAAGAGCATGGGATGAGTTTCCATTTGTTAGTGTCCTCTTTAATTTCTCTTAAGAGTGTCTTGCAGTTTTCAGGGTATAAATCTTTCACTTCCCTGGTTAGGTTTATTCCTAGGTATTTTATTCTTTTTGATGCAATAGTGAATGGAATTATTTTCCTGATTTTTCTTTTTCCTAGTTCATTGTTAGTGTATAGGAAAGCAACAGATTTCTGTGTGTTAATTTTGTATCCTGCAACTTTGCTGAATTCAGATATTCTATTAGTTTTAGAGTGGAGTCTTTCGGGTTTTTATGTACAATATCATGTCATCTGCAAATAGTGCCAATTAAACTTCTTCTTTACCAATCTGGATGCCTTGTATTTCTTCGTTTTGTCTTATTGCCATGGCTAGGACCTCCAGTACTATGTTGAATAACAGTGGGGAGAGTGGGCATCCCTGTCGTGTTCCTGATCTTAGGTGAAAAGCTTTCAGCTTTTCTCTGTTAAGTATGATTTTGGCTGTGGGTTTGTCGTATATGGCCTTTATTATGTTGAGGTACTTGCTCTCTGTACCGATTTTGTTGAGAGTTTTTATCATGAATGGGTGTTGAATTTTGTCAAATGCTTTTTCAGTATCTATGGAGATGATCATGTGGTTTTTGTTCTTCTTTTTGTTAATGTGGTGGATGATGTTGATGGATTTTCGAATGTTGTACCATCCTTGCATCCCTGAGATGAATCCCACTTGATCATAGTGTATGATCCTCTTGATGTATTTTTGAATTCGGTTTCCTAATATTTTGTTGAGTATTTTTGCATCTATGTTCATCAGGGATATTGTTCTGTAATTTTCTTTCTGGTGTGGTCTTTGCCTGGTTTTGGTATTAGAGTGAAGCTGGCTTCATAGAATGAGTTTAGAAGTATTACCTCCTCTTCTGTTTTCTGGAACTCTTTAAGGAGAATGGGTATTATGTCTTCTCTATTTGAAAAAATTCAGCAGTGAATCCATCTTGCCCGAGGGTTTTGTTCTTGGGTAGTTTTTTGATTACCAATTCAATTTCATTGCTGGTAATTGGTCTGTTTAGATTTTCTGTTTCTTCCTTAGTCAGTCTTGGAAGGTTGTGTTTTTCTAGGAAGTTGTCTATTTCTTCTAGGTTTTCCAGCTTTTTAGCATATAGATTTTCATAGTATTCTCTAATAATACTCTGTATTTCTGTGGGGTCTGTCATGATTTTTTCTTTCTCCTTTCTGATTCTGTTTATGTGTGTAGCTTCTCTTTTTCTCTTAATAAGTCTGGCTAGGGGGTTATCTATTTTGTTTATTTTCTCCAAGAACCAGCTCTTGGTTTCATTGATTTTTTTTCTATTATTTTATTCTTCTCAATTTTATTTGTTTCTTCTCTGATCTATATTATGTCCCTCCTTCTGCTGACTTTGCACCTCATTTGTTCTTCTTTTTCCAGTTTCAATAATTGTGACTTTACACTATTCATTTGGGATTGTTCTTCCTTCTTTAGATAGGCCTGGATTGCTATATACTTTCCTCTTAGAACTGCCTTTGCTGAGTCCCACAAAAGTTGGGGCTTTGTGCTGTGGTTGTCATTTGTGTACATATATTGCTTAATTTCTATTTAATTTGGTCATTGATCCATTGATTATTTAGGAGCATGTTGTTAAGCCTCCATGTGTTTGTGAGCCTTTTTGATTTCTGTGTACAATTTATTTCTAGTTTTATACCTTTGTGATCTGAGAAGTTGGTTGGTAGAATTTCAATATTTTTGAATTTACTTAGGCTCTTTTTGTGGCCTAGTATGTGGTCTATTCTGGAAAATGTTCTTTGTGCACTTGAGAAGAATGTGTATCCTGCTGCTTTTGGGTGTAGAGTTCTGTAGATGTCTGTTAGGTCCATCTGTTCTAGTGTGTTTCTCAGTGCCTCTGTGTCCTTACTTATTTTCTGTCTGGTTGATCTGTCCTTTGGAGTGAGTGGTGTGTTGAAGTCTCCTAAAATGAATGCATTGCATTCTATTTCCTCCTTTAAATTCTGTTAGTATTTGTTTCACATATGTAGGTGCTCCTGTGTTGGGTGCATAGATATTTACAATGGTTATATCCTCTTGTTGGCTGACCCCTTTATCATTATGTAATGTCCTTCTTTATTTCTTGTTACTTTCTTTGTTTTAAAGTTTATTTTGTCTGATACAAGTACTCCAACACCTGCTTTTTTCTCCTTATTGTTGCATGAAATATCTTTTTCCATCCCTTCACTTTTAGTCTGTGTATATCTTTGGGTTTGAAGTAAGTCTCTTGTAAGCAGCATTTAGAAGGGTCTTGCTTTTTTATCCATTCTATTACTCTGTGTCTTTTGATTGGTGCATTCAGTCCATTTACATTTAGGGTGATTATCAATAGATATGTACTTATTGCCATTGCAGGCTTTGGATTTGTGGTTACCAAAGATTCAAGGGTTGCCTCTTTAGTATATAACTGTCTAACTTAACTCTCTTATTAAACTATTATAAACTCAGTCTGATGATTCTTAATTTCTCTCCCTTTTTATTCTTCCTCCTCCATTTTTTATATTTTAGGTGTTTTATTGTGCACTCTTTTGTGTTTCCTTTGACTGCCTTTGTGGATAGTTGATTTTATTTTTTGCTTTTAGTTAGTAGTTGGTTGGTCTGCTTTCTTTGCTGTGAATTTATTTTCTCTGGTGACATCTATTTTGCCTTAGATGTGCTTCCATCTAGAGCAGTCCCTTAAAAATATCCTGTAGAGGTGGTTTGTGGGAGGCAAATTCCCTCAACTTTTGCTTGTCTGGGAATTGTTTAATCCCTCCTTCAAATTTAAATGATAATCATGCTGGATACAGTATTTTTGGTTCAAGGCCCTTTTGTTTTATTGCATTAAATATATCATGCCATTCTCTTCTAGCCTGTAAGGTTTCTGTTGCGAAGTCTGATGATAGCCTGATGCATTTTCCTTTGTAGGCAATCTTTTTTCTCTCTCTGGCTACCTTTAATACTCTGTCCTTGTCTTTGATCTTTGCCATTGTAATTATTATATGTCTTGGTGTTGTCCTCTTTGGGTCTCTTGTGTTGAGAGATCTTTGGGCTTCCTTCATCTGAAAGATTATTTCCTTCCCCAGCTTGGGGAAGTTTTCAGCAATTATTTCTTCAAAGACACTTTCTATCCCTTTTCCTCTCTCTTCTTCCTCTGGTACCCCTATAATGCGAATATTGTTCTGTTTGGATTGGTCACACTGTTCTCTTAATATTCTTTCATTCCTAGAGATCCTTTTATCTCTCTCTGCCTCAGCTTCTCTGTATTCCTGTTCTCTGATTTCTATTCCATTGACTGTCTCTTGCACCTCATCCAATCTGCTCTTAGGACGTTTTATCAATTGTTTCATTTCTGTTATCTCCCTCTGGACTTCATCTCTTAGCTCCTGCATATTTCTCTGCAGGTCCATCAGCATGGTTATGACTTTTATTTTGAATTCTTTTTCAGGAAGATTGGTTATATCTATCTTACCAGGCCCTCTTTCTGGGGTAGTCTTGAGTGATTTTTTACTGGACCAGATTCTTCTGCCTTTTCATGGAGGTAGAAGTGGTCTCAGGAAGGTGGCCTGTGAGTCAGCTGTGAGAACAAAGTCCCTTCCAGCTTCTTGGTCACCTTGCCCTTCTCTGCTGCCTGTGTCATCTACCCACACACCCAGAGCAGTCTCTGGGATGATCCCCTGAGCTGCTGTGGTCAGGAGGCCTTTGGGAAAGCCTAGCACACTGTGGGGGGTTTCAGATGCACCAGTGTATTTTCCTGCGAGAATGGCGCCCCTTCGTGCCTTCCAGACCTTGCTCTGGCTTCCTCTGTCTGTCCTGGTTAGCTGCATGCTGGGAGGAGACTCTGTGTTGTTCCTGTGGGCGGGGCTGTTCTCTGGCTGCTCCACAGCTGTGGCTGGTCAGCTGGTTTGCTTGCAGTGCCGGCGGGGGATGGAGTGAACTGCAGGCTGCTTATCGCCGTGAGGGGCTTCGGAGCTGCGTTACTCCCCAGGGGGTTAGAGAGCCTGAAGTTCCTCAAGATTCCCAGCCTCCTGGGCTGAGTGTGCTGGGACAAAACTGTTGAGCCCTTGTCCCTTTAAGACTTTTACAAAGCTCCCACTTTTCTTTTGTCCCAGAGGAGCCAGCTGTGGGGACCCCTCGCAGTCTCTGTCTCGGATTTTACTTTTCCGTTTCTCTAATATCCAGTACACCATGCAATGTGTGTCTATGCTTCCAATGCAGATCACCAGGGATGGTTATTTAGCTGGCCTGTGCTTCCACTCCCTCCCCACTCTGATTCTTTTCCTCCCAGCTGGTGAGCTGGGGTGAGGGGCATGCTTAGGTCCTGCTGGGTCATGGCTTTGTATCTTACCCTTTTTGTGAGATGCTGAGTTCTCGCAGATGTAGATGTAGCCTGGCTGTTGTACTGTGTCTTCTGGTCTCTCTTTTAGGAATAGTTGTATTTGTTGTATTTTCAAAAATCTGTATGGTTTTGGGAGGTGATTTCCACCACCCTACTCACACCGCCATCTTGAGCCGCTCCTCTCTGATCCTTACATTTTTAACATATAAAAATATTAACTATGTTAACTTCACTTAACTATGTCTTAACTTTACCTTCCTCCTCTATAAAAAGGACTTAAAAATGCTGTCATTATGATCACTCCTCTTTGTTTTAAAAATATTATTTTCTTTACATTTTTTTCATTGAAAATATTACTTCTTTTTAAAATGTTTAGATTTACTTTCTCAATTTCTTTACTTATCATTGTGTTTTTGCATCCAACTCTCATTTTTGGTTCAGTCTTTCTTTCTGAAATATATATTCTGAACTATTTCAGTAAGTGTGAATAGTAAAATCAATCATATTATATCTGAAAATATCTTTAGTTTACATACATTCTTGAATAATGGTTCAGCATACAGTAGAACTCTGCATTAATAATTATTTTCATCCAGCATTTTAAAAATATTCCACTGTCTTCACACCTCTCTGTTGCTGATGAGAAGTGCATTATGAGGTCTAATGATCATTCTTTATGGATACTGTTTTCCTCTCATTCCTTTGATTGTATCCTTTCTGTCTACACTATAGTGTGTCTACATCTATATGAAGATTTATTTTTATGTCTAGTGAGACAGGAGGTCTGTATGAATAAAATATGATATTAGGGATTAATTTCCTTTAATTCACAAGGACCAACATCCTCCTCAATGTTTTTACTACGTTATGTTTAACTTCTTCCATTCATTTCTCTACAGTGGAGGGTCTACACTATAGCTATGGTAATCATTTAAAATTTAAATCTGATTATGTCCCTCTTCTGCCTAAAATATTAAAGACCTTCCTGCCTTCCTAGAATAAAGACCAAAAGCCATAAAAAAGATCTAAAAGGCCCTAAATGGTCTCTCCAAATTTACCCTGTATCTTTTTCCCCTTTGCTCTTTGACATTCAGGCACACTGGCTTCTTTTTAGTTCTCTCTCACTTTTGCCCAGTTAACTTCCAGTCATTCTTGAGACCTCATTTCAGTATTACTCCTAAAATGGAGTCTTCTTGACTCCTTGTAATATATCAGATCTTTTTAAGACATGCTTTCATAGCCTACTATACTGTTTCAAAGGGTAACAGGACTATATGTATATGACCATGTGATTGCCTATCTTATCCATTTGAAAGCAGGAATCTCTCTGTCTTTTGTTCAACATTATTATCTTCACACACAGCTTAATTCCTGCTACTTAGTGGTTATTTTAAAAGGATAATGATGAAGCAATACTTTTTAAACTACCGATATATTATTTATTTCTCTTACATGCATGGAAGTTACCTATTGCCTATTAATCTAAGAAAATTGCTTATTAAGACTTAGCATACCTGATACATCATTTCTACCAACCTTTCAGCCCTCCTAAACTGGCAGATTGTATTACATAGAACTATGTTTTTAATGTAACTAATCATCATTTGTCATTCTAAAAATAGGTGAAGGTCAACAGCATGACATTTTGCTTTGGAAATGCTTCCCAAAAGAGATCACTGATGCCTGTCTCTTTTTTTAAATATACTGTTCATTGGTGTTTGACTTTGTTTTTGCCAAGAGTCAAATAATTAAAAATTAATTATACACATATACATGAAAGTAAGTATACTTCAGAAAGAAAAAACACCTACTGTTTGGGGATCATAAGCTCAGCTAAGCAGGAAGCTGCCATCTGGAGAAATGATTTTCATTCTCTGGTGACTGAAGTGGCCTTATATCACCAAGTATGACATATCTCCTTCACTTTTTTCTAATTAAAGACAGTTTTCTTTGAAGGAGGTTTTTATCAAAGATATAATTGTACTGGTATAATCCAAGCAAAATAAAGCCTGACAGATGGAAGAAGGAAGGTAGTTTTAACACCACTCTTACAAAATAAAGTATTATCAGCCAAAAACTTGTTTCATCTTTGGTTCTTACTTAAATGCTGATCTTTTTCCTTTTACTTCATCAAGATTGTAATTTGAAATCTCTAGCTCACTTATTTAAAACAAAAAAGGAAGGAATCGCCAAATCTTCAGTTTTCCATTAAACACATGTTAGTGACTCCTCACCCTCACCAACCCCTACCCAAGGCTGTACATGTGAAAATAAAATTACTTTCTTTGTTTCTTCTTCTTTTTTTTAATAAGTGTTCTGGTGGCATGACCAACAGCTTGGTCTAGCTCTTATCAAATCAGCACAGCAAATATCCCATAGGACTTAGAGTAACCAAGTTGTTTGTCTGAGGTAGAAATTTCAAGGGACATATAAAACTGGATATATGTGTATATATGTAAGATATATATACTGAATATAGACACACTATACATATATTTATATACATATACACATACATTTATGTACATACACACATGTTTATAATATATACATGTATGTGTATGCACGTGTATATCTGAGTATATACTCTGTGTGTACATACATGCACTCTGTATATGTATACACATACATATATATGACATTTTCCTCAAAATATCTTTGCTTTATATGTTTGTTTGTGTCAGGCTGCACACTCAGCTGCTACATCAAAAACTCAGAATATCAGTGGTATACACGACAGAAGTTCATTTTTTTAATGTAAAAGAAGCCCAGAGTTAGGTGGTAGGGGTCTGACGTGGCAGTTCCACAGTCACCAGGACCTCATATTTCATCTGTCTTTTGGCTCTGGCAATCTCAGCATGTTTTCCATTTCAGTTTTCCTTACTGGCCCAGATTTCTGCTTGATCTCCAGCCACTCCATCAGAGCTCCACACTAAGAACAGGAGAAAGAGGGAGGGCAATGTGAGCTGCCTGTAAGCCCCACCCAGTGACCTTCATTTACTTTTCATGTATGCAAGGAGTCTGGGAAGAGTAATTTATCAGCAGGACACTTTCCAGAGTTCTGTGAGGAAGGAAAGCAGACAGCTAGCAGTCTCTGCCACAATGTGCATGTACCCAGCTCTTCTCTAGAACCAGGGAGGATGTGTTTATATGCTAGCTAAATTAGTCTTTTGAACCAACTTGATCCCATTATTGGTCTAGAAGACAGGTTTCTAGGGAACATTGGTCCAAGCCCATTAATTTTATTTTTTTCCCCTGAACTGGAGTACCATTTATTTTTCATTAAGTGTGGGCTCTCTGTCTAAATATATTCTTTATGATTAATTGGCTCATATTTTAAATATATGAGGAAAACTAAAATATTAGACAAATCTAATGAGAGATTCTTTTGAAAATTCCAATTCATAAGCTAAATTTATTTTTAATATATATCTTATTTCATTTTTTTTCATTTCAGTAAAAGTAATGAACATCAGCTCAGGTACACCAAATCAATATGTCATATTAATCAAATTGTTTAAAACTCACTTTCTATAGCTGTAAAATATGGTTCATGATAATTTATGGGGTTAATATGAGGACTTTGAGCTGATACATTCCATATGTCCAGCCTAATAAGTAGCTAATGCCAGGAACTTAGCATATATCTATTTACTAATTCCCACATAAACCCTAATAAATGAGACAACTAAAATAAAATAGACAAAATATTAATGAAATATTAAAATAGTGATTCAATATTTAGAATTTGCCAATTTGAAAAATGGGGACTTTCCCCACCTTTGCTATAATGAAAAGCTCTGTTCACATTTCTCTCCTTTTCACCAATGAATATCTACCTCCATAGACAAACAGTGTTATGAGAGACTGTAAGTATTAATAAAATAATCACTTAGATAACTGAATAAGATTCAAAATACTATATAAAATATGTATTATATAATATATTTTATGTATATATTTCAAAGTAAAAATCAGTAGTTGTTCTAGCACTAACATAATGTTCTGGAAAAATGTATTAGAGGAATATAATCAATTACAACTATAAAAACCTAGTAATCATGGTTTTTTGATAAAAATTTATAAGACATTTATGGAAAAAGCTCTAAGACTTCACCAAAGTTCAATGAAGATGTACTAACAGAAATGATATCTTTTCATGGATAGGTAGAATCAACATTCTAAGGATGTCAGTTCTCTCAAATTAATCGATAACCACAATTAAAATCCCACCAGGATTTTTTATGGACAATGGCAAGTTAATTCTAAAATTTACCTGGAAGAATAAATGTACAACAACAGCCATACCAACTTAGAAAAAGGAGATCAAAAGAGACTGAAATTGCCCCACCCGATCAGGAAACATATTCTAAAGCTCTGGTAATTGAGAGCACAGTATACTGTGGAAATAGGTGAATAATGTAATGGAACAGATAAAAAAAAGTCTGGAAATAGAACCACACATACATGCCTTCTCTTGTATTCTGACCCGACAGAAACAAAGTAACCCTCTTTATGTCTTTTTTGATTTTATAGGAAACTGAAAGTGGGGGTATTCTCCTCTCCTCTACTAAAGTGACTGTGCCACCTTTCTACCCTCAAGTACACTGCCTTCCCCCAAGAAAGGAAATGTGCCTTTGTCACATCTCTCCATACTTTCTCCCTACTCCCTGTCTATCCCGAAGCCACTTTTTATGTCCTCCTGTTGTGAAAGTAAAGAAACAATTCTGCTCCATCATTTACTTATTAGGTCACCTTGGATAAGTTATTTAATTTCTCTATGGGTCTGACTCCTCTGCTATTAAGTGAGGATAATAATAGGACCTCTCTTATAAGATTATTTTTAGAACTAAATGAGTTCCAATCACTGTATTTAATAGCATCACTTGTGGACTGTAATCATACAGCTATGCTGTTTGTTTCTCCCACTATCTCAATATATCCATTCTGTGGGTCCAGCTTTCCTCTGTTTCTGGATGTATATTGGAGCAGGCACCATGATTTTTCTAGTAACTTTTATGTAACACAAACAGTTCTCTAATCATAAAATACAATATCAGGTTAATATTCAACACATTCAGTTCATACAATCAAAATGTCAATCTTGCTTTAAAGTTAAAATATCTCTCCCTCTCCCCTTTCTCTGTTCATTTCTGTGAGAATTTCTCTGGTTGAAGAACTAAAGACTTTGATCAGTTGTTATTTCCTTAATTAACCTTCTATTTTAATCCTTTTTTGTTAATAGCAGTGAGAAAGGGAGATGATGTATGAGGAGCAGAGAAGTTCCTACTTGGACCACGGCAGTCCACTATCAGTGCATGCTGGACTTGGAAGGCATTTAAAGCTGCATCTTTCTTTTATTGGTACTTATTATGTGTGTTCTTATGAACACCCTTGCTGGAATCTTCTAGAAGAATTCCCCCTGATGAGGACAGAAGCATCTCTTTTCTTGCTTGTTGCTTACTCTTTTTTCAGCCCAAAGATGTTGCTTGCTTCTTTCTATGAGGTCTGTTTCTCTGGGTAGAAACTAAGATAATGATTCCAGATCAGTTCTCTTGTATGTGGAACAAATAGTGAGTCCTTGAGAAACAGGTATTTCTTTTTTTTTTTTAATAACTTATTTTGGTATCATTAATCTACAATTACATGTGCAATATTACAGTTATTAAACTACCCCCTTCATCAAGTCCCCACCACATACCCCATTACAGTCACTGTCCATCAGCGTAGTGAGATGCTATAGAATCACTACGTGTCTTCTCTGAGTTGTACAGCCCTCCCCATGCCCCCCCAACATTACATCTGCTAATCGTAATGCCCCTTTTACCTCCTTATCCCTCCCTTCCCACCCATCTTCGCCAGTCCCTTTCCCTTTGGTAACTGTTAGTCCATTCTTGGGTTCTGTGAGTCTGCTGCTGTTTTGTTCCTTCAGTTTTTTTCTTAGTTCTTATACTCCACATATAAGTGAAATCATTTGGTACTTGTCTTTTTCGGCGTGGCTTATTTCACTGAGCATAATACCCTCTAGCTCCATCCATGTTGTTGCAAATGGTAGGATTTGTTTTCTTCTTATGGCTGAATAATATTCCATTGTGTATATGTACCACATCTTTATCTGTTCATCTACTGATGGACACTTAGGTTGCTTCCATTTCTTGGCTATTGTAAATAGTGCTGTGATAAACATAGGGGTGCATATGTCTTTTCCAAACTGGGCTGCTGCATTCTTAGGGTAAATTCCTAGGAGTGGAATTCCTGGGTCAAATGGTATTTCTATTTTGAGTTTTTTGAGGAACCTCCATACTGCTTTCCACAATGGTTGAACTAATTTGCATTCCCACCAGCAGTGTAGGAGGGTTCCCTTTTCTCCACATCCTCGCCAACATTTGTTGTTGTTTGTGTTTTGGATGTTGGCCATCCTCACTGGTGTGAAATGATATCTCATTGTGGTTTTAATCTGCATTTCTCTGATGATTAGCGATGTGGAGCATCTTTTCATGTGCCTGTTGGGCATCTGAATTTCTTCTTTGAAGAAGTGTCTATTCATGTCCTCTGCCCATTTCTCTTAATTGGATTATTTGCTTTTTGTTTGTTGAAGTGTTTGAGTTCTTTATATATTTTGGATGTCAACCCCTTATCGGATACGTCATTTATGAATATATTCTCCCATACTTTAGGATGTCTTTTTGTTCTACTGATGGTGTCCTTTGCTGTGCAGAAGCTTTTCAGCTTCATATAGTCCCACTTGTTCATTTTTGCTTTTGTTTCCTTTGCCCGGGGAGGTATGTTCATGAAGAAGTCGTTCATGTTTATGCCCAAGAGATTTTTGCCTATATTTTTTTCTAAGAGTTTTATGGTTTCATGACTTACATTCAGGTCTTTGATCCTTTTTGAGTTTACTTTTGTGTATGGGGTTAGACAGTAGTCCAGTTTCATTCTCTTACATGTAGCTGTCCAGTTTCTCCAACACCAGCTGCTGAAGAAGCTGTCATCTCCCCATTGTATATGCTAGGCTCCTTTATCAAATATTAATTGACTGTATATGTTTGGGTTAATATTTGGATTTTCTATTCTGAAACAGGTATTTCTGAACCCAGCAAATTCTTGGAGTGCTGTCCTGTTCCAAAGCAGCCACCTCTTTTCTGTAAATTGTCAAGACAGCTAGAGAAACATTGCCATTGGACTTTCCAGGCATGACTTAAACCCCTGTCCGCTATGGTCTTTGTGACACATATTGAGCTTCTCAAGCCTCTTTTCTTTGGCTTCAGGGAACAATGTCCTTCAGCCGTCTACCTTAAGACCCAATATGCAACATTCTCTCGAGAAATCTCCCCATTCTACTTTCTAACTCTTAATATCATTGATGTGAGTGAGGGGATAAGAGTCATGTAACTTGTTTCATCATACCTTGTTTATAAATTTTGCACATGGCTCAGTACCTCCTTTGACATGTGGTACTTTTTATCTCATGGTGTCTCCAAATTTCCATTACAAACTAAACAAATGCTGTCTATTATTACTGCCCAAGAAAAGGTGGTATAAGTGCCAGAAGTGGGCACAGTGGTCAGAGGAAATTTTAGCTGTTATATTTTTTAGAAAAATAAATTATATATTATGTATAAAATTGAAAATATTTTTAAACTAATTCTTTTCAGGAATAATAAGTTTTTCTAGTATTTTTAATTAAATAGGTCCTTCTTTTCTCAGAGTCTGCAGTGCCACTTCTGCATATAACAAATTTCTCTATTAGATATTGAGTTTGAATAAAGCTGTAATAACTAGGAAAGTGCAATACTGGCATAGAAATGACTGGATTAATTGACCAAAGTAATAGAATAGAGTGATTAGAAATAGACCAACAGCTGTGGTACCACCTCCTGACTACCCCCAACACAAACACACACACACTGTGGACTTTTTCCTCAAGAAGGCCTTGGCTTTTCTTGGGCTTAGGCCTTCATAAAAACTTTAGAATTAGCATCTCAAAATCATAATAAGTGATTTGAGTATAATCTCTTACCCCTAACCCCAAAGTCTAGGGTACAAGAAGAAAGAGCTTTGTTATAATTAAACATATGGATCCATATGTACTTTCTCATGGGAAACACTGAGCATTGTACTTCCCTTCTAATCTGTAAAAGAATTAGTATTAAGCAAGCATGTAAGAATGTCTCATGTCTTATTGCAAGATCAACATAAAGGCTAGGAAAGGTCTCATGTTGTTTCATTCCCCTTGTGGAAGCAGAATGGCCTATATTTAACTATATCATGCTCGTTCAGTGACAGTTTCGCAAGGCCTTATTTTCATAGATGGACAAAACATTGTAATGTGGCATATGGCCAACAAAGCCCCTAATCCATTTTCAAAGAACTTGGCAGTGGTTCTTGACACACACTATCTCTTGGTTTTCTCATTTAAAATCATGGTCATATTCACAGGTCAACACATTAAGGTTTAACTCATACAGTTGCATAATATTCAGTACTGGGAATACTGCAATCAATGAAACAGAAAAGGTCTTGAATAAAATTTTAATTATCTTATTCTCTGTATAGCATTACCAGAGTCTCTCCTGCTTTCCCTGGCTGACGTTGATTGCCCCTTCCTTTTTACCATTATCTTTTCTTTGAACTTACTTCTATTCTGGCACATTTGTCTCAACCCAATTACTTATTTCCGTCTCTGGATGATTGTTTCATTCATTACCTCTCTGAAGTGTCCTCCTTTTCTTTGCCCATTGATCTTTGAACATTAATTTCTTCATTGAACCCAATTTTTTCTACAGCTAGTTGGGTTCAGAGGGGCTTTCTTCAGCAGAGTATAAATTTAATCATTTTTCTTTGTATCCCCAGTTCCTGGCCTAATGCAGTGAACATTGGAAACTATAAATAAGGGTTAGATGGATGAATCCTTTCAAGTTTTCACCAATCACCTCCATGGAAAGAACTCTACAGTATCTTAAGTAATATTTTGATATTTCTATCTAGATATTATTTCATCTTCAAATATCCAGTATTTTGGAAACTGAATTCATCACCTTTTCTCACCACTGCCCTTTTCTTAGCCAGTTCCCTTTCTTGACTTCTGACAATGTTTAACCATCGTTGCTCTGAGTCCAACCTAACTTACTCTGTTTACTCTCACCTTATATCTTGACAGTCATCAAGTTCTATTGAGATTTTTTTCCTAATGTTTCCTAATACCACCTTTTCATTTCTTTTCTCAAATTAGCAGACAAATTGAAGGTATGCATCGTCTCATGCTTGACCTATTGCTTTGGACACTTTTCATGGTTATTCAGACATTCAAAGGATACTTATTAGAGGATGACAATATGTCCATATGTGAACAGTAAATTACATGTTCACCATGCTTTTTTGAAAGCATGAGAAGCTGTCGTAAAGGGGTGCATGAAGAGAATGATGGTCCACATGCTTCAGCTGTCACACCTGTCAAGAGCTAGAGAACTAAGGCAAGTTGGATTCACTGGTGATATTTTTACCACCAGTCTGGTCTTAGAGGAAATTATAAAATTTGACTGACAGGGACATCATTAGTACAGCTGGATCTTGTAGTAGTCCTTTGACTTCATTTATCCTTTTTAAGAGCCTCCCTCATCTTCTCCATGCCTGCTGAGCCAACCCTCGTCTAACATACTTCTCTTTTGTCTTACTATCCTAGAGTATTGTTGAAAGCTCAAAATTCCTCAGTTTACCGCTGAATCCCATCTTTTACATTAGTGATCTTATAAGGCAATAGCTAATCAGATTCACTTAACCATTAATCCTATAAATATTTAATGAGCACCTACTATTTCCAGGATTAGTTTAGGCACTGAAAATAAAAACTAACTCTTGCAAGGACACAACTGGCTACTTGCTGACTACTCCCCAGGATCCCATCAATAGGTCAAGTTCTTAGAAAGGCAAGTACATCATGATTAAGAATACAATCAGAAGACATTGTCTGGGTTCATCTTAGCTACACACTCTCAGTACGTGAGGTAATGCAATTATTTCAACTTTCTGTGTTCAGTCACATCATCTATAATAATTATAGTATTATCCTTAGATTGTATAGCAAGCATTATATGAGAAAATGTCTCAAACTCTTAACATAACCCTGTTACATATTAACCATTCAAGGAATTACTGGCTATGAAGAGGCAGCTTTGAATGCTCTGGGCATTTCTGGTCTTAAGACTCATCAGGACATATGGAAATCACAACAATGTGTACTGTGCCACTTACAACTTCTTCTCTGCCTGTGTATGTGAGGTTGATTGATATTGATTATTTGATTGATTGGTTGATGGCTTTGGGACAGTGAGTGAGTTTTAGTCATTAATTGAATCAGAAGTCAAGCACAACTGACTTTTGAAGTCAGACAGAACTGGGTTCAAATTTTTCTTTGTCACTTATATGCAATATGACATTGTAAGAAATGAGGTTAATGATTCTATAACCATTCTTCATTGAATCAAAGTTTACTGGGCACTTACTGCATGTCAGATACTATCCTAGGTCCCGGGGATATAGCAGTGAACCAGAGAGACGTGATCTTGACACTAGTGGTACCTACAGTTTGGTGAGGAGAGGAGAAAACATGTAAACAAATAAGAGTTTTTTAGTTACTTCCTAGGGTGATTATGAGGATTTCTAAACTCTCCAGGAATGTAAGTTGTTAAGACAAGAGGAACTAATAGTATAATGTGAGAACTAACCAGAAAACTTTGTCATACTCTACAGAAAAGCATTGAAAACAGTAAACAGCATAACCATGGGGACTGGGAGAAAGCGAGACCCCTACCTAGCATGTAGGGCCATAGGAAGGAACACTGGAATGATGATTGGCTGAAGGGAGGAACAGCTTTGCCATCAAAGGCCATCCTTTCTTTGATTTAGTCCAGTGCTGTTGCCTGAATCATTTTCTAAGTTGGTTTGTGACATTAGACCTCTCATAAAGTAGTTTATTTTCCTAGGTCTCTCTTTCCCACATGCCCAAGGCAATATTTTCCTAGATGCTCTTTTCAACCTTTTAGAAATAGTTATGACATTTGAAAGCCCAACTGAGAGGAATGAAAATTTGCAATCTGCTGCAAAATTTCCTTTTTTAAAAAAATATGAACTAATTTCTGATTTTTCTGGTCTTCACCAGTTTTCCTCTTTCTGTTCCAGGATCCAATCCAGGATACCACACTGCATTTGGTTGGCATGTTTCCATGGTCTCTTCTGTTCCATGATAGTTTCTCAAGCTTTCCTGACGAGTTCTTGTAGTCTCGACAGGATAAATCCTTTTTTTAGGTATGCTCCCTCCTCTTCCACATCTTTCTCTGTACCTCTTCCATTTTCTGATATCAAATTCACCTTCAAGAAATTCTACCTCATTGGAAATTACAGCAATTTCAGACCTTAACCCTTTTGGCAAAAGGCCAGCTTCCTAGAAATTGACTGATCTCTCTGGCTTCCAAGCTGGACAAGGCAGAGCTTCCTCCAAGAGCTCTTACAGGAAACCCAGTGGATGTAAACAAAATGAGATCATTAAAAAGAGTGCACTGCAAGCACCAAAATGTATTATGTGGACTTTTAAGAATGCACCATCAAGTTTTGCTCAAAACCTCTAAGTCCCTATAAAAATATAAATTGATTTACAGGAAAATATTTTTCAAAATCCTGGGAAATCTTGTGGACAAACATTTGTGACTGCAAGGATTTTGTTTCTTCTTTAGGGTGGATCAGAGTATAAGAGTCTATTTTATATAGAATTGTAACAATTTGTAATTTGATGATTACCAAACAGTAAAAAAAAGAAAGTGGGGTTTCTTCCAGATATAGATGCCAAAAAAACTTCTCTTATTTTGGCCGTCCCACATTGATTTCAAGACCTGCATGGTTTTGCAGGTGGACAGTTTTTTTCTTTTAATTCCATACGTTTCATCAGATGTCAAATCGGGTACTGCAGCCAAAGAGGAAAATAAAATTTATATTGTAATATCTTTAGCTTGATGAAAAATCTGGTAGTTTGTATGATTGCTTAAATTTTCCATGTGACTACAGGTATTAATATTGTGCAGACTGTTTCTTGAAGTTAAAATTATTGTAGACATCTAGGCTGGAAAGATGATGTCAACTAATTCTCATTTGGTTGAATTTTGTGACTACATACTCACAACACTGATGAGAAGTAGATTGAACGGATTCTCTCTGTTAATCTTCTCATCTCTCTGCCCTCACTTTCTCTGGGGGACCCACCTATACTCTTGGCTGATGACTCCCAAATCTATGGCATCTATACCACCCGACAGCTCTGTGTCTTGAGCTCCTGGCCACAACTGTAACTGCTGCTGTAGGTCCCTGAAACTCATCAGCTCCAAAATTTAAATTCATTATTTTCCTTACCAAAACATATCCCCCACACCCTCATGTCTTGGATTAATACTGCACTACTCAGACAGTTGCACAAAACTAGAATCTCTTCTTGTTTCCCAGGAATTCTTAATATGTGATAATGTTTATATTCCAGTACTCATATGAATGGACAATTGCAGAGGAGTAAGATTGTAGTAGAAAAGATCTAAATATCTATTTTAACAATGTCCTTTGCTTTCAGCAACATTGTCACCGTTCTCTGAAGAGTTTTGCTGAAGAGTATGAACAATCCAATTTAACCTATCCCAGTTGAAAAATCCATTTCAAATATGCTGTCTATTTTTTGTGTCTTAGGGATGCATTTTTTAAACTATTAACTAAATTCCAGATTTTTTTATTTTCACCCAGTTTTTCCACTAATGCCTCTTTCTTTTCCAGTATCCAGTCCAGAATACCACATTGCATTTAACTGGCATGTTTCCATAGTCTCTTCTTCTCTTCTGTTCTGTGACAATTTCTAAACCTTTCCTAATCTTTTACAACCTTGACAGTTTTGAGGAACACTAATTAGACATTTGTACAATGTCCTTCAAGTTGGGCTTGTTTGATATTTTTCTCATGATTATACTGGGGCTTTTGGTTTTTGGAAAGAATGCCAGAGCTGAAGTGACCTTCTCATGTAATATGAGGGGGTACACGACATCCATCTGACATTACTGTTAATGTTAACCTTTATCATTTGGTTAAAGTGTTGTCTGCCAAGATTCTCCATTGAAAAGTTACTATTTTTCCCTTTCCATACTCCATCAGAAATGCATTTTTATTTTTAAAGGACTCAGGTTTCTAACAAACTTTATTTACTTTGCTCTTTTATAATTCGCTAGCACATAGCTCCTTCTTCCTGGAAAAAGAGAAAAGCAAACTTATTTGAATTTCTTCCTGGAATCTAACATAATCCAGTCATCTTTTCAGCAGATACTTTTAAAACATTAAAATATAACTCAACACAGTGCTGACTGTTTCACAGAGGACACTTACATCAATATCATGACTCACAGTCGTAATGCATTTGAGCTGCTCTTGTCGTTGATTGACTAGGTTTCCTAGAACTCATGAAAGCTCACTTATATGAATAGTCTTTTTGACATTAATCAATCAAGAAAGCACTCAAAAATAGACCCCTTTTTATACAGAAAAGCATGTATAATATATTTATGTGAAATTTTTGAAAAATTCTAGGCAAAGGAAATATATCTGAAATATATATGATGAATTCTGATTTACTTCAGTCAGAGGAAAATATTAATATAAAAGCATAATTTCACTTAAAATTATATATAGCCTCCAAACTTCCTCATCAGAAAAAAATGTATATGCAATAAAACATTATCTGTGACATACTTTTTTAAGTTAAAATGTTTCTATCTGTTCTCTTCTCCCAAATGGTCATTTAAATCAAGGTTTATCAACCATGTTCACCTGAGCTATATCCATATACTTCCTGAATTTCTAAAGCTGAACAGAATGTTTGCAGACATGGGTCACACCAGGCAGAAATAAAATTAAATAATTGGAACATTAAATTTATACTCATAATATTAAACTGATAATTATAATTACATAATCAGAGCTTTACATTTTGATAAGCTTCTCAGAAAATATAGAGCCATGTCTTCTTGTATCTGCTGTAGAATATTTGTGTAATTGCTGCAATAACAAATGATTCTTTTTTGGAACCTAGAGTCCATGCTAAGGATGTGAAAGAGATAACAGCTCACAGCTAAGTGATATTTACTGCTGGAATTCAGGCATGTCTGGAGGCAGACCTCCAAGACCCTGTTTCATTCAAAATTCTGTTAGACATTGGGTGCAAGGCAGCACTTTGATGTTCATGAAACAGAGCATTGCATAAAAAAAGAGGACATCCTTCCAGCTTTTGTGAGTAATAGAACATAGCTTCTATTGGATCTGCAGTTCAAGAACGGTGTGTGCATTGGCACTATGAAGGTTCCAGGGAATTAGCTGTGGTTGTGGAGACATTGACAGTGGCTGGCCGTGGGAGTGAGGTGTCAGTGAGTGGCTGAGATGGCGCGCATCATGTCCTGCTGTGGGGTAAGTGCTAGGCCAGGTCTCAAAGAGGTCTTGGTTGTCCAGTTGGTAGAGGCTGAAGAAGGCAGACAGATCCAAGTTCATTTGATTCCAAAGTCAGTTTTTCTCACTTTCCATGCTATAATGCTGGCTAGCTTGTTCAAGGGGGATCAAACAAACTACTTGGCTTGCTGTCAGGACTTGACACACATGCCAACACCAGCAAGAAAACTGAGCATAAATGCCTCAGGTAAATACATGAGGGCTGGATAACCATCCACTGGTACCACTAGCCATAATCTCCAGTTTTAAAATAGTTAAATGGCAACAAATGAAATGATGTGTCTTGTAATAGAATTGGTTTTTCCCTCCCTGGCAGGGCAGTCTTCAAAAATGTTAAGGGCAGTTCATAAAATGGCCACATGGTGTCAGGACCTACTAACTGTTCTTATAAAGGAAACAGTTTGGAAAAGAAACACAAATATTTTTAAATGACTTACCTTCCAAATTTTCTCCAACTTTGATGCTTTGACTACTCAACATTTTAATACAATTCCAAAAAATTTAACTCAAGGTATGCATAATTAGGACATTTCCAAATTTATTAATATTAAATAAGATGATTAATAAATTTCTGTTGCATATTAATTAAAAATTTGTGTTGATCTGTCTCTGGGCTGTAGTAACCACTCTGGAGATACTTGCATGGATATCCTCCTCTATAACATGACAGGGCTGGTCTAGAAAGACTAATGTGTAGTATAAAGAGAAGGAACTCTGGAGTGAAGCAACCCTAGCTTGACATCCCAGCCAATTTTTAATTGTTAGATAACCAACTTGAATTTCTGTCTCCTCATTTAAAAAATGAGAATAATAATGCTCACCTTAACAGAGTTATTATAATGATTAATTGATATAATTGATATGTGTTAAGTATCCCACCTGGTGTCTGCCTCAGTGGGCCCTTCACAAATCACATCTAATGTTATTTTACAGTAAGTTAGATACCATGTTTTTATGCCTACTTGAATACTCTATGATTTAACTATCTAGAATTCTATTCAATCTTTTAAAATTCTTTTAAATGAGGAATCAAAATGTATCAATATTTGATGCTAATTTCTCTTTATTATTTCAGCTTTTAAAATTAATTTTGAAATATTAAGAATAAGTTAATTGATTCCTGTTTCATGCTCTTTCATCAATACAATATAATATTAAATTAGGAATTATCTAGAGATTTTTACTCATTTTTTTCTCTTGGATGTCATGTCTTCCAACTTATATATGTTTTCTTTATTTTACCTTGTCTCAAATTTATACCATTTTTATTTTTTCATGAGCCAAGAAATTGAGAAAGATTTCCAAAAATGGAAAAAAAAAGAAATATATATCACACTGCATATTCTGAGGATGTAGAAATAAGAGGATGTATCTAAATCAGGCTTTCATCCTTGTCATTCCATTCTAATAGGCAAGAAAGTATCACAGGCAGGCATGAACAGTATATTCCCAAGCAGACAAGGTTTAGCTCTGGCACCATATCCTTATTTATGTTTTTCTTTCACTTTTTTTTGGCTTGTGGACAAAGAAACATCTAAGTAAATTTCTTGAGGAGTTGTATGGTTCAAAGGAACAACACAAATTCATGTTGTCAATTAATATAATCAGGATTAAGGAAAATAGGAAGCAGTGTCCAGTGGCTGAAAAACTAAAAGGGGGTTGGGATACCTAATGAAACTTAAGATGTTAAGACGGAGGGTTAACTTCACAAGATTCTTTGGCAGGAAAAGTAGTCAGGCTTCACAATCCTGATCTGGACACATTCCAGAGCCATGGCAAGGTTTGGGTCACAGACTTCAGTGGAAACAGGAAATGTGATATGGTCATATTAAATGGCTAGGTATTTCACAGGCCTCAGGGTAAGTGATGTAAGTCCAAAGATGGTAGAGATCAGACATGGTCTCAGTATTTCTTTGGGGGGTGATAACAATAACCACTTAGTGGCTCTAAGTCCCCAACTTTCTTTTTTCCTGCATCCCAGAGAGTACAGATTGGAAGAAAAGGGGCTTAAACTAGGTTGACAGATTTAGTGAATGCTTGAACTTCAGATAAACAATGATTTTTTTCTATTGCATGGAACATAATTACATTAAGACATTTTTTGTTGTTTATCTGAAAGTCAGATTTAGTTAGGTAAATAGCATTTTGTCTAGCATCCATACTCAAGTACTTACATTCATGTGTGTGTTTGTTAGTAAGAAATGACTATAATGGGATCTGTCTAATTCTACCCCGCATTTCTTCCAGAGTACCTAACAGGAGGTCCACTCATTCCCAAAAAAAAGAAGATGGGAGAGATGTTTTCCTTCAATAGAGAAAGTCTATGATCAAAGTATACTATTAAATATTGAACACTTCTTTTATGAGATTTTGCAGTAGCACTGAGAAAAAGTGTCATAAGACAAAAATGCAAACTTAGAGGACTTCTCTCTCTGCTTATGCCTAAGAGAGAAAAATGTCAAAACTACCAAGAAATATAGCAGTAGAATCAATATGATTGGCTATTGTCACTGATTTAATGATGAGTGGGGAGACAGAAGAAAAGTTTGGAATAATTAGCAGGTTTTGGAATTGGTCGAACAAATGGCATCACAAACAAGAATAGAAAAGGGAATATTGAATACTTGAGGGAAATACTAAATTCCAGTGTGGAAAGGTTGATTTTGAGATGCCCTTTGCTGGATATGTCATCCATGTAGCTGACTATATGCATTTAAAACCTAAAAGAGAATCTGAATTAGAGATACGATTAGTAGTTGAAGCCATAGAAATGGGAATTAACATAAAGGTAGAATGTATAGATAATGAATAATTGCAAAGAGCCAATTATGGTGCCATGGGAGAATAGATACATCTGAAGGGGAGCTAAAGAATGCACAAAATAAACCAGGAAAGAAAACTAGGAGAAATGGTGTCACAGGGGAATGAGATAAGAGCTTCACACAGGAAGTGTTTGAGAGTGCCAAATGCTGGTGAGGTCTAGTAAGATGTAGTGTAAAAGGTCACTGATCTAGACAAGTGGAATGCCACTGGGAATGTGTGCCAAAGTGTTATTTATTGCTGTGAATTGGCAAGTTGCAGAAGTAAGGAAATGGAAATAGTGAATGCAGATCAATCTGTCAGAGAGGTGGGCTGTGGACTAGAGAAGGCATGGCAGTATTAAAGGGGTCATAGAATTAAAGGAGAAGTCCCTCCTCTTTTGTAAAGAGAATATGGGTTTGAGGCCTTTTATTTTATTTTATTAATTTTTTTTATTGAGGTATCATTGATATACACTCTGATGGTTTCACATGAAAAACAATGTGGTTACTACATTCATCCATATTATCGAGTCCCCCCCATACCCCATTGCAGTCACTGTCCATCAGTGTAGTAAGATGCCAGATCATCATTGTCTTCTCTGTGCTACACTGTCTTCCCCATGACCCCCCCCACCATGTGTACAGATCATAATACCACTCAATCCCCTTCTCCCTCCCTCCCCAACTGTCCTCCCCCACCCCTCCCCTTTGGTAACCACTAGTCCCTTCTTGGAGTCTGTGAATTTGCTGCTGTTTTGTTTCTTCAGTTTTGCTTCATTGTTATACTCCACAAATGAGGGAAATCATTTGGTACTTGTCTTTCTCTGCCTGACTTATTTCACTGAACATAATACCCTCTGGCTCCATCCATGTTATTGCAAATGATAGGATTTGTTTCTTTCTTATGGCTGAATAGTATTCCATTGTGTATATGTACCACATCTTCTTTATCCATTTATCTACTGATGGACACTTAGGTTGCTTCCATATCTTGGCTATTGTAAATAGTACTGCAAGAAACGTAGAGGTGCATATGTCTTTTTGAATCTGAGAACTTGTTTTCTTTGGGTAAATTCCTATGAGTGGAATTCCTGGGTCAAACGGTATTTCTATTTTGAGTTTTTTGAGGAACCTCCATATTGCTTTCCACAATGGTTGAACTAGTTTACATTCCCAACAGCAGTGTAGGAGGGTTCCCCTTTCTCCGCATCCTTGCCAGCATTTGTTGTTCCTAGTCTTTTCGATGTTTGCCATCCTAACTGGTGTGAGGTGATACTTGAGGCCCTTTATTTTTAAATGATGTAGAAACTTGGTCATGTTTGGAGTTGGTGAAGTTGAGCATTAAACTTTCATAATGAAACTTCTCAGGCAACAGAGAATGGTCATGGTCTTGAAAGTGAAAGAAGGGGTGGGAAGCAAAGGACAGATGGAGGTTTTCATCTGAAAGTAGAGGTAGCATGTTTGTTTATTGTTTCCCATACTGGAACTAAAAAGAAGTAGCTGAAAGTCAGTGATTGTATAGGTGAAGGGGAGGTAGGAAGAGACAAATAACTTGGAGAAAGAAATCAGGTTGCCTTTTTAGACTTAACCATAAATGAACACATCTATGAAGGTAGAAATAACTGTGTTAAGCAAGACTTGACTGAAGCCTGAAGAAAGAAGTACTCAAACCAAAAGGACTCAATACCAGAAGGATTCAACCAAGACTCAAATAAGACAGCACAGCAAGTAGGAAAAAGGGTGAGAGATGTAGAAACTAGCTGTGACTATTCAAAGATCCTAATAGATCAAGAGAGCAGGTGCTCAGTCAGGTTACTTGGCAAGTATATCACTATTGGTGCATATCATATAATATCCTAGTGCCTATAAACATTCAAACATTCTAGCTAACTTCCTTTGTTCTTATTTCATTCTAAGAATCCTTTATGAACACTGCTTGCCTAATGTGGATGTTTATCCCCCCTTCAATTAACTTTCTCATTTCAAATATGTCCATGGGCATTCTGATTTTGATAGTTTAATTTCATATGGATTAATGTGAGTCCACTTCCCTAAGCTAAACTAACAACAACCACATGATAAGACACAAATTTTCAGCTTGCATATCCAATATCTAGATGCTGGATTCCAGTGAATATAATCATCTTTTGAGGCTTCTTAAGAGCAGTTAGTCTAGCTTTTCTGGAGACATTTCAGTCCAGATGCATAATTTACTATCTGGTAGGGAAAAAGGGTGCTAGGAGACAGTTAATAAAAACACAATAAAAAATGGTGCCCATTCTTTAATACTGTAACAAGCAACTTAGTCACCCAAACAAGAAAACTTCATTTTTGTGACCTCTGTCCTCTTCATCCCCTACACCCAAATCACTTAATTGTGAATATGGAGGAATGTAACTTAGCATTTAATTTACTTCTGAATCTCTTAGAAGTATTCTTTATTTACTTTCAGTGTCAGCAGGCACCCAAGATCTTTTCATATTTCTGATCTGCAATCCTATGTGTATAGTTCTTTTACTCTTATATTTATTGCCCCATGGTCACAAAATGGGTGTTGCACCTGCAGACCTTATGCCCACAGTCTGGGCGAAAAGAAAGGGCAAGGGAAAAGGGATGTGCTTTGCTAAGAGCACTTTGTTCTTTTGAACAATAAGGGGAAGCCCTTCACAGGGACTCGATCTGCATCTTTTCAGCCAAAATACCATGACATGGCTGCCCATGGTTGCAAAGGAGTTTGATATGTTAACCATCTGATTAACATTGTGCTGCCTTAAATAAACAGGGGTTCTATTAGGAAGAAAGAAGTGTGGAAAAAATGTTATGGGGCTATTAGCAGTGCTTGCCAAAAAAAATTATTAATAAAAGTAAATGGAAGAGTATATGTGGTTTAATCCTAAAGGAACTTCTCTCTATTTAGTCTTTAATTACAGACTTCCATGTTTACTGTAGTAGAAATACTCTTGTAATTTTTCTTTGTTTATCATTACTGAGAATGTAAAGCCTATCTCAATATTTTTGTTTCTTAGTAAATATAATTGCAACTCCTGTTTTGTAACAAAAGTCAGTTTAAGAAATAAAAGCCTAACATTTTTAATTTCTTTTCTCACATTGTACTCCTTTTCTGGCACCACTTTGTTTAGCCTGAGTGCCTTTCTATATTTCTTGGTAGTATAGATTAAGTAGGTTTTAAAAACTATTAGAAGATCATTATTTTAAGGCTTGTTTTGACACCTTGAGCAATTAAAATTGTCGGGTTTGATTACCTGAATAGTATTTTTAGCATTCTTTGTCTATGAGAGTACTTTGTCCAGCCTTTGTAGGCTAGAAAAAAATTAAAATCATGTGAATTTGTGAAACCATCATTCTAATAATCACTGTTTCTATTGGCATTTGATCTAAGATATTGGCTGTTTTTTTTAAACCAAATTGTAGAGGATATCAGTAACTTCTTTTAAAAAAGGAAGTTTGGTTAACACCTTTTTAAATAGAGTTAGGGTGGTTTCCATCCCAGTGAAAGATAATGGCTTAAGGGCCTGCCTCTCTGAAAATGAATTTAAGCACAGATCCAGCATGTAGGGACATTTGAATATTTAGCACAATGCTGAGCCATTAAGTTAAAATAATAACAGTAATAAGAAGGCCTTGACATTGAAAATGCTCAATTCCTCATCTGTTGTCGAAGCCACATCCATTTGTTATGAATTCTTAAAGTTTTTTATCTTAGAAGTTAAAGCCAATTATCATCTCAGATTATCCAGGGGGATCAATGTTGTAAAGGAGGGCCAACCAAGATTACTGTTGGTTTCAGTGACTGAATCGAGAAGCTTCTTGTTGAACCAAAGAGCAGTTATTCTCTTAAATTGGTCTATTTTGGCAAAGGAGAAGTTACAATTGCAATCAATCTAACTTGTAAATTTACAGTCTCCTAATGGGAGTAAGCATCAGTCACGCTCTGGAAGCTAACTGTGACACTGTCCAAAACCTTCACAAGCAAGAATGCCCATAGCAGCATCAATCGTAATAGCCCTAATGGGAACTAACCCTAATCTCCATCAATGAGAAAAGTATAAATAAATTGCAGGCTACTTGTAAAATGCACACGGTACAGCAATGAAAATAAACTACAGCTACATGAAAAAACATGATGACTCACAAAGATAATGTTGAAGCAAGCAAGGTAGGCATAAAGAAATGCTCGTCATTGTAATTCCATTTATATTAAGTTCAGAAAGGGATGTTACAAGTTACAATGTTGGAGACCATAGGGATGTTGGCAATGTCATTTGTTTGTTTGTTTGTTTCTATTACCTTATGGGATTCTGTTATATAAGTGTTTCCACTTTGTGAAAATTCATGGAGTTATACACATGATTTATATGCTTTTCTATATATATGCTACACTTCAGTATTCTTTAGTGACAAAGCTGTCATCTATGCCATTAGGAATAGAGGTGGTAATCTTTGTGTAGGAGAGAGGGGATTGTGACTGAGGTGGGGCACAAGCTGGTTTTGGGTGAAACTAATGATAATCTATTTCTTGACCTGTAAGGTGGTTGATAGGTGTCTTCACTTTGTGAACACTTTGTGAACATTCATGATTTGCACAGTTTTGTTTAGGTATATACAGCAAAGGTAGAAACCTAAAAAGAGGCAAAACACTCAAACTACTTACTGTTATATTGACATATTGTCTAAATAAATGTCTTTTTATGATAGGATATGAATCCAGGCCTAAAAGTTGACACTGTAGTGATAGAGAGAAGTAGCTATCATCCCCTCTGTCACCCCTTTCTGTGAAATCAAAGGTCCGTCTTTGTCCAGTGAATCTTGTTGATTCAGTAGTCAAGCTGTATATTATGCTATTTGGCTAAGCTGTTAGGAACCTCTCCTATATGTGCATAGAATGCTCTTACTTACCTCCTTAATCTTTTGTCATAAATTATCAAATTAATTGCTAATATACCTTTGATTTATAACTGAGAAACACTGGATTTTAGCAGAACATCTCATACATATTTTTGTAAAAATAATCCCATATTTCATTAGATGTTATTTTCTACTTAGAAAAATTATGACAAAATATCTGGGTACTTGAGTTGTTTTTTGTTTTTCAAAATATTAAGTTGTTTAATATTTTTAAATCCCATCTTAATGTCCTACTACTTGCTGCTAACTCAGTAATACTGGCAGTCACATTTTATAGAATCTGTAAAGTTTTGTAGAGGAACAAAATTTACCGCTCCAGAATGTGGCTCTTTGGCATGTGGATTATTTTAGGCTGATTATATTTAAGAAACAGAAGGTTTGGGAAGAACCTTTGACCTTCCCTCTCTCTAACTGTCTAATAGAATTTAGATAGAGGACCTGCTCCAGGAGGGAAGCTATCACCATAGATAACTGCAGTATAATATAAACTAGGTATGATAGGGAGGAATTTAGCAAGGCCTGTTTGATCAAAGTCCCCTGTACATTCCATTCTTTCTGGATGACCCAGCACATATTTAACAAACATTTTCTCTTTCCATTCTTCCTGTGAGTTGCCTTCCTTTCCTTTGAAACTCCAAACCCTTCTCTTTAACCCAGAATGACTCATATACCTAATTTTGCCTGTCTTTGGAATTCCTCATGCTTATGTGGATTCCCTGTACATACATAATTAAATTTGATCTTCTCCTAATAATCTGTCTCATGTCAATTTAATCCTTAGACTAACCAACGGAATCTTGAAAAATCCTGAAAATTTTTCCTCCCCAACAGTTTTTTAGACTTTGTTTCATAAAGACTTGCCTACCTCTGTCATTTGGACAAGGATATTTCAAATTTAAGGAAGAACATCATTAAACTCCTTATTAATAGTGGCTTACTGTGTCAGCATTGGTAGGTTTGTATCTATCAGGAAAATAAATGCACAAATAAATATATTCTGTTTTCATTTGAATAAGCTCAAGCTAAAGATAATACTGGCTATTTGAAGAGAGTAAGAAATTCTGATATTTCATCTGTTGAGTATCATAATAGATTCATGGCATCCACAGATTTACCTTGCTTTAAACAACTATAATATTTATTATTTCTCTATTAACTCTTGTCACAAGTTGGCTATACAGTAAGAACCTATTTAAGCTGATTCCACTGTCTATGTAACAGAGTCTCAAAAATTTAAACGACATCCTTGTTCTCCTAACAACCTGATAGGTGTGTTCACTTTGTGAACACTTTGTGTACTTCATGATTTGCACAGTTTTGTTTAGGTATATATACCAAAGGTAGAAACCTAAAAAGAGGCAAAACACTCAAACTACTTACTGTTATATTGACACATTGTCTGGATAAATGTCTTTTTTATCCAGTCAAAACCTTCTTGAGTTTTTTATGTCTCAAAATATCAAATCATCTACTCTCTGTAAAGTCTTGGTTCCTTTTAGTGAAAAATAACATTAGGGACAGAAGTCTGCATATCAGGGATGCAGAACAGACTAATGAATATTTTATGTATAATAGAAAAACAGTTATTATGCTATACTAATAAAAGAGCTTGAAAAATTATATTTGAAAATCATGTATCCAAGGCATCCTCATGCATTTCTGGTTGGATTGCTCTTGGAGAAGAACTAGTACTATCTACCAAAATAACAAATACATGTAGTTTTGGATCAGTAATCCCACTTTGGGAAATTATCATACAAATATATTTGCACAAACATAAAATGATATATTGCTTATAATAACAAAAAATGTGAAAACACCCAAGTGTCTTATCAAGAGGATTGGTATATTCACAGAACAGGCTATCTGACAGTTGTTGATGTCCCTGGCACAAATGTAGGGGATGCCACTGTGGGGAAAACGGCTGCCTAAAGGAAGATGAGGAGAAGCCAGAGACGTGGCAGTGACCTGGAGCTAACAGAATAAGGGTGGGGAGAGTTCCAGTCACAGGACTGAGAAAGATCAGCTCAAGAAAAAGCTGCAAACCTCCCAACAAAGCTTACAAAGACTCCAAGTTTGGTTTGTCCCTAATCAGATGACAAAGAATCCATCAAACTTGGATCAAGTAAGCCTAAAAAAATTGTTCCAACTCTTCTAAAAGCACTTTCAGTGAAGCAGGAGTTTTCCATGAAGATACAGATATTGAACAAGAGGAAATACCTCCAGAAACAAAGATGAGGACATAGAATATTGGAAAGGATATACCAACATCAGCAATAACACACTCATTCAATAGAGGAAAACAAACTCATTCAGTATAGGAAAACATGGATTTTCTGATAACCAAAAGCTATGGAACAAAATGTAAAAATCTCATGTTGGAATTGTCTATGATCAATACAATTAAATGATATGTTTTGAAATTGGGGTGTGAGATGGGTATAAAGCTAAAAGGAACAGCTTCCTTCTTAAAAAGAGTGGTATAAGACTCTAGATCCAGAGACAGTTTCTTGTTTTGTTTTAAGAATGACTGGTGCACTAATAAATGAGAGGTTGAAATGAGAGGTAACTTGTTTTAAACCTTTATACAGGTTTCAAGACATTGGTTAATTTCGTAGTTTTATGAGCTTAGTTTCTGAGGTTACAGATAATAAAGAAATCCGAAATTACATATTTTTAAAGAATTGCATATTTTTAAACACAATTATTAGCACAAGAAGAGAGAAGCAAAATTATTGTTTATTTAAATAGCAAGGAATTTCTAACTTACTACCTCATCACCTAAACCATCTGGCTCCCAGTAACAGCCTTAGAGAGAGGGACTTTTGTATTGGAAGGAAAATATTACTGGACTATTGACAAAGTAAACTTAGATAAAATGAAGCTCTTTTTCCTTATGAACATTTGTTTTGTTACAAGTCATCAAAAATAGGTATTGCATTGCTATCAGTGGATACAGACACTTACCTCTTTAAAAATAACCATTCTTTGAAATTTTATGTAAACTGTTGAGTATTTGAAATAGTCTGTCATCCTAATGCGTCTTGTCTACTCTTCATTGGTCTTTAAAGAACAATCATTTGTCACCAGAGCAAATTGGTATTTTGAATGTATTTCTCTTGGTTTTTGTTATTAACTAGTTCCTGTAAACATTTAAAAAAATAAGATTGAGGAAATGCTCTTTGATATGATATGGAAAAATCTCCAATAATATTGTTCAATGAAAACGAGCAAGCAAGGTATAGAATAGAATGCTTGTTATGCAAAAGCATGTTAAAGAAAAGGGTGAAAATCATATTTGCTCATATTTGCGAAGGGAATCCCTGGAAGAATTGGCAAGAAACTGGAAAAAGTGTTATTTGTTGGGGTCAGGGATTGGAAAAGGATGATTAGCAGAAAAGATAGCAAAACTTTTCACTATATGACTTAAAAAAAATTTTTTTAAAGCATGTGTTTTGAACCATGTGTTATCTATTCAAAAATTAAAATCATTAAAAATAAAATAAAATAATGAAAAAAGTAAAATAAAACACAGTACAAAATAAATAACTAAATAAAATGTAAAAATGAAAAGATACGCATCTGTATTGATCTTGTTAATATTTCTCTGCTACATAACCACTTAGTTTTTTTACCCATTAAAGCAAAATACAAATGTACTTTTACTTCTATAATTTAATAGGCCATATAATTTTCTGTCTAAATGAAAACTTGATGGAAACTAATGTAATCACTTATTTTTTTCTATACTAGCAAAAAAAAAAAGAATCCAATATAACAATACTTAACTATGGAATGGATAATATTAATATTATAGTTTCTTTTGGCAACCATCCTCTGAATACATTCCACAGACATTGCACTATCAAATTTTTCTTGAATCAACAGTAATAATCCCTCATTCTGTTGTGGTTATGTCAAATTTCCCATTAAGTACAATGTTCCAATAGTTTCAGTTCATTTTTAATTTATAACTGCTATTGTTCCTAAAATCAAAGATTTTACTTGATAGTAGCTTTAACCTACTGACCTTTACATATAGAGTTGTGCAAACTAGTTATAACTCTCCAAATATTTATATCCAAAGTCACATATTAAAATATCTTTTAGCCACTATGGCAAACAATTCCAATGATCTCATGTTTTTTCCTCTTCTTCCTGGAGAAACAATCAAACATTTTTCAACCATTCTTGCTATTGAGTATGACCATTTGACTAATTTTGGCCAATACAATGAGAGGTCAATTATGTTGCTGCTTCTAGTCCTGGCTATAAAAATCTCCCACCTACAACTTTGTAATTTTATTTCCCTGCCATGGACCAAGTGAAGAGGATTTCCTGGACTTAAAAGAAAGGGGTAACCCCTTTGTTTATCGCAGCACTATTTACAATAGCCAAGATATGGAAGCAACCTAAGTGTCCATCAGTAGATGAATGGATAAAGAAGTGGTGGTACATATACACAATGGAATATTATTCAGCCATAAGAAGAAAACAAATCCTGCCATTTGCAACAACATGGATGGAGCTAGAGGGTACTATACTCAGTGAAATAAGCCAGGCGGAGAAAGACAAGTGCCAAATGATTTCACTCATATGTGGAGTATAAGAACAAAGAAAAAAACTGAAGGAACAAAACAGCAGCAGACTCACAGAACCCAAGAATGGACTAAGAGTTACCAAAGGGAAAGGGACAGGGGAGGATGGGTGGGAAGGGAGGGACAAGGGGGAAAAAGGGCCATTACAATTAGCAGACATAATGTGGGGGGGGGGGGCAAGGGGAGGGCTGTACAACTCAGAGACGACAAGTAGTGATTCTATAGCATCTCACTACGCTGATGGACAGTGACTGTAACGGGGTATGTGGTGGGGACTTGATGATGTGGGGAGTCTAGCAACCATAATGTTGCTCATGTAATTGTAGATTAATGATACCAAAATAAAAAATACATTTAAAAAACTGAAAAAAAAAGAAGGGGGTAAACAAAATGGAAAAAGACTGGCTCCCTGAATGATTGCATGGAGCAGAGCCTGCCCACTTCCCTTTCAACAACCTACACTGGGCTTACCAAGTACTTAAAATTTCTGGTGTTAAGCCACTGATAATTTGTAACTGTAGTAATTAGCTTACCTGACTAACAGAAATTATTTCCCATTGTTAAATGTACAAGCTTTATGTTCACAAATTACTGCAATTTTGTCTTCAGTTGGAACAAAAGTATAAATTCAGGAAATACTGTTGTAATGCATATTTTAAATCAGCATTTAAAGTGAATTTTAACCTTTGAGGTATAATTACAATTAGCAAAATGTTATAGGCCAATGAGAAGAGACTGTATGGTATGTTTGATTAAGGCAGTCAGTTTTGCATGACCAATTCAAATTTAACTTAACTAAATGCTCTCCTATAAATATAGGTTTTAATTTATCTTCTCTTCTTTTCTGAGTTTTTAGCATTTTCCTGTGCATCATATTTATTATTTCACTATATTTAATCATACCAAACCTAATATTTAATTAAATATTACTGAACATTTCCAAATCTCAATTTTAATATGATTTAAATGTATTCTCTATATTAATTATCTTACTATTTAAGTTTTGGATTTATGATGAGTAAGTCTGCATACATGTAAAAACAGACCTGTAAAATTTGACAAAATGAAGGGGAGAAGTAGAAAGTTCTACAATAGGAGCTGGATACTTCAACAATACACTTTCAAAATGGATAGAATCACTAGGTCAAGATCAATAAGGAAATAGAAGACTTGAACAACAGAATAAATTAACTAGAGCTAACAGATGTATACAAAACAATCCACCCAATAACAGAAGAATATACATTCCCCTCAAGTATACTTGGAACATTCTCCAGAACCGTCCATATGTTGGACACAGAATGAGTCGCAATAAATTTAAAAATAATGAAATAATATAAAGTGTTTTCTCAGGCCACAGAGGAATGACATGAGATGAGATAACAGTGACAAAGGAAAACTGGAAAATTCACAAATAGGTGGAAATTAACATACTCTTAGGCAACCAAAGAGTCAATGAAGAAGTCAGAAAGAAATTAGAAACTACGTAGTGATGAGTGAAAATGAAAACACAACATACCAAAATTTATGTGCTTGCAACAGAGACAGTGCTTAGAAGGAAATTTATAGCTGTAAATGTATACATTTAAAAAGAAAGATCTCCAATCAAGATCTTAACTTTATACCTTCAGGAATAAAAAAAAACTGCAACTGAATCCAAATTTAGCAGAAGAAAGGAAATAATAAAGATTAAAGATACACAAAGTAGAAAATACAAAAGGAAAGAACATTGGAGATTTCACATTAGGTGAAAAGTATCAAGTATGTGTAATTGTAACCCCAAAAAGAGGAGAAAGAAATTGGAGAACAAATATGAAGAAATAATTACTAAGAATCCTCCAAAGTTGATATATCATCTTAACTCATAAATGCAAGAGTCATGAAAACCCCAAACAGGAAAATCATAAGGGAAAGAATACCTCCTACAACTGAAAAAAAAAAAGACAGAGAAAAATCTTAAAAGAATGTAGAGGGAGAAAGCACCAAGGAACAATGATAAAACATGTTTTATAAGAATGAAATCCAGAACACATTGAAATGATATCTTTAAAGTAGTTAAAGAAAATTACTACCAACCCAGAATCCTATACCAAGGGAAATATCCTTCACAAATAAAGGTAAAATAAAGAACTTCTGCATGAAATAAAAAAAATGATGGCATTTATCACAGAAGGCCTACATTAAAAAAAGAACTATTAAAATAAATTCTTCACATAGAAGAAATGTAATTCCATGTGGAAATTCAGAAATATAAGAAGGAATGAAAAATAATGCAAAGGGTAAATAAAAGAGTTAATCTAAATGAATATTGATTATGGAAACAATTATAATAATTTCTTCTGCACTTTAAGATACCTCTATATTAAATACAAAAAATTCCAAAAAGGTGTGAAAATGATAAGTAGTCTACAGGAAGTAGTAAAGCTACTAATTTATAATAGAGCTTAATAATTCAAAGATTCATATTGTAATCTCAAGGGTAGCAACTAAATAATATTAAAATATATAGTTCACAAGCAAATAGAACAAATTAAATATGATACTTGATGAGTCCAAGAACGTCAAGCAAAAGTTACATAACTAACAAGCTAATAGAAAGAAGTACATAATAAAAATAATTTGATTAACCCCAAAAAGTCTGCAAAGAGGGCAAAAAAACAATAGAATAGAATAGAAAACTAGTAGTAAGATAGTAGATTTAAACCTAACTATGTACATTAAGTTTAAACAGACTGAGTCTCCAATTAAAGAGGAAAGTTTGTTTTATTGGTTGAAAGGAAAAAAATCTGTATGTTTCTTATAAGAGACAGCAGATAGGACACAAGTATTGAAAGTAATAAGGAAGGAAGAAAAATATACCATGTTTATGCATGTAATATCCTTTTTAATAATACCTTGAATGTACATACAAGGTTTCTGGAGCAGAGGTCTCTGGAGTTCTCTATTTAGTCAGTCATAAATTATCTTTCAAAACTTTCTTTTACTTCAGGTCATAAGTATAAGTAAAATTTGCTTTAAATGTCCTAATTTTTTTTATGAAGAACCATGAAAAAATTTTCTATGCAAATACCATTGAAAAGAAAGTTGTTGGTTGAATACTGCAATAACATGCAAAATAGGTTTTAAGGGGAAAACCATGTTAGAATTAAAGAGGGACATTTCATTTTTTTATTAAGGTATTATTGATATACAATCTTATCAAGGTTTCACATGAAAAAACAATGTGGTGACTACTTTTACCTATATTATCAAGTCCACACCCATACCCCAATGCAGTCATTGTCCTTCAGTGTAGTAAGATGCCATAAATTCACTGTTTGCCTTCTCTGTGCTACACTGTTTTCCCCGTGATGCCCCACACCATGTGTACTAAACATAATACCCCTCAATCCACTTCTCCCTCCCTCCCCACCTACCCTCCCACACCCCTCCCCTTTGGTAACCACTAGTTCCTTCTTGGAGTCTCTGAGTCTGCTGCTATTTTATTCCTTCTTCAGTTTTGCATCATTGTTATACTTCACAAATGAGGGAAATCATTTGGCACTTGTCTTTCTCCTCCTGGCTTATTTCACTGAGCATAGTATCCTCCAGCTCCATCCATGTTGTTGCAAATGGTAAGATTTGTTTCTTTCTTAAGGCTAAATGGTATTCCATTGTGTATATGTACCACCTCTTCTTCATCCATTCATCTACTGATGGACACTTAGGTTGCTTCCATATCTTGGCTATTGTAAATAGTGCTGCGATAAACATAGGGGTGCATATGTCTTTTTGAATCTGAGAACTTGTTTTCTTTGGGTAAATCCCTAGGAGTGGGATTCCCAGGTCAAATGGTATTTGTATTTTTAGTTTTTTGAGGAACCTCCATATTGCTTTCCACAATGGCTGAACTAGCTTACATTCCCACCAGCAGTGTAGGAGGGTTCCCCTTTCTCTGCATCTTCACCAGCATTTGTTGCTCTTAGTTTTTTGGATGATGGCCGTCCTTAGGGGTGTCCGGTGATATCTCATTGTGGTTTTAATTTGCATTTCCTTGATGACTAGTGCTATAGAGCATCGTTTCATGTGTCTGTTGGCAATCTGAATTTCTTTTTTGGAGAATTGTCTTTTCATATCCTCTGCCCATTTTTTAATAAGGTAATATGCTTTTGGGGTATTGAGGTGTGTGAGTTCTTTATATATTTTGGATGTTAACACCTTGTCGGATATGTCATTTACAAATATATTCTCTCATACTGTAGGATGCCTTTTTGTTCTGTTGATGGTGTCATTTGCCATACAAAAGCTTTTGAGTTTGATGTAGTCCCATGTGGTCATTTTTGCTTTTATTTCCCTTGCTCAAAGAGATGCGTTCAGGAAGAAGTTGCTCATGCTTATATTCAGGAGATTTTTCCCTATGTTGCTTTCTAAGAGTTTTAGGGTTTCATGAATTACATTCAGGGCTCTGATACATTTCAAGTTTACTTTTGTGTATGGGGTTAAGCAATAATCCAGTTTCATTCTCTTGCATATAGCTGTCCAATTTTACCAACACCAGTTGTTGAAGAGGCTGTCATTTCCTCATTATATGTCCATGGCTCCTTTATCATGTATTAATTGACCATATATGCTTGGGTTTATACCAGGGCTCCCTAGTCTGTTCCATTGGTCTATGGGTCTATTCTTGTGCCAGTACCAAATTGTCTTGATTACTGCAGCTTTATAGTAGAGCTTGAAGTTGGGGAGCATAATCCCCCCAGCTTTATTCTTCCTTCTCAGGATTGCTTTGGCTATCTGGGATCTTTTGTGGTTCCGTATGAATTTTAGAACTATTTGCTCTATTTCATTGAAGAATGCTGTTGGTATTTTGATAGGAATTGCATTGAATCTGTAGATTGCTTTAGGCAGGATGGCCATTTGACAATATTAATTCTTCCTATCTATGAGCATGATATCTCCTTTAATTTCTCTCATGAGTGTCTTGTAGTTTTCAGAGTACAGGTCTTTCACTTCCTTGGTTTGGTTTATTCCTAGGTATTTTATTCTTTTTGATGCAATTGTGAATGGAATTGTTTTGCTGATTTCTCTTTCTGTTAGTTCATTGTTAGTATATAGGAATGCCAAAGATTTCTGCATATTAATTTTGTATCCTGCAACTTTGCTGAATTCAGATATTAAATCTAACAGTTTTGGAGTGGATTCTTTAGGGTTTTTTATGTACAATATCATGTCATCTGCAAACAGGGACAGTTTAACTTCTTCCCTACCAATCTGGATGCGTTTTATTTCTTTGTGTGGTCTGATTGCTGTGGCTTGGACCTCCAGTACTATGTTGAATAGAAGTGAGGAGAGTGGGCATCCTTGTCTTGTTCCCAATCTTAAAGGAAAAGCTTTCAGCTTCTCACTGTTAAGTACGATGTTGTCTGTGGGTTTGTCATATATGGCCTTTATTATGTTGTGGTACTTGCCCTCTGTACCCATTTTGTTGAGAGTTTTTATCATGAATGGTGGTGAATTTTGTCAAATGCTTTTTCAGCATCTATGGAGATGATCATGTGGTTTTTGTCCTTTTTGTTGATGTGGTGGATGATGTTGATGGATTTTCGCATGTTGTACCATCCTTGCATCCCTGGAATAAATCCTACTTGATCATGATGGATGATCTTTTTGATGTATTTTTTAATTTGGTTTGCTAATATTTTGTTGAGTATTTTTGCATCTATGTTTATCAGGGATATTGGACTGCAATTTTCTTTTTGTGTGGTGTCTGCCTGCTTTTGGTATTAGAGTGATGCTGGCCTCATAGAATGAGTTTGGAAGTATTCCCTCTTCTTCTACTCTTTGGAAAACCTTAAGGATGATGGGTATTAGGTCTTCACTAAATTTTTGATAAAATTCAGCAGTAAGGCCATCTGGTCCAGGGGTTTTGTTCTAGGGTAGTGTTTCGATCATCAATTCAATTTTGTTGCTGGTAATTGGTCTTATTCAGATTTTCTGTTTCTTTCTGGGTCAGCCTTGGAAGGTTGTATTTTTCTAGAAAGCTCTCCATTTCTTCTAGGTTATCCAGTTTGTTAGCATATAATTTTTTACAGTGCACTCTCATAATACTTTTTATTTCTGTGGTGTCCATAGTGATTTTTCCTTTCTCATTTCTGATTCTGTTTATGTATGTAGACTCTCTTTTTTTCTTGATAAGTCTGGCTAGGGGTTTATCTGTTTCGTTTATTTTCTTGAAGTACCAGCTCCTGCTTTCATTGATTCTTTCTATTGTTTTATTCTTCTAGATTTTGTTTATTTATGCTCTAATCTTTATTATGTCCCTCCATCTACTGACTTTGGGCCTATTTGTTCTTTTTCTAGTTTCATTAACTGTGAGTTTAGACTGTTCATATGGGATTGTTCTTCTTTCCTGAGGTAGGCCTGTATTGCAATATACTTTCCTCTTAGCACAGCCTTCACTGCATCCTATAGATTTTGCGGTGTTGAATAATTGTTGTCATTTGTCTCCATATATTACTTGATCTCTGTTTTTATTTGGTCATTGGTCCATTGGTTATTTAGGAGCATGTTGTGAGGCCTCTATGTGTTTGTGGGATTTTTAATTTTCTTTGCATAATTTATTTCTAGTTTCATACCTCTGTGGTCTGAGAAACTGTTTGGTACAATTTCAATCTTTTTTAATTTACCGAGGCTCTTTTGTGGCCTAGTATATATTCTTGAAAATGTTCCATGTGCACTTGAGAAGAATGTGTTTTCTGCTTCTTTTGGGTGTAGAGTTCTGTAGATGTCTGTTAGATCCATCTGTTCTAATGTGTTGTTCAGTGCTTCTGTCTCCTTACTTATTTTCTGTCTGGTTAATCTGTCCTTCAGAGTGAGTGAAGTGTTGATGTCTCCTAGAATTAATGAATTGCATTCTATTTCCCCTTTTAATTCTGTTAGTATTTGTTTCACATATGTAGGCGCTCCTTTGTTCGGTGCATAGATATTTATAATGGTTATATCTTCTTGTAGGATTGATCCCTTTATCATTATGTAATATCCTCCTTTGTCTCTTGTGACTTTCTTTCTTTTGAAGTCTATTTTGTCTGATACAAGTACTGCAACTCCTGCTTTTTTTCTCCCTATTAATTGCATGAAATATCTTTTTCCATCCCTTCACTTTTAGTGTGTGTATGTCTTTGGGTTTAAAGTGAGTCTCTTGTAGGTAGCATATAGATACGTCTTGTTTTTTTATCCATTCAGTGACTCTATGTCTTTTGATTAGTGCATTCAGACCATTTACATTTAGGGTGATTATCGATAGGTATGTACTTATTGGCATTGCAGGCTTTAGATTTGTGGTTACCAAAAGTTCAAGGTTAACTTCCTTACTATCTAAGAGTCTAACTTAACTCACTTAATATGCTATTACAAACACAGTCTAAAGGTTCTTTTTTTTTTCCTTCTCTTTTTCTTCCTCTTCCATTCTTTATATATTAAGTATCATATTCTGTACTCTTTGTCTATCCCTTGATTGACTTTGGGGATAGTTGATTTAATTTTGCACTTGCTTAGTAATTTACTGTTCTACTTTCTTTACTGTGGTTTTATTACCTCTGGTGACAGCTATATAACCTTAGGAACACTTCCATCTATAGCAGTCCCTCTAAAATACACTGTAGAGATGGTTTGTGGGAGGTAAATTCTCTCAGCTTTTGCTTATCTGTGAATTGTTTAATCCCTCCTTCAAATTTAAATGTTAACCTTTCCAGATAAAGTATTTTTGGTTTGAGGCCCTTCTGCTTCATTGCATTAAATACATCATGCCACTCCCTTCTGGCCTGTAAGGTTTCTGATGATAGCCTAATGGGCTTTCCTTTGTATGTGATCTTATTTCTCTCTTTTGCTGCTTCTAATAGTCTGCCTTTATGTTGATCTTTGCCATTTTCATTACTATATGTCTTGATGTTGTCTTCCTTGGGTCCCTTGTGTTGGGAGATCTGTGCACCTCCATGGCCTGAGAGACTATCTCCATCCCCAGATTGGGGATGTTTTCAGCAATCACCTCCTCAAAGACACTTTGTATCCCTTTTTCTCTCTACTTCTTCTTCTGGTCCCCTTATAATGTGAATATTGTTCTGTTTAGATTGGTCCCATAGTTCTCTTAATATTCTTTCATTCTTAGAGATCCTTTTTTCTCTCTGTTACTCAGCATCTTTATATTCCTCGTCTAATTTCTATTTCATTTATCGTCTCCTCCACCATATCTTATCTGCTTTTAAAACTTTCCTCTGTATGTTTCATTTCTGATACTGTGTTCCATAACGATTGGATCTCTGACTGGAATTCATTCCTGAGTTCTTGAATATTTTTCTGTACCTCCTGTTCTGAGCATGGTAATGATTTTTAATTTGAAATCCCTTTCAGGCATATTCATGAGGTCGATTTCATTTGAATTTTTCTGAGGGGTTGTATGCATAATTTTACTTTGAACCAGGTTTCTTTGGCATTTCATATTTGTGTATGTCTCGCTCTAGTGCCCAGAAGCTCTACTCTCTGGAGCTGCTCAGCCCTTGAAGCAATGTCAGCGGTTGCAGGGGAGAGGTATTGGTGCCTGGGCAGAGGAAGGAGCTATTTCCTGCTTCCCAGCTGCTATGCCTGTCTCCACTGCCAGATCAGTGGGCTGAGCACACAGGTATAAGCCTCTATGCTTTGCGTTTGTAGTTTCTGTAGACAGATCTTCCCTCTGGCTGCCCTAATGCCAGTGTTGGGTTTGCTGGTTTGGGAGCCAGGTGGGGCTGGCTGGGAGAAAGGCTCAGTAGGCTGCATATCACAGAGGGGGTCCTTGGAGCTCTGTAGCTAGCCAGGGTGCTGGAGGTCCTGAAGATCGTGAAAGTTCGAGGGCCATTTCATTTTAATGAAGGTGTCAATTCACAAGGAAAATTATAACAAGGAGCCAATAACATAACTGAAAATATATAATGCAGAAAATGACAGGAAAGGCTTACATTACTAACTACATCTTAGTGTCAAGAATTCAGTCACATGACCCCAACTCTCAGGATAGCCTGAAAAATGTAGGGGATTGGTTGGATATTTGGTAAACAATAATTGTTTCTTCCATACCTACTATCTGACGCTCTCTCTCCAATTCATCTGTCACACTTTCAGAGTGGTTAAAATGTAAGTGTAATTTTATTACTCTAAAACTGGTCTATGATTTATCTCCATGGAATAGAATCCGACCTCCTCAGCCTGTCATTTAAGATCTTTCACAGCATGGACCCAACAGCTTTCTGGTTTCCTCTGGTGCTTTCCTTCTTCATAACCAGGAATAATGACTCTTCCTAATTTTTGCTCATGATGTTTTTCAACTACAATGTCTTGCTTCACTTTTCTGCATGTTGAAATCCTACTTACCTTTCTTTGTACACTTGAAATGTTTTCTGCATAACCTTTCTAATTCTCTTGATCAAAACTAATTGTTCTCACTTCTGGAAACTCAGAAGCTCTTTGTTTTATATTCAAATACAGAATTAATTCTAGTCTTACTTGTATAATTTTCTCAGCCACCTTCTGCCTCTGCTACACACTTCAAAGAAAGTTTTGTGATATATTTCCATTTTTCATTGGAAAAACAACAACTAAGAAGGATTTATTGCTCAGCACAACTTGTTAAGCCAAGAATCGCTGAAGTAGTATGGGAGAGAGATTATCTTCAGGCTCTAATACTCTTGTAGGCATATGTAAGATAAACAACGAAATAAGGAGACAGAGTAGAGAGGGAGGGGTCTGATAATTTCAAGATTATAACTCTGAGGGGAACTGTGCAGCAGGTATAGGCTCTATCAAAGAGAACATTGGTAACCTCAATGTCTGATTTCCTGCATTGTTTGGAGAAGGACATTAGCCTTAAACTCTGCTTGCATCTGTACAGAGACATATTCTAGTATTCCATCTAGCACCAAAGTAGACACCAAATAAAATAATGAGCAGTATAACACTAACAAAGGAAGAAACTAGGCTTAGTAATGAGATATAGTTTTAAGACTTTTCTCAAGAAGTGGTCAAGCAAGTAGGTAAAAAAATGTGTTACTAGGGTAAGCTAAAGTTTCCTTAAAACATGTATCACCAATAAAAAATTTATTAGGTGTCCACTTGTGAGTCATTAAGTGGTGACTCTTAATAAATAGTCACTGAATAAACAAAATATGGACTTAATTTAGAACCTCAGCACTCACTGAATTTTTATATTTGATTAACAATTACTTCAGAGATCTCAGTAGAGTTCTAAGGATACACAATAAAATTTATTATTTGAATAGTAAGTATACTTTGTTGACTTAGCTATGGCAATTCAGTTCCTGAAATAAAATTGCATTAGCCCTGTGACAGAGCAAAATTTAAATGTAACAATACAAGATTCTTTCTTAGAACTTAGTTTGATTTTGTGTGTGTGTGTGTGTGTGTGTGTGTGTGTGTGAGAGAGAGAGAGACATGTTCCAAAATGGGAGAATCCTAAGGAATACTAAGGAAATTAAAGCTTTTGGTGGTCCAGTTACAAATGTTTCATATACTCTCAACTAGCCTGGTTGTAAGCAAGAAAAATATGCATTCTTTTCCATTATGTGATTTCTTTGAATTAATTAACTCCCCGTACTTTGCTCCCTTTAAAGAAAAGATGGGGGTGTGATATTAAGCTGTTTTACTTTTAGGAGAATAAAAATTCACCCCAGTTCTTGGTTTCTCACATTCTTTGGGGGTGGTGAAGAGTTAAATGGGCAGTAGGGGAAGAAGTCGTCCTGGGAATGAGAAAGAATGTCTTACTCAATAAGGGATTTGCTGCCTACTTGTGACTTTGATAAAATAATACCATTTGTCTGTCTGCAGATGCAGGCAGGATTTGTGCCTAACTTCCTCCTATTACAATGGAGAGAATTAAAAACTTAGCTTAGTAATGTTCTCTTTGATAAGAGTCTAAATCTCTACAGTTGCCCAGTTAGTTTATAATCTGGAAGTTGTTGGAGTTCTTTATGTCAAACTAGGCCTATGTTAGAAGCCATGGCATCTGGAAAAAAATAGAAAATATATCTGTAGATATATCTGGGGAACAGAGCACATGGAAAGTAAAATACCCACTGAGGAATAAACCCATTTCCAAGACAAGTGTAGAAAACATCACTGGTTTAGACAAATTATTTAGCAAAATGTTTGGCCTAATGCTTCCCCTCATTGAGCTGTCCTTAAATCTTTAGCATAGGTTTTTTAAATTTACAAATACTGTGTAACTGATCTCAATAGTAGAAAATTGACCTCAATATAATTCTTTTTAGCAATCTCAATATAACTCTTTTTAAAATTACCACCACTTTATAATGAAGAAACAATGTGCTTCTAACCACCTTACTGCGACCATACCACTATCATCTCTTACCTGGATTACTGTAATAGCCCCCTATTCTCCTATTCTCTGCTGCCATCCTTCCCTCTCTCATAATCTCTTCTCAACATAAGTCACCTCTTAAAACCTGTAATGGCTCCCACTTCACTCACAGACTAAAAGCCAAAGTCCTTACAATCACTGACTTAGTTTGGGTCCTCTAAAAGCAAAGTTTGAGGTGAGGATTCTTATAGAAGTGATGTAGTGAAAGTGTAATCCCAGGTGAAACCTGTAAGGGAGAAAGTCAAGCAGGATGGTGAAGGGGAAAGAGCTGAGAAAGGATGGAATCTCAATTAAAGTTTACCTTAGCCTGATCACAGCAATAGTAGGGCTCTGGTACACTAAGGGATCACAGAGATGTTCGCTCTTGAAGCAAAACAGCTTTTAAACCCTCACATCTGCCAACCACTGGCCATGAGCAATGGGGTGACTTCCCAGGTCATATGGCTCCCAACAGATGAGCACTCATAACAGCTGGGGAGAGTGCATTTACCTGATAAGGGCAGGCCCCAGAGCGTCTACTCCAAGGCCTCACAGGTGGTGGTACCAAGTACATCTCTGACCTCCTGGTCTGTGTCACTGCCCCTCCACCCAGCCACACCAGCTCCGGTGCCTATTCTCAACTTGTAGCTAAGGCTTTGTCCATTTACTTTCTCACCTCCCCCAAGTCATTTCTCAAAATGTCCCCTAAATGAGGTCAATCTTGACCCTCTTTAAAACACAACTGTTGCCTCACCATCTCCCTCACCCTGCTTATTTATTTTTATCATAGTATTTATCACCTTCTAACAAGTAAATGTTTTATTTTATATTTACACTTTGTTATTTGTGTCCATTAGTATTTATGTCTTATCTTCTGCTTCATTCCCAGTGTACAAACACACATACACACAGTGCAGTGTAAACTCCACAAAGGCAGCAATCTTTGACTACTTTGTTTCATTGACAAATCTCATGGGCCTGGAGAAGTGCCATGATACTTGGCACCCTATAGGTGTCCAATGAATATTTGTTAGATAAGTTAATAAATAAATAAAACTCCAGAAAAGTCGACAGTGTTTTATAGCACTGTAATTTTCATTTTTATCTATAGGACAAGCACTTTCCAATCAAATATGAAGCTTTCAGTCTAAGCCAACTAGATGTATAGAGGACTATATATACAATTAGATTTATGGCTCATATAAGGAATATTCTAGAATTGTATGAAACTGAATCAGGTAGATTACATCAGACCAACCAATATTCTTTTCTGTCATGACAACAATTTGACTATCTCCAGAAAGAAAGGACAGTCTGAAACTATGAGTAGCCTTTCAGCTGTTACTTATAATTCAGAAGCTAATTCTTTAAATGAGATAAACTCTGTTTTTTATTCTTGAGTTATTGGAAGCGTGCTTACATTTTTCAAATATTTTAGATGAATATGTCTTGCATATCATGCTAGAAAGTTATGTTGTTACATGTCAGAATAAAACCAAAATTTCACTCAAACAAAAAGACTTCATTTTTCATTCAATAACTGTCTGCCTGATATGATATAAACTGTACTAGGTCCTTGTGGATACAACATGATAAGACATATTAGGTCCTTAAAGTCATAGAGCTCACATTCTAATGCTTATCTGAATAATAAGCAAACATAAAAAAAATCAACAGTGATCAATGCTAGCAAGAGACATAATAGTTACTGAGTGGCTAGACTAGAAGATAAAGGACTTTTTCCTAAGATTTTATTTACCCTTAAATCATAATAATAAGAAACTGCCTGTCAGGCTAAAAGCATTCCATGAAAAGGAAAAGACTGTAAAGAGGATACTAATAAAAAAAAAAAGCAACAGCTAAAAGGTCCACATTTCTAGAAAACACATGAAAAGGGGACGATGGTATTCAGAAGAACAGAAGTGCAGATTATGACCACAGATAATTCTAAGAATTTTGCTGTAAAAGAGTAAAGAGTTGGTGATTGGAGGTGGGTTGCTCTTTTCCCCCAAGAGATTGATAATATTTTGACAGGTTTGTATGCCGATGGGAATATCCAGTGGAGAGGAAGGAATTGAAGCTATGTGAGAGAAGAAATAATTTCAGGAATGAAATCTTTGGAAGACATTTGTGGAGATATTGACTGACTATGATAACAGCAAGGACTCCATGTTAACAGGAGAATGGACAGATAGGTTAATAAATTTAGTTATGGAAATATTTGGTGATGAGCCGAGAGTGAAGCCAGGAAGCTGTTGCTGGAGTTTTGAGGAGAGAAAAAAGGTTTAACATGCTTATTTAGACTGTTGGAAAGTGAACAATTGGAGAAGCATCAAAAGGAAACAAAAACTGTGGTTGCCCTGATGAAAGTGTAAATAATGTAGCTATTTTAGTTAGCAATTTGACAGCATTTAAAGAAACAGAGGATGTGTGTATATGCTATTTATCACTATCACATTCTTGGCAATATACTCCAAAGAACCTTTTTGCACAGACACAGGAAAAAGGCATGGGCCAGAATCTGCCCCTCTGCCTGGGTTCCACGTGATATATATGGCCATCAACGGGGAAACGGACAATAAAATATCAGGCAGCAGTCAAAAGAATGAGAAAATTCTGTATACATCAGCAAGGCTAGATATCTAAAACATAACTTTGAGTCTAAAAAGGAAGAAGCAGAATAAGCACAACACATTTCAACATCTGGAAATTAAAAACAGAAACAATATTACATATTGCTCTTTGATAGACATGTATAAAAGTTGGTCTAGGTGATGAGAAAGAAGAATGAAGTCAGGATGTGCAGTGGAGTCAAAAATTGAAAACAAAAATAAGAACTGGCATGAATCAATGATAACAGTTTGCAATAACTATTATTAATTCTTTGCACATCCAAGGCACCCCAACAACAAAAATAACAACAATAAAAATAGAAGGCTAGATTAAAGATGATGGTGTGAGAGGTGAGATAGAGGCCTCCTCTCAAAACCACATATAATACAAAAATATAATTAATACAACTAATCCTGAAAGAGCAACAGGAAAGAAGGCTGCGCCAGACTGCATACACCTGGAGAAAAGAGCAGACCTCATGGAACAGGGTAATGTACCAAAGCCATGATCCAGTGGGATTCAAGTGCTTTCCCCACCCCAGCTCACTGGCAGGAGGAAGAGAAATGGAGGGGGGGATGGAGTAGAGGCCTAGGACTGCTGAATATCCAGCCCTGGAGATCTGCTCTGGGAGCATGAACATACATTGCATGGTGCTCTGGAGATAAGTGGGATTGGAAAACTAAAACAGGCAGATGACCTGGAGAGAATGAGATTCCAGCTGCCTATGGAAAACAGGGATCCACATCTGGCTGCTCTGGGACAAAAGAAAAGGTGGGAAGTCTGAGAGACTTCCTAATGGCAAGAGGTCTGCTAACAGGACAAGGATTGCACAGAGCTTACTGCTCAGGAGAAAGGACAGGTGGACAAAATTGTCCAGCTGCACTCTGCCCAGCAGGTTGAGAACATTCAGGAGCTCCAGGTGCTCTATCCCCCTGGCTGGCTACGCAGCTCCAAAGTCCCCCACCATGATATGCAGAGTGCTGCAACTTTCTCCCAGCCAGCCAGCTCCAGCTCCAAAACCAATAGCCTCTGCCCTGGCATCAGCCCAGCCAGAGGAAAGCCCCACCTATAGCAGCTACCAACGCGAAGCATAGAGGCTTACACCTCTGTGCTCGGCCCACTGGTTCTGTCAGTGGCGACAGAAGGGCCTCGAACCATGAATACTCTATCTGGGAAGAATATCATTTAAATTTGAAGGAGGGATTTTAAACAATTTCCAGATAAGCAAAAGCTGAGAGAATTTACCTCCCACAAACCATCTCTACAGTGCATTTTGGAGGGAGTGCTGTAGATGGAAGTGTTCCTAAGGCTAAATATCTGTCACCAGAGCAAATAAAACCACAGTAAAGAAAGTAGAGCAACTAATTACTAAGCAGATGCAAAATTAAATCAACTACTGCCAAAGTCAGTCAAGGGATAGACAAAGAGTACAGAATATGATACCTAATATATAAAGAATGGTGGAGGGAGAAAAAGAAGGAAAAATAAAAAGAACCTTTAGATTGTGTTTGTAATAGCATACTAAGTGAGTTAAGTTAGACTGTTTGATAGTAAGGAAGTTACCCTTGAACTTTTGAGAACCACAAATCTAAAGCCTGCAATGGCAATAAGTACATACCTATCGATAATCACGGTAAAAGTAAATCGTCTGAATGCACCAATCAAAAGACATAGAGTCACTGAATGGATTTAAAAAAAGACCCATATATAAGCTGCCTACAAAAGATTCACTTCAAACCCAAAGACATACACAGACAAAGTGAAGGGATGGACAAAGATATTTCATGCAGCTAAAAGGGAGAAAAAAGCAGGAGTTGCAGTACTTGTATCAGAAAAAACAGACTTCAAAACAAAGAAAGTCACAAGAGACAAAGAAGGACATTACATAATGATAAAGGGGTCAGTCCAACAGAGGATATAACCATTATAAATATCTATGCACCCAACACAAGAGCACCTACATATGTGAAACAAATACTAACAGAATTGATGGGGGAAATAGAATGCAATGCATTTATTTTAGGAGACTTCAACATACCATTCACTCCAAAGGACAGATCAATCAGACAGAAAATAAGTAAGGAGACAGAGACACTGAACAACACACTAGAACAGATGGACCTAACAGACATCTACAGAACACTCCACCTCAAAACAGCAGGATACACATTCTTCTCCAGTGCACATGGAACATTTTCAAGAATAGATCATATACTAAGCCACAAAAACAGCCTCGGTAAATTCAGAAAGATTGAAATTGTACTAACCAGCCTCAGACCACAAAGGTATGAAACTAGAAATAAATTATGTCAAGAAAACAAAAAAGCCCACAAACACATGGAGGCTTAACAACGTGCTCCTAAGTAATCAACGGATCAATGACCAAATAAAAACAGAGCTCAAGAAATATATGGAGACAAATAACAACAATAATTCAACACCGCAAAATCTGTGAGATGCAGCAAAGGCTGTGCTAAGAGGGAAGTATATTGCAATATAGACCTACCTCAGGAAAGAAGAACAATCCCATATGAACTGTCTAAACTCACAATTATTAATGAAACTAGAAAAAGAAGAAAAAGTGAGTCCCAAAGTCATTAGAAGGACATAATAAAGTTTAGAGCATAAATAAATAAAATAAAAAAGAATAAAGCAATAGAAAGAATCAATGAAAGTAGGAGCTCGTTCTTTGAAAAATAAACAAAATAGATAAACCCCTAGCCAGACTTATTAAGAAAAAAAAGAATCTACACACATCAACAGAATCAGAAATGAGAAAGGAGAAATCACAACGGACACCACGGAAATACAAAGAATTATGAGAGAATATTATGAAAAATGATATGCTAACAAATTGAATAACCTAGAAAAAATGGAAATATTTCTAGAAAAATACAACCTTCCAAGGCTGACCCAGGAAGAAACTGGAAATCTGAATAGACCAATTGCCAGCAATGAAATTGAATTGATAATCAAAAAACTACCTAAGAACTAAACTACTGGACCAGATGGCATCACCGCTGAATTTTATCAAACATTTAATGAAGACCTAATACCCATCATCCTTAAAGTTTTCCAAAAAGTAGAAGAGGAGGGAATACTTCCAAACTCATTCTATGAGGCCAGAACCATTCTAATACCAAAACCAGACAAAGACACCACAAAAAAAGAAAATTACAGACCAATATCCCTGATGAACATAGATGCAAAAATACTCAACAAAATATTACAAATCCAATTCAAAAATACATCAAAAAGATAATCCATCTTGATCAAGTAGGATTTATTCCAGGGATGCAAGGATTGTACAATATTAGAAAGTCCATCAACATTATCCACCACATCAATAAAAAGGACAAAAACCACATGATCATCTCCATAGGAGATGAAAAAGCATTTGACAAAATTCAATATCCATTCATGATAAAAACTCTCAACAAAATGGGTATACAGGACAAGTACCTCAACATAATAAAGGCAATATATGACAAACCCACAGCCAGTATCATACTTAACAGCTAGAAGCTGAAAGGCTTTCCTTTAAGATCGGGAACAAGACAGGTATGCCTACTCTCTCCACCTTTATTCCACATAGTTCTGGAGGTCATTGCCATGGCAATCAGACAACACAAAGAAATAAAAGGCATCCATACTGGTAAAGAAGAAGTTAAATTGTCACAGTTTGCAGATGACCTGATATTGTACATAAAAAACCCTAAAGAATCCACTCGAAAACTACTAGATCTAATATCTGAGTTCAGCAATGTTGCAGGATACAAAATTAATACACAAAAATCTGTTGCATTCCTATACACTAATGATGAACTAGCAGAAAGAGAAATCAGAAAAACAATTTTATTCTCAATTGCATCTAAAAGAATAAAATAGCTAGGAATAAACCTAACCAAGGAAGTGAAAGACCTATACACTGAAAACTACAAGACACTCATGAGAGAAGTTAAAGAAGATACCAATAAATGGAAATACATCCCATGCTCATGGATAGGAAGAATTAATATTGTCAAAATGACCATCCTGCCTAAAGCATTCTACAGATTCAATGCAATCCCTATCAAAATACCAATAGCATTCTTCAACAAACTAGAGCAAATAGTTCTAAAATTCACATGGAACCACAAAAGACCTCGAATAGCAAAAGCAATCCTGAGAAAGAAGAATAAAGCAGGGGGAATTACACTCCCCAACTTCAAGCTCTGCTACAAAGCCACAGTAATCAAGACAATTTGGTACTGGCACAAGAATAGACCCATAGACCAATGGAACAGACTAGAGCCCAGATATAAACACAAGCATATACGGTCTATTAATATACGATAAAGGAGCCATGGACATATAATGGGGAAATGACAGCCTCTTCAACAGCTGGTGTTGGCAAAACTGGACAGCTACATGCAAGAGAATGAAACTGGATTATTGTGTGTCCCCATACACAAAAGTAAACTCGAAGTGGATCAAAGACCTGAATGTAAGTCATGAAACCATAAAACTCTTAGAAGACAACATAGGCAAAAATCGGAATATAACCATGAGCAACTTCTTCCTGAACGCATCTCTTTGAGCAAGGGAAACAAAAGCAAAAATGAACTCATGGGACTACATCAAACTAAAAAGCTTCTGTATGGCAAAGGACACCATCAACAGAACAAAAAGGCATCCTACAGTATGGGAGAATATATTTGTAAATGACATATCCGAAAAGGGGTTAACATCCAAAATATATAAAGAACTCACACACCTCAACACCCAAAAAGCAAATAATTCAATTAAAAAGTGCGCAGAGGATATGAAATGACAAATCTCCGAAGAAGAAATTCAGATGGGCAATAGACACTTGAAAAGATGCTCCACCTCACTAATCATCAGGGAAATGCAAATTAAAACCACAATGAGATATCACCTCACACCACTTAGAATGACCAGCATCGAAAAGACTCAGAACAACAAATGTTGGTGAGGATGTGAAGAAAGGGGAACCCACCTACACTGCTGGTGGGAATGTAAACTAGTTCAACTATTGTGGAAAGCAATAGAGAGCTTCCTGAAGAAACTAAAAATAGAAATACCATTTGACCCGGGAATTCCACTCCAAGGAATTTACCCAAAGAATACAACTTCTCAGATTGAAAAAGATATATGCACCCCAAATGTTTATTGCAGCACTATTTATAATAGCCAAGATACGGAAGCAACCTAAGTGTCCATCAGTAGATGAATGGATAAAGAAGATGTAGTACATATACACAATGGAATATCATTTAGCCTTAAGAAAGAAACAAATCTTACCATTTGCAACAACATGGATGGAGCTTGAGTGTATTATGCTCAGTGAAATAAGCCAGGCAGAGTAAGACAAGTACCAACTGATTTCCCTCATTTGTGGAGTATAACAATGAAGTAAAACTGAAGGAACAAAACAGCAGTAGACTCACAAACTCCAAGAAGGGACTTGCTATTACCAAAGGGGAGGGGTGGGCAAGGCGGGTGGGGAGGGAGGGAGAAGGGAATTGAGGGTATTATGATTCATACACATGGTGTGGTGGGGATCATGGGGAAGACAATGTAGCACAGAGAAGACAGGTAGTGACTCTGTGGCATCTTACTACACTGATGGACAGTGACTGAACTAGGGTGTGGGGAGTATTGAATAATATGGGTGAATGTAGTAACCACATTGTTTTTCATGTAAAACCTTCATAAGAGTGTATATCAATAACACCTTAATAAAAAAATTGTATAAGAGAAATTAAAATAAAATAATTAAAAATCATAAAAAAATAGAAGGCTAGATGTGGAGGACAAAAATACTTCTGTGTATGTATTATTTATAGACAGAACAAATTTATAAAGGTCTGCTGGAAATTCCAGGGGCAGGATATCCTGCGAGTTTTCAGTGGGCAAGGAAGGTTGAGTAGAAATAACTTCAATGATATCTATTATCACTAATTTGCAAATTATGACATACATTGATAATAAATTTATTTGGTGTGTCATGTTTGCTGCCCTCTGCTAGTCAATTTAAACATTATAAACATTAATAAAGGCTTTTTATTAAAAAAATTAATTCCCACTTTTACTTCTGTCCGTATTTTTAATCAGAAGGTTGGAGTATCTCAACAGAGACATCTATAATGAGCATTTTGGGAAAACTAATCTCCAAGATTTAGGAAGCATACTGTTCTTCCAGTTACCATAGCCTTTTCTTTTCTTGTGGTTAGTGCAGGATTTCTGAATAATTTCTGTTGACATTTAGGGTCAGATAAATTTTTCTTGTGTGTGTTGTGGGCATGGGGGGCATTGTCCTATGTATTTTAGGGTGTTTAGCAGTATCCCTGGCCTATACTCACTAGATACCGGCCAGTAGCACTAATTCCCTAGTTATTACCATCAAAAATGTCTCCAGACATGCCAAGCATCTCCTGAGAGTTTATCAGAAAGCTAAACCAAAGGTTGAGTAATTCCTAAGTTGATCAGATTTATTGTTATAAATAAAAATCTTCCATAGACTGCCTACTCTGTATAGATACTCAGTGCACACCTGATCCCAGAGGGAACTCACATGTATAAGAATGTAAAAATAACAGAAATATATGACCTGGGTGTCTGTACATGCACTCCAAACATACTTTAATATTTAGGTTATTGGATTGAACCACATGAAATTCTGAAATTCAACCAGTATGGTAGTTTTGCATCTGTCTCCCTAATAATTATAAAAATCTACTATTATGTTGTTTGCTTCCCACACCAGAACCTATGTTCCCTGAGGGTTCATTGCTTTATCTCTCATTCCTAATACAGCATCTAATATTGAGTGTGCATTCTGTAAACATTGACCATACCGTGAATGAATGTATTAAGTAATACACACAAATATTATTATACATGCAACTAGTGTTGTTACAGGGATATGAGAAATGATTTAATAGTGGAAAATACCTCTTGCTCTAGCAACTTGGGGATAGTTTCATACTGTCTCAAAATATCCATTACATAATTTCAGTTACCTCTTGCACTTCTTGATATTTGAAAACTGTTAGTTCCAGTACATGCTTTGAAATGAGATATTCCAAAGTTTGATTCCCAGAAGCATTACATACCAGTGCTATGATCTTTTCTGTAAATGAATATGATAATACTTCAGTGTGTTATTGTGAAGGCACATGTAACAGTGTATGCAAGCCCTATCACTGTGTCAGGTATTCCACACATGTGAGGTGCTTTTTGTTTTTCCCTGTGTACTTATTCCCACTGATTGAACTTGTGACTTGCTTCTGGGCTTTTGTTTCTTTTTGTTTTTTGTATTTCTCTTTAGCTTGGACAATATTCTTCACCTGAGGATTTATTCAAGTTTCAAGTGAAGTGGGAATTCGGGCACTTTACCATATTTGTGTATTTCACTTTTCAAGCTAACAATAAGTCCCATTATCTATACATATAGATGTTGCATATTTAACTGCATTCTGTATTTAGTTGATGTACAGGGTTTTATGATTTGCTTATTATTAGCATTTAACATAATGACCTCCTGCTATAACCATACCTCTTGAGTATTTAACATTGAATTGCAGTTTCTTTAATCTTTACAAATAGGAAGGATAATTACAATGCAATTGCACAATTGTTAAAAGATATCATTAAGTGCATTTAGGTTAAATTGTACATTAACATAGTAGCTTAAAAAGTACTTGTCTTTTCAGCTAAACATATTTTTCCTTCTAGGAATACTTTTAAACTAGATTGCACAAAGACATCCTGTTATCTTGAAAAGATTACACATGTGCATAGAATAAATGTCTTTATAGAATTTTATTTCTAAAAGGGGCATTTGTTTAACATAACTGATTTTCAAAAATGTTTGAGTTTTTTGTTTCCAAAATGAATTTCATTCTTTGTTTGATATCAGATTCTAATTTATCAGTGGGTTCAAAGTCTACTTCTACAAAAATACCTCTCTTTACAGTGAGAAAAAGTTGCCAGAAATATATCAAAACTCACTTTATCAGCTGAAAAATATACCACATATAGCAAGTAACAGAGCTTTTAAATTTTTTATTTGAAAAATAGTAACACAAGATAATAAAACAAGTCATTACTTAGAGTTTTAAAATACCTCTCTTTCTTGAAAGAACTCCAGAAGCCCATTCTAATTCTACTTGGTTCGTCTTGTTCTACAGTTCCTGGCTTATTTATGTGAAATGGGAATTCTCTACTCTATGCAGATGTTAAAGATAGATGTGAAAGGAAGATGACTCCTCAGTAGATTGTGGTATAATGATACTTCTCCCGTGCACACATAGTTAGCCAAGATGCATGCACACACACACAACCTCCAACATAATTTTCCCAGTTTAGAAAAATTGAGTAAACCATCCTCCCCATTTGTGACCTTTTTGCCATTTCCTTCCACTTTCCACATTTTCCTTTTTCTCCCTATTCTCTTATTTATCATTATATTGCCATCTACCAGTCCCCCTCCATCTCCTATGACCCCCAACAAGGTGCTTTGTGAGAAGGCACCCCTTTTTCTCCACGAAGACTTGAGGATTTCACTTCCTTATTCATCCATGGATTTGCCAGCTTGGTATGTTGTAAATGACCTACTAGAGAAGCGAAAAAGAACAAACTTTAGATTAGCCTCAACTGGCTCCAGTCAATTTACGTTATCTACATTGGTCATGTCCCATTTACTTCTCACAGAAACATAGCTATTTTTTCCCTGTTTGAGAGATAAGGAAACCATTTCATAGAAGTTCAGCTATTTTTCTAATGTCACCCAGCTAGTAAGGGGAAGAGCTGAATTAATCTAAGCTTCTAATCCCAAAGCCAAAGGTCTTTCTGCTGCATTGCTGATTGCTGTGGCCAGCCAGCCTGTCCCAGTGAGCTCTCATAGCACAGTGTGGCTGTTTCTGTGACAGGTCATTAGATCTGTGTCCATACATACCCCACTCTTTCCATAGGCTGCAGGTGCTGTTGAAATTCTTCCTTCCAGCAGAGACAGAAAACAGCAGTGATTTCCTCTACGACCAAATCTTACACGCTGATGGTCCCCGTAACTTCAACTTCCTCCTATTCAGGAGTTTTATCGCCTTTACTTTCTGTAATCCCCTTCCTGCCTCACTTGCTACATATACAGTTCAGATGATCTTTAAGCACTTTGCATAAGGTGAGGAAAGTTCATTAGTGATTCTTATAAATGTAATACAATATCAACTGCTAATTCTAATTTTAAATTCTCAAAATTTTGTTCTATAACAGAGATAACCAGAATAAACAAAAGATAAACTTGTAAACAGAGACATAAATTTTGGTGTCCAGACATTTTTCAGGAGGAAATGTTGTTATTAAACTTAGGTTCTTCTTATGTTTACTAGGAGTAGTGGGTAGAAATCTAGACCTTTTTAATGAAAACTCCCCATCTGATAGCCCACAGAAACCTCTGAAAGTATCACACAGCCTATAAACTTACTCTCCAAACTCCTAGTTCTCTCTATGACTTCTCCAGACCCGTAGCACGTGCCTCAGTATGAATTGTTTGCTGTCATTTCCAAATTTACTTTGGAAACCTCAGTTTTCAAAGTTTGGTTTGGTTTAATTTCCAACAGAAGCAACTATAATGCTTTCTGACAGCCTGCTAAGTGCTTTGGCTGAAGTCCATTTTTATCTTTTAATTGTTACCTTGATCTTAAGACCTACTCCCAAACTTGGGTAAATGTCCTTTTCAATCTCTATGTATTTAATTGAAATGGGAGAAAATGAACATAAATAATAACGGCAATTAAAACGTGGTCTGGTAGCATTTATCTGCCTTGGTAAGGTAAGATAGTATTAGAAATTTTTGTCCTACATATATTTGAACAAAGATGAAAAGTCTGATTTAATTAAACTAATGAGCCCACTAGGGGAATGCCAGGTTTGCCTAGATCCGCCAATGCTAGCAGCAGGAGGACATTTATTACACACCTAATTTTTGACTCCTACTCTTTATTTTACCTAATCCTCAAATATTGTATCTCAAGATGCCAATTTGGATCCTTTGCTCTCCAAAACACTCAGGATGAATGATTTGTTCTATCTCCATGGCTTCTCATGTATAAGAAAACTCTCAAAGAAACTTCCAACTAGTAGAAGAGAATGAAAAATATACAATAAATATAATACAAGGCAAAAGTGAGCCAGTATTATAAAAGAGGTAAAACAGTTAATTGTATGTTCCAAAGACAAAGAAAGCACAGTTATTTTTTTTTCTAAGAAAACAGAGAAATAGTATATGTTGGTTGATATAAGATGCAGGTAGTGGGCTTTGAAGCATGGGCAGAATTGAGCCAAGTGGTAAAGGAGAAAAGTATTCTAGGTAGAGAATTAAACACATAAAAGACATAAAGGGAAAAACAACTGCAAAGAATGTTCTGGGAACATGCTTTTTTTTGTTTTGCTGGAACACAGGCCATAGATAAGATGCTAACAGGAGATAATAGAGGTGTAGAGATAAGATTGTAAAGCACCTTGAATTCCAAACTAAAAAAAATCTCTGGTTACATTGGTAGGAAATATGGAGCCTTAGAATATTTCTGAAGAATTATAACAAGATCAGGTCTACACTGTAAGAAAATTAAATGGCAGCATTCTCAAAGAGGTCTGAAAGAGGAATATAAGGAGGGTTGTATTCTAGGAATGTAGCCATAGGATTTGGAAATGATCAGTTGAATATGAAGGGGTAGGTGATAGAAAGGGAAAATCTAAACTTTTAAGACAATTGATAGTATGTCAATACTAGAAATGACAAAGTGAAAGTGGAGCCACTCTCTCAGCAAACTATGATAGGAGACTGTAAGTTATACTGAGTTTTTAGTGCCCATAAACATTCTAGATAAAGATATATTTGGAATCATCAATATAGCTAATTCCTCTGGAATAAATGAGGTCCCTGAAGCGGGGAATGTATAGACTGATAAAGACAACAAGGGCAGGATGGTGAACAAAATAGATGAACGAGAAAGCTCCATCATGGCTGCAGAACCCCATGATCCAATCAGTAGCCAATAGTACACACGGGTTTTGAACACTTGAAATGTGACCAGTTGAAATTAAGGTGTGCTATAAAATACATATTACGTCTCTAAGAGTTAATATAAAGAAAAATGTCTGTCAAGGGAATGGACTATCTTCCCTCCAGTGTTGCAGAGCATGTAAGAAACTATCCATAGCCGAGCAGAATGCAAAAAAAAGGGGGGGGGGGTAAAAAGAAAAACTTTTAAACCACTCATATTTGTTTACCTGGATGATGAAAGGTTGTGGAAAGGGAAACAATCAGCCTTCTGAGACCCACTCCTCCCCCCAGAAAACACATATAATACACATATAATGGGAGTTTAATAAATATGTAAGTAGATGAATGAACATTACAAATAACACAAGTTCCTTGCATAAAATTGATGCCATACTCAAATAGAGAATTGTAGAGTTTTACGGAAGAGCTGTTTATGGATATGAGAAGGATTTAAAAAAATACCCAGTAATGACAACATTGTGGAGCTATTACCACCTCCCCATCCCCTCCCACCCCCACCTGAAGAGGCATGGGAAGAAGCAATTACTGAAATTTGGGACCTATGTGGTGGATTCCCATGTCGAAACTGTAACCCAAGTTGGAAAGATACAGCCATGAAGATGACCTCACAGGAGGTAGGCACTAGAATAATTGCCCTGACCTCTCTTTCCACAAGTCTATTGGCCTTCTGTCAGTGCTGACCACTGGCTGAAACAACCCAGAACCACATGGCAAGGGAGCCTTCTTGATGCAGTCCTTTCAGAGTGAACTTTAAGGGCCAAATGGAAATGGATCTGGAGAGGCAATCATAAATTATCCAGCACAAATTCTTATAGCTTTCATTATTATTATTTTCAGTCTATCTAGAGATACTTTTCCTGAGAAATGCTCATCATCATTCAAATGATGAAAAAAAAATTAAGCACCTAGATAGTGTTCTAGGCACTAGGAATACAACCATAAGCAAATAAGACTAGGTCCCCACCCTGAGTAAGCAGATAGTCTAGTCAGGGAAGAGAAACATCCCAGAGCTCCACATCTCCCCCTTTATGGAGAGAAAATCATAGACCAGAATCAAACCAAAACATTATTTGGTGACTAATCTACTTTCACTGAGCCTTAGCTTTATTGTTAAAAGGAAATTGCAACACCTATATCTATAGTTAATGTGTAATTTAAAGAGCATGTGTGCAGCACACTTAATATACTGGCATATAAACTAATTATAACTTTAGAGATTGCTGGAGGTACCTAGATATTATAAAGATCTCACTAATAGGTTTGTATTTCCTCCCATCCCCTCTTCCTAGGCAACTTCTGACCATGTCCCCTCCCCACTTCAATTCTATTTGCAAGGAAGGTGTATTAGTCAGGGTTCTTCAAAAAAAAAAAAACAGAACCAATAGGATATATATAGAGAGAGAGAAGGAAATTTATCATAGGAATTGGCTCCCATAGTTACGGAAGCTAAGAAGTCCCACCATCTGCTGTCTGTAAGCTAGAGACACGAAGAAGCTGATGTTGGAAGACAGAGGATGAATGTTCTAGCTTAAGCAGTGAACAAATTTGCCCTTCCTCCACCTGGTTGTTCTATTCAGGCTCTCAAAAGATTGTATTATGCCCAACTATGTTGGTTAGGGTGATCTTTACTGTGTCTACCAATTTAAATGCTAATCTCTTCTGGAAACTCCCTCAGACACACTCAGAAATAATGAACTATGAACTCTCTGGGCATCCCTTAGTGCAGTCAAGTTCACATATAAAATTAACCTTCAGACAGAAAAGTACTGAAGAAAAATACATTTGGCATTTGTAAAAGACATTAACTGCAGCTCTCTCTTCCTTTCATGGCACAGAATTTCTTTTCCATTTTACCTAACATGGGTGCAGGTGGTTGGCGGTGAATGTAGCTTCATGTTTCTGGGGCACCCAGGAAGAGGAGAATTCCTGTTCTGAGGGTTTGGGTTGTTTCAAGTCACCGCATAATGTGCACAGGGAGGGCCTGAAATGAGTCCATGTGGAGTGTGGTCATGGTGGGAGTGGGTGTGGCCCTGACCTCCTTAACTTTTCTACTACGGGTTGCTTATAAAGTGAATTGTATGCATAATGACAGCCTAAGACTTTCTGAGTAATAAGCAAATAACCTTTTTAAAATTCTTAATGGTGTGTGATCTTGTTTATGAGACATTATGTTAGTTGTTACAAGAAAATTTTAGGTGAAGAATCAGCACAACTGTGAAAAAAATGAGTAGCTTCAAATTGTGAGGCAGAAAAAGAAAAAATAAAACCTCAGCGACAATGCATGATAAGTTATTATAATGACCCAAACACCAGGCTGTTTTTGTTTTTTAACACACTGGACAATATGCAGATACATTATTTTATTGTCATACTTACAAAATAGAAACTTTTCTACACTGATATTTTCAAAACAAAACTTAAGGCACTTTATATTCTTCTTCAAGATGGTTTCTTAGGAGCCATGGCCATTGATAAGACGGCAGGTCTGCGATCCTCTTGGTTTTCATTGTTCTCCAGTTATACATAGAGGGTTTCTCCCCAATTAATTTATCTTAATAAAATTTCTGACAAATGAAATCAAATATTCAAAAAAATTTCAGAATGCACATTAGGAATTGCGTTCCAGTTTTCAGTTTTTGAAATTTGAGTTTAGCCAGCAAACTCAATTCCTGTATATTCCTTTTGTACCTAAAACATTCAGACCTCCTTCTGTAAAGTGGGCTTTGTAATTTTACTTCCTCTAGGCCTCTATGAAACAGATTATAAGTATAATAAATATTTGCATGTGTTGTGAACTGATGGCTAACAAGGTTCAGGCTGTTTGTAGAATACCCAGAAGTGGGCCAGCATACCTAAAGAAAATAAAATTGCAGTTGAATCATTTGGCAACATTTTTCATTTATTTGTTATTTCACCATTCATTCATTCAACATCATTTTTTTTCACTTACATGTGCAAAGTACTGAGTTAAATACAGGGAAAAAAATGTTATATGGCATGATACCTGCTTTTAAATAGCTAGGGTTTCTGTTAGGATAAATGGATGACCAAACTTCCAATTAGAATGAAGAGCTGTTATAGAGATCCCACTATTTCTAAATTTACTTTTTTATTGAAGTATAGTTGACACAGTCTTATCTTAGTTTCAAGTATATAACACAGTGGTTCACCAGTTACCTACATTATTAAGTTCTCACCCGTTCAAGTGCAGAAAGTTACTGTCAACATAGAAAGATGTTACAGTATTGGCTATAGTCTGTCTCTATGCTGTAATACCATCCCCATGACCAACCTATATTATGATTGATAACATTTGTGCCCCTTTATCCCCTCACCCTCCCCTCCCACCCATCCCAACCCTTTCCCCATGGTATCACCAGTAACTTCTCAGTGTCTATGAGTCTACTGCTATTTACTCATTTTGTTTTGTTTTGTTTTAGATTCCACAAATAAGTGAAATCATATGGTATTTGTCTTGCCCTGCTTGGCTTATTTCACTTAGCATAATACCCTCTAGCTCCATCCATGTTGTTGCAAATGGCAGGATTTCCTTCTTTTTTATGGCAGAATAATATTCCATTGTATATATGTATCACATCTTCTTTATCCATTCGTCTACTGATGGACCCTTTGGTTGCTTCCATTTCTTTGCAATTGCAAATAATACAGCAATAAACATAGGGGTGCATATGTCTTTTTGGATCTGGGATTTTGTTTTCTTTGGGAAATTCCTAGAAATCGAATTAGTGGGTTGTATGGTATTTCTATTTTTGGTTTTTTGAGGAAATTCTATACTGCTTTCCACAGCAGCTGAACCAATTGACATTCCCACCAACAGTGTAGAAGCATTCCCATTTCTTCACATCCTTGCCAACACTTGTTATTTCTTGTCTTTTGGATAGTGACCATTCTGACTGGTGTGAGGTGACAGCTTATTGTGGTTTTGATTGCATTTCCCTGAAGTTGGCCATGTGGAGCATCTTTTCATGTGCCTGTTGGCCATCTGTATTTCTTCTTTGGAAAAATATCTGTTCAGATCCTC